>OW240913.1:212163889-212218352 GCA_933207985.1 Pelobates cultripes | reverse complement strand
GGGCAGCAGCCCATATATTTGGGGGGGCAGCAGCCCATAGATTTGGGGAGGGGGGCAGCAGTCCATAGATTTGGGGAGGGGGGCAGCAGCCCATAGATTTGGGGAGGGGGCAGCAGCCCATAGATTTGGGGGCAGCAGCCCATAGATTTGGGGAGGGGGGCAGCAGCCCATAGATTTTTTTTGGGGGGGCAGCAGCCTATAGATATATAGAAATGAACAGGAAGGGTCAGCAAGGAGCTGGAAGGTAAAGCAGCACAAAGGTAAAGTAGAAGGAGCAGAAAAGGTCAGAAATGAGCTGGAAGGGGCAGAAGGAGCACAAACATAAAGTAGGAGAATGAGCAGGAAGGAGCAGCAAGGAGCAGAAAGGAGCACAAAGGGACAGCAAGGAGCACAAAGGTAAAGGAGCAGAAAGAATCAGAAGGAGCACAAAGGTAAAGTAGGAGAAAGAGCAGAAAGGGACAGCAAGGAGCACAAAGGTAAAGTAGAAAAGGGAGTAGAAAGGGTCTGCAAGGAGCAGAAAGGGATCAGAATGAGAAAGGAGCAGAAGGGCGCAAAATAAGCAGAAAGTAGCAGAAAGGTAAAAGAGCAGAAGGGGCCAAGGATAGAAAACCGTGTTAGAAGAAAAAAAAAGACTGTCAAATGAAGGAGAGGAAAAGGAGATTGGAGCAGGAAGGACAAATGAAGTGAACCCTCCACTTTATTCTGAACACCACATCATAAGGCTTTGGTACCTGGGCCAGGCAGGGAAACGCTGGACCTTCTCATCTCCAAAGGTAAAAAATATCAGTATTAATGTGTTCACTTTTATTTACTGAGTGTCAGGAAGCACAGAGTGCCGTTGGGTAGGGGTGTTGCTGATTGGCTAGAGCGGTCAGCTGGCACTCTAAGCCAATCAGTAGCTCCCCATTCATAAAAAAGTAAAAATATTTTATGAACCGGGAACTAGCGATTGGCTTAGAGCGTCAACTGACCACTCTAGCCAATCAGCGGCACCCATGCCTGACGTCAATCTGCACTTCCTGACACTCTGTTTCAGAAGCCAAATACCACTGAGCGACCTGGAGCTGGAGGAAGCCTTTGGGGTTAAACCATTTGAGAGCGATTTAACCCCTTAACCGCTTAACCGTGTGACATGTCATGATTCCCTTTTATTTCAGAAGTTTGGTCCTTAAGGGGTTAAAGGAAAGCGAGCACCCAGGGGCTTCCTGGCATCATAGCATTTTCATTTAGGTGAAGTTGCTATGGTGACCAGAAATGTCCTTTAATTTGCTTAAAGGAACACTATAGTGTCAGGAATACAAACATATATTCCTGACACCATAGTTGTGAAAACGCTATTCACCCTGGCTTTATGTGATAATGGCTATGCCCCTTCCCTTTCATGACACTGTCAAAAACGGACCAAGCATGGATGTCATTACAATTATGCCCCCCCCTGGAAAAATTCCTGCGGACGCCCATGTTAGTTACTAACCGCTACCCTCTAGCCCAGCCCCCATATACTGGAAGATGGGAGGATGATAAATAAGTTTACCAAATGCCTTGATAAGATTGATATGATCACTATGATCGGACAGATCTCACCCAAAGATTTTTGTGATCTGGGCTTGTTAAATTTGTGTTTAATGGCATTCGGTCCTCGTAGCACTGTGTTATCTTGACTGCTTGCTCATGAGTCAATACTCACTTCTAGGGCCATTCTATGACTTATAAAAATGGATAATTTTAGTTATTAAATTAATTACTATTTCTCTGACATACTGCACATAATAATATATTTAAACAGGTGAAATCGAATCTTGACCAGTTCTTTAATTAATGCACATACGCATAATTACATGGCTTTGTAATACCTTTCCTAGACTTGCAGTAAGACTGCTGAATATCTACAAATTAGAAACTTAATGGCATATTTCTCATTGATCTTTGCAAGTTGATACAGTTCGAAAAACTGCTGATATATCGAATTGTTTTCATTTGGTAACACTCAAGACATCTCCCTCACTACTCTAACCCCGTAAGGCCAGCTACTCATTCTGGGAAGTCTAGAATGAATGAAATGAAACACCACTTAACCACACAATAGCTTGCTCATAAAGCCACGTAAGCACCCCAAGAGTCTCAAATTAAAAATACCTTAAAGAAGTTGTCGTACAAATTCACCATTGTCTATAATCACTTAAAAGACATAATAATGCTTGCAATATTCATAAAATATATTACAGCCTAAACAGACTCATCTGAATATGGTTAGCATAACTATATAAATATAGTTACATAAGTGCATTTTTCCAAACGTTTAAGGAGTGATGATATTTATCAAGGCAAAACCAAATGCTATTCTGGTATAAAGAGGCAGTACTTCTTAAATTGTAATGAAAAGAGTGAGGTAGATTGTGAACAATTTACTTTACTTAGTAGCTTTGAGTTTATAATATAAAAAATATCATATAAATTTAACAAAAAAGTAATTGTATATTGTAGGATGAGTTTAATTAATTGTATTAATGTATTCATTCGAGATATGAAAAAGAGGTTGTCGTTGTTGGTTGGAGATACACAAATAGAAGAAGAAAGGAACATAATGTAATTAGATCTGGAACCCTGGTTCTCAGCATGTATCCTGAGGAGTAAGCACCATACATGCATGCAGTACCTGGAGTGGCAAAAGATCTTCCTGCTCAGTCTAATCCCAACTCACTATAGCAAAAGAGCAGTGTTTTGCACCTTCAGTGAGTGTAAATCAGGGTCATCTCCCCTGCAGTCTGTTGCTTCTCATTAAATCACAGTACTGCTGTGACATGAGTATCATGTCAGTGGTGTGATTCATCCACAGAGCACCAGAACAGAAGGGGTGCCTCTTCAAGTCCATTTAAAATGCATATGTGACTGAATTAGGACATAACAATCTGGAGATAAATGCATCCTTATTAACTGAAAATTAGCATGATGTGCATTTTAATTTTATTTATTTATCAATTTATGTTCCTACACCTACAAGAACCCAAACGACTATTTCACACTTTTAATGCTCTCCTTCGCCCTGTTGTTCCCCCTTCTCCTACCACCCTGTCTGTCTCAAACTTTGCAACTCACTTCACTGACAAGCTTTCTACAATCAGGGAAGAGATCTCTAACCTCTCCCCTCCCCTTCCAATACATCACCCAACCACACTCCCTCTGTTGTTCTATGCTCATTCGCACCTACCACAACAGAAGAGGTTTCTGCTCTGCTCCGGTCCTCCCGCCCCACCACCTGTTCCCTCGATCCTATTCCCTCATATCTCATCCGCACTTTGTCTCCCTCTCTTGCTCTTCCTCTCAATAAAATTTTCAATGTCTCCCTTTCCTCCGGCACATTTCCTTTACCATTCAAGCATGCAACCATAACACCGATTCTGAAAAAGCCCAACCTTGACCTCAACTCCCCATCCAACTACCGCCCTATATCACTACTGCCGTTTGCCTCCAAGATCCTTGAAAGAGCTGTGTATGCAAGATTGACAGACTTCCTCGAATCTAACTCTCTGCTTGACCCGCTTCAGTCTGGATTCTGCCCTCATCACTCTGTTAAAACAGCTGTGACCAAAGTATCCAACAATTTAATCGCTGCTAAATCTCGTGGCAATTACTCTATTCTAATTCTCCTTGATCTTTCTGCTGCCTTAGACACTGTTGATCATCAACAGCTTCTTCTCATTCTCTGTAATCTTGGTCTACTGCTCTCTGGCTCTGCCTATTCTCCCCAACCCCTCTCTGTTGGCGTTCCCCAAGGTTCTGTCTTTGGTCCCCTACTGTTCTCCATCTATATTGCCTCCCTTGGTAAACTCATCAACTCCTTTGACTTTCATTATCATTTATATGCAGGTGACACACAAATCTACCTGTCCTCTCCTAATCTCTCCCTACATTGGCTTCCAGTTAGATATAGGGCTCAATTTAATATTCTGGTCCTTGCTTACAAGTCCCTACATAATGCTGTACCAACCTAACTATCTTCCCTAATACATAGATATGTCCCGTCAAGACCCCTGTGCTCTGCTGAAGACCTACGCCTATCCTCTGTCCATACTCCCACATCTGATGCTCACCTTCAAGACTTCTCCAGGGCACTGGCGGATCCAGAGTCTTATCTCGGGAGGGGCACTCATAGTATATTTAAAGAAACAATCCAGGCACAATAACCACTAAGCTCTCTGTAGTGGTTTTGGTGCCAGGAGTGCCATGGCGCTCCAGGGCTGAACCTTTTCTGTGGAACTCCCTTCCCTTCTCCGTTAGGCTTTCACCCAGTCTCCACTCCTTCAAAAAATCTTTGAAAACACACTTCTTCAGGAAAACATATAATGACTCCTCTCCTGCAACTGTCAAAAATAACCTACTAAGTTCTCAGTGATTACTTTTCTAGCAACCTATTTCTTTACCCCTACTAATTCCCTTTGTGTCACTATACCCCACTCCCTCTATTATGTAAGCTCAACCAGGGCCCTCAACCCCTCTGTTCCTGTGCGTCCTTTTGTCTGGCTACAATTACGTGTCTGTTAGTCCACCCATTGTACAGTGCTGCGGAATATAAATAATAAAATAATAATAATAATAAGAATTATAACATTATTCAGTGCGCTGTAGTGATTTTCATACCAGGAGTGCCCTTAGTTTAATAAAGAGTGCTTCCAGCTCTCACAGAGTAGCTGTGGAGGCAGGGATTGTGCACAGCCTAACAAAAATATTGTAAAATGGTTCCTTCTAACAATGATTTGGCACCAGTGCACAATGATGTTGGCACCACAACTCCCACAACGTGATGATGCCTGGAGTGTTCCTTTAACTCTGTTCTAATGTATCTATATGACTATGTACTATGAGTACTTTTATAGTGTTTGTGTAAACCACTGTACATCTATACTTCCTCACAACTAGAATATAAAGTACTATGTCCAGACAATGTAAAAAAAAATCAAAAAACAAAATCAACACCATTAGTTTAGTTGCCATGGGAAAAAGCGATATGTAACTTTGCAAAAGTTTGAAAGTAAAAGATGATTGTTTCAGGCAAAAACACTCTTCAGATCCATAATGAACACATTAATGAACACAATCTTAAAGGATTAAACAGTCAGCTAGATGTTGCTGTTTCTGGATAAAATCACAGCCAGTGAACACAGATCTTCATCCATCTTTTATATGATCGATATATCTTGTTATAATCTTGAAATTGTTGAATAGCATAATTTATATCTCAAACTATTTTCATTTTCTTTTTTTTGGAGGATGGTTGGGGGAAGAGAGATAGAATACAGTACACTGATTTTAAAGACTGCAAAATTGTTAAAGACAACTGACTAATGCAAAAAAATAATGAGTATTCAGTTTCAAGATTTTTACAAGTTTTGGCAAATTCTATTCTAAAACACACACACACACACACTACATTGCAGTGTATAATCATCATCACACTGAATCCTGAATTTCCTGTTTTCTCCGTATTTTTTAATTAATTTTAGTTTCCAAAAATGTACACGGTAATAGCTTGAAAAGCAAAGAGATAATACTAACAAAGGTAGTATGTTGAAAAAAAAGAAAAAGGTACTATATAATCTCCCAACCAAGACAAGAGGAAACGTGCCAAACACCCAACAGTGTACCTCACATACACCAATATAATATGCACAAAAAAGTAAATCTATACTGTATAAAATACTAGTGTAGATTAAAGGGGTAGCACAAAAAATATATACAACCTGTAGATAATACAAGAAACTTCCTTCACAAGATCTAAAATATAAGCAAAATAACACAATAGTGAAGCATGTACAGTCAATGTATAATACACTCCCGGAGGTAGAGAACTTACAGGACCAAACTGTAGATCTGAACTTGTCTCCCTTCCATAGGGTATATAGATAAAAGGTTCTTCTCTCGGGAAGCTTGTGTATACGGACCAAAGGTGCAAATTCAAGACGCTCAATCCTCAGAAGAAAAAGAGGTATATAGAGCAGTATTGTAGATAAAAATTAATTTATTTATACAAAATGCACTTACATCAAATGAAGCTCATAGCAGCATGTCACCACTAGCAAGTGGTACCCAGGAGAAGGAGTCTCTCTGTAGCAGAATGTAAACATATATATATAAAAAAATACTAAAAAAAAACACACATAAAAAAACAAAAAAAGGGGAAGTAAATATATATATGTAAAAAAGTATATATCCAACGCGTTTCGTCTTTTGAAAGACTTCTTCAGGGATAAAGAATTAAAAATTCTGTTTTCTTTATATAGCCTTCACCACTTGAAATTGCCGCGGAAAATTCATTCACTTCCGGGTTCGAACTTCTCGGTTTTTAATTGGACATCCATCGTGATCACTTCCGGTGGATGTAACAAGATGTTTTCATTTCCGCGTTCCAGGCTGGAACGCATGGCGTCCATAACGTGCGGCTAGATGTATTCATTTCCGCGTTCCAAGCTGGAACGCATGGCGTTCATAACGTGCGGCTCTATGCCATGACACTTCCGCGTTCCACCGTGGAACGCACGGACAAACCCAGGCGCACAAGCTGCATTTTGGGCACCGAACGTCCCAAAGTGGGACACAGGGTGAAAAATACCAATGACCATCTATTTACATAATATGAAATAATATACAAAACAAAGGAATATAAAAACAATAATATGTCTGTCAAAATATGGATAACATCCAAGTACTATATAAAACACAAACTAAAAAAATACATAATATAAACCTGTATATATATATATATAGGAGAATGGAGTATATATATACCCAAATCCATATCTATATATACATCCATATCTAGAAACCATACCTATAAAAATATATATAAATAAGGAATAAACAAACATAAAAAAATCAAACATATAACATAAATAATTACAAAAGTCCCGCCAGATCAATATCTTGATTAAGACCTCTCTTAAGGGTATTAAGTGTGTAAATCCAAAAGGCCTCTTTTTTGGCTAGATCATTAGTTCTATTTCCCCCTCTCCAATGAGGAGTTACTTGATCTATACCAATGGCAATAAAGGTAGACCAATCAAATAGATGACAAGAATTACAATGATTTGGGACACTATGTTCCGTTTTTTGGTTTCTAATATTATTAAAATGCTCCCGGAGTCTAATGTGTAGGGTCCTGGTGGTTCTTCCCACATACTGAGCTCCGCAACCACATTGTAAAAGGTAAATCACATATGTGGATGTGCAATGGATAAATTTCTTAATAGTATATGTTTGATTAGTATAAAATCCTACAAAAGAGGTAGATTTTCTTTTTTGATAAACACATGTGGAACATGTTCCCCATTTATGAAAACCTGGAGTTTTTGTGGATTGTAAAAAGTTTTTTGAATTTGGACCTTTAATCAATTTTGGTAACAAACTAGGTGCCAATTTATTTTTAAGGGTGTCTGCCTTCCTATATATAACTACAGGCCTTTCTGGAATTTTATCTCCTAAAACATCATCTCTTTTTAAAATGGCCCAGTGTTTTTTAAGGATTTTTTCAATTTTTTTGGCTTCAGAACTGTACTTGGTAATAAATGCAAAATCTTTGTAACTATACATATTTTTATTTTTATTTTTTTGGTTTAAATTTTTATCTTTCAAAAATTCTGTACGATCTTTGTCCTTTATTTTTGCAATATCATCTTGTATATGGTCTATATTATACCCTTTTTCCACATATCTGTTTTGTATTAATTTTGATTGTTCTTCAAACATTTGGACACTATAAAAAAAATAAATTAATTTTTATCTACAATACTGCTCTATATACCTCTTTTTCTTCTGAGGATTGAGCGTCTTGAATTTGCACCTTTGGTCCGTATACACAAGCTTCCCGAGAGAAGAACCTTTTATCTATATACCCTATGGAAGGGAGACAAGTTCAGATCTACAGTTTGGTCCTGTAAGTTCTCTACCTCCGGGAGTGTATTATACATTGACTGTACATGCTTCACTATTGTGTTATTTTTCTTATGTTTTAGATCTTGTGAAGGAAGTTTCTTGTATTATCTACAGGTTGTATATATTTTTTGTGCTACCCCTTTAATCTACACTAGTATTTTATACAGTATAGATTTACTTTTTTGTGCAAAGGTAGTATGTTGTTCACGTTGACTTATATTGAGTAGTAAATTTACATTCCAAGCCCTGCTGCCTATCACAGTAATATAATAGAGAGACATTTAAATATCAGCTTGTTTTCATGGAAAATTTAATCAAATGGTTTTGATAAGAGGAAATCCATGGAGATATGTCCACAGGTTGATGTAGTACAATACTCAAAATGGTCTTCATCCAATGCCAAAACCTTTTATACTTACTCAAAAGTTTTGCAGAATTGTAAGTTTGGACTCCAAAT
Source organism: Pelobates cultripes (assembly GCA_933207985.1). NCBI lineage: Eukaryota > Metazoa > Chordata > Amphibia > Anura > Pelobatidae > Pelobates > Pelobates cultripes. The sequence goes on along the minus strand of OW240913.1, from coordinate 212,209,969 downwards.
CCACCCAACTGCAAGCAACTATGGACCAAGCCCATATTTGACCAATTTAGCAGTACACTAATATACTATATAGAAGGCAGGTCTGTCCCAATCCTCCCCTCAATTTATAAGAGTTCAACGACAGAAGCCATACACTAAAACCATTATATTAAGATGTGGTGGTTTTGCTGCGTCGTAACACGTATTGATATATCCACAATGGATTACAAACAACAAGTTTCAATACAATTAAGTAATTAATTTAATGTATTCAGTATTATTCCTATCCATGGTAAACTCCACTTACTGTGTTTAAGATAGGCTTTTTGGGCATACTATGCCCTAGCTACTATGCTCTCATCCTGAGGTTAGCTACACAATATTTGTCTCCTGAATCAACTGACAGGCTTGGGGTTGCAAGCAGCGGCCATCTGCAGCTGTCCAGATGGAGTTATTTGCGATACATGTGAGGCCTAGTAGATCCTGCGGCTGGAAGAGGCGGCCAACCTCCCTGCCCGGAAAGAGCAGTCTCTCGACTACACCAAGCTGGTGCCTCACTACCCCCCCCCCCTATGGACCGATGGGGGTTATCCCGGTCCACACCCTGAGGGCTCCTTACCTCTGCCAGGGTCAGGAAAGTCAAACCACGGTTCGAAACAGCACCACGAGTGACACGCTTAAAATGGCGGATGGTGCATACCCCACTGATCACTAAGTAGTGCTGTTCGGACCTCTGACAAGGCTGGATAGCCTCTTTGAAGCATTCTGGAGGGAGCAGCAATCCATGCTCCTGATGCCTTTTGCACAAGCCTTACAACCTTGCTCACCTGGTGTGATACTTATTTGTAATACTTCTTTAATTGGAACTCAACTGCAGAAACAATAAGTTTCACCTCCTTTTATATTGAAGTGAACAAGGTTGACTGTTTCTTTAAATACACATGCAGGGAAGAAATGCAATGCTAGTTCCAACTTAATTAAGATGGAATGATTTATGAAAATTATGTTAATGAAGCTGGACAGGCTTGCAATTAGAATAAATTGATATTTGCAGGAAGAATTAGACTTAGTAGCAATCCCTTATTGACAAGAGAGAATTTTAGTGAAATTTAAATACTGTATAAATTAATTAATATGAATTGGTTTTCTTGGCAAAAAGGTCTACTTAACTTAGAGGCAGTTCTGGCAATGGAAGGGTTAATTCACCCAATGGAGGAGAAATTAGGAGTCTCTATTAATAAGCTGTGCGTTAGGAGTGGAGAGTAAGGAAGTCCGTTTTTATTAGCCGAGGTCTGGGAGTGGAGAAGGTAGAAGTCCGTTTTTACTAGCCGAGGTCTGGGAGTGGAGAAGGTAGAAGTCCGTTTTACAAGCCGAGGTCGAGAAATGGAGAAGGTAGAAATCTGTTTACAAGCCGAGGTCGGGAGAGGAGTGGAGCCGATAGCATCAAGTAGAGCAGCTGATCTCAATGCAGCACCTGAGTGAATAATCCAGCCCTTTGAATCTGGCGCGGTCTTCCTAAGTATCGTGGAAGGACCGCGTCAGAGAAAGGGGCGGGGCTAAGCGCCGTGAACCCGGAAGTGGGTTCCGGCGGCAGCATGAATGATAGAGTATACCTGACACCTGGGAGGCCTCCCCAATGGTTCCACCGACACTTTGTGGGTTCTCGGATAAGGTGCCTCCAGCAGCGAAGACCGCATCTGTGACACTCAAGAAAGGCAGGGACTGGGCCTACATTAGAGAAGTGCAGGGCGAACTCTGGGAATCCTGAGAGAGGGGAATTACAAATGGTGACAAAGGGGTTGCCTTGTCATCCTGTTACCGCAGAGACAGCATTGGTGTTACTAAACTGGCAGAACTGTACCATTTTCTGGGACTGTGTCTTACATATGACGGGGGTGGGCTGAGTAAGACCCAGACAATCTTGACTCATCCTCCTGCATAATTAGTCTAGCTACAACGCGATGAAGCTCTAGTTCTGTAAAATGCATACCTCATTATTGCTTCCAAAGGTAGGGAGGCTGGGTGGAATAAAATAAAAAATGTAAGTTTGTGTGTGTTTATGTCAGTATGTGTGTGTGTCAGTGTGCATGTCAGTTTATGTCTCTGTCAGTGTATGTCAGTATTTGTGTGTCAGTGTTTGTGTGTGTGTCACTGTCTGTCTCTGTCAGTGTGTGTGTGTCTCTGTCAGTGTCTGTCTCTGTCAGTGTATGTGTCAGTGTGTGTGTCTGCCAGTGCGTGAGTCTCTGTCAGTGTGTCAGAGTGTTTGTGTGTGTCTGGGTCAGAGAGTGTGTCTGTGTCAGAGAGTGTGTCTGTGTGGGTACCTGCCCCCCTCCGATCACGAGAGAACTGTTTTTTCTCACCTTTTCCCCCATGCTGTGCCAGTTTTGCAGCGGCTTGTCCTGCCTTCATGGCTGAGATCATCAATCTTTATAATCTCAGCTAAACCAATGCTTTTTCATAGGTAAGCATTGGGAGGATATTGCAAATCTTCTCTATGGGTAACATTCAGCACCTCCACAAACAAAAGTGATGCCCACTGTGACTCTCTAGTGGCCGTCTGAGTGACTGTCACTAGAGATGTTTCTCTGAAAATGCAGGGTTTACATTGAAGAGGCTACAGGGACAGGCTGTAGACACCGCATTAAGATGTAGTGGTTCTGGTGACTATAGTGTCCCTTTAAGAATTGTATATTTCTCATTGTAAATTAAACTTTGCTAGTTTGAAAAAAACTTGCTCCTAACTTTTTTAGCTGGTTCCTAGATGCCAAACAAATTTGTCAAGCCCTGCTATAAGTCATAACTCACAAAACATCTGTAAAAAAAACAGATCCAAATAATACATGCACCTGTATTGCAAAATACACATCCCCTAACTGTTTAACAGCAATGACCAGCAAGCCCTGAGAAAAGCTCCTCCCCTGTGTGTATATATGAGAGCCACTGATCCTGATGGTTAGTCAAGTGATTCAGCTATTCAGTGTCTAGTTAAGCATGCATTTGTAAAGTGAGATCTATACAGACTGGATCAGTTCTACCATGTCAGCTCCACACCCTAGAAGCAAAACACGAAGGGGAAGCTATGATGGAATTTTACCCAACAAAAACTCAGTAAGTACAAAGAGCTTTTGTCACTATGAATATTCTTCTAGAATAAAAACATAATTATTTTCTGGATTACGGTGTATTCTTTGTGTTATTTTGTTGTCTTAGTGCTAGTTGACTTTATGTGGCCAGTCCTGCATTAGATGTCATTGTGGTTAACAATATTAAAAAGTTTATTCAGCATCAGTATGCATTTAAGAAGGAATTGACTCATATGGAATGTCCATATTGAATTTTTAGACTGATTCGGACAATTTGTTCTTTAGGATAGCATTGTATATAATCTTTATTAATTACTCCAGAAGAGGTGCATTCTGTATTGTGTTTTATCCTCCAGGTTGTTTCTACTCTCCAACTTTAGCTAATGGCCTCCTGATTGGTTCTTCTTGGCATTCTGTGAGCTCTTAATGATAAAAGTTTTTTTTTTTTTAAACTATGCACTATTGCATATTGTGGATTCATTTACTTTTTAATCTACATAAAATGTGTTAACGAGCAGTATATGTTCATAATCGTGTTAATTTGCCTCTATGTAACCTAAATGATGCCTTTTTATTGTTTATGATTTTCAGATATGTGTCAGTTATGTATTCATTTTATTTAGATAGTATGACGCATATAATAAAGACACATAAGGCATAACACACTAACATTATTCATTTTATATGGGTTTCACAGGTAGTGTTTTATTCTACCACATGTTATATTCTAGCTCTGTCAGTACGTTTTTAATACATTGCAAATGATGTTAAAACTTTAAAGTGGAACTGTGACTTCCATTCATACCATTGGGTAAAATATTGGAAAGCACCTATGAATTGTGCAAACCTTTTTCAAAAGATGTTCCATTTAAAAAAAAAATTGTATTACAAATTTAGAAAATTACATGATAATCCATTTTAGACAAAGCAAATCCATTGCAAGGGTTGCAAATAGCATAGCAAAACAGATTTTGTTTAATTTCTCCTCTTCTCTGTATGATTTATCTATGCTGACTTTCAGCTGCAAGGACAGAGTTTGTAACAGTGGTTGACAGAACAATTCATTTTATTTTTCCCACCACACAAATACATATTTGTTAATTATAAGGATAACAACACAATATTAAAAATATATATATTTTTTTTCTTTAATGATAAAAAAAAAAATGATACAACAGGGTTATATTTACTGGGATACATTTGTTATGAAGAAAACTTTTTAATATGTGTCTCCAAATTGGAATGATTTAATGGTGGGCACATGTGTACACTGTGTACTCACTGACTTGATAGTTCCCATATTGGATGGAATTTACATACTGAATAAAAACCAATTATGCATAACCATGTATGAAATGTATTAGCATATACATATGTTTTATACAACCAGCTTTAGAAATCCAATCCAACTTCATAAGCAATGAGAAAACAATCTGTTCTAGAAACATATCGACATAGAGTAATCTAAATTATGGTTAGTCCTTTCTATAAAGCTATTAGGACAGTCAAGATAATGTATTTTGTCTAAGCCTTACAATCAAGGATGGATCGATAGACAGACATTCAAATAGACAGACAGATGGGTAGGTAGATAAATAGGTAGAAAAGTAGATAGATATATGGATGCATAGACAGACTAGACTAGCACAGTTTGATGCTCAGTGCCCAGCAATGGAATGGTCTGTTGTGCTTTATCTGCAAGGAGTGGGGTGTAGCGTAACCCATACATTCACAAATACTGTATCCATAGAGCATGGAGATATTTAATCATAGAGTAATATTTTACATGTTTCGCTAGTACTTTGATCGACATTAGAATGATATCTTACAATCAAAACTTCATATCTCCCCTGAAAAAGTTCTTGGCCCTGGATCATTACCCCTAAAATATAGGATGTTATTTTGTCCTTCACCTTTGTATCCTAGCTCTCTGCCAAGGTGACATATGATATATTCTAGACCCTGATCTCAATGCCTATTATTATTATTATTGCCATTTATATAGCGCCAACAGATTCCGTAGCGCTTTACAATATTATGAGAGGGGGGATTTAGCTATAAATAGGACAATTACAAGAAAACTTACAGGAACGATAGGTTGAAGAGGATCCTGCTCAAATGAGCTTAAAGTCTATTTTGAACAATTAATGTAATTTATGCATGGCTTCTGAATGCAAACCCTCTGCAGATCTCTTTAAACTATGGGTTATTGCTGCCCTTCTGTAACTGCCCCTGTTTCTAAAACACCAAACACAGGCTACAGATAATAATGGGCAATGCAATTTAGTGATTCTGTTAGATAACTGACATAAAGTAGAAGGTGTTAAGTTGCTGGGAGTGATCTTCAGCACATTATACAGTCTGTAAACATCATTGTAAAGACAATCATAATGACCATTAGAAAACGTAAACTATAAAAGGCAATACTAATGTTATTTGCTTATTTTTAAATTTACGTCTGAACATTATAATTATTCACCCAAGGAATATAATTGTAAAAACAACAATAATAATACATACTGAAAGGAAGAAATGACAAAATACAAACATAGATAAATCAGTAAATAATTTGAAAAGATAATGGTAACTAAAAAGAAATAACAACGCATGGAGAGACAACTCAAATTGAATAGAATTTCTAGGTGCAAATCCTCACAAGCACTCCCACATCTGCCTAACAAATCTGTTATGTACAATGATTCAGAATGCACACTATAACAACCACTTGTAAATATAGAAATCCTTTATTCAAACAAATAATGTTTCAACACATAATACAAAAAAGCAAAGCAACAAAAAAATGCAAATAGTATACCATAATATAATTACCTAATTTCCATACCCTTGATAAAGGATGCCAGTTGGTACCGAAACATTGGGGGGTATTAATGGATCGCGTTTCTGTCTTATTACGCTTGTGTAATTAGGTAATTACTTTATAGTATACTATTTGCCTTTTTTGTTGCTTTGCTTATTTGTTTTATGTATTGAAACATTATTTGTTAAGGATTTATATTTTTACAAGTGGTTGTTATAGTGTGCACTCTAAATTATTGTACATAACTAAAAATAAATAACAGATGTAAGCAGCTTGTTCATACCCAATAAGGGCAGTAGTTGAAATACAATGTGCATCACTCAATGATGTCCTATGATACACTCAATGATGTATCACAGTGTGCATCATTCAGTGATTTCCTATAATACACAGTGTGCATTACTCAATGATGTCCCTGCTAATCCTGCCAGGCAATTCCTGTGTGAGAGCCTTTTAGTAGACAGATGGGAAGTGATCCCTTCCCATTCCTGTGAAGCCTTATACATTGACATGGGAAGAGCTGCTACAGGACTGAGCTTTACACGTTCTAAAACTGCTACTGCAGCTCTGTTATCAAGCATAGGAGTCTGAATGGGCTACAGAAGACACTGGGCAAGGCTCCTAGTGCTTAGCTCTCCCCAACAGCCCACTTAAGCTTAATAAATGCACATTATAAGTGGTGAAATTAGGACAAGCGGCTGTAGGCTGATGCCTACTGTTTCTAGTAGGAAATTAACCTCTGACTGGTACACATTTTGGTGGAGGGACAACAAATTTACACAATTTCCTTAATAGATTTATAGAACGGGCAATGTGTGGGCAATGAGAGGACTATTTCACCATTTGTGTAATGGAGATTCTTCTAAATTTTGATATCAACAGCATAACATGTCCTTTTTGATACACATGTGCTATGTTTGAGGATTGATGGGCCAAAAATAATATTGTCCCCAATGTTGTTCCTTTTATTGTAATTTGTAAGTCGTCTTTCAAATTACATTAATTGTGCCCTCTTGAAGTATATTACAGATAACAGAAATAACACATTTAAGCAATGGAGAGTCAGGATAATCACTGGGTGAGTTCAGTTCTCAGCAGAAAAACAAACCTAAAGTTATGCAAGATAGATACTTGAATATTTTTCTGTCTTTTTCGAACTCCTGTTAACTGACTTGAATTTGGGAACCCTGTCCGACACTGTGATTGTTTTGTGTTCTCCTTAAAGAGACAAATGAGAAAAGTCCACATATATCGTGTTCTGCAAGTCAAGCCATTATTAAATGCCCCTTCCACAGATTTTCTGCAGCCTTCTACATATAAGCATCTCAGGTTGGCTGCTCTGCAGGCATGCCTGACATCATGGTGACCATGTACGCTGAAATTACATGTTCTTTTTAGAACTATAAATGGAAATGGTGACACAAATAACATCACTGTTACAATTTATCCATTTCCATATAACTCGTGATATTTTGTTACAATTGATCCAGTATTGATGGAATAATTTAGCAACAAACTACTTGATATTAACTCAAACAAGACTATACATTTGTAAAAGTATATAACCCAGTGTATGGTGTATGGTGTACTAAAGAATCCTTATTTTCTGTTTTACAATAATTATATTGATAATGTGTTTATCTACCCAACTTGCTAATTGCCTATTTTTGTGGGGTTGGGTATTGCGTGGGTGTGATTAGAATAGCCTTAATATATCAATTCATTAAACATAGAAACATAGAATGTGATGGCTTATAAGAACCATTTGGCCCATCTTGTCTGTCAAATTTTCTTAATACTTTCATTAGTCCCTGGCCTTATCTTATAGCTAGGATAGCCTTATGCCTATCACATAAGGCTATTCCATGCATCCAATACCCTCTCAGTAAAGTAATACTTCCTGATATTATATTTAACCTTTACCAAACTATCAACACATCTACTTACACTGCCTTGGAGTTAGAATATGTCATGAACTCTTACCTTATTCCATAGCGCCCATGTGGGGCAGGATCCAGGGCAGACTCATCTTCCAACGAGTTCAGCATGTCCCACGCCAGACGATGGAGTCACGCCCCTTTTTATGACACCGCACTTGCAACGTCATGACGTCATTGACGGTGTTCAATACTGGCCCGGAACATTTTGGGGTTGTGCCTTCTAAAAGGGGCGCCTTTTGCCTTGTTCCTTGCCCTAATGTGGTTCCTTGTGTTCCTTTTAGTGCTCTTTGATTCTCCTTGTGTATTTACTATTTCTGTGTACTGACCCAAATTGGCTTTTGACGTTCCTGTTTTCTGGTTTCCTGACTCGGCTTGTGTTTTGACCTCCTGATTTCTGGTATCCTAACCCGGCTATTCTTGTATCATTCTCCTGATCTCTGGTATTCTGATTTTTGGCTATCCTCTGACTACTCTTTTTCACCTACGTTAAATTCGACCATTCTAAGGTTCAGTAATATGTGCTTGGGTTTTCTATGGGTTTACATACTGTGTGTTGGGTTATCACACGACTACGAGAGAATATATTTAAAATAAGATTAAAATAAAAATCAGTTTTGCTCTATAGATCCTCTGTACCATTGTATAGTAGAAATATCAAGGGGTTACATTTTTGTTCATTTACAAAAATGGGGTTTGACGATTTGGGAACATTAATGTACTTACCTACAAAATATTGAAATTTAGCTGAGACTGGTTAATACGCCATTCCAACTGCAAAGTCAATTTCAGCTCTGCAAGTACTAGCTAGGTACAAAAGCTTATCTTCAACTGTTTTATGCATATTGCTGTTGAATCGGGCTAAGGGAGGAAATATGAACAACATGGGCTTTCTAGAAGTCCATAAGCTCTATCTAACTATCTAATGTAGAATTATGTGCCTTTGATTGAAAAGATAACTAACATCATCATCTCTTTCTACTTGCATTCTATGGCTATTTTTCCCATGCTTTTGACTTCTACTTTTTTTGTACAGTCATGTTGGCTTTCAGTGCCCAAGATCATGTGATCTACATAAAACTATGAGTCCATTTTTCATTTCTTTGTCTGGTATAAAGACATGGGTCTGATTTACTCTCAATGAAGTTTTGTTCTATGCGCATTTCAAATTTCATGCTCTTACAGGTTGTTTGAGTCCGTGTATTCCTTTGTGTACCTTGTGTCCTAGACATAAGTTTGTTTCAGATCCTTCAGTTCCATCATGTAAAGTTATTTTTCTTTGTTTTCTTTACAATATATGATATTTACTGAAACATTAGCCATTGAAAATGGGTGACCAATACATCTAATCAATGTGTTGATTACAGAAATATAACTGTACAACTGATGTGAAAGTGCATGATGGTAACATGAAAATTTACTTACATGACTGAGCAAAATAAGGAGATCAGGAAAGGGGCACCTTTAGAGGGAGGAAGATTGGAAAAAGCCGAGAGCAGTACTGATCACATTCACTTTCGATATTCTGAATTTGGGCAATGAGCCCATAGTCCTGTGTGACATCTCTTCGTAGTTGTATGTATTAGCCTAGATTCTGTGAATGGGTGGACGAGAGGAGTCTCTGAGGACTTACAGTGTTTAGGTACATTAGTTTTGGCTACAACCACAACATGTATAACCAAGTGTTTGTCTGATTTGTTGAGCTCATTGGGGAACATGTTAAGCAGAAATAATTGTGAGAGCCAGGGAAGTACTAGTCCCGTATCCCAGTGTATGATGTTACTTTATTTGTAAATTTATTTTTATTGTCTCACATCACAAAGACAAAAGAGATATAGTGCGAACGGAAAGTACAGTAGTGAAAACTAATAATAAAAGACACCTATAGCAACAGAAAAATCAACATACAAATCAAAAGAATAATAAACAAAAAAATTGCTCTACAGGTCTCTTTGTGAGGAGCAGAGATGCGTGACATGGTGCCAAAGAGAGTCCAAGTCCCAGAACCCAGGTCAGACTTAATCACAGCTTCAACAAAATGTAATATAAATATTAATGTTAAATGTAGGCAAATTGTGTTATCTGGTGGTATTATTTTTGATTTTAGCACATGGACTAGTTTGTTTGGGTCATGATTATGGTGTTCAGTCCATATTACTTTGACCTACCAAAGATCGACTGTGACATATGAAATAAAAAAAAAAAAAAAAACTTTATTCACTCCGGTCCTTCTTTGTATATCACAGTTCTGCTGCCAGCCCTCATTAGTCCACACTGTTCGTTATTTCCTGTGCTACGTTTAGCTATATGTCTCCTAGCAGGTACATACAACCCTCATATTGGCCGCACTACTCGTTCCCTACTGCATTCCCGTTCGTCTCTCATTTGGCCTCTCACATTTCTTTTATGTACCCATCCCTCAATTTGTCAGCACTGCATACTTCACAACAGCTCAAAGTTAGTTTTAGTATTAAATTCCCTGCTCGTGGGTTGGTTTATCTAGGATACAACACTTAATTATCACCATCCGGTATCATTATTTCCCACCATTTGTTTTGGATTACAACATTCTTAGAAATGCATTTCTATACACATCTAAGGTATAACTAGATGTGTATAACTAGATATAACTAATCTACATCATGGGCGCATGCGCATTTAGACGCGTAACGTCAGCCTCTTCTCTCGGCACTTGCAGGAATCGGCTTGATATATATTTATTCTTGCTTTCCTGTTTCTAGGCTTATCTCAGTGAGTTTCAATTTTGGCTACAAGGCCTCTGTAGCCTCTGTAGCCTATGTGCATGTGCATCTATGTGCATTTGTTCCCATCCTACATTTGTTTCAGGACACAAGGTATTCCTTTTGTCTGTCCCTAGTAGTCACCTGTAGAGTCACCTAGTAGAGTTGTTGCATAATTGTCATATATTTCTTATCATTTAGGATCATCTTTTTCTTAGGTATCATTCTGTTGTCTGGCAAGCATCTGCTAATATTATTTAGGTATGTTATGTTCCTTTCTTTTGCTGGCTTATACTTTACACTAGAAATACTTACCAGGTTACTTCTTTAGGTGGCCTTATCATATGATTTTCTACATTCAATTGCTTCATACTTTCTCACCTTGTATGTGCTGCCCACGACTCTCTCATTTACTTACATTATGTCACGATTCCCAATTATGGTCAGCTGAACTGGCTTCAGGTATATTTGCTGTCCATTAGCTCTGTCTTTAAGGTAACAGTCCCATGAGCCATTTCCCCACTGGAACTGGATCTCCTGTGTGACCTAGCTCCCATGCAGAGAGCCAAGACCCTGCAACCACTGCTTCCCTAGAGTCATGAACTTTCTCTTAGATTTCAGTGGAGCCATTCCCAGCCATGGCCAGAAAGACTAAACTCTACCATTTATTGTCTGCTCATCCCGACACCCTAAGACCTGGCACCAGGGAATTACTCTGACAACCTGACAACGGAGATGCACTCCATGATAAATTAAATAATGTCACTGATACATTTGATTAATCAGTGGCTAGAGAAATTAAGGTCTCCTTATCCGGGAATTTCTTACTCAGGGTAATGCTTCCATAACTACTCCTTCTCATAATACTCCTGTCTGCCTCCATTATCACTCCGCTCATCTGGTATTAGATCTCAAGACCTGATCAAGAACATATCTTTCTGTTACGGTGACATTTCTGTTGTTCTCAAGGCCAGAAATCCTAGGTTAAACAAAAAGCTGTCCATTCCGGAATTCGTTCTGGTTTTTGGACTCTATAAAGATGTCATTTGTTGCCTGTACCTGTGCCGCAGGGAGGAAATTAATTTATATTTGCACAAATTGATGGATTTGGGGCACAAATACGGTGGGTTCACATTCTATGACTTTTTCTGCAGCAGCTCTTGCCCAGTTCAAAGTTCATACTGATTGGAGTGAATTTGACACGGAGCTGTTCTGCCGTCATTGAGCAGATCTTAAGCCCCCATGCGCTTTGTGTTTTGCTTTCCCACTCCACCAATGTATACCCCAATGAGGCTTACTCACTGTCATGACAGTGACCAAAGTCACAACAATGACCCCTTCACACAGCGTGAAACCCACAGAAAGACGGTTACCGGACCTTAGAATGGCCGGACTAGCGTCTGAGAATAGTCAAGAGAAATAGCCAGAGGTCAAGGGAATACGGAAGACGGGCACACGATTATCCAAGCCAAGTGACGGGAAACCAGAAAACAGAATAGTCAGAGAGAGTAACCAAGGGTCAATACCAGGAAGGACAATAAGAAAAGATAGCACCAGGGGACTTAAACAAGAACCACACTAGGGCATCTGACAAGTGTCATGATAGCCCTTTTGTAGTGTGTGTTCTTTGGCTTTAATTCCGTAGCCACGCCCCCAAAAAGTCCGGGAGCGTGGCCACGTTTGAATTTTGGCGCCATTTTCGGTCTGACGTCGGCGCGCATGCGCCGCGTCATAAACGTGGGCGTGTTCCGAGCGGCCGGCGTCAGAATAGCTGAGCCGCCCCCTGGAAGGATCGGAGGAGGACCCGGCGCTGCGCGGGACCGGCAGGGAAAGGTAAGCGCTTGTTACAGTACCCCCCCCTTGAGAACCACCCCCAGGGCGGGTGGAACCGAACCCACAAGAGCGCCGCCTCTCAAACAGACGAATCAGGCGAGGGGCGTGAACATCAGATGCATTGACCCACGATCGCTCCTCGGGACCGTACCCTTTCCAATCAAGGAGATACTGTAATCTACCTCTAGAAATCCGGGAATCTAATATAGATTTAACTTCGTATTCGAGATGATCCTCCACTGGTGTGGTAGGAGGAGTGGAGACAATCTGCGTATAACGATTACAAATGAACGGTTTGAGAAGGGAAACATGAAAAGTGCTAGGAATTTTCATAGTATTAGGTAATCTTAAACTATAACAGACCGGATTAATGCGTTTGTGTATCTGAAAAGGGTCTATGAAACGGGGAGCAAATTTCATCGAGGGTACCTTTAACTTTATGTTACGGGTACTTAACCAAACCCTGTCTCCTGCCACGAACGTAGGAGCAGCCCTACGTCGTCTATCCGCATTTTTCTTTTGAATCTGAGTCTTTTGATTTAAGATATGTTTAACCCCTAGCCAAGTGTCCTTCATATTATGAAGAGTGCTGTCAACACTAGGCACTCCTGTAGACGAAAAAGAACTCGGCAAAGTTGTAGGATTAAACCCATAATTAATAAAAAAGGGACTATGTTGAGTGGATTCGTGTATTAGATTATTATGGGCGAATTCAGCCCATGGAAGTAGTTCCACCCAATCGTCTTGGTGCTCAGAAGTGAAACAGCGGATGTATTGTTCCAGGCATTGATTCATCCTTTCCGTAACCCCATTAGATTGTGGATGATAAGAAGAAGAAAGGTTAAGGACAATACCTAATTGGTCACAAAATGCCCTCCAGAACCATGAAATGAACTGTGGACCCCTGTCAGATGTAATATCCTGAGGTATGCCATGTAAACGTACTACCTCTTTTATAAATAAAGAGGCCAGTTCAGAAGAGGAGGGTAATTTGATTAGCGGGATGAGATGAGTCATCTTAGAGAATCTGTCGATTATAGTCAATATAACCTTATGGTTCCTGGAAGGGGGCAGATCCACTATAAAATCCATGGCAATACTTGTCCAGGGTTTATCGGGAATGGACAATGGCAAAAGGAGGCCCAAAGGACGAGCTTTGGATGATTTCGTGGAAGCACAGACCCTACAAGCAAGAATGAACTCGCGAACGTCCTTCTTGCATGAAGGCCACCAAAACTGTTCTTCCAGTAAAGACTCAGTTTTATGAATACCTGGATGTCCTGCTAATTTGGAGCTGTGTACAAGGAATAAGACCTTTTTTCTATAAGACAGGGGTACGTATAGTTTTCCCCTGGGAATAGTCAATGAGGTCTGATCCTGAAACCTAGATAACTCTTCCATTAACCCTGAAGAGATTTTGGCACGGACTGTTGCGATTATGTGGTTGGATGGGATTATGGAAGAGAGGTGCGTTACTGTAGGTGACAAGTGTTCATATTGACGGGATAAGGCGTCAGCCTTCGTGTTCTTTGATCCTGGTCTGTAAGTTACTATGCAATTGAATCGTGTTAAAAATAAAGACCATCTAATCTGTCTATCTGACATTCTTTTAGTTTCTCCAAAATACGAAAGGTTTTTGTGATCCGTAAGTATGGTGATGGGAATAGTAGACCCTTCTAACAGATGGCGCCACTCCTTGAGGGCAGAGATAATAGCCAATAACTCCCTGTCCCCAATGTCATATCTCTTTTCTGTCTCAGTTAATTTCTTAGAAAAAAATCCACAGGGATGCAATGGTTGATCATCGGATGGACGTTGAGACAGTACGGCTCCAATACCGGTTTCTTATGCATCCACCTCTAATATAAATGGACGAGAGGGATTGGGATGCCTCAATACTGGTGCAGAAGAAAAGGCCAATTTAAGTCTCTCAAAAGCTTCTTTGGCCTCGAGATTCCATTCCATAGAATTTCGCCCCTTTTTGGTCATGGCAGTGATAGGTGCAGTGATAGAGGAGAAACCCTTAATACATTTTCTATAATAATTGGCAAACCCTAGAAAGCGTTGGATGGCTTTGAGTCCAATGGGTAGGGGCCAATTAAGGATAGCTTCTAGTTTTTTCTTATCCATTTGAAATCCAGACCCTGAAATTATATAACCCAGAAAATGCACAGTGTCTATATCAAATTGGCATTTTTCTAATTTACAGTAAAGTCCATTTTCTAAGAGTTTAGAAAGAACCAACCTAACGTGAGTATGGTGGTCTTGAATATTCTTGGAGTAGATTAGAATGTCATCTAAGTAGACAATAACAAACATATGTAAATATTCCCTTAAAACATCATTAATGAAGTCTTGAAAGACTGCTGGGGCATTGCATAACCCGAATGGCATGACCCTATACTCGTAGTGACCATAGCGAGTGTTAAAAGCAGTCTTCCATTCGTGCCCTTTTTTAATCCTCACTAGATTGTATGCCCCCCTGAGATCCAATTTCGTAAAGATAGTCGCCCCTTTTAATCTATCGAAAAGTTCAGTGATTAGAGGAATAGGATAGGCGTTACGTATAGTTATTTTGTTTAAACCCCGATAATCAATACAGGGCCTTAAGTCCCCTTCCTTCATGGAAACAAAAAAAAACCCTGCGCCAGCAGGAGAGGAAGATTTGACGATAAACCCCTTTCTTAAGTTTTCCGTGATATATTCCTCTAGTACCTTATTCTCGGTTACCGAGAGGGGATACACTGTGCCTCTAGGGGGCATAGTGCCGGGTAATAAGTCAATGGGACAGTCATAGGACCGGTGTGGGGGTAATTTTTCTGCCTCTCTTGGTTCAAAAACTGCTTTTAAATCCCAATATTGTCTGGGTATCAAAGTGGTTAAAGGTTCCATAGTAGGTACATTAAGTAGACCTACGTGTTTAATAGGGGTAATACATTTTCTGCGGCAAGCCTCACTCCATTTTACAATTTCCTTTTTCTCCCAATCTATAGAAGGGTTATGTTTAGAGAGCCAAGGAAAGCCAAGAATAACCGGGAAGATGGGAGAAGTGACTTGTTGCAGGATAATAACCTCCTTATGCAGGGAACCTACGGACAATACCACTGGAAGAGTCTCTTGTGTGATAAATGGGATAGATAATGGTCTACCATCTATGGCCTCAACGGCCAAGGGTGTTGATCTATTCTGAAATGGGAAAGCATGTTCCTGGCCGAATCTCTGATCAATAAAATTTTCGGCTGCCCCAGAGTCTATTAAGGCAATGGTTGGCACTTTTTTCTTTTCCCACTCAATAACAATGGGTAGAAGAAGCCTATGATCTTTTTTATCATTAAAGGAGGACATACACATTACACCCAAGGCCTGTCCTCCATGAGGGCTTAGGTGCGGGAGTTTTCCGGCCGGTTAGGACAGGTAGAACGAGAATGTCCCTTTCGGCCACAATATAGGCATAGTCCCTCCCTACGGCGGTATTGTCTTTCATCCTCAGACAAACGCGTGACTCCCAGTTGCATTGGTTCTGGAGGAGCGACTGTTGTTGTCTCGGATGAAGGATATGTTAACGCTAAGCGTTCTGGCACCCTTCGAGGTCTGTCTCTAGTATTCTGCCTGTGTCTAAGACGCTCATCAATGTGGGAAAGGTACGTGATCAATTCCTCTAGCACATTGGGTAGGTCTCTAGTGGCGACCTCATCTAGGAATTTATCTGAAAGCCCGTTCATGAATACGTCAATAAATGCTTGTTCATTCCATCTAACTTCGGCCGCATGGGTACGGAATTCTAAAGCGTAATCAACAAGAGAACGAGGACCCTGTCTCATACGTAGCAAGGTTTTGGCAGCATTAGTTCTCCTCCCTGGAGGATCAAAAGCCCTCCTAAAAGCTGCGACAAATTCTACATAGTTAAACACTACCGGGTTATCGTTCTCCCACAGAGGATTTGCCCAAGTCAATGCCCTATCGACCAATAAAGTAATGATATAACCTATCTTTGCCCTATCTGTAGGGTATGCTCTCGGATGGAGCTCAAAATAGATACTGACTTGATTCAAAAAACCTCGGCAGCCTTTAGGATCACCCCCGTAACGGAGAGGGGAGGTAGCATGATTAGGAGTACCCATAGTAACCATTTCCATGGGTTGTTCCTGAGGTCTGAGTACTGGGGTTTGCTCCTCCGGTTGGAGATGGGCAGTACGAGCAAGCAAGGTTTGTACTGCAATAGCGAACTGGTCCATGCGATGGTCCAGTTCTTCAAACCGGTCATCAGGTGCCGGTCCGAGAGGGTTAACACCTGCAGGGTCCATGGCCCTAGTGTAATGTCACGACAGTGACCAAAGTCACAACAATGACCCCTTCACACAGCGTGAAACCCACAGAAAGACGGTTACCGGACCTTAGAATGGCCGGACTAGCGTCTGAGAATAGTCAAGAGAAATAGCCAGAGGTCAAGGGAATACGGAAGACGGGCACGATTATCCAAGCCAAGTGACGGGAAACCAGAAAACAGAATAGTCAGAGAGAGTAGCCAAGGGTCAATACCAGGAAGGACAATAAGAAAAGATAGCACCAGGGGACTTAAACCACACTAGGGCATCTGACAAGTGTCATGATAGCCCTTTTATAGTGTGTGTTCTTTGGCTTTAATTCCGTAGCCACGCCCCCAAAAAGTCCGGGAGCGTGGCCACGTTTGAATTTTGGCGCCATTTTCGGTCTGACGTCGGTGCGCATGCGCCGCGTCATAAACGTGGGCGTGTTCCGAGTGGCCGGCGTCAGAATAGCTGAGCCGCCCCCCGGAAGGATCGGGGAAAGGTAAGCGCTTGTTACACTCACTTACACTGAGTCAAGCTTACTCTTGCTCCTCATAAACAGCAAAGAAGACTCTAGAAAAAGGTATGACGACCTATACTGTTCCTTGGGAAGGCTCAGATGTGCAACAACTTTAATTTGGGCAGTTGTAGGTTTAGCGCTTGCATATCTGCTCCTTGTGTTTTTCAAAACACACGCCAGGTCTATGTGCCTGAATTGGCTGTTTCCTAAGGAATAACTAACGGAAATCAACATTGATAATCTGGGATAATCAAGTGACCGAGCGGCACGTGCTTCCCCTGGGTGGCCGCTGGTTCTTATCACCAAACGCCCACCAGGGGGAGCATTCGTCTCCTGAACGGTGCCGGACCACCCCAATACTCCAGTTAGAACGTTTAGTTAGAATGTTCACATCTCGCTAACGAGGTGTGAAAACTGAAGACCGCAAGGGAACGAGTGGCGCATGCTTCCCCTGGGTGGCTGCCGGTTCGTATCGCAGAACGCCCATCAGGGGGAGCATTTGGCTCCCGAACCGGCCTGCTTGCACTGTCTTCAATCCCTGTGTCAGGGATCATCCTACCTGCTCCTAACGGAGCTATAATCACTTGCCACTCTCAAACCTGGGAGCTACGAGTCTAGGTTCGTGGCTACCCAGGTGAACGCTCTCTCCGACGGATACCTGAGTGTGGCTATCCACCGGAGAGAGGGAGGCGTGCCAGCAGGCAGTCCCTGGGGCTGTGAGTAGGACTCATGGCCACAGGGTACCCGCTGGCCGCATGGAAGTCCGTGCCGACCCAATCAAACTGGGGTCGCACCATTCTCCTGGTTGGTCGGCGCGAGTGAAGCGCTGATTGGTCGCCGCAGGGAACGGGCAACCAATCTGAGAATGAGCGCTTGTTCAAACGGGATTTTGCGCCCTTCCCTCTGAGTGGGCCGCGAAACCCCTCTCCTCCCGAGCACCGATTTGTGCAGCCGAGTTTTGCACCCTTTCTTTGGATTGGGTGGCGAAACTCCTTCCTCCCCCGATTGGCACGATTTGGTTTGCGCCCTTTCAGCTCATTGGTTGTTGCTTGGTTTAGGCACGAAGTTTGAATTCGCTGGACTAAACCAAGCAACACCATGGAACTAATTTCGGAAATGTACAGAGCCTTGAGCCCCAGACTTTCAACGCTGATATCTTCGGCTCTGTACATCCAATCACCCCTCTTTTTGCAGGGATCCTATAGGGGACCCAGGGCTATTCACCTGTATAAATTGTAACCCTGTACCCCCTTCCCGTCCCAGGGCACAGAGCCCCAGAGTTCAACCCCCCTGTATGTAATGTGTACTCATGCATGTCCCTGTGTCCTGTTAGTATCTCCCAGAGCTGGAGATGGTTATCTGTTCCCCAGCACCCTCCTGCATGAGATTGTGTTGTGTTAGATGAAGATCCCCTGCGGAGTCTGTTCATAAAAAGCTGTGTGCCCAAATAAACATTGTCAAAAGTTGTACCCTGGAACTGTGTCCTGTCCAGTTACTAGGGAAATGGGTTTGACCGATCATTACCAAAGGGGATAACCAGCCGAGTTCCCCAGGTCCCACTACAACTATCATTCTGATAGTCTTGTTGGAGTCTTCCCTCATAGGATGATCTGATAGGAGGTCACTCCTGTCGGCCTCCATAACCCTCCGGTAAGCTCTTAATACCTTTTTCGCGAAACTGATCTCTGAGTATTTTTGCTTTAGCTTTCAAGTCAGAGATATTACTGCAGTTTCTGCATATTCTTAGGTACTGGCCAACAGGTATTCCTTGTTTAATAGTTCATGGATGAAAGCTGCCCCATTGTAGAAGGGCATTGGAGGCCGAGGGTTTTTTGAAAAGAGTAGTTTGAAGTGAACCCTCATCCGTGATGGAGATAGTCAGATTCAGGAAGCAAATTCACAAATAAAAAAAGATTGATTATTGCCCTCTCTGCAGGAATTCTCTCTCCAAATGGTAGATAATGCTATTCATGCAATACTGAATTAGTAAAACCGACTTAAAGAATGCTTTTCATTTGCTACCTATTCACCCTTCACTAGGGCACCTGCACAGCATCAAATGGAGAGATTATTATTTTTTTATTAGGCTTACTTTTGGGGCCATATGTTATTTGATGGTTTCGCTGAAACATTGTGGTGGCTCCTCCTCAATGTCATTAGATGTCTGGTGGATTTTCAGTACCTTGATGATATTTTAACCATTGAGGAGGAGAACAATGTTCTACTGACCATCACTAACACAACTGCTTTACTCTCTAGTCTTGGAGTTCCTCTTTCTGAGGGTAAAACTGTTGTCCCGTCTGCCAGTCTGGTTTTTCTTTTTATAAAGCTAGACTCCATTTTGATGCAGTCTAGTTTTCATAAAGAAAAGTTTTACTCAATTAAGGATGATTTGAATAGGTTCCTTATTCAAGGGGCCTGTTCTCGCAGGGATCTGCAGTCCCTTTTAGGCTCCCTAAATTTTGGGATAAGGATTACCCCTCAGGGTCCGTCTTTCATCTCTAGACTGTTCTGCCTTCTGCCCGGTCTTCCAGATGATGATAGTTTGGTCTCGCTTGACTGTCAGGCAAAAGTTGGTTTGATTATGAGTTTTTGCTAAATTGGAATGGTAGATGAATGTTAATCCCTTCTCAGTCCGACTCATCCCCAGTAGTGATGTCCCGAACCGTTCGCGAACTTCCCGCGAACGGCTCACCGCGGTTCGCCACGAACCGTTCGCGGCGAGCTCCGGTCAGCTGACACATCCCGGCCAATCTCCAGCAGACCCTCCCTACCAGACCCTCCCACCTCCTGGACAGCATCCATGCTAATCCCCAGTTATCTGGATGGACGCAGCTGCTCATACTGGTTTTGCTGCCATATATGATAACAGGTAGTTGTGGGCCTGTGGAGGTGATTGGCCTGCCCTCCTTTCAAGAAACCGGTGCACTTTTTGAGGAATACCCAATTGTAGCAGAAGTTTATACTTGTGGCAATGCCTTGTGGTTAAATGCTACTCAGTCCAGCTTGCAACATAATTAATAAAGAACAATCCTCTTCTCTGATGATCATGAGGTTGATTAGGCATTTAACTTGGCTGGTGTCTTGTGACTGTGTATTTGTACCTATTTGTCTGTGTATGTGAACTTGTGTGTTTGAACCTGTATGTTTGTAACTGTGTGTGTGTGTACCTATGTCAGTGTACCTGTGTGTCAGGGAGTATGTGTATCTGTTTATGTTGCCTTATCACTTGGCCCGGCTGGTGCTATGATAAGGTAGCATGGCAGGCTGCCATAGGGTGCACTGGCTTATGAGGCACAATATCCAAATTATCAGCGCTCCTCTCTTGCCAATCAATTCAAGTTGTGTGGGCGATCACGGCAAGCACACCTGTCTGGCCCACTGGCTCTGGAGCATGCCGCAGACTGTGTTGAGGAGTCGGTGGTGTGAATCACGTCATATCCCTGCTCCCTGTATTCCTCACAGTGTGGCGGTGACTTAGTGTGTTTGCTAAGAGGGGCAACAAACTCAGGGTTCACCTCGGGCAGCAAAAGTTCTAGGTATGCTAGGTATGCTGTTGATGAGGTGTTTAGTTTTTAAGAGGCGTTAAACATAGGATTAAGGTAAAGAGTTTATTTTCAGGTTCAGCCCTTGAGTGCAAGAGTTTGAAGAGTAATTCGCTAAGTACTCACCTTTCTGTGTCTTTTGTAGCCTGAATGAGATGCCTGAATGAGAAACAAAATCAGGATGGCAGGACAGGACCATAAAATCTGGACTGTACCATCAACATGCAGAACTCAAGGGCCCAGTTGCAATTGAGACGGCTCCAACTGTGTTCCACCCAGTTGCAATTAAGACTTTTGTGCTCAGGGCTGGTGCAACCATTAAGCGAACTAGGCATTCGTCTAGGGCTCCAGCCTGCTAGGGACACCCTCCAGGATATTTCCTGGTGGGCTCCCCCTGTCTTGAGGGTGCACAGAGGAACCCTGTCGCAGGGGGCCCAGGAGGTGGCAATCTGGCCACCTCAGGGCGCCCCTGAAGCTGTTCTAGGTAAGGCAGAGCAGGCACTTAATTACCCTGGTGGCAGGTGCATGTTCTGCCAACAAATGTCAGTGAAGGGAGGAGAGAGGGACGGAGAAGCCAGGCGGTGAGGGAGGCTCTTCTTGTAGCCTCCCTTGGTGCCCTCTGTGATGCTGGGAGCTGGAATATGACGTCTTTCCGGCCCCGGCATACTACACAAGGAGGAGCTGCACCACACTGGACCCCAGGGAGTCAGTGAGTGTCTGACTGTGTGTGTGTCTGTCAGTGAATGAGTGTATGTACGTCAATGAGTGTCTGTGTGTGTGTGTGTGTCAGTGAGTGAGTGTATGTCTGTCAGTGTCTGTCTGTGTGTCTGTCAGTGAGTTTCTGTGTGTGTGTGTGTGTCAGTGAGTGAATATATGTGTTTTAGTGTGTGTCTGCTAGTGTGTGAGTGACATGAGGGGGCGGCAAAATGGATCTTTGCCTAGGGCGGCAGAAATCCTTGTACTGGCCCTGGTTGTGCTACAGGTGACAGATCCACATGTGGAACAACAGTAGCATGTAGAAGTCAGAGCAGGACACACATCTTAAAGGGATACTCAGGTCATTATAACAACTTACCTTAAGTGGTTAAACTATTCTCTAATGATTTAACCCCAAAGTTTGCTCCAGTTTCGATCTCCGAGTCCCCCAGTGCATACCTTTTTAGCATTGGTAGCTACAGATTTGCTAAGAGAGTCAACTGGAACTCTAAAAAAAAATCCTCCTTGCCCCTGCCCGGCAGCACTCAATGCTTTTTGTTACTCACATTCAGAGCAGTTTAATTCCTTAAGGTAAGAGGGCACTCAAGGGCCTCCTAGCTCCATAACAATTTAGTTAAGATGAAGTAATAATGATGACTGGAATGTCCCTTTAAAGGCAAATTGGCTGCAGAGGGAGAGAAGAAAGAGAAGACACTCTCCAGCACCATAGAGACCATAGGGCACACAGTAAGTCCTCTAACAGAGAAAAAGGTAGATAAAAACATTGTTTTAAAGGTTTTTGCTGGAAATGGAGGGAAGCTAAAACAAATCTGCAAAAATGGCACTACAGCATTAGGACTACAGGTATGCATTGGTTAATTAACATACTAAGTGAATTCAAATAATTGATTATCCTGTAATCGGACTGCAAGCATGGTTATTTGAACCAGGTTTTCAAGCTTGTATATAATGCTTGAATATCTGCCGATTGATTCTGCATTGTTATGTGCGTGAGAAACATTATTTGGAAAATGTGATGCTTATCTGTTTAGACAGGTTTATCCATTACTGACAGATTATTATAGCAATTACAATCTCCAGGGGTTTGCCATAATCACATTATCCCAGAAAATGTGTACCTCAAGTGAGGGGCTCACAAATTGGACTTTTACTTCCTGAGATAGACTATTTATTTTTAACTATTTAAAAATATTCTTTATTTTGAATTTGACAGATTATGTTTATCCCAATTCCTGAGTAAATTCCAGGGATCCCAAGTGAAAGGATTATGTTAACCTTTTTCTAAATCATAATACCATGTTTATATGTTGGCATTTCAATAAATGGCATAATAACTGATACAGGTAAACAGAAACTTGCCAATGGAGTTGATTTAGTAAGCAATGTCTGAAAACTTACTATCTAAAAAGAAAGGAATGAGTGAGAGAGAGCCTAACCATTAAAGTGAAATTTATGAGGACCATGATTAGATCGATACATTCCTGTAACATATTTGGAGCAATGGACACTAAATTACAACATATATGCGTCTGCAATGGTATTAAATGGTTTTTAAATATTAGCATTTATATACATCAATGACTAACAAACCTAAAAGGAGTAAGCTAAATTGTCATATGGGATGTATGAAATTAGATGAGGGTGTTTTCTGTACTAGGTCTATCTATATTATTTTATACGGACTGTTTTTATAGTGAAGCTTATTGGCATTGCATAAGGTAGGGCTGCATGCTCTTCGTAAGGCATTTTTTAATATTGCTGTATGGTCACCATATTCTAAGATTGCATACAGAACAGGTATCACAGTAGCTCTGACTCACTGATTGCCTGCGAGCAGTTATCTTTGATAGCCTTGTATTTAATCCCAGTTTGTTTCAGGATGTCTTCCATGGCAATCAGACCCTTACCCAGCTTAAGGTCTGGGCCACAGGGCCTGCTATGGAGTCCACCCACAAGGATGCAGAGAATGTGTAGTTGATGCAGCGTTTTTTAGATTAGTGGGTTCAGTGTTTGTAACTATGTAGGGTAGGAGAAGGGTGCATTTGTGGGCAAAAAGTTTTTGTTTTTTTAAATAAAAATAAATAAAACAATAATAAATGTATTCCCTGGTGCTGCAGTGGCTTTGTGGAGGCTACCAGGAGCTTGTATATTGAAGAGGAGGCCCAGCACACCATATCTTCAGTTTCCGGCAGAGTTGGAGAGAGAACTGTGGGAAACTGATGATAGGGTGCGCTTGACCCCCTCGTCACTATACTTCATGCAGCCAGTGACCTTGGGCTCACCGCAAAATATCACCGCTAGCCCAACACGCCACGATAGTCAGGGCGACCACATAGGTCATGCCCGCTTATCTGCAGCCAAAAAGAACCTACACCACTGAGCTCACAGACACCTCTGAATGAGGTCGGTAGGCCTCCTCTGTGCCTCAACATAGCAACTGATAACAGTTACCACTCGGCTCTTACATGCTCTTACACTTTTATTCAGTGGTGGCTCTAGGCTTTGTGAGGCCTTAGGCGAAACTCAAACATGAGGCCCCCACAGTGGAAAAAATAGGGGTTGCATGATGTGTATAAGGTGCTGTAGTTGTATTGAAGGACAAGCTTGCAGAGCTGGATACAGAGACCTAGTCTCTGTATTCATTGTTCAGAGGCTTGCAGTGCCGCGGCTCCCTGTGCCGCTGCATTGTGAGGTCTCCGACTGTAGTTATGGCATAATTTGCAGACTCTTGTGACATGGTTGGAGGAGGGAGTGTGACAGGGCATGGGGAAGTAAGTGTGAGGAAGTAAATGTGACAGGCTGCGTGTGCCATCGTTGGGGGTGTTTCACAGGGTTGGGATAGGGGGGTGGAGGGGCAGTGATGGGGGATGGAGAGGCTGTGACAGAGGGTAGGTACCCACATTGCATTTCCTTTTTCTCTGATATTCCTCTTCCTCCCAGACTGCAATGCTCTCCATTTAGCCTGCCCTATGGAACTGCCTTTCATCCCGACAAGAATACAATGCTGACACATGCCAAGTGCCAGTGATAAACCATATGGTTGTACCACAACCTGCCTTTCCCTATTTAAGCATATTATTTGCCAAAGTAGCTAAATATGCATAACATAGTGTGATAATGACATATATGCTGACAACCTACATGTCCATATCTCATTTCTATTTCAGTGAGATGGTAAAGCCAGTTTTAAGGATGTTGATATGCGTGTTCCTTATTTTTACAGTATATTGTTGTGAGTTAAGCCTGCTATTTTTCAGAAGTCTCATGATGATGACAGAATTTCAAGCTGTTTTCACTGAGCCATAGCTGAACTGAACCAAAAGTAATGAAGTCAGGTGGCTGGAAATTCCACAGCCTGTGAGAGAACCTCCGTGAATACAGATTTGGTGTTTTTCTAGGTACAGTGAACTACTTTACACACATTGCATCCTTACAAGCACACACACACTACATTCACTGAACACACTCTGCACTACACACACACACTACATTCACTAAACACACTCTGCACTACACACACACTTCATTTACTAAACATACTCTGCACTACACACACACTACATTCACTAAACACACACACACTACATTCACTAAACACACTCTGCACTACACAAACACTACATTTATTAAACACACTCTGCACTACACACACACACTACATTCACAAAACACACACACTACATTCACTAAACACACTCTGCACTACAGACACACTTCATTTACTAAACACACTCTGCACTACACACACAAAAACTACATTCACTAAACACACTCTGCACTACACACACTTCATTTACTAAACACACTATGCACTACACACGCACACACACACACACTACATTCACTAAACACACTCTGCAATACACACACACTACATTCACTAAACACACTCTGCACTACACACACACTTCATTTACTAAACACATTCTGCACTACACACACACTACATTCACTAAACCCACTCTGCACTACACACACACACTACATTCACTAAACACACACACTACATTCTCTAAACACACTCTGTACTACACACACTACATTCACTAAACACACTGAACTACACACACACACACACTACATTCATAATGGATTTGTGTTGTGCTGCTGCTGGCCCTTTAAGAACCATCTAGGGACATACTGTGGAGTTACTGGGTGGCCACCATTTCCTGTATCAGAGGCACATGGTGAGAACAATGGATGAAGCACATGGTGAAAACAAAGGATGGCGGCCATTTTGACTCACAGACACTGGACTTTTCTACACGGTGCCATCTCGCCGGTATTTGGTGCACAAAGACATCATGCAGTAGTTTTAAACTATACAACAGGGGACACATTATACACTAATTATTTTTCTTATAGCCTGTATATGTTCTGCTGAATCTGCATTAAACTGTACCTTCCAAACTACTGAACGGATCTGGGTGAATTTTGGATATGTGGTTCACCCAGATCCCCCGGGTTATTGCATGTTTTGGGGTCCCTGTGATATGTTTTATAATACTGTATTTCTCTGCCTGTGATAATTATATTAACCATTGTATTCAGTAATCATATCACAGGCAGAGGGGAGGATTTTGTGTGGGAGTGTCTGTGTGTATTGTACAGATTGATTGGTTGTATTTCAAAACCCTGTGGGCAGTACTATGTTTGTGGATTGTGAATAAAAGAGGCTGTATGTGCCAGTACATGCAGTTCTGCTTGACCTCAAAACGAAGTCTCGTCTCGTTATTGGGGGAATTGGATTGTATGCTGATTGCCAGGAGTGTAAGCTGATTGTATGCTTTTCCTGTTCAGCTGCTTACAGCATTCATATGCTTGAGAGCATTCGTATGCTTCTCCGGTTTGGTGGTTGTGGTGTCTGCTGCAGTGCTTGGAGTCCTCAGGAAGCGCTAGGAGCATCCTTCAACGGAGGTACCCAGTCGGGGTGGCAGGTGATCCGTTACAGTGTGTATGTCTGTTAGCTAGTGTATGCATATCTGTCAGTGAATGTGTGTGTCTGTGTTTAGAAGGGGGGGAAGGGTGGGGTGGCGGGGGAAGGGCACCTGAGTTTTGTCCTGCCTAGGGCAGCACAAAACTAGGATACACCACTGATTCCAGAGGCTATCGAACAAGACAAAATCCAATAATTTATAATAGACTTCATTAGGAGATGGGAATCACCTTGGATGAGAAAGTAGACTTCTTTGAAAGATGTCACAGAACGGCCAAACCTAGAAACATACCAGAAAAGGGTCCCAAGAGACGTATTGATATGCTGTCACTCAAATCTTTTTAAAGAAAGATTCCTACGAAGAGCAAGACAAAGGACAACAGAAGATGGGAAATTTAAAGATATAAAAATATTTACAGATTTGTCCTTCCAGACAAGAAAAATAAGAAAACAATTCCTACCAGCAATTGCTATCCTCACAGATGAAGATTCACAACAAGGATCATAGTAATGAATGAGGGGAAGATTGAGTATTTTGACTCATTGGAAGGAATATTGAATTGACTAAAACAAGAGACATATAATTGAGGAGGGAGAATGAGGGAGGATTTGGAGGATCAGAAGGAGATGAGGCATAGAAAGCTAAATCAGATGAAAAGGAAGGAAATATACATATTAATCTATTTTGTTTTTCCTCTTTCACAAACTTTTAAGAGGAGGGAGGTGGTAGGAAATTAAACGTAAATAAAGGGAAATAATTTGACACTTG
This sequence comes from Pelobates cultripes, assembly GCA_933207985.1. Classification (NCBI taxonomy): domain Eukaryota; kingdom Metazoa; phylum Chordata; class Amphibia; order Anura; family Pelobatidae; genus Pelobates; species Pelobates cultripes. The sequence goes on along the minus strand of OW240913.1, from coordinate 212,182,784 downwards.
TAAATCTAATAGAGGATCTTAATTGAAACTATGTGTTCATATAACACAGATGAGTTGGACCTCATACAGCTAGCAGTGGAGTTTAATAAATAAGATACTGTTTACACAAGAAGGAGAATAAATTAAGGAGACAGAAAATATAGATAGTAAATAAGAAGCACATAGAAGGTTTGAATAGAATGTGGATAGAATTTAAATATATAAAATATAAATAAGTTAAAATAGACAAGAAAGAGTAAATAGAGAATTGGAAATACAAGGTAATTAAGATATATAATAAGGATAATATAGATATTTAGCACTGAATACGTAGGAGGAACATGAATTAAGCACTGAATAAGCAGTAAGGTGACAGTTGGAATGACTATAAATATAGTAGAAGAGAAAGAAAAGATTTTTCACGTATAGATAAAATAATACAAATATAAACTAGGCACTAAACATCCAGTAGGACATGAAATTAATATGAAATAAGGAGTGAGGACACTAGATCTATATGGATAAAGATACAATAGAAGTGAAGATATGCACATATTTTGAGTTAATATTTTTCAGGTATTAAATATATATTTTTACTCCTTTGTGCTGTTGAGGAAATTGAAAGATAGTTGGTCATTATTCGTATAGACTATGTAGTGAGCTCGTCGAGCATATTGGGCGGAAAAGAAAGGAGAGGGAAACAGAGGAAGGGTGGAAGAGAGAAGAAGGAGATAGGCTTATAGGAATTCACTTATGCTGAATGTGAGTTTATAAAAAAAATATCTTTCTCTCCTCTCCCTCCCCTTCTTCGCCCTTCTTCCTTCCCCCCTCTCCTTTTTGATGTATTTTCCCTCCCTCTAGATTAAAAGGAGACTAAGATGGTGGGGAGCATTCAAGGCTCAGGTCTTTTAAGCTCCATCCAGTATATGTATGGATGCAACGTTAGACCCGTGGTTACGGCTTTCCGCAGGACATTTGATCCCTGGAATGGGAGTCCAGAGACAAGTTCATATATGTAATTTTATGTTGTGTGTTAGTATGTATGGTTTTCAAGTTGTTAAGTGTTTGTTCTATGGAATGGGAGTCCATAGACTAACACCTTTATGTAATGTTTTGTTTTGTATTAGTAAGTATGGTTTCTATTAGGGTAGATTAGGAGGCTTAACTGAGACATGCAAGGAAAAATACCATAGAAAACTACTGATTTAGAATGGTTATCTCCATAAACGTACAGGGACTTAATTCCCCTGGAAAAAGATCTGTAGCATTTGACTATATCAGGAAGAAGAAAGCGCAGATAATTTTCCTACAGGAAACCCATTGGAGGAAGGTAGACAGCCTAAGATTTATTCCTAGAAATTTTCTACAGTGATATGTGCGTCTTTAGAAAAAGAAAGGAAAAGAGGTGTAGCCATTTTGATAAGTGATGATATAGAAGTAAATATAAAACACCAAGAGGCTGATGATAAAGCTAGAGTTATCATTTTAATAGCAGAGATACAAAAGAAACTTTTTACTCTGGTTAATCTCTATGCTCCCAATAACCCAGCAAATAATTTTTTATAGATCTATTGAATAAGATAAATAAAATAAAGAAAAAGAAAGTACTCCTGGCAGGAGATTTTAATTGCAATGGATGCAAGTTTAGATAGAAAAACCATGAACGACAGGGCTGAGAATAGGAATAAAAATTATATTTCTCAAGCAGCTCACTTCCATCGTATTATTCAAAAATTTGGTTTGTTGGATTTTTGGCAAATATACCATCCTGGGGAAAATGATTATATATTCTTCTCCAGATCTTTTATGTCATACTCAAGAATAGATTTGTTTTTGGGAAACGAGATAATAGCAAATAGGATCAACAAAGTATTGATTGATTGATGAACTCACGTGGTCAGACCATAAACACTATGTGTTTGTTTTGTTCCTTTTATGTTCGTATATTTGGAGATGTGATTTAACTGAAGAGTTGCTGCTAGTGTAAGTTGTGATTTTAATGCACAATATCACTTTAACTTGTTCTTGAAACTTGCACATTTGGATATTTCAACACTAAGAGTTGGATATTCACACTGATTGATGTATATGTGAATAAGAGTGTTTAACATAGATTTTTGAACTTTATAATATTTCACTGTTTTTGGAGATTTATGCTGCTATATAATTTTGCATTTTAAAGTACAGCACACCTTTTTTCTGTTTTTAGAATGATACCAGGTCAAGTGCCTTTGGTACGGCTAAAAATAATCAGACAGCATTTTCAAAAGTTATATGGCAAAAAAGGAAACCCAGAATTAATCTAAAGCTATTGTCAAAAAAGAAAAATGAAAGGGGATTAGCTACCCCAGATATAATAGATTATTATAAAGCCTGTATATCCTTCCATGCAATTATCTTCATATTTGGTGGGGATGTGAGTGAATTAAAAAGGAATGGAGAGATATTCGAAACCAGATATATACATTATTGGGGTTTTACTACCTTTCACACTGGGGAGTTTCTTATTATATTTAGATTGGACTAAAATGCCTAAAGAGTGTAGTATGATGATAACACATATTCTGATGGCCTCAAAATTGGTATTAGCAAGAAACTGGAGAAGTAGTAAGATCCCAGAATGGAATGTAGTTAAGGCCCAGGTGCTACATTAATGTAAGGTGGAAATTGGTATAAATAGAAATAATTCCTACAGTTTGAGAAAAATAAATAAATGGAAATCACTCATATACATCCTACAAACATAACAGAGAAACAATACAGAGGAAATCAGATAGAATATTGTAAGTAATACATAAGAGATTAATGTTAGTAAAAAAAAGAGAAACTGACCAAACATGTCTCAGTATAAAGCCTCTATAAATATGAAAGGGGGAAGATATAAGGGGCAAATAAAGTAAAGAAAAGCAATAAATGTATATTCTAATCAGAAGCTTATATAGAAAATAAAATGCAATGTTAAGCTATGTATGAAAAGTGTATTTGAATGTAGTAGTGAATGTTCATGTATATGTAATAGTATGGCTAATATGTTAATGTTTTATATGTATTACATTCTCTAAAAGAGAAAATATGTACTTTGATAAAAAAAATTAATTTAAAAAAAAAAATCTAAATTTCATAGACCATTTACTGCTAGTAACGCTACTAAAGTCAGAAAACGTTATCAGGTTAAACCACGACCAAATTATTACTTATTATTTTTATACTGAGCTGTGCTGTATTATACATTTCTTTATTTAATACTTTAGCCACAATGCTTATTTGTCTTATAATTTGTATAACTGATTAATGAGAAATTGTTAGTTAACATTGCTTGTACATAACAATTGTCCATGGTGAAAATTTGGGATGTCCAAAATAATTAATTCCAATTGATTCGGAAAAAAAGTCCACATGGCAATTTGTTTTAGACAAATTTTACTTGCAAACATTTTGGGACAAATCAAAAAGGCATGGAAAATGGGCAATCAGTGTACTGTAAGATATGAATATCATGTATATGCTTTGCAGTACACTGATAGACACGTTGTTTTTCCATTTAATTCGCTGATCAAGTGGGAACAGTTAACATGTAACAGCTGTAGCATAACCATCAGTCCACTTTTTTGGGTGCCATGAAAAGAATTCCAAATTCCAAAACACACAAACAGCTAATCCAATGTCGTTTTTTCATTTGTTTTGTGATGTGACCATGTGGTAATTCAGAAATTTGGATGAGTTGCAGATCACCCGAAATTTGGACAAATCACAATTTGTTTGAAACAGAATGCATTGTCAAGTCAGGCGACGTGTTTGTGGTGTTTGTTCTGTGAAAATTCATAAAAATGATGTTATGTGCAATTAACTAATGCTCTAAAATATATAGAAATATTTCAGAGCATTGGTAAATTGTTAGAAAAGTGTTACCTGTGATTATTCAACTCCTCAGTGACTGGCATTTATGGTGGGAGTGCAGGACTTACAAATCTGAGATTTATATACGTGTGTGTATATGCGTATAAATACACGCTGTTCACTGTATCCTCGCTCTTCACAATCTTTTCTTTCCTGAATAGAAACTGATTTACTGAGCTCATCCACATGCTCCTTTCATGGTTATTAACTTTCACATCCTAATTAAAGAAAATCTCTACGAATTGTTAAATCAGAGCAGCAGCTTTATTGGGTCTAGTGTTCCCATTGTGTTTCACCACTCAATGAATAGTTTTGTTGTTGTCATAATTCATTTGTGACAAAGCAGAGGTTGTAAAATTAGAAAAGCCTCATGCTCTAGCAAACACATCAGGAGATGGAAATTAACTTGTTGCCCCCAAATAAAAATCAGTTTTTCAGCATCTGCTGCTCAAATCCTCTTTAAATTAGCTCTTGCCTGTGTGTTCTTCAAAGCCTATTGCGAGAATAAAGAAAGAACCTCAGCTGGATGTAGAGATATCTGTCTTTTCCTAGTTATTATTTAACACTGTTACTACTGATGGTTACAAGTCTCTGAACGTAAAAGTTCATTCACTGCAAGTCATTATACTGTGATAGAAAAACCAGCGTGCCATATGTGAATGTAGAAAATGGAAAGAACGTCCTCAGTTCACTGGTTCAGTCAACTGCACACTCAGACACCGTTGAACGACAATGCAGTGCATTATGGCAAGGATTACAGTATTTTTCAGTGTACAAGACGCCCCCTTTGTATAGGACGACCCCTATTGTTTTTGCCCAAAATTAAGAAATAAATATTTCAAACATCAAACATCACACTTCTGATTCTCATGCTCCCCTGCTGCAGCTCCCTCACACATATATGGACCTCTTCCTCCTTGCCACAGCATTCAGAAGTGGATCAGCGAGAGGTATGCCAGGTGTGGACCGTGGCACACTGAAACGCGTCAGGCGCCATCTTGACTTAGGCCCCACGCACAAGTATTTTTTTTTAACCCCTACATTTACATTCCATGTATAAGACGACCCCCAACTGTAGACTAAATTTTTTTTGAAAAAAACATAGTCTTACATTTTCGTTCTACTTCTTATTAGAAAATGTTCAATATAATTTTGGCAATAGTGGTATGGGTAATATATGTTAAAGACGCACTGTCACTGCCCCCCTGAAAAAGTACAAAGTAGGGACAAGTTTTTCTCAGTATATTTTCTCCGCCTGACACTTCTTGACACTGGGCGGAGCTACCTCTGTCAAGAAGTGTCAATTCCCCAGCTGTCACCAGTGATGGCTACAGGAAAGTTTCTTCGTGATCTCTGGATTTCCCCTGACGTTATATTCCCTGCCGGCTACCTGTCATATATCCATGAGGTTTCCACCGTTTTCCCCTCCGTGCCTCTCTCATGTATGTTCCTTTCCTCTTTTCACGGCTTATCCACTCAGTGTCGCTGACTCTCCCTCTGTTTCACTTCGCATTATTCCCCTGTATGCTTCCCACCTCTCACTAGCTGGGCCTGTGTTTTTCCTAAGACTTATGTGTTTGTTAGCCATCATTTCATATTGCCAATTGAGGGATATTTGAGTCATTAGGGCTTCTTTCGTGGGTGTCTGGGGTGACTTCCACGCTCTAGCTATGAGAGTTACTGCTAAGACCAGCAGATGACACGGCAGGATTTCCTCTACTTTGGTCAATGTGGGTGGCAACATGAATAGTATGGTTTGTTGTATAGTCAGTGGCCACGGCCTTTCCAGTAGGTCACTAGCTATTCCCTCTATCATCGTCCAATAGTTCCTAAGCTCTGCACATGACCACCATATATGGCTCATGGAGCCCCCGTCGCCCCGCATCTCCAGCATGTGTTTGGAGAGTTTGGATACATCCTGGCTATTTTCTCGGGTACCATGTACCATCTGTATTGCAGCTTCCTTATTATTGCTAGGTGTGATGTGCATCGTGTGTTACTTTTGTGTATTTTGAATGCCCTTTGCCATTGCTCTTGTTCTATGTCCTGTCCCAATTCCTTGTGCCAAGCTGTTTGGAATGGCATGTCCGGGTTTGTCTTATCGTCCGTGATTAAGTTGTATAGTGCAGAGTGTTTTTTTGGGAGGTTTACTAGTTAGGCATAAATGTTCTATTGAGTGTTGTTTGGTTGTCACTTGTGTTTGCATTTGTACTCCTGTGAGTAGTGATTTTAGTTGTAAATAAGAGAACAGAGCTTTATTGGGGATGGAATATCGTGCTTGAAGGTCTGGGAAGTGCATCAGTTTGTTGTCATTGTATATGTGTTCGATCCTAGTACAACCCGCTTCATTCCATTGTTTTGTGTCAAATGTCGGGATCCCTATTGCTATGCACGAGGTTGGGGCGTCCCGCAGGATTGTTTCTTCCTTCCCCTCCCCTTAGAGGGCTTCGGTGAAATAAGTATTTGACCCCTTCGACTTGGTGGCAAAACCTTTGTTGGCAATTACAGAGGTCAGACGTTTCTTGTAGTTGGCCACCAGGTTTGCACACATCTCAGGAGGGATTTTGTCCCACTCCTCTTTGCAGATTCTCTCCAAGTCATTAAAGTTTCGAGGCTGACGTTTGGCAACTCGAACCTTCAGCTCCCTCCACAGATTTTCTATAGGATTAAGGTATGGAGACTGGCTTGGCCACTCCAAGACCTTAATGTGCTTCTTCTTAAACCACTACTTTGTTGTTGGCTGTGTGTTTTGGGTCATTGTCATGCTGGAATACCTGTCCACAACCCATTTTCAATGCCCTGCTGAGGGAAGGAGGTTCACACCCAAGATTTGACGGTACATGGCCCCATCCATCGTCCCTTTGATGCAGTGCAGTTGTCCTGTCCCCTTAGCAGAAAACACCCCCAAAGCATAATGTTTCCACCTCCATGTTTGACAGTGGGGATGGTGTTCTTGGGGTCATAGGCAGCATTCCTTCTCCAAATACGATGATTTGAATTGATGTCAAAAAGCATGATTTTGACCTCATCTGACCACAGCACTTTCACCTAGTTCTCCTCTAAATCATTCAGATGTTTATTGACTGTGACGAGACCAATCTCGCCACATTGCATTGGAGAAGCCTGGTTGCTCGCCTGCTGCCTTTGGACTATGGCCCCCTTTTAAAAGACTTTATTTTTCCATGCAGAAAAGCCATATTCATGCTTTTCTGCCGGTTGTTCGGTAGTTTCAATCTACCGAGCAACCGTACGAATGACTGGACCACCTGGGAGCTGGAGTGTGCCGGCAATTAACCTCCCTGAAGCTGCGGTTAACCGCAGCTTAATTGATGAACGCTGGGTGGCCGCCGTTCGTATCCCGAACACGAGGTCGCGGCCATTTTAAACCATACGAATGAACAGCGGTGTTCGCCTCTATTTTCATGGAACTAAAATCGGACACAGTTTTGCGCGAACACCGCTGAAGCCGCCGACCTCCCTTCTTGTTCGGTGAAAGCGCACGAATGACCCGGTGTTCGGTATTTTTGTGTGAATGTCTTATACCCCAGATAGGAATCCCATGGAGCCCATTCGTATGAAACTGACTGTAAAGACTTTGGCTCCATGGCGATTGAACTGTATTCGTGTAGTCTGAGTGCCATTCACCTAATAATGTGCACTCAGACCTGAGCTATCTGGGGATGTGTTACATGCCTGTGTTTAATGTAGTAAATGTTACTTTGTGCATTTTAAAGTATAATGCTGTTTTGTGTTCCCACGTGTGTAATGGAGTTTTGCCTTTGTCTTGGGAGATAATTGAGTTACTTCCCAATTATCTCCCAGGGCAGAGGGGAGGAAGCCAGGATGCATTGTGGGAATATACTGTGACTGTGTGTCCTTTTTGTATACTTGTCTGTCCCTTGTCACAGTCTCCCATTTGGTCCCCTAGGGGAGTGTCCACCAGGTGGGAGACCTGCATAAAAGCTGGGCAGGTAGCCCTCATTAAACAGACCACTGCTTGACCCTCAACACGGAGCCTTGTCTCGTCTTTGGGGGGATTTACTGTATGCTGCTAAGGACTGATTGCCAGGAGTGTAAGCCGCTTGGAAGCTTTTCCTGTTCGCCTGCTAGCAGCTATTCGTATGGTTTCTGTTCGTTTATTTGGAGTGCTACCTTATTCCCTTGGATGCCGTTCGGGAGTTTGGAGCATTCACGTATTGGCGGTTCGTGAGTTTTGGTGTTCTGCAGTAGCTGTGCCTGTCTCTGAAAGGGAGATTATCGTCTAAGCGGTTTTTTCCCCTTTTTATGCTAAACGGTCCGTTACATTGACAAACTTCAGATGGGCCTCTACATATGTTTTCTTGAGCAGGGGGACCTTATGGGCGCTGCTGGATTTCAGTCCTTCATGGCATAGTGTGTTATGATGTGTTTTCTTGGTAACTATGGTACCAGCTGCCTTGAGATCATTAAGATCTGCACTGATTTCTCACCATTCACATGATCATTGAAACTCAATGAGGTGAGACCTTGCATGGCGCACCAGACCGAGTGAGACTGACCGTTATTTTATGTTTCTTCCATTTGCGAATAATCGCACCAACTGTTGTCAGCTTCTCACCAAGCTGCTTGGCGATGGTCTTGTAGACCATTCCAGCCTTGTGTAGGTCTACAATCTTGTCCCTGACATCCTTGGACAGCTCTTTGGTCTTGGCCATGTTGGAGAGTTTGGAATCTGACTGATTGCTTCTGTGGACAGGCGTCTTTTATACAGGTAACGAGCTGAGATTAGGAGCACTCCCTTTAACAGAGTGCTCCTAATCGCAGCTCGTTACCTGTATAAAAGACACATGGGAGCCAGAAATCTTGCTGATTTATAGGGGATCAAATACTTATTTCATTGATTGACATTCAAATCAATTTATAACTTTTTTGACATGCGTTTTTATGGATTTTTTGTTTTTGTTTTGTTATTCTGTCTCTCACTGATCATCTACCATTAAAATTATAGACTGATCATTTCATTGTCAGTGGACAAACTTTCAAAATCAGCATGGGATCAAATACTTTTTTCACTCACTGTAGAAGACATTTAATGAATGGTAGGAATGACAGTCATATTTCCTAAAATAAATAAATCTGATTCTGCATTTTTTTTTTTTTGCAATAGCTATGGAGTTATGTTGTGTTTAATATAAACGCAGAATTCTTCTTATGGTGGATAGGTACTGTCAGGATTCCTGAGTGTGTTATCCCAAAAGACATGGCAGTACACTTAAAGAGCAACCTATATTCACAACCTTGCAGTTGAGGTAATAAGGGGATAAGTGTATGACTTATAGTTATTAAAATAATGGACAAACAGGCCAACAGATTTTGGCCCACTATAGCAGAACGTCTTCAGTGATGAAGCAATATAGGGGTGCAGTTTGCAATAGTACTCAAGTGGTGAGGTGTACTTGTGTATTTAAGAAAATAATCTGGCCAAAGCTACCTTCTGCCTCTGTGACCTATTCACCACAACCAGGTCCTCTTTCCCACTACAGGCATGATCTGGCTCTATGGTAATGGGCTATCTGTCTAAACAAACTAGCTGTCTTTTTTTTTTCCAATTGACAGTTTTTTATTTTGTCATAAGTCAAAAGGAAACATGAGAATACAGAACGAGGAAAAAAGGGGGGGAGGGGGTTACATTGCAGGCTGACTACACAGACAATAGCTATGTGTAATCATATACATATATGTGTACATTATGGATAAACATCTACATACATGCGCATCATGGTTTTCATTGGTTCCAGAGATTCATTGCTATTTTACATAAGTTTCCCTTTTACAAATACACGGTGTGTTGATGATCAGTTCCCTTTTGTCGTTTTTGGTCATATTTAGGTCATCTGGGTGTGGGCAGTTTTCATTTTGATTTCTAAGTCTAGCTGTCTTTTTTGATGAGCTCTCTATCTATTTATTATGTTAGTATCTCTAATATTAGATGGCAACAAAGCACATCCACATATGATGATTTTCACCAATCTTGATTCCTGCTTCAAGCCCTTTTAAATTGTGTTACAAACACATTGACCAGAGGCCTATAATGAGTTAAACACCATCATTGAAATGTGCTTTTTATTTAATTTTTTTTATTTTATTAATTCTTTATTTTAAGAATCTCACAATCAAGCAATCTCACTGTACATGAATGCCATCCAGTTCAAATGTGCTTTTTAAGAATTAGAACTTGGCTCCCTGCAGAAACCAGAGCAGCCACAAAAGGAGGCATATGCAAATTTTCTGAGCCCCAACATATGCAGCCAGTTACAGTCTCTACTCATAATTAAAAACTATCAGCATGAAATTTCTCCCAAGCATTGCAACTCAAGATATTGGGGACCTACTATTTTACATATCAAAATAAAATTAGATATTGAGAGAGTAAGTATTCACAGTAACAAAAACATGCTATTTGTTTTTCAGCTATTTGTTTTTTAATTCTACTTTCTTAAAAAAACTAACAAAAAAGTGGTGTAGGTGAGAAGTAATCACAATACTGTAATGAATGACTTAATTTCCATACTATACATTAAAATGGTGAAAATGTCTAGAGGTGGGTGTAATGGGGTTGCAGATATTGACATTACATTATCACCAAATTTTACAAGAAATGAAATAAAAACAGTTATTTAATGCAGGAATTAATTTTTTTTGTGGTCACAGTTTTTGGTTTTCAAATGCTTTTTTAAAAATGAAACACCATACTTTCTGGCAGTACTTATAGAACGTTTAGAGTTTTCTAGTAAACACGAATTATAACTGTTCCCTTCGCTTATTAAACTAAAAACTAAACAAGGTTTCTGCGTTTATTGTAAGAACCAAAATGTTACTTATATTTGCCACATTTTTTCTCATATGTATGTTGCCTAATTGGGAACTATGCATTATGCCAAAATAACAGTAGGTTGGTTTGATTATGAATATCTTCCTTATACACATTTTGGAATTCTATATGCTTATAGTTGGCAATTTTTATAGTAGTTTTAGAATTAAGGTGAGGGTTACTTTAATATAAGGGCAGTGAAGTGAAAATCAATTAAATCAATTGATTATTTTGTGTATCTGCCCCTGGCCAAATTAACCCCTTAAGGACGGAGCCAAATGTACACATTGTGAACAAAACAAAATGTAAACAAAACCTGGCATTTGCGCTACATGTCTGTCCAACCGTAATTCACCTCTTTCATATTAAATGCACCCACCCTTAATATATATCATTTTATTCAGGGGAAACAGGGCTTTCATTTAATATCAAATATTTAGCTATATGAAACATAATTTAATATGAAAAAATGGGAAAATACGTTTTTTTGGATTTTTAGTTCTACATGACATTTTAACTGTCAATGTCATAATACTGTTTGCTTTTACTGCAATAAAATACACATATTTGTATTCAGCAAAGTCTCACGTGTAAAACAGTACCCCCTATGTACAGGTTTTATGGCGTTTTGGAAGTTACAGGGTCAAATATAGCACGTTACATTTGAAATTGAAATTCGCCAGATTGGTTACGTTGCCTTTGAGACTGTATAGTAGCCCGGGAATGAAATTTACACCCATAATGGCATACCATTTGCAATAGTAGACAACCCAAGGTATTGCAAATGGGGTATGTCCAGTCTTCTTTAGTAGCCATTTGGTCACAAACACTGGCCAAAGTTAGCGTTAATCTGTTTGTGGCGTAAAAACGCCAATTTTGGCCAGTGTTTGTGACTAAGTGGCTACTAAAAAAGACTGGACATACCCTGTTTGCAATACTTTGGGTTGTCTACTATTGCAAATGGTATGCAATCATAGGGGTAATTTTCATTCTTGGGCTACCATAGGGTCTCAAAGGCAACGTAACCAATCTGGCGAATTTTAATGTGAAAAAAATGAAACACAAGCCTTATATTTGACGCTGTAACTTTGAAAACACCATGAACTTTCTAATAGATACTATTATACCCCTCAGGCCGTATTTCCTAAATATTTGTGTTTCAAAACAGTAAACAGTATTGCAGCAATAATAACGTGTAAGTGCTGTTTGTGCATGAAAAATGCAAAAAACTTCACTTTTACTGGCGATATCATCGTTGTAATACATTTTACTGTTTTGGAACACTAATATTTGTGTTCAGCGAAGTCTCCCGAGTAGAACAGTACCCCCCATGTACAGGTTTTATGGTGTCTTGGAAAGTTATAGGGTTAAATATAGTGCTAGCAAATTAAATTCCATTTATTTTCGGCATGGGTTGTCAGGCAGGTCCCGCTAATTGTAATTAATTAAGATACCTAATTATGTAAAATATTACATAAATATATATGTAAATTAATATATATATATATATATATATATATATATATATATATATATATATACACACACACGTATGTGTATATATATGTATATACTTATGTATATAGATATATACATTATTTAGTTCTACGTGTATTTTGATATATATATATATATTTTAATTTCACAATACAGTTAGAACGAAATAACACACATCTAAATATTTTTTAATTATTTATTTTTAATTTTTTTAATTTTATTTAACGTATTTACATTTTTATTTTTTTTATATTATATATAAATATATATATATATATATATATATATATATATATCTCAATAATTATATATATATATTTAATCAGTATCAGTCTACGTGTAATTTGATATTAAAATAAATATATATATATATATATATATATTTTTTTTTTTAAATAGTAAAATACACCTAGACGGTGTACATGTGTGTATATATATATATATATATATATATATATATATATATATATATATATATATATATATATTTATTTGTATTCGGGGCCATTTCAGTATAGTATGAAATAGCTAGTGAGTATACTTATCATAATAATTAAAAGTCGGTAGAGGTGTGCCGAAACCGACGTGTGTGGTAGGCCTGTAAATAAGAGGGCCCACCTTAAATAGCATTTGAATAGAGGGAGAGGAGGGTGGGTCAAACGAGCATCTGGACCAGACGGTGAATGAGGTAGGAGGGGGAGTCCCTTTTAAAGGGATATAGCCCCTCCCACAACTTCAGGCCCTGCCTTCCAATTTGTATTCGGGGCCATTTCAGTATAGTATGAAATAGCTAGTGAGTATACTTATCATAATAATTAAAAGTCGGTAGAGGTGTGCCGAAACCGACGTGTGTGGTAGGCCTGTAAATAAGAGGGCAAAAAGGAATACCCATATAATGTTATCAAAGATATTTATTAACGAAACCAGAAGACATGGAGTTAGCATATTTACGATGACATTTTCACAAATGCATGCCTTAATTCTTGTGTTGGCTGTGGTATGTAAACAGCGTAAGCGGATGACTTCCAGCGGCCCAAGGTTTTTATGATGTGAACCGGGATGTCTAGGCCTGAGGCTGTGGAGGCTGCCCCTATCCGGAATGAATGCCCAGAATAGTTTGCGGCGTTTAAGCCGAGTCTGGTCAATAGTAAGCGAATATACATCACCGGGCACCATGCGTTGTTGGTGGGGTAGTATTGAATAAGAACCTCGTGCCCCATCTGGCTGGTCTTAGTTGAAGGTAAGCTTAATACGTAGTGGTCCTGTTTTTTGTACAAGTTAGAATACCGGAGGCAATGCTTGGACTCGTGTTGCCTAGTAATGGTAAATTCTCTGGGTCGTAAGAAACCGTAAAAAGCCAAGTATATGGCCGTTTTAAGAGTGGTGTTAAGGGGTTCGAACGGTGTGGTATCTAGTAGGTTTGACAAACGTTTAAACAGTTGAATGTCTATAGGCTCCCTACGTTGCGGTGTAGGTCCTTGCGATTTGAGCATACCCCTAAGGAGGGTTTTAATGGGGTAGGAGGTGAGAAACCCTTGGTTGTTAGGATGTTCTGTGAACATATGATGTTGGATACCTGTGAGGTATAGTTTTGTGGTATTATGCGACATTTTTAACTTAATGTGGCAAAAAGTGGCAAAAGCCACCAATGTTACATTGTCAAACCAATTTGTGAGATTATGGTCTGCCATGAATTTCTTGTATAGGTAGTAAACTCTATCATATGCGCTATGCGTGTTTTTTGCGAGAGCGAGTTTTGTAAGTATCTTGCTGTGTTGTAATAATTCCTCTAGTCCATGATTAGATCCTGGAGTTGGGGAGCGATCGTGGCTACCGGTGACGCTGTTGGTAGAGACTCCCTGAACGCCTGAAACTGAAAGCGGGACAGCTGGTCAGCGGCTGTATTATAGATACCCGGTACATGGTAACATACTAGATGAAACTGATGACAGGCCGCCAACCACGTAAGACGTCTGATAAAACTCATGATGGTTAGAGAGGTAGACCGGCCTTTGTTTATGACGTGGCAAATCGCCAAGTTGTCAGAAAAACATCGAACTGGTCTACCTGCCCAAGACTGTCCCCATGTGACTGCTGCTGCTACTATGGGGTACACTTCAAAGAGTGCAGAATTCCTAAAAAAGCCTTCTATTTGCTTAACTTCTTCCGGCCATCTACCCCATAGCCAGTTGTCCCCAAAAATGGCTGCAAAACCTGTGGAGGCTGCTGCGTCAGTCCAAATGGTAGGGGAATCCTCTGTGACTTGGGGGAGGAACATGCTCCTGCCATTCCAGTTTGACAGGAACAAGTTCCACATGTGTAAGTCTGCTGTGGCTTGCCTATCAAGAGTGGTACGTTTGTGTTCGTCCGTTAGTGTCGGAAGAAGGCACAGGAGTCTGGAAATGAATGCTCTTCCTTGGGGTATAATACAAATGGCAAAATTTAGCGAGCCAATCAGTGACTGAAGCTCTTTCCTATTGCATGAGCCTATGCACAAGTACTGCTCAATGGTCTGAGTGATGTTGTCAATCTTATCTCTAGGGAGGCTGGCTTCCATAGTTATGGAGTCCAGTTGTATCCCCAAAAACTGAATGATTGTATCTGGACCTTCTGTCTTGGTGGGAGATACTGGAACCCCAATGGTGTTAAATAAATGCATGGCTTTGTGTAAACTGTTAGGGGGGGTAGCGTTATTTTCTATGAAAAGGAAGTCATCCAAGTAATGAATGACGCTATGGCACCTGCTGGTATTCAGGAGCAGCCAGCACAAGGTCTCTGCGAAAGTGTCAAATATTTTAGGACTGCTCTTGGATCCAAAGGTGAGCCTTGTGAAGAAGTAATACTGGCCTCTCCATTTGATACCATGCAAATGCCACAGCGACGGGTGTATGGGGAGTAGTTTAAAGGCGTTAACTGTCGGTTTTGCTCAACCATGCGCCTATGCCTGCTGAGATGATGGTGGATATGGCGTCGTCTATGGTGGTGTATTGTAAAGAGAATGCCTCTGACGGGATCAGGGAATTGAGGCTGGGTATCACCGAAGCATGTGGAGCAGACAGGTCTATAATGAGTCTTTGTTTGTTAGATGTTTTCCCAGTGACTAGTCCAATGGGATTTGTTCTCCAATTAGAGAACGGCGGGTCAATAAATGGACCTAAGACAAATCCTTGGTCTTGTTCAATTTGTAGTAGGTAGTCTACTGCGTCTGTGTCACACAGGGCGGACTGGAGGTTGTTGGCTTCCCATGTACCCCCTGGTATGTGAATGAGGCCAGTATGAAACCCTTTAGAAAACCCTGCAATCAAATACTCCACAAGATGTGTAGAAGGGTGCTTGGAGAGAAGCCCTGCCAGAACATCAACATTCACAGTAGTTAGGTAGGGTTTAATGTGCATGTTATTAGGGCACATAGCCTTTGCATGTGCCCTGAAACAATGGGAGCAGATATGCAGTAGACGGCAAGCACTATAGGAGCAAGCCCCAACATTAAAATTATTACAGATCTGTGACTTGCCCAAATACACGATAGGGCGACCCAGCTTGTCTCTGCCCTGTTTCTCCCCCCTGGAAGTGCTTGTTGTGGCAATGTTTGGGGCATCGTCTGTGGAGACAGGACAGAGATTTGCAGCGTGCGTGGTAGCCCCACATATTGCACAAGCTGGAGACCTTAGCCCGGCAAAGTGCCTGAGGAACAGCTCTGTATCCATTAGGCTCCAATCCATTCTTGCGTTGTACTGGAGGAGAGCTGTTGCCGCTTTAGTTGAAAAAGAACGGTGGTAATCGTAAAATGATGACCCACCGTATTTGTTGCCCAGGTCTACCAGCTTGTGCATGTACAGGTCTAACTCTTCCCTTCTCTGTGGGTAAACTGAGCACAGTACGTCCCTGTATATGCCGAATGCGATAACGAAGTCTGGGATTGCTAGTTTTTTGCTTAGTCTAGGATCTCTGGCCTTGAGGACCACAGAAATATCGCCATACGTATATGCGCGGTTTTCTGTCCTGGGAGGCAATAAGCAGAGAGACTAGATTTACATCCTTGCCCTCCAGGATGTCTTTTTTAAGGTTTGCTGGTACCATATGGGCTGGGTTGATCACTTGTGACCCAAGGATAGTGGGGGTATTAGGATTACCAGGTTGGGCTTGTGATGGCCCTGGGATATCGGTAGCAGGTGGCTCTGGTGTCACAACTGGACCGCTACGAGCTTCCAGTCTTTCCAGTCTCTCATTTATCTGCCCCATGGAAGACACTAGTGAGGCGACCATGGTATGCAGATTAGAATTGCTTGAATTACTAGTGCCTTCCCTGGCGTCAGAATTGTCCTGATTGGCTTGCATAAGCCTGTACAATTCTGCCTTGCGGGCCGTAGCTGGATAAGGAATACTACGTTTGCGTAGTTCGGCCGTGATCCGTGGGATGGTCCATGATCTAATAGATGACGGGCTGCCGATGTCCCCTTTGTGTGTGGGGGTGGCAGTCCTGGTCGGTGTACTAGGCATTGATAGTTCATCTCCTTCTTCATGAACTTGGGACATACTGAAATAGATACGTATGTAATCGTGAGTTTCATTATGGAGAGTGTAAAATGTTTAACTAGTGCCAAAGTGGCGAAATAATTCATTAAACTTGTGGCAGGTGAGTCCCTATTAAATGCCAAGTGGCTAGTAGGATTTAACTATGGTTGGCGCGTGGGGTTGATCTGTTGTACGTGTTTTACCAGTGGAGATTTTATCGTTAATTGAGGGTTATGACGGATGACGCCCTAGCTATGCAACATGCGAGGCGTCTAGCTATGATTTGGCCCGTGGGGGTTTAATACCTCTTACATCGAGGTTGGCCTCGCGGGACCTCTAACCCTATGGCAGAAGGTGCCTGGGAGGAGAATTACTTAAGTGGGCATGTTGATGTTTCTTATACTGGTTGCTGCAACCGAGATAACTTACCTGAGTGCCCAACGTTTGCCTGGCAGTCCTGTAGTAGTTTGATTACTGTTAGGGAGGATGGCCTAAACCCGGTGCTGGATGACAGAATGGAAGGCATAAGGTACATATAAGTGTGTACTGCTATCTTGTAGCTGAAGCCTGCCCCCCCACGTTTTGTGGTGAATGTCCTAGGATCACATACCTATGGTTGTAGGTTGAGTGCAAGTAGGTTCTGAAGGCCAAGTCCGTCTTAGTTTGGTTCTTGAGACTGTAAACACATGTTAAACCGTTATGGCAGTGTCCCAAATATCTGCTTGGCACAAAGTGCACTCGGCATACATTTGTGAGCATATGCACTGAGTGTCATATGTCTGATTAATGGGACATACGTCGCCCATATGTTGTACATACCAAGGAAGTAATATAATACTTGACTTTGTCTTGGTCTCTGACCCTGCCAGGGGAATCAGTATACCAGGTCACCAAATAAAGGGAAAATATTCTTGAACTTTGCAATTTGTCTATAACCACGCAAGTAATTCTGAAGATTTAATTGAAACCGTGGTGTGAGTATATGGTATATATTCTTGAGTCACATAGATCCACATATTAGGTAGATTAGTCACATAATTACCTCACAATTTAGTGCCCGAGAACAGCTTATATCTGACTTATATGCTTTAAACAGTTGTTTCCACAAATCTATACGTAACCGGTTGTGCATGAATTAATTGAATACTTTATTATTCCTAACGTAATATATAAATCTGACCATTTTTTAATATTGCCATTGTTAACACATATCACAGACTTTGAAATATACCAGGTAACATTACTATTTATAGGGCGACATCTAGTGGTTACAACTTGTATTGCCGTCAGCATTGCTGTAATTTTTTGACATGCTTTCTGGCTGAGGCTGTGAAGGGAGCTCTGCCCGTGTGAGTGAACCCCTGTCTGTAGGTAAGTAAGAGAGGAGGGGGGAGGGGGGGGGAGGAGAGATTTGTAAGCTGCTGATACCCCAAAGGGTATCAAGGAGCCTTGCAAAATATAGTAACTTCTAATTTAAAAATGTATTTTTTATTTTTTATTTTTTTTCAATAGTTTATGTGACAGGGCACTTGTAGGTTGGGGTGGGGGGCGGGTTGGTGCGGCTATTGTGGCAGAAATCGCGGACCCCCGTGAATTAGGTCCGTGGGGGTCTTGATTGTATTAGCCGCCTGACCGTTACCTGCCATGAGCCTGGGGGGGTTCCCCACTCCTGGAGAGAGGGGGAGAGGAGTTAGTAGCCGGGTCCTACGGCTGCTGTGGAGTGAGGGGGGGGACCCGGGTGACACATAAACCGGCTGTTGTGTAGTGAGAGGGGGGGTTAGGAGCTGGGTTACAGAATAACTTGAACCGGCTGCTGTGCAGTGAGCGGCAGCAGGGGGGGAGGGGGAGGGAGGGAGGGCTGGTCTGCATGAGGCCTGATCCCCCGGCGGGAATCAAGCCGAATCAGCCCTGGCGAGGGGGTTTCTGTCCCCCACAATACTGTAGCCGTGGACTTCGGCGGGTCAGGCTATGTGTAGGCTGCAGACCGGTACAATGATACCGGTCTGCCAACTCACTGTTTAGTAGGGAAACCGGCAGTAGGAGCAACAGAAACTTTGAAAATGCAGCTGTCAGGAGAAACTGAAAACCACGTTGGGAACCAGCAATTCAAACGAGCATCTGGACCAGACGGTGAGGTAGGAGGGGGGAGTCCCTTTT
>OW240913.1:212103970-212156990 GCA_933207985.1 Pelobates cultripes | reverse complement strand
AATTAAATTCTCTGGACTTTCGGGCCTAGGTTGGCAGGCAGGTCCTTCAAATTGCAATCACTCTGTTGAGCGATCACATGGCCCCAGGGGTCCTAATCCGCAGGCAGTCTCCCCACACCGGGAGCAACACCGATCGCCGCTGGGGGAACAACGGCGATCGGGTAAGTACATTGGACCGTTAGGACGGTTCAGGACCGTCAGCGGTCGGCAACGCAAAAATGCCGATAACGGTCCTGAAGTGGTTAAGATAGGTTATATACTCATATTACTGTTTATTTTTTTCTTTGCCAGATAGTCTAGAGAAGCGTTTCCCAATTGGTGTTCCATGGAACATACATCCCCGCAATCAAACACCAACACAACATGGAAACACACTCCTGCAGACACAAACATTACGTACAAAACCCCCTGGATTCAAATTTCTAATTTATATACAAACACTCAAACACACCCTTCACTCAAGCACTAATACTACACATATATGCACTTCCGCATTTAAAAGCTAATACTACATCCAAGCACACCACTGCAAGCAAATGCAAACATACGAACACACCCATGTATCAAAACGCTAACATTATATACAAACTCCAACTGTACAAACAAAAGCACACCTGCTTCTAAGTACTACTATCTATGCTATGGCGGCCACATTTTTAGGGGCTCCATGTTGTTAGCGCGTTATGTCTAAGGGTTCTAGACGTGCACCAGTGAAATTTTTGTTTTGTACAAATGATTTCTTCCTAAATAAAAATGTAATTCGTCCATTCCGAATTTCGTCCATAAACCATTAGTTTTTTGGCTGAAATTAGCAAAAAAATTATTTATTTTCATCCATTAGGACGAAAATAGCACTGCACATGCGCAATAAAAAACCCCAAAAATGAGAAGGGAGCCGGCTGCGCTACCAGCTCCCACCTTGTAATAAACATTAACCATTCCTACCCCTGTGCATTAAAACCTATGGGGGTCACTATGACCCCTGTTAGTTTATTTCCCCCCTCACTAATATTTGGGGACCCCTAGTCACTTTATTATTTGGGGTCCCCACCTGCCACTTATGGGTGGGGACTTGGGGTGGACATAAGTTTCCCCTCATTATTTAATTATTTAAGGTCCCCACCGACCGGACATGGGGTGGGGACCAGGGGGGATGTAAGTTCCCTCTATTATTTATTTATTTAGGGACCCCACCTGCCACTCATGTGCCAGGTCCGCCCTTATTGCACTAGCGACTGGGCAGCAATAGCTATTGCTTCCCTGTCACTAGTAGTTTTAAATGACAGCGAGAAGCCACTGGCGGTTCCCTCCCTCCTTCCTTTTTTTTTTTATGTGCATGCGCAGTGCTATTTTCTACAAGCACAGGTTGAAAGAAATGAAACAAAAAGGTAATGCATTCAGCATTTGTCCTTTCCTTTCATTTAGATTTCGTATGTAGGGCTTTCGTTTACATTTTAGTAAACGAATACAAAAAAAACACACATTTTTGGATGGAATCGTATTCGTACGAAAATGAATGCACATGTCTAAAGGGTTCCACGGGAAAAATTAATTGGGAACCCCTGGTCTAAAGCTATATTAAATATCCTTTGTATGCATCTAAATTTGAAGTTTTGATGTAATACGTGAATTTATTATGTAACCAAATTAAAGGTATTTGTTACATATAGTTACTTAAATAACATTTTGTCAATTATTTTTTAAAGAGTCGCCTTTAGAAAGTAAGCATATAGAATGAAAATAAAATATCTCTCTAAACTATACTGGTGCTCATGCAACTAATTACTAATAGGTTAAACTTAAGTTTTTTAATCTGTGCTGATCAATTTCCTGTATGACTGTGATTAAGTGAAGATAAAAATGTGTATGTTTGTTTTTCCTTCTCTAGCTTATATATTCATGAATTAATAGATACACCTCCACTTAAGGTGTAGTAGCGGGTAAATGACAATAAAAAAAATGTTATCAGGTGATTTAAAAAGTTTTATTAAATAAAAGAAACATTTTCTCATTAATCAGTATTTAAACACAATATGAATGTGCAGTCTGGGTTGTGGCCACATGGTGTCATCGTCCTCTTGTAATCAATGAATAAGTCATAGGCATATTTCTCTAATCCTATATACAGCCTGTTTCTGACTCATACAAGCCCAAAGACTCCAGGCACTATAAACCACAATGAATATGTACCTATATTAAGCATGAAACATGGTTGCACTTTTTTTAGGATCTTAAAGCAGCAGAGATGCAGGGAGATGGCCCTGTTTCCTGGTAATGGAGAGACTAGATTTGCAACAATCTGCACTTCTGCCTGACTCCCCGCTGTGATCCAAAGGTCCTCTGTGGCCGGTGTCAACATCTAGATCATGGGTGTCTAACCTTTTGGCTTCTCTGGGCCACATTGAGGGACGAGGAATTTTCTTGGGTCCCACATCAAATATATAATATAGTTATAATATAATAATAATAATACACACATACAATCACAGACCTATACACACAATCACATACATACACACATACACACATACAATCACAGACTTATACAAACAATAACATACACATACACACACACATACACACAATTGCAGATATACACACACAAAATCATGGATATACAAACACACACAATCACAGAACCCCCACGCACATACAATCACAGACCTATATATCCAATCACATACATAGACACACATATGATCACAGATATACACACAAATAATCACAGATATACACACACAAATAATCAGATACACACACACACATACATACAATCACAGACCTATATACACAATGACATACATACTAACACATAATCATAGATATACTGTACACACACACACACAACACAGACCTGTATACACAATCACATACTATCACACACAAACACAATCACAGACATATACACAATCACTGACATACATACGTAAAAATCCCATTCATACACATTTAGTACTAAAGAGGTCCACCCAGCCTCCCTACCTTGCTCTGGGAGGTCTGGAGTGAATCCGTGATCCCTGGTGGGTTGCTGCTGTGATCTATGTGCTCCTCCTTCATAGGTCTTTGTCCGCCCAGTAGTGATGCTAATGTTGGAATTACGTTATATCCAGGCTGCCGGCTCACTGCAGGGTGCGTGTGACAGCTGTGCAGGAGGAGCACAGTATGTAAAGGGCTCCCTTTTTCCCTCGCCACCCGGCAGTCCAGACTCCAACTGAGCCACAGTTCTGGACTGCGGGATGGACATGCATGATCTAGATTCTGCAGGGCAACAGAAGCCAAAAGTCGATCCCACTGTCCATTCATTGGCTGAGCGAGTCAGTTGACAGCTGTCACTCAACTAATACAATTCTGCACATAGGAATATGCATATTATTGAAATAGCTGGTTAGTGACACTGCTAGTGTGTGCATACAGACTCAAGGCACCATGACCATTTCAAATCACTGGAAAATCCTCTAAGCTTTCTTGTCTTCACATGCATACAACAGAAGCAAAACTAGCAGTGCATATCAGAGTTCAGAGCTGCAGGGCAACAAACAAGATCATAATTTTTGCACTGGGAAGTAGTTAATAATGCACTAAATATATAATTTATCATGGTAATAATAATTTCATTTTGTCCTTTGAGAGCTGTCATAGTTTTACGTACCTGCATTCCCTTGCCCCAGTGCTTGCATTCTTGGATGCTTGTGGGTCTTACAGCACTGCCTTTGGACAAGCTTGAAAATACTTTCCCAATCAGTGCAATCTTTCATGCTAATGCTGACATGTTGGTGTTAGTGTGTACCATACTCCACCAGCAAGTGTGTGGAATGCCTGCCGGAGGAGTACCACAATGGCAGGGTGCAAGAGAATGGCTTGAAGAGTGTTTTTTTGCTCCTTCTGTGACTATCTACGCAGCATTAGATGCTGTGTGTTATTGGCACACAGGGTTGAATGAAGAGTTATTGATTGACAGGTAGGGTGGGAGCCAACATTTTAATGAGGGAGCCTCAGAGTGTCAGCTGATGCTCCCAATACCTAAATAAACTATATGGGCAAAAGTATTGGGACACCTGACCATTACACAAACAGGGACTTTAATGACATTGCATTCTAAATACAAAGACATTAATATGCAGATGGTCCCCCTTTGCAGCTAAAAGATTTTGTAGTGTTTCGGTGGGAGTTTTTGCCCATTCATCCAGTAGAGCATTTATGAGGCCAAGCACTGATGTTGAACAAGAAGGCCTGGCTCACACTCTCTATTCCAGTTCATTACAAATATGTTCATTGGGGTTTAGGTCAGGGCTCTGTGCAGGCCAGTCAAGCTCTTCTCCACCAAACTCCTCCATCCATGTCTTTATGGACCTTGCTTTGTGCATTGAGGGACAGTCATGCTGTAATAGAAAAGGACCTTCCCCAAACTGTTCCCACAAAGTTGAAAGCATAGTATTATCCAAAATGTCTTTTTATTCTGAAGCATTAAGATTTTCCTTTACTGAAAAAAAAGCCCCATACCATTATCCCTCATCCACCAAAATTTAAACTTGGCACAATGTAGTCAGGCAGGTAACGTTTACCTGGCCATGGAAACCCATTCATGGAAACTGATCCCACTCATGCCTCAAGGGTTTTTGTGTTGATATTAATGCCACTGGAAGTTTGGAACTCTTCTGCTTGGGATAAGCAAAGCATTGGTGACTTTTAGGCAAAACTCGCCTCAGCACTCGGTGACCCCACTCTGTGACTTTACATGGTCTTTCTCTTCATGGCTGCTGTTCCTAAAGGCTTCCACTTTACAATAATATCACTAACACTTGACTGTGGAATATATAGCCAGTATGAAATGTCACAAACTGATTTATTGCAAAGGTGGCATTTGTCACAGTGTAATACCCCAGTACGCAGAGTTTAGGTTAGCAAGGAGAAAGACATGGATATAACATATTACCGGGCCTTAGAAGGGCCGGACTAAACATCAGACAGTGATAAAGCGTAGTCAGAGCCGAGCCGAGGTCAGGGTAACAGAGAGACAGCGAAAACGAGAACTTGTCAGAATCAGTTACACAGTAATCAGTGAGATAGGCAAACAAGAAAGGAAAGGGTTAAAGATAAACTCAGAGTCAGGAACAAAGCCAAGGTCAATACGAAAATAAACACAATGGATCAAGGAACGCACTAAAGGGTACTGAAACAGAAACCCTGATAGGGCAAAGTGGATAGGGTTAGGGGAGTTTAAATAGCCTTTACTTAACATTTTATTGGCCCACGTCATGCATATGCCCAAAAAGGTGCATGTGTGGGGGCGTCGGACCACCTTTTGGCTCCTACTGCTCCTTTGGCTCCCATTGCCCCTTGTGACGAAAGCCACGCTCTTAGGGCGAGGCAGGCCACATGACTGCACATGGCACATGGCTCATATGAAGACCGGAGTGCTCGAACTGTGCGCGGCGCATGCTGAGGTCCCTGTCCGGCCCCCGAATAAGGTAAGTACTGCCACAGCATTCTGCCACAGTACCAAACTTGAATTCGCCAAGTTCTTTAGAACAACCCATTTTTTCACAAATGTTTTTAAATGCAGACTTCATGGCTAGGTGCTGGATTTTATATACCAGTGGCAATGCGTTTGATTGAAACATCTGAATTCAATAATTAACAGGTGTGTCTTAATACTATTTTCTGCCTGTCTCATCATGTTTCTGTCATGTAACAAATTATGTTACTTTATCAGTCCTTTAATTGTGTACAATAAATCAGTAGTCATTTCACTAACTGCCTTTCTGTTTTTGCGTTACAGCTTCACAAGTCCCTGGCTCAGAGAAGATGTTCTGCACCCTCTCTTGTGTTCCCAAAAACTCTTATAAAACCATGGTCCACAGGAAGGTATGTGATGTATTTCTGGTCTACACAACTCTTTCTGTGCCACATCATCTAAATAAAATTTTGTGGAATATCAGCAATTAAGTTTTTCTAGCAACCCCTTTAATAATCCATCAATATAAAAAAACAGCCCGATGAACATAATACTGACTATCTATTGCTTTCTCTACTTCTTTACTTTCTTCTACCTTAGTGTGAAAGAAGTCAGAAAACAGATAAATTCTGACTAAAATCTAAATCCAGCTCATCTCTACTCTGGCATCTTTTGAAGTTACAGTAACTAATTAAGGGCTGTAGAGAAGAAAACATTCTATGCCCTCACCTGACACATACAGAGGTGATGGGTTAAATATTCCCAAAATAGCTTATCTTTCACAATTTTCCCTACCACCTGAGACTGTGGGATAGAATTGTTTATTAATGGGTAAGTTGATACTAATAAGCTCCTTATAAAATATTGTACTAAGAGACACAATGATAAATAATAAGATCAGGAGTTCCTGAAGCGTCTGGCCTTAAATCATCCCATTATTCTTCCTATGGTATAGTATGCAAATAATGGTCCAGGCACTCCAAGATCCAGAAATGGCAAATGTATTAAAGCCCAAAGTGACACAATGTTTGATAAAGACCGCAAGGTCGAAACATTGTGTCACTTTGGGGTTCAATAAATTTGCCATTTCTAGATCTTGGAGTGCCTCAACCATTATTTGCATACTATACTATTGTTACTGGAACCTGGTGCTTGGAGAGACTGATGCAATATTGATAAAAGATTAAGTGAGTGCTTCTAAAAACTATAAAAATGCCAACTCACATTTGATAGAGCTATAACCAGCTCTAAGAGAAACAGCATGCAGTGGTATTGTATCCCCAGTGAATGGTCCAGGAGGGACAAAAAGTTGGCCCAATCATGTGGGCTGTATCTCTTGTCCAGTCAAAAGGTGGAAAACAGAAATAATGTTTATTTTATTTACAGATCAAGTGACAACTGACCAACAGATAGCCTGTCACTGATTCTAGTGTGACACTAAGATTAGTTATACTGCTGCATCTACCTAGCTAGATACTGTTAGTGGCACTTGAAATAGCTTTGAGTAGATGACAGGAAATAGCCTGTTTCATTGATATTATTGTGAGACTAGGTTACCAATTTACAATTTATAACAGATTTGTTTGTAGAAAGAAAATCCTTTTTGGGGAGTGTGTTGTTCAGTAAAAATAAATATCAAAACTTTGACTGCTAGATAGCCTGCTTAATTCATCGTAGAGTGAGACTGATGGTAACAGCTAGTGCTGTGTGTACTGCTAACCTTTGCCACTTAACACCAACTCGGAATCACCAATTTACCATTCTACATTTTTTTTTGTTAAGTGTTTGTAGAAAGAAAATCCTTCTGTGTCATACGTGCCTGTATGACATAGAACTTTTACTTACAGCCCATAAGCTACTCAACTATGAGTATGATGTGCCAGAGGAGAGTTTGGTGAGTTTCTCCAGCAGCTAATGTGCACTCGTATCCTGCATCTTCTCCATCATCTCCAAGTTAATTAGTTTCTGCTTTGGAATCGCCTCATCCAAAGGAGACAGATGTGGCACAAGTAGCTTACTCACTGTCATTGTAACTATCTCAACCACCAATATCACCACTGTCAACATCACCAGTACCACCACCATCAACATTTCCATTAGTATTAATCATCTCAGAGATTCTACTGCCACCGATATAAATCCACCTTGATCTTCAGCAAACACAAGGCAGAGTGTAGTGTCAACAAAGCAAGGCATTTGAAGTTGAGTGCCTCCAAGAAGGCAAAACTTTCCAAGTGTAAATTTGGTGGCATGGAAGTGAGTAGAGGACGAGTCCACTAGGGACGGCAGCAGGTCCATTAATTCCTCTTGCCAAGCTGCTGCTGCTGCCAGTGCCACTTATACACCGTTTGATTTAACTGATTTAAAATAGTTTTACTGATTTGTGCTTTATTGTTTATTTTATTTCTGGTAAGAGACAGATTATTTGATTTGCAGTTTGCTTCTTTGTCACTGCTTGTGCTTTGAAAATTGCAAGCTTCTAACCTCAGTAATGTACACAATGTGTGGCAATTTACTGCACAAATGGACTATGCCTGCATTGAGTGTGGTAGGTCTTTTTAAGACTCTTTGCAGAAAAAAAATATTTAAAAATGTGGTGGTGGAGCTGGTAATGGTTCTAATGTTATCAAATGCCTTTCACTGTAGTGATTTTGCCCGGCCTGGCTGAGCCTTGTGGGGTAGATTTGCCTTATGTCTCTTCAGATGCAGTTGGTAGTAGCTGATAGGGCACTGTTTTTTCCCCACTGTTATTATTTTTTTCCATTTTTTTTAAACATATTATTTGATTGGAAGTGTGCTTCAGTGCCACTGCCTGATCATTGCAAATAGCAATCCAGTATGTCCCAGTTTAGTGCACAAGTGAAGCCTGCTTGCATTTAGTATGACATTGAAGATTAAGAATCAGTTTTCAAGGTCTTTTTTTTTCTTTTTGCATAACACGCACCTCATTTAAATACCAGGTTACCAAAAAATGTGTACATATATAAGAAAAACCCCCAAAACAAAACGTATAAAGGTGCAATATTGTATAAATTCACAATATAAATAGCAGTGATCGGTGATTAATGGAAACTTACATTTAGTAGAGCTTTTCTGAAGACAGGCTCTAAACACAGGGGCTTCTGTGTCTTAAGGTGGTAACACTACTTGCTTGAACAGCTGTGGGGCATGTTACTCAGGCAGTGTACAAATAGAGTCAAAAAAAGAAAAAACAACCTAGATGCAGTATGTTAGGTATAAAAAGAAACAGATGATATATTAACAGGTGTATGATCACCTCCTATTGGAGCCCATAAATAACTGGTCTAAGTTTATAGTGTGACACTGCCCTTCTTTATAACCCGGGATACATTAAAGGAAGGAACGCAATGGGTATATCATAAGGTATTTATAAAACTAAAAGCAAATAAAACAAACTTATTTTTCCATTTAAAGGGACACTAAAGTCACTAGAACAACTACAGCTTATTTTATTTGTTCTGGTGAGTATAATAAGTCACTTCAGGCTTTCTGCAGTAAATACTGTCTTTTCAGACAAAAGGCAATGTTTACATTACAGCCTAGGGATACCTCCACTGGGCACTCCTGAGATGGCTACTAGAGATGCGTCCTGTGACAGTGCTGCACACTGTGCAGCACTGACATTGAGTGTCTCCTCCCTCTGCATGGAGATGTATTAATTTAATTCATTTCATGATGTGATGATGATTGGCCACGGCTGAGTTTGGCTTGTGCTGGCACTGCTCCTGAACTGCCTCCTTTACAATCTCAGTCAATCCAATGGGAAAGCATTGTGATTGGCTCAGAACACTAGTTCTGATGATGTTAGCCAAGTAGGCAGATCAGAGGCAGAGCCAGCACCAGCAGACTTGAATAAAGGTATGATTTTACTAAATTTAGGGGTAAAATTTGACTACTGCTCCCAATTTTACATTAATACAAACTAGCAAATGTCTAGTCTCTCACTTCCTATTTTTTTAAATCCAGATATATAATAATCTAATTTTTGCTAACTCAATAATGACATTGCAAAAATTCTAGATTTTGTCTAGCCATTAAAGGGACACTGTAGGCACTTAGATCACTTCAGCTAATTGAAGTGGCCTGGATGCAATAGCCCTTTTGCAACTGCAATGTTTACATTCCAGCTATAAGTCTGCCCTCAGTGGCTATCTACCAGACAGCCACTAGAGGGCTTCCTGAATTGAAACGAACCTTTGGTCTGGTATCTAATGCTGAACGTCCTCACGCTCTGCATGAGGACCTCCAGCGTCAGATTTTTCCTCATAGGAAAGCATTGATGCATGCGCATTAGACCCCACTTGTTGTCGAATGAAGGCGGGGGTCAACCCTGTGCCAAGGGACATGGGCACTGGGAAAAGGCAAATAAATAAATGGTTTTTAACCATTTATATACCGGAAGGGAGGGGCGCGAGGGAGGGGGAGGCAGAGGGAGCTTTAGTGCCCAGAATATAGCTTTGTATTCCTGGTACTACAGGTTCCCTTTAAGCTAGGATTTTAGGCAACATTGTAGCTGTTTTCGCATATCAGCTCAGTAATATGTGTCTTTTGTCTGCTCTTTTGGCTGGCCGAATTTCTTTCCTGATTTGTTTTTGATAATGATATTCTGACAAGCTGACAGTACGGATGAAAAATTCTGCCAACCCCAATTTTTTTTATTTTTTTTTAAATGGATGAATTACTTTTCGCAGAAACAAATTTCTTCTTCCATACTCAAGTCTACTATTTAGTAGATAAACCATATGATGTAGGAATACTGGAATTTCATAAATAGTGTTTAATGTTACATATTAGCATTAGATATCATAACATGCAAATATGAAATGTATTACTTTCTCTAATGAGAATATATGTATATATGTATCTGTTTATTTTACTTTCTACTAGAAAATAAACTATTAGTTTTCTTTGACGCCCATGCTATTTTATACTTCCTCCCCATTTCCACATCCTAAACTCTATACTTTCACTATTAGACGCCACTCACTGTCACAGAAAGTGACACGGAAACTTTATTTATTCCTAGCATGTGGTCAATACACACTTCATATTTTGTTGTATGGAAATTAATATAGGTGGAAGAAAATCTACATAATGCAATAAACTAACATTTACAATTGATTAATAAAGCTACACATTACCCTTATTAAAAAATACAGAGTGAACTAACTGTGTACTTGGGACAGATAAAGCATTGAATTCTGATTTGTTTATCTGTCACCTTGACTGAAGGTAATTCAGAAGTACATATCTTGCATAAGTCTATGGTTTTAGGAATACCAACAGGAAGCTACAGTGTTAGGGGTAACAACATGTATTCCTAACACTGTAGTGTTTACATTTAAAAGCCTTCAGGAACAGGGTATAGGTATCAGAACTACTTCATGAAGCTGTAGTGGTTCTGGTGACTTAGAGTCCTTTTAAATAGTTAAGTTATTATTATTTATATAGCACCAGCAAGTTCCGTAGCGCTGTACAATGGGTGGACTAACAGACAAGTATTTGTAACCAGACAAGTTGGACGCACATGAACAGAGAGATCTCAATGAGCTTACATGCTAGAGGGAGTGGGGTAATGTGACACAAAAGGTAAGGGTAGGGTAGAAAAGTAGGTTGCTAGGATAATATTCATTGAGGGCTTAGTGTTTTGTTTTGATGACAGTTTCAGGAGAGGAGTCCGGATGCGGGGAGGGAAAGCTGTTCACAGTTTAATTGCTATGCTCTCCTGAAGAAGTAAGTTTTCAAAGAGATTGGGTGAAAGTCTAACATAGGAACGGTGCAGCCCTAGTGAAGTCTTTAAGATGAGCATGAGAGGTAGGTGTACGAACAGAGGTTAAACATAGATCTCCGGCAGAGCAAAGGGGTCTAGATGGGACATATTTGTGTATTAGTGAGGATAGGTAGGTCGGAGCAGCATTGTGTAGAGATTTGTAAGCAAGTATGAGAATCTTAAATTGAGTCCTATATCTTACGGGAAGCCAATGTACGGACTGGCAAAGGGGGAGGTGTGGGAGGTGCTGGCGGACAGAAAGATGAGCCTCGCTGCCGCATTCTTTATACACTGTAATGGTGCAAGTTTGGAACACGTAAGACCACTGAGAAGTGAATTACAGTAGTCAAGGCGAGAGAGGAGTGTGGCATGGACAAGCACCTTTGAGGTATCAGGCGTTAAATAGGGTCGGATGCGAGCAATATTTTCTAGATGGAAGCGGCAGGATTTGGCGATTGATTGGACATGAGGGCTAAAGGAGAGGTCAGAGTCAAAGAGAACACCTAGGCAGCGAGCCCTAGAGGTAGAGAGGATGGTAGCGCCATTGACTTGGAGGGACACAGACAAGGGAGTAGCAACACTTGAGAAAGGGAAGACCAGAAGTTCTGTTTTGGACAGGTTCAGTTTAAGGAAATGAGCAGCCATCCAGTTAGAAATAGCAGAGAGGCTGTCAGAGACACTAGTCAACAGGGACAGGGAGAGATCAGGAGAGGACAGATAGATTTGCGTGTCATCCACATAGAAATGATACTGGAAGCTGAAGGAGCTGATGAGTTTACCAAGGGAGGCCGTGTAGATTGAGAACAATAGGGGACCAAGGACAGACCCTTGGGGAGCACCAACAGAGAGTGGTTGGGGAGAAGAGGCAGAGCCAGAGAAAGAAACACTGAATGAGTGCTGGGAGAGGTAGGAAGAGCACCAGGAGAGAGCAGTATCTCATAGACTGAGATTACGGAGGATGAGAAGAAGCTGTTGATGATAAACAGTGTCAAAAGCAGCACAAAGGTCGAGGAGAATTAGAATAGAGTAGTGGCCATGGGTTTTTGCAGTGATAAGATCATTGGATACTTTGGTCACAGCTGTTTCAACAGAGTGACGAGCGCAGAATGCAGATTGAAGCGGGTCAAGTAGAGAGTTGGATTCAAGGAAGTCTGTCAATCTCACATACACAACTCTCTCAAGGATCTTGGAGATAAAATGCAGATGAGATACAAGGGAATAGGATCGAAGGAACAGGTGGTGGGGCGGGAGGAATGGAGCAGAGCAGAAAACTCTTCTGCTGTAGCAGGTGCAAATGAACATAGGACAGCTGAGGGAGTGTGGTTAGGGGAAAAGTTGATAGTGGATGTAGAGAGATGAGAGATCCCCTCCCTGATTGTAGAAAACGTCTCAGTGAAGTGTGTTGCAAAGTTTGTGGCGGTCAAGTTGGTAGGAGGCGGAGGCACTACAGGGTGCAGAAACAGTTAAAAGCATGAAACTGTTGTTTGGGCTCGTGGAAGAGTGTGGTTATGAGTGTATTGAAGCAGTTTTCCTTTGAAGAGGAAAAGCCAGACTGCAGGAGCGCAGCATAAATTTATAGTGGAGGAAGTCAGACGCAGAGTGAGATTTTCTCCAGCAGCGTATAGCAGTTCTGGAACATTTTTGGAAGTATCGGGTCAGCTTGGTGCGCCAGGGTTGTAATAGGGGCACTTAGTGAGTTCAAGTGTTGGAGGAGCCATGATGTCTAGTTGAGAGGAGAGAGTGGAGTTGTAGAGGGAGGTTGCAGTGTTAGGGCAGGTGAGATTTGAGATTTTGAGATGTGTTAACAGTAGATATCCCAAAGTCTGCATGTGATGACATTACTTTTTGTTCCAAAGCTACCATCATGAGCTCAGCATTATTTTTATATCCAAACCTGCTCTTCACATCAGCTGCTGGGTAAGAGTGAGCATATAGGAGTGAAAGAGTGCATACAGACACATAAACTATGTTCACTATGTGCACCAATCAGTAGACCCACAGTCAGTTTACGCATGGTATGAGGCTCTCCTTTATGGAGAAAGCATTCACCTACAAGGACAATTTGGACACAGTTACTTTATCCATTAAAGCTGATTTAAACGTATTAAAGTGAGTAACTTAAATGAACAGAAAAATCTGGCCTGTTTGGGTGGAAATTACAGAGATTGATAGTGTATAGTGATGAGTATTTTGCAGATGATATCAACTAGTAAAAGAAAGCCCCCATATAAGCTGGAAAATATTTTTTTTTTTTATAATTGACTAGAGTACTCTAAACAGGCTTAAAAAAGACAGTTTAGTTTGTAGAGATAATGGAAAAGGTTTCCCTTTAAAGGGGATGGCTGACTAAGCAGTGGGTTGAAGAGACAGAAAAAAGACCTTTAAAACTTCAAATAGATGCTCCTATTTTGTATCACAAACTCCTCACATAAAAGATACAAATTGAATGGTTATAGACTTGAGAGGTTTGATTGGTAAATGTCCAGTATAGAGTCTCTATAAATCAAAGTTCATAAAGTGCAGATCAAAATATCTGTAAGATGATTTCCTAGTACGTATAGATTTTTTAATTTTCTATCTGTATCACAGTGAGTGCCTGAGATTTTTTCTTTTATGTATATTCTATGGGTGTGATTTTTGTGATTGTGTACAACCCTCTTCTCTATTTTTGACAGTTACTTTATATTAGACAGCAGGAGCTGAGTATTATAACTGCTTGATTGGCAGTTGAGTGGCTGTCTTAGAGTAGAAGTGATTTTTATAAATCGCTGCAGTCCTAAGCCAGACTTGTGGCTGAATGAAAGCTCAATGCACAATCACAATCACATTTGGAGATGTCAAAGTTGTTATTGTGCTTTGAGTGAACTTTTAAATAATCTTTCCAAAATCAATACAAGTTTTGCATTGTGTTTATGGATGACGTGAGAAAGGATTAAATATTACTGGAGTATAGAAAATCCCAATATCCGTGTTTGAGGTGAACCTGTTTTTTATTGTGTGCTGTGTGATGTCTATAAAATGTGTTAAATTCTCTTTGCCCTTGTGGCCCACCACAGTCTCCCACCTGGTCACAAAAGGGTAAAAAACCCTTTTATTTACTTGCCTGATACCAACGCTGAGTTCTCTTGCTACTCTGATGTAAACGCAATCCAGGAACCTAATGCACACGATCGGCCAGTGCATTGACTCAATGCTTTCCTATGGGAATTTGCAAGATGCTGGACATCCTTATGCACAGCGTGAGGACATCCAGCATCGTTTCATACAGTTAGAAACTGCAGGACAAACCTCTAGTGACTGTCTGGGATGCAGCCACTAGAGGCGGTCTTAACCCTGCGATGTAAACAGTGCAGTTACTCTAAAGCTGCTATGTTTTTTATTGCATGGTTAAGGGGACTGGGACACTGCACCCAGACAACTTCAATGAGATGATTCCGGATTTGTGAGGTATGATAATGTGCAGCATAGAAATCAGTCCTCTGTCAATAAACTGGTACAATTCGACACAGAAACAGAATCACCCTCCCTCCTTTCCCTCTCTCCAGAACAGTGAAAAGACTGTAGAAATGGAAAGGGTTTGGCTCTACACAGGTATGAGCTGTGATTCAAAGTCTTGAGTTCAAGCAGGAGAGGAAACTAACCCCCCCTTGCCAACCCGTTTAACCTACCCTCTAACAGCCAGTTCAGATAGGAAGGGTATACCAACAGGCCCGGACTGGCCATCGGGCATACCGGGCAAATGCCCGGTGGGCCCTGGTGGCCGTGGGGCCGAGGCCGGCAGGGGAGATCACAGAATCTCCCCGGCCGGCCCCTGCAGGGCCAGCGCTATCCGAGCGCCGGCCCTGCTGTGCGCCTCCATGGGCCGGTGGGGAGATCAAAGATCTCCCTAACCGGCCCACAGGCAGTTACAGGCGGCCGCCGGCTGGGGAAGGAGGGAGGGAAGAGAGAGGAACCGGCAGAGCTCTAACAAGCAGCTCCGCCGGGTCCTCTTGCGGGATTCTGAGCGTTGCCGCGGTTACCGCGGCAACGTTCAGATCTCGCGAGAGTGAACTCTAGCCTGCAGGTTAGAGTTCACTCTCACCGCTGGACCACCAGGGAAGGATGGCAGCACGGCCCCCCTCATTGCAGAACGGATCCCCCCCTCCCAGGCTAAAGGTAACAAGGGGGGGGGGGCATAACTTTTTTTTAAAAATTATTAATTAAAAAAAAGTAAAATAAATTCCCTAACAGCCCCCTCACACACACAGCACCCTCACAAACACAGCACCCTCACAAACACAGCACCCCCAGACACACACAGCACCCCCAGACACACACAGCACCCCCAGACATTATGCATTTTAACTCAGCAGCTGAAAAGATTGCCCTTCTGCAAAAAGGCAATGTTTTAATTGCAGTGCTAACCTGCCTCTAGTGGCTCTCATCCTGAGGCATTTCCGCAAAATTGTGGAGTAAAACTCATTATTTCAATCAGACAGTCTCAGAGAGATGTGATGCTGCTATATTCCTGACTCTATATTTTGACAACTATTATGGAGACATTTTTGCTTTTGTTCCAAAAGGAAACATCTTTCCACTATATCAGGAAAAAGAATTGTTTGTGAGTAATTGATAACACCTAGATTTGTCTGCTGTTCAATTTGTGGCTGGGTACAGTTATAAGCCCAAATAATGAAAATGTAAAAAAAAGTAAAGAACGAAATGGTGTATTTTTTAAACACAGGATAAGTGGAAATATACTGCATGATAAGATTGTTATATCAAGCATAACTAATCAGAAGAAAAACATATCATTTAACACAACTTAATTTGATTAAAGTATCTCAGTAATGGGGTGGGGGGGCATGCGAGCAGGTCGCACAACAGAGCAGCTCCTGCAACTTCTCTGAGTTTTAACATTTAAAAACCGATTTACTACCCATCCGACGAAAAGAGACGACGACCCTGTGTAAGCAGCCACCCTGGTCCCGAGGAGAGGCTTGCTGCTAAATTTTAGTCCCTCGGAGGGGTGCTCTCCGTCTCCCGCAATGGGGAGTACTTGGGCGGTGAGTGGAGTGGACGGCCACTGCCCCGCTATCCTGCTCACCAGACGTGTGAGTGACAAACGAGACTAGGGGGGTCTGGCCCCGTTTCCCCCCTTTTGGACCGGGGGGGGGGTGATCCCAGTCCCCACCCTGGGCCTGCCAGCGTGCAACAACACCGGCACTGAGTGCTGTGATAGAGATCCAAAACTCGAAGGCCACAAACAAGATGGCGGAGACCGTAAGCCGAGGCACCCAAGTAAGCGGAAAGGCGGAGGCGCACACCTCACACTGGAGGCAAGCTGCCAAGGGCCAAGAAGGAACCAGCAAGTACCTGTTCAGACCCAACTTGGGTCAAGCTACACGGCGGCGGAAAAGCCGGGACCACGCTGAGCCTTTTCGGGCAGTAGTACAAGCCAGCTACGGAGGCCGACACCAGCGACCTAACACACGCACATGCACCTACTAAAAGTGTCCTCAAGAGACAAAGACCCAGCGACGGAGACCATTATGCCAACCCTTTTAAAGCACCATGAAAATGCCGCTACAGCCCTCAAACACAAATGTCGCACGGATACAGCATGGCAGAAGGGATCCAGCTTCTGCCCGAGGCAGACACTGGACTAGACCACAAGTGAACCATAAAGGTTCGCACTCACCGAGACTGTATTTAAGCTTTTGTACCTTGGCTGCCACTGCACTCCACTATATCTCATGGGTGAGCTTCATAGTACACAGCAACTGATTCCCATCTGGCTGGAGAGGGATTAACCGGGGGTGGAAAAGCCCGCATAGAACTAAGCATTATGATAACGCCTTAATTAAGAGCCTGACATCTCTGTATTACTATTTGCTCTAGCTGGTATGCATATAGCAAAGACATCATTAGTACACCTAGCATACCTTAAAAACGCAACTATAACACGCCTGTGGTTATCTTTTTATTGTGCTTCATAACTAATGAGTGTGTACCTAGCTTGAAACACGTATGCGCTTGCTGTTTTTAGAACGCTCATAATCATCCTAGCTACTTTACCACATAAGGGTGTACCTGTCCTAAACGTACTCTAATCAATCTTTTAGCTCAAACCTGTACACCTTCCACAGCAATAACCGTTATAGCTTTAATCTGTTATTAATGTACCTTGTTGTTATTCAGCGGTTCTTGAGATATAATTTGTTCCAGTATACATAAATATAAAATAAAGATGTACCTATGTGTTACAATCGATTGAAATGCATTGAAAGAATGCCGTTGGGGTACCTTCATATGAGAATGTTATATGAACATGCACTGCAAAAATAAAGAATTAAAAAAAAAAAAAAGTATCTCAGTAATTTGTTTTTAGGGTCCCTGATTGAAATTTTGATCTGGAGACCTAATTAGTAGACAGGTGAGAGTAAAATGAAATATGCAACCATGCTATAGCTTCAACATTTTCAGAGTAAATTGTAATTAATTTAATTTTAGTGGGAGATGATTTCAACATTTCACCTTTTATTGCATTTACCACCCAGTTCCATCCTGTTTACTTACAGTACAGTGGGTGTCTTTCATCTGACCTTATCTACTGGTAATTCCCCTGCAATAAGCAATATATTATATGTATAGACTAGCGTGAACATTTTGCAGATTATTTAACACATAGAGACTGTAGGTGGATTTGAAAGTTATATTTGAAGATATCACGCAGACTCCAAATGTCAATAAATTTTTTACAGATCAGTAAAGGGGGTATACACGCTAATAATTATCCAAAAAAAAGTCTAATGGTGAAGCGCTACAGTGGAAACTATCTTTATATAGACACTGTGTAGTGGAATATACAGATAGAGACAATATACCTTAAAATGGTTCCCTATGTTGGAGTCCTAGTTTAGGTATGGTTTCCCTTTAAAAAATAAATAACATATCACAGTGCAGACTGTACAGAATTTTATAATTTGTAAATATAATAAACCTAAACTAGGACTCCAAAGTAGGGAACAATTTTAAGGTATATTGTCCCTATCTGTATATTCCACTACACAGTGTCTATATAAATATAGTTTCCACTTTAGACCACTGTAGCGCTTCACCATTACACTTTATTGGGTTTCTTGCATGAAAAGATAAGATTATGGTGTTTTAGCAGCTGGTTACATAATTTTTCACAAATTGTGGTATTAAATTTTACTAGAATATTAGCACTGGTACATTACCTTTTGTACGCCAATAATTATATTGATTTTAATTTGAGGTGAATATATACATACAATATGATGCAAATTCATGCAACTGGGTGATCAGAAATATACTGAAATTTGGCACATACAAAGTACTAAATTAGAACTCAGGTATTATCTATCTAATCAAAGTATAATGTAAAGATACGATTGACAGACTGTATGAACCCAAGAACTATTAGGAAACTAATAGTTTAATCCTACGAATTTCCAGATATGCTGAAGAGTGTACACAGATCTAATTTACCTACCACCATAGGCGTGCGCAGCCTATTGCATTAGGGTGTGCACCCTAAAGCACAAGCACACGCCGCATATATATATGTATGTGTGTATATATATATATATATATATCTATATATATATATATATATATATATATATATATATATATATATATATATATACACATATATATATATATATATATATATATATACACATACACATATATACACACATACACACACTGCTGTGTGTGTGTGTGTGTGTGTGTGTGTGTGCGTGCTGTGTGAGGGTGCTGTTAGTGTGATGTGTGTGTGACGATGCTGGTAGTGTGCTATGTGGGTGAGGGTGTTTGTCTGTGCGTGCTTGTGAGGATGCTGTTAATGCTGTTAATGTACTGTGTGTGAGGGTGCTGTTTGTGTGTGTGTGTGCGCTTGTGAGGGTGCTGTTAATGTACTGTGTGTGAGGGTGCTGGTAGTGTGCTGCGTGTGTGTTTGTTAGGGTCCTGTTTGTGTTTGTGAGGGTACTGTTTGTGTGCTGTGTGTGAGAGTGCTGTGTGTGTTTGTGAGGGTGCTGTATGTGTGTGGGTGCTGTGTATGTCTGTGGGTGCTGTATGTGTGTGGGTGCTGTGTATGTCTGTGGGTGCTGTGTATGTCTGTGGGTGCTTGTGTATGTGTGTGGATGCTGTGTATGTGTGTGGGTGCTTACGTCTGTGGGTGCTGTGTATGCCCGTGGGTGCTGTGTATGTCTGTGGGTGCTGTGTATGTCTGTGGGTGTTGTGGTCTGTGGGTGCTGTGTATGTCTGTGGGTGCTGTGTGTATGTCTGTGGGTGCTGTGTATGTCTGTGGGTGTTGTATGTCTGTGGGTGTTGTGGCGTCTGTGGGGTGCTGTGTATGTCTGTGGGTGCTGTGTATGTCTGTGGGGTGCTGTGGGTGCTGCTGTCTGTGGGTGCTGTATGTCTGTGGGTGCTGAATGTGTGTGGGTGCTGAATGTGTCTGTGGGCGCTGTATGTGTGTGTGGGTGCTGAATGTGTGTGTGTGGGTGCTGTATGTCTGTGGGTGCTGAATGTGTGTGGGTGCTGAATGTGTGTCTGTGGGTGCTGAATGTGTGTGTGTGCTGTGTGTGTGTGGGTGCTGTATGTGTGTGTGGGTGCTGTATGTGTGTGTGGGTGCTGTATGTGTGTGGGTGCTGTATGTCTGTGTGTGCTGTGTGTGCTGTATGTGGGTGGGTGATTGTGGGGGTGGAGGTGGGGGTACATTAATTGCTATCCCCCCTCCCTTCTTACCTTTTGTAGGAAGGGGGGATCGTGCTGCTGATTCCATCCCTGGTGGTCCAGTGGAGAGTGAACTCTAACCCCTGTGGGGCTAGAGTTCACTCTCGCGAGATTTGAGCATTGCCGTGGCAACGCTCATATCTCGCGAGAGGAACCCGGCGGAGCTGCCGGCAAGAGCTCCGCCTGGTCCTCTCCTGCCTCCCTCCCTGCATGTGGGTCGGTGGGGAGGGAGGCTGAGAGCAGAGCCGGCGCTCGGATAGCGCCGGCTCTGCATGAGCCGACAGGGGGGATCCTGAGATCTCCCCTGCCGGTCTCAATATGCATAGGCGGGCCGCGGGGATTAGGGTGTGCCCAGGCACACCCGGCACACCCCGTGCGCACGCCTATGCCTACCACTTTATATACTAGTGGATGGTATGTGGTCATTCCTCACAGCCTGGATTGTTGGCCTGACTGTAAGTAGCTCTAATCACCTCACTGCACACAGTCTGAGTCACAGCACAAAGATATGATGTCATACACGTTTCCTTAGTAGCAATCAGTGCATAGAAACCTGATAATTGTACATTTTGTTGCCTATATTACATTTGGCTTTCTATTACTAATGAATTATTGGGCTCATAACTGTTTACTCTACTTGCCTTGTCTGGCTGAAAGTTAGGTGTCAAAGTCCACAGCATCTTGAAGGCAGGAGCCCCTAACCCAATGTCCCCATTAATCTAAAACACCCTCCAAACATAAGCCAACTTTAACTCTAAACACCTCCTAACCCTTGAGTCCCCCTAATTTCACTGTAATGAGAATTACCGCATAACTATAGAAGTGTAGCCCACATTGTAATAGGTTATTATTATTACTAGGTTATCAAGCTTGATAAACACCCGGTAGGGTCAAAACTTTGCTGCTTTTGCCCCAATAAGGCGGCTATTTTTGTTATGCCAGAGTGCCTGGACTGTTATTTATTCCACAATTTGTTGGAGTCTTGGCTATACCTAAGGAATGGACATGGAGACTAAATGAAACATTGCTCCTAGATCTCCTAGTGAAAGAACAGATACATAAGTCGTCAAAATTATTATTTTTGGAAAATGTCCTAGTGTCCCCAGTGACAGTGTCGGAAGCTCATAAAAATATGATATGGGGATGCTTTATTAGACTAGCCACACAGAAGAAAAACAGATGTTAATACAAATATGAGACCTTCATACCTGCATTTCAGAATTGGAATCACGACACAAATGTACGTAACTTGATATATATAGGGAACTTTTGGATGCCCCACGACTGTTAACGACACTTATCACACATAAACATTATAAGAACGTTCGAAAGGTTTCTTGCATATTCATGCCAACAAGGGAGGTAAACTCTTAGCATGGATTTTGAAGCGTCAACAATCACTCACTCAGGTACATAAACTGAAATTGTCAACAGGTGGTACTTTGCCTTTTCCAAAAGATATTAGTAAAGAGTTTCACTCGTTCTATACATCGATGTATAATATAATATATAAATAATATGTATATATATATAATATTTCTAAAGATAGACTACAATTATCTGAAATAGAAAAGACACATAAGATTGAGAAATACTTAGCGTAATATACCCCTAAATCAAACATTGGGGAGTGTGCTGTTACACAGTTAATATTCTCATTATTGTAGATGCAATTTACATAGCATATTCTGTGATTTATTAACCTTGTATTTTTGCTGCCTCCTTTTGGCCCTTTTTGGTAATGCTCTTGTTCCTCCTGTGAGCATCATACATCTTTTCCTTGTATGTAAACTCCGCCCCTGTTCTTGCTGTACTTCCTGTGTCATGGCTGCTTGCATTTACCTCATGTAACTGGGACTCTTGTATCCCACATGCTAAGCTAAGGAAAGCATCATCTTTTGACCGCATAATACTGAAATCCATTCATTCTGCTGTATTCCTGTTGTGTGATGTTCAGAATAAACCAGCTTTTGAATGAAACCAGTATTGGTGAGTTCAGCTATCTGAGGAGGGTTGTCCGCAGTGACCGTACCTGCTTATACAGGCCAGGCACAGAGGTCCCACAAGGGTTAGATCACTATCACAGCAATCCGAGTCAGAATATTCAAAAGATGCATAGAATTCCTGCAGCTTCTGTGTATATGTGAGAGCATAATTTACAATCTAGCTCAGTCCCATCCTCCATCTTGTGAAGCGCATGGTGGCTGAAGCTCACTGCACTGCATATGATCTGTTCTTACTGCATTCTAACTGCACTTCATGTGAACATTGAAGCTGTTTCTCTACACTGAACTGTGTTACCCGTCTAAGCTGCTGTGTGGTTTCTTAAAGAGACAGTACCATTTTCCGCAAAACAATATAAAATGTCTAGCCAACGCTCTGAACACTCTTTTTTTGGCAGAAACAATACAGATACATCATACCTCTGAACCAGAAGGTGCACAGGGAACAGTTCTAGCAGATATTACAGAACAAGGTGTAAAAGCCAAACGTATAATAAAACCGACACAGAAACTCAGAGAAAACTATGAAGCAACTAGAGATGAGTTCTCCAGTAATCTGTCAGACCTCTGGGACAGAACCTCACACTGCATGTCAGTTTTGGCAAATTTCACTGATCAACCGGCTGAATTAAGAGACTCTGTAAATCGCCTATGTGCCGCATATGAACGCTATAAGCGGTTGTCTGTAAAATACTCAGCCTTCTTGCAGGACTCTAATATAGAGGATTCTTCAGCAGAACTGACCAGGACCAATGCACTAAACCGACAAAGGGATCTTGAAGTGCAAAATGCTAAGCTTAAGGCAGAACTCCGCATAGCTCATCTACTGGAGACCAGATCTCACAGATCCACCTCAACCAAGCGCACCGCACCCTCTTCTCGATCCTCTTGCTCCAGAAATTCAATATTAAATGATAAGCTTATTGAGGCCCGCGCTGATGCTGAAGCAAAAAAGGTGCAAAGCTCTTTTGTCAGAAAGCAAGCAGAGGAAGAAGCACAAATAAAGATTCTGCAAATGGAAGGTGAGAAAGCAGCTTCCCTGGCAGAAGCACAAATAACGATTCTGCAAATGGAAGGTGAGAAAGCAGCTTCCCTGGCAAGGCTAAAAGTCCTCGAACAAGCAATGAGACAAAGCACTAATCTGGACTGTCTTATCCCAGCAGAACTGGAAGATCCAGTTGAACGCACCAGTGAATATATACTAAAGCATAACATTCGCAAGGATACGGAGTCATCTCCTGTACTTCCTACAAACAACACTGTTCTGACTCTCAACACGGAGACCTCCCAACACAATATGCCTGAGCCTCTTCAAGTCTACAATACAGGTACATCTATGCAGCCAACCACATCTTCTCCTGCAAACAACAATGTGACTTTCGGTGACAAGCTGCATCTGAAGCCACTCCCAGCACAAGCCTTAGAGACTAAGCCAAAGTTAAACGCTCATGCTACATCATTCTACCCTGGCGAACCTCACCCTACATCACCAGAGAACTTTCACAACCAAGGGGTTCCACAAGTTACTTTGGTACCAAAGAGTGAGAAATCAGATTTGAATGACTTCGCCAGATATATGGTGCGCCGTGAGCTCATTAACACAAGCCTCTTAAGGTTTGACGATAGTGCAGAAAGCTACAGGGCTTGGAGAGCAACATTCAAGGCTACTATTGCTGATCTCAACCTTACTGCTAGGGAAGAACTCGATTTGATCATAAAATGGTTGGGACCAGAATCTTCCGATTGTGTTAAAAGACTGAGAACAGTGCATGTTGACCACCCAGATGCAAGTCTTTCTGCTGCATGGGCAAGACTTGAGCAAACTTATGGTAGCTCTGAAGCCATAGAAAGTGCTCTATTCAAGAGACTGCAAAACTTTCCAAAAATATCAAACAAAGACCATTGCAAGCTGCAAGATCTAAGTGACCTCCTCATGGAGTTGGAGTTGGCAAAGAGAGATCCCCGTCTACCTGGACTAAGCTTCTTGGACACTGCTCATGGTGTCAACCCAGTGGTGTCTAAACTGCCATACAGCCTACAAGAGAAATGGGCACAACAAGGATCAAAGTATAAAAGAGACTATAATGTATCTTTTCCTCCATTCTCATACTTTTGCAGGTTCATTAGTGATCAAGCTTGGATGAGAAATGACCCCAGCTTCAGCTTCAGCGAACCCAACATGCCTGCTTCATCCTCATCATCATCAAGGTATGATAACATAGCACCTAAATGTAGAGACTTTAATAAAGCAATATCTGTCAAGAGGACAGACATCTCACCCTCCGCCACCTCACCTAGTGATGAGTGCGTGGTCGACAAAGATAAAGACCCTAATCGCCAGTGTCCTATTCACAAGAAGCCTCACCCTCTTAAGAAATGTCGTGGACTTAGGGCAAAGACCCTACAAGAGCGCAGGGAGATTCTCCAGAAACTTGGAATATGCTTCAAGTGCTGTGCCTCTTATAGCCACCTTGCTAAAGACTGTGAAGCCCTCATCAAGTGCACAGAATGCGGCAGCGACAAACATGTTACAGCCATGCATCCTACTCCACTTCCAGACAAGTTACAGCAGCCACCTACCTCCTCACCTGCCTCAAGTTATGGCGGGGAGCAACAAAGTCATGCTCCAGCCAAGAATAACGTTCTCTCTTCGTGCACAGAAGTCTGAGGAGAAGGCTGGGATCACAAATGCTGCGCCAAGGTATGCCTAGTCAGGATATACCCAAAGGACCACCCTGAGAAAGCTACTAAGATGTATGCCATAATAGATGAACAGAGCAATAGATCCCTGGTTAAGCCTAAATTCTTTGAGATCTTTGGCATAGAGGGTCATCCCATACCGTATACTCTTAGAACCTGTTCTGGTCGTGTAGAGGCCTTTGGCAGAAGAGTGGATGGGTTCATGGTTTCTCACATCAAAGGGGGACAGGGTATACCCCTACCAACATTAGTTGAGTGTGACCAGATACCAGATGAAAGGCAAGAGATTCCCACTCCAGAAGCCGCATATCACCATCTTAACTTAAGGCACCTTGTTGATGAGATTCCTGCAATGGACATGAATGCTGAAATTTTGGTTCTCCTAGGAAGAGACATCCTCAGAGTACATAAAGTGCGCGACCAGTGTAATGGACCTGACGACGCCCCTTATGCACAAAGACTTGACCTAGGCTGGGTAATAGTGGGCGATGTATGCATAGACAGGAAGCGTACGTCATCCGAGATCCGCTCCTTCAAAACTTACATACTGGGGAACGGACGTGCCTCCCACTTTAGACAATGCCCTCGCCATTATGAAGTAAAGGAAAAACCTCTTGACGTGATCCAAGTACGGCATACTGCTTCTATTCTTTCTTATGACAACCTAGGTGCCGCAGTGTTTAGTACTACAAATGATGACAACAAATTAGCCTTGTCGATTGAAGACAAAGAATTCAGCAAAATAATGGACAAAGAATTCTTCCAGGATGAGTCTAACAGCTGGGTTGCGCCATTACCTCTTCGAGCAGCAAGAGCCAAACTCCCTACCAATCGTGAACAGGCTGTATCCAGATTGAAGTCACTTCAACGAACACTAAAGAACAGACCTGAAATGAAGGATCATTTCATCGCTTTCATGAAAAGGATCTTCGACAATGATCATGCCGAACCAGTGCCACCACTTCAAAGTCATGATGAGTGCTGGTACCTGCCTTTCTTCGGAGTGTATCATCCACGCAAGCCCAAACAAATCAGGGTAGTATTTGACTCCAGTGCCAAGCATCAAGGCGTATCCCTGAAAGACGTTCTACTCACAGGCCCGAATCTAACCAACAACCTTGTAGGTGTACTCATGAGGTTTAGAAGAGAGCCAGTTGCAATAACTGCCGACATTGAGCAAATGTTTCATTGCTTCATTGTACGCGAAGACCATAGGAACTTCCTAAGGTTTCTGTGGCACCGTAACAACTACATGGACAATGAGATCATAGAATACCGCATGAAAGT
Organism: Pelobates cultripes; assembly: GCA_933207985.1. Taxonomy (NCBI): domain Eukaryota; kingdom Metazoa; phylum Chordata; class Amphibia; order Anura; family Pelobatidae; genus Pelobates; species Pelobates cultripes. The sequence goes on along the minus strand of OW240913.1, from coordinate 212,131,009 downwards.
TCATGTCTTCAGGAATAGTCCCTCACCCGCTGTTGCAACATATGGTTTACGAAGGACTGCCCTTCAAGGAGAAAAGGAGTATGGTAGTGACGCTCGACACTTTGTTGAGAGAGACTTTTATGTTGACGATGGGCTTAAGTCTTTACCTACAGATGAAGAAGCCATAGATCTGCTCAAGAGGACACAAGATATGCTCTCTGAGGCTAACCTCAGACTACGCAAGATTGCCTCGAATAGTGTTGCCGTCATGAAAGCCTTTCAACCTGATGATCATGCCACAGGGTTTAAAGACCTTAATCTCGGAATGGACAAGCCACCTGAACAGAGAAGTCTGGGCCTACGGTGGGACTCGTCAAAGGATACCTTCGGCTTTCAAGTCAGCTCTACAGACAAGCCGTTTACCAAGCGTGGTGTTCTGTCAGTAGTAAATAGCCTGTATGACCCAATGGGATTTGTTGCTCCCATTACCATACAAGGCAAATCCTTGCTTAGGCAATACTCAGAGACTATTAAAGATTGGGACGCCCCACTGCCATCAGACAAGCTTCCTAAGTGGGAGTCCTGGAAACAATCTCTACGTGCCTTAGATGGAATCCGTATACCATGCTGCTACAATTCAGCTTCCCTCACTACGAGTCAGAGAAAAGAACTTCACATCTTCTCAGATGCATCAACTGAGGCTATAGCGGCTGTTGCCTACCTCAAGGTAAGAGACTCTTCTAATCAAGTCCACATAGGGTTTCTGTTTGGAAAAGCTAAGTTAGCACCTAAGCCAGAACGCACAATCCCTAGGCTTGAACTTTGTGGGACTGTTCTAGCTGTAGAAAATGCAGATGTCATACTACGTGAGCTGGACTCTATGCTTATGGACTCAAATTGCACAAGACTTACCCACGAGGTTCTAACCACCTTTATGGCAGAGGCATCTGCTATAATTAATTCCAGACCACTGGTTCCAGTGTCAACAGATCCAGAGAATCCAACTATCCTAACCCCAACTACTCTGCTTACCCAAAAGCTTGGGTCCATTCCTGTCCCACCCGAAAACTTTAACTCAGGAAACTTGCGCTATGACCAGTGGAAGCGAGTGCAACACCTCGCCAACTGCTTCTGGAATCGTTGGAAGATGGAGTACCTTTCTACTTTGCAAGGACGCAGGAAATGGCAACACCCAAATCCTAACATTAAAGTTGGAGATCTTGTTCTGCTCAAGGATCAACAAGCTGGGAGACTCGAGTGGCCTATGGGACTTATTATAAAGAGTGTTCCTAGTGATGATGGCAAGGTACGCAAGGTGGAGGTGAAGGTTGCAAGATAAGGGACTGTAAAGACCTTCATCAGACCTATCACTGAACTTATTCTGCTCTTGCCCTTTGGAGAATGAACTTACTTGCGTATGTTGTTTGTTCCTACCTTTGACTTCAAGAAGGAAGAGTCTTGGACGTTAATGTTAACTCGAAGTTGTTGCATTTTTTGCATGATTTTTTCTTTATGTCTTTCACGTTCTCAAGACATCAAGCAAATTGCACTGTTGTTTATTTGTACTTGTATAACTACCGTTATGGTATAAAATAGTGACATTTACAATGTCAGACGGGGAGTGTGCTGTTACACAGTTAATATTCTCATTATTGTAGATGCAATTTACATAGCATATTCTGTGATTTATTAACCTTGTATTTTTGCTGCCTCCTTTTGGCCCTTGCTGTACTTCCTGTGTCATGGCTGCTTGCATTTACCTCATGTAACTGGGACTCTTGTATCCCACATGCTAAGCTAAGGAAAGCATCATCTTTTGACCGCATAATACTGAAATCCATTCATTCTGCTGTATTCCTGTTGTGTGATGTTCAGAATAAACCAGCTTTTGAATGAAACCAGTATTGGTGAGTTCAGCTATCTGAGGAGGGTTGTCCGCAGTGACCGTACCTGCTTATACAGGCCAGGCACAGAGGTCCCACAAGGGTTAGATCACTATCACAGCAATCCGAGTCAGAATAGGGAGGTTTGGCACTTCCTGATTTAAGGAAATATCATCAATATCATCAAGCTGCAACACTTAGAGAATATTGAAATGGCACACCAACCCAAGAAATAAACAATGGATAAAACTAGAAAAGAAAGAGACAGACTTTTGTTTGCCTTTGGCAATGTGGAATACTAATACTGAATTACATGATAAACAATGTGTAATGTCACCGAGAATTCAGACACTTTGCATTTGGAAGATGTCACAGAAGCTTAAACCAAGCCCTCTCCTCCCTTTGACACATAATCGTAAGCTAGGTGGAGGCCTGCCGTCTGATGCCTGGGATTTTCTTGACAGGAATTATTTTATCCCAGTAAAACAAGTACTGGGATCTACAGGTCTTTTGGAATTGAGAGATTTATTAGAAGATACTTAGCTGACTCCTTGTATTTCCTTCAGTTACACGCAGCTACAACACTACTTCAATCGGTTACCGGATATGTCACAACTACATAGAGAGTCATGGTTTGAAACTCTATGTTTAGAGGGCAAGCTGCTAGACAAAACTATATCAATTATTTATCAACATCTCCTGGTAGGAGATATGGGTGAAAAAATTACTTTTAAGAAAAAATGGGAGAAACAAACAGGACAGACTTTCACTAATTCCCACTGGGAAAAAGTTTTGATCTTACAACATAAAAGTTCAATCTCTTCTAAATGTGGTATCGAACCCCCAAATTACTTAATAGGATATTCCCAAATGTACCATCTACATGCTGGAGATGTCAGAAAGGAGAGGGTACTGTGATGCATATTTGGTGGAACTATCCAAAAATAATGCCATTTTGGATTATGGTAAAAAACACAATTTCTGAGATTTTAGGTGAAGTCCCACCTTTTAATGCAAATTTAGTACTTCTACATATGACCTCAATGGCAATATGTATCTATTAAAAAAATAATAATTTTGAGACACTTCCTTAATGCCGCTAAAACTCTAATACCTGCCATCTGGAAACAAACATGTACACCAACTAAGGAACAATGGCTTGATAAGATAGAAGTGCAGAAGCGATTTAGGCGTCTATTCTGGGTAACACCACAGAACATTTAAATGCTTGGTACCCATAGTTAGAATATTTAGCGCAGTTTAATAATAAGGTTAATGATACAGAGGTACTTCAAAATTTAGGAGGTGGCGATGAGCATAAAATTGTGACATAATTACTATCTACTTTATCTCCAATTTCAATCTCTTTTTTTTCTGACTTTGTTATTTAAAACAAAAAAAAAATTTTTTGTTCCTCTCTATTATCATTCCTTACTCAAGAAAAACTGCAACTTTCTACGAAATGTAATTACTTCTAAATTGACATATGATCCAAAGTCATTAACATAAACAAAACAATTTAACAAAATGTGAAGTGTGATACCAACTGCGCAGTTTCCTTCTTTTGAGGAGAAAATTATTGTGTTTAGACCTTTTATTTTGAGAGATACATTTACTACACTAATTCCCTGCCATGGATAAATCAAAGAAGGATACTACTAATTCTGACATATATAAAAATAAAATAATTTTCTATATGTCTCTAAGATATAAACTTACATATGTTTCTGTGTTATACATATTAACATGAGAATATGCCTTGATGTACTGCTTGACTTATTGTAATCTTTAAACTATTGGAACATGTTATTCTTATGAAATGTTATGTCCCAGTGGTTACCAAAATTTTTAGGTTCAAGGCGCCCTTAATATTTCAGTATTTTTCCAAGGCACCCCAAGTCTAAATTTCTAGGTTGTATACATGTACAGCGCTGTGGCATTTACTGGCACTATAGTGTAATGTACAGTGTTGGTGTTTGTAGGGATGTTTGTATAAATTTATTGTGTTTTAGTATAGGTGTGTGTATGTATGTAATGTTTGCATTTTATTGCAGGGGTGTATCTGAATGTAAGTTCACTTTTAAATGTGGATGTACATTTGTGTGAAATATTTGTGTTTGAGTGAAGGGGTGTGTTTGTATATATATTTTTTAAGTTTGAATGCAGGGGTGTTTTTGTATGTAAAATTTGTTAGATTGCAGAAGTGTGCTTTTATGTTGTGCTAGTATTTGACTGATTGGATGTATGCACATACACTACCACATACATACATACATACTTCCACAGATATTCATGCACATTAACACACAGATGCATATAAATACACCGACACATACACACATATAGATACACACCGACACATACATACACATAGATACACACCGACATACACACATGCACCCTGACACACACAAACATTGATACATGCCCACACCATGACACACTGACTTAAAAACACACACCCTGACACACAGAGACACATACACATATGTGTGTGCACACACAGACACTGAAGCACACTGATATATATATATATATACATACACAGATGCACACCCTGACACACACACACTCACACACATACACTCATACACATACACACACACTCATACACATACACTCACACACATACAAACACTCATACACATACACTCATACACTCATGCACACACACTCAAACACACACACACTCATACACATACTCATACTAACACTCATACTGTCACATCCCCAGCGCCTCCATACTGCGTGGCCATATCCGATCGCTGCGGTCATGCTGTTAAAATAATAAAAAGCATACCTAAGGCAAGTCAGCTTGCCATTCAGCACCCTCGTGGAGCGATTCCTAATCATTGCGGCGTTCTAATGAACGCTGCCCGCTCTTCGTGCTCCTCTCCTCTCCCCTTACGCTGCAGCTGCCTCCTCTCCCTCCCGTGCCGTCTCTCTGAATGATGCTGGGAGGAAGTGACATTAAAGGGGCCCGGTCGCGGTCTTAAAGGACTGCGGCACACGACCGGGTCTCTGTTGAGCAGTAATGTTTCCCCGGTGCTATAATCATAGCCCATGTGTGCACGTCAGTTTGGGAACCGCTGTTATATCCTATAATACTATCTTTACATTAATTTAAAAAATTGACTATAACAATAAAAAGTGTAAACTATATTCAGACAAAATAACCCCTAAGATACACAAAATGTGTGCATTCATACAGGAAGTTGGAAGATACAATAAACTATTTTTGTAACCTGTCTGGCACACAGAATTTAACCTCTCTGTACAGATGATAACTTCTCTCTTGCAGAATATTTGTGTAAATATAACCACCCTTCTGTTTGACCTATCTTTTGTTTGCCTCAGAGTGAATCGATGGTGTGTAAGAGGAAGCAGGTTTTAACAGCCATGTGGCATCCTTAAAGAACTGGAGAATGTGATATGATATCATATCCTTCCAGCACTGCCCAGTGAGAGTGCAAACGGAACCCTTAACCTGTCATAGAACATTCTGTTACAGTTCTTTATTATTGTCTAGTGAAATAAATTCCTGTCTCACCAGCTGGATCCCATAGTATAACAGTGCATTGCAGCTTGTTTGCCCCCTCTCTACTTGTCTTAGCCTCTTAAATTGTTATATCCCCTGATGGTGACCCTCACAGCCATACTAAGCATAAAGTGGTGCAAGGGAACACACTTCATTTGCCTCTCTGTGCAGTTGGAACAACCTTACGTGACATATGCATCTTGGATAACAGTGTTTGCAAACTGACAGTCTCTCTGGTCTTCCCTGCTTCTGTGGAGGTGCAAGGTGAATGTGTATGGCTGAAGGATTCTGTCATATACTTAAAGGGACACTTTAGTCACCAAAACAACTACAGCTTAATGTAGTTGTTCTGGTGTCTGTAGCCTGACTTTTAAATGTAGAGAAAAGGCAGTGTTTACATTTGTGCCTAGTAACACCTCTAGTGACAATCTCTCAGACGGCCACAAGAGGTGCTTCATGGTCTAGTCAGACTGCCCACCACTGACATTCAAAGTCTCCACGCTCTGCATGGAGCTGCTAAACATTTCAGATAGAGACATATTGATGCAATAGCCCCCTAATGCTTTCCTATGGTTTTCATTTTATTGTCTGAGATCATCAAAATTGATGCTTTAGGAGTCTGGAGTGTGCTTTTAATACACACAATGGTCTGTCCTTTTCTGTCTTAATATTCCCCTTTATAGAAACTCAAACTTGCAGATGTTTATAAATGTACCTCAAAGCATTACAGCAATACAACTCACAATAAACTGTCTTTAAAAAAACAAAACAAAAAAACAAATATTTTTATTGCTTTAAAACATAAGGTAGCAAAAAACTAAAATGTTAAAAGAGCTGTCACAATAATCTGTTGTTATTCCCCAATTTATTTAGAAATTAATCTGTATAAAAATATACTTTGCTCTTGTTTTAAATGTATGGTAGTTATCATTCTCACCCATTACAGGTTTAAGTAAAAATATTTATTTAAAAGCCCAACTGCACACTAATCTTCTGTTTAATTTGTAATACATATTTAAACCAAAGAGTGGGGAAAATACTATTGAATACTTCTAAGAGTAACAAAAGTAGCACAGAATGAGGGGGACACTTCTGTACCGTATAGCTAGAACCTGGTAGGAGGTGGCATTTAAAAAAAAAAAAAAAACACAGCCCACAGTAAGAATGATGAATACACACAGTATATAGCACCTCCTTTTAGAAAAAGTCTAATGATGGGAATATTTAGCATACCTTGCCTGTAAAATGTAGTTCAGTAATGAGAAAATCAATATGTCTTACACAATTTATTTTTGCTGGATACACTTCAATAAGCTTACTGGAAACACCTCTGATTCTTCCAAGCTATGTATACAATGTCAAATGGTCTGATCTTTTTTCTGCTGTGAATTTTCATATTAATTTGCATTTTCTCATAAAAAATGAACAGAGGATAAGTTGGGTGTTTCTTTGTTCATGATACTGAACTGGCAGAATTATTGACATTTCAAATGTAAATTTCTGTTCCATTGACATGTGGCTACAGGTAAAAAAATATAAAAATATTCTCAGTAAAAAACATGTATTCCTGACACAATAGTCTTGATTTTAGGTGACTGGCCCAGCTACATTTGTGCTGAAAAGGTGATTTTACTCATACTGTGAAGCACTGGCACAGGAAGCACCTCTAGTGGCGGTCTGAGTGACTGCCACTAAAGGTGTTACTAGGCACCATTGTAAATGCTGCCTTTTCTCTGAAAAGGCCAACACTGCGGGGACAGGCTATAGGCACCAGAACCACTACATTAAGCTGAAGTGGTTCTGGTGACAATAGTGTCCCTTTAATACAATAACCAAAATAGTTATTTGTTAATTAGTATTTGCCTAGGAAATAATAATAATAATAATAATAATAATAATAAAAATATATATATTTAAAGTCATTATTAATTTAAGATTCCCATTAACACAATAACCAAAATCCAATATTTGGAATCTGTTATTTGTTAATAAACGTTTACTTAGGAATGCGGTGCATAAAAAAAAAAAAAATGAATTGAAAAGATCACACAGGAAGTCTATAATTAGTGATGAGAGACTCTATTAGTATGACTTGGAGTTCCCCTTTAACTTCAGTCACATGGATGAATATATGCAGGAGAACAGTTGAAACTTTTTTACTGTTTTTTTTTACAGTAAAATTAACAACTGTCTAATATGTATTTATGCACAGAACACACACATTAACACACTTGAGGGAGGGAGAAGAACCATTTGGTCTGCTGTCCCTGGTGTTTCTCAGAGCAGCATGAGATGTGTGCGCTGATTAGGACATGACTCTTTCCTGCGACCTTTTGCATTATTCATTAACAGGCAGTATGATTATTCTATACAATAACACTATTGTAGATTATTTTGATGTCCCACACCCCAGGTTTGAGACTCCAATTGTGTGATGTCATCCGACTCGTTAGCCAGTGGAAAGTGCCATGTCGGCATCCAAATTCTTTAAATTGTAAAGAATTGAATTAATCGCTTTCCTTTGAACTGCAACATCGCATAGCAGAGTTTTACTCGATCGTTGTAAAATCACCTCTAGTGGCTCTCTGGAAACATTGCAGTTTCAAAAATGGCAATGTTTTACATTGCAGGGTTAAGAGGACAGGGCCACTGTAATCAGTTGAATTGAGTTGAAGTGGTCTTGCTGACTTTAGTGGTCCTTTAATGGCAAGCGATGTTCACATCAGTGCCGGCCTTAGGCCTTTAGGCGCCCTGTGCGAAAAGTCTTCACGGCTTCCCCCCCCATACACCTTCACTCATATATGTGTGTGTGTATAGGGTTGAAGGTTTATATAGGGGATGTATTAAATTAATAATGACTTAGGGCAGACTAGATGGGCTTCTTATCTGCCGTCACATTCTATGAAACAAATATTAATTCCCCCTTTCTTGTTGTTACCTTGCAGTAAGGGAGGAATGCAGATCTTACAGTGTGGCGGGAATGGTGTTCCAGTGTGCTTCGAATCTGGTCTGCCTCTTCACTGGGTGCAGACTATGAGTAACTGTCTCGTTAGCTCAGGCATTTACAGTGTCAGAGCTTTCCTCTGGTAATCTGCAGCAACGCACTCATTGGCCAGAGCTCAGAAGACAGTTACTCATGGTCTGCATCCAGCAGAGAAGTGCAGGCCAGAGGTGCCAGACTGCCTCTGCTGCATTACAGAGGGGCAGACTAAGTATGTCACATAATACTGTAACAAACAGTTACAGGCAGACAGTAACACACACACACACAGTCACAGGCAGACAGTCACACACACTGAGTTGCCTGTATACAGTCAAACACACAGTTACAGGCAGTCAGGCACACTCAGTTACAGGTAGACAGTCAGACACACTCAGTAACAGGCAAACAGTCACACACACACACACAAACAAATTGTTACAGGCAGACAGTCACAGAGACAAACACTCAGTTCCAGGCACACAGTCACACTCAGTTCCAGGCAAATAGTCACACACACAGTAACAAGCAGACAGTCACACACATTCGGTTACAGGCAGGCAGACACTCATGCATGCAGAAAGGCTCACACACACACTCCGTTAAAGGCAGACAGTCACACACACAGTCGAAGTCACACACAGTTGCAGTCACATACAGGCACAGCCACACACAAAGGCATAGCTACAGCCACACACACAGACAGGCAGACAGTCACACACACACACACAGGCAGACAGTCACACACACACACACACACACACAGGCAAACACACACACACACTTACCTCTTTTCATTATGGCTGGAAGGGAAGAGTGGAGGCAGTGCAGCTACTGTAGTCTAGTTGTTGGGAAAGCAGGGACTCCTTCCTGTTTCCCCCTTCTGGAAGCCTTTAGCTCCGCCTCTGAAGCCATGTAACCCTGCCTCCGGCACTCACAATCCCGCCCCCAACTGTCTGTAAGCCCCGCCCATGCTGCCATCCTATTTTCTTTCATATTCCCAGGGGAAGAATAATTTATCCTCCACCCAGGTACCTGATTTAGCTTCCCTGCACTCCTCTCACCCGGCCATGTGTGAGCTGTGTCGGCCGCATAGCGCCCCCTGCTCAATGGCGTCCTGTGCGGCCGCACAGCTCGCACACCCCTAAGGCTGGCCCTGGTTCACACTATCAAATAGATCAGCAATGTGATCCATATTCAGTTCAAAAACAGTTCAGAAACAGTTCAGAAAGAGCTCAGGATACTCCCCATTGGGTTACATGTACAGATAAGCACACATCCATTAAACTTGTTTTGCACCAATTCAAACGGCATTTCAAAGTACATCCAACTTAATCCAATATATGCCTTTTTATCGACAATTAATAAAGAACGTGCCATCGTATTATAGGCGTTTGGTGCTTTTATTTTGTAATGGGTGCGGGAAGTGGGATGGGTGTGTCAAGGGCATCACTGTGTCCTTGGAACTAGGCATCACAATGTCTTGTGCTGGCCTTTTATATACTACATGTGAGTTTTGCAAGACTGGGAGGCCACAATTTTGACAAGAGTTTCCATACACTAGAAATACCTTTTTAATGTACAGTAAAAACAGCAAAAAGTTAAAGGGACACTATAGTCACCAGAACAACTACAGCTTAATGTAGTTGTTCTGGTGAGTATAGTCTGTCCCTGCAGGCATTTTAATGTAAACACTGCCTTTTCACAGATGGCCACTAGAGGTGCTTCTTGGGTCAGTGCTGCATTTTAAGACTCCCTATGTCTCTCGGGGTTCTGATGCTCAAGAATGTAGATGTGATGTCATGCTCAAATGCCACATGACCTCTAGTGGCCAATCATAGACTTTCTTAGGGTATTTAAATTTTTTGTAAAATTTTCTCAGAGCCCTGTCGTGGTTTCCAGTTTTGGTTATCAATGTTATTGCTGACAGGCAGTTTCCCTGCAAGTGAAAAAAAATAATTAATGTTAATAAAAAAAATTATTATATATGTGTATATAAATATGATATATAGACATATTATATTTATATAATATATGTCTATATATCATATATATATAATGTCATATAATGTTATTTTTATATTAATGTATACATATATTAATATAAAAATACACTTATAATTAAATTACACACGTGTGTGTGTGTATATATATATATATATAATAACTATATATATTGTGTGTGTGTGTGTATATATATATATATTATAAAATACAAATAATTAAATTAAATAAAAAAATAAAAAATAATAATATATTTAAAAAAAAATTATATATCTATATGAAATTTTATTCTAACTGTATTTTGATATTAATATATATATATATATATTTATATCAAAATACACTTGGAATTAAATTGTATATATGTATGTATATATAAATAAATAAAAATAATACAAAATATACATATGTCCATATACAAAATTACATAAATAATTATATAAATATACACGTAGACTTCAAATATATAAATATGCATATATATTTAAATTCTACGTGCATATTTATGTAATATTTTTATATAATTAAGTAATTTTATTGATTGCAATTTGAAGGATCTGCCTGGCAACCCAGGCCAAAAGTGCAGAGAATTTAATTTGCTAGCACTGTATTTTACCCTGTAACTTTCTATGACACCCTAAAATCTGTACATTGGGGGTACTGTTTTACTCGGGAGACTTCGCTGAACACAAAGTTTAGTGATTCAAAACAGTAAAACATATCACAGCGATGATATTGTCAGTGAAAGTTACTTTTTTTGCATTTTTCACACACAAACAGCACTTTTACTGATGATATAATTGTTGTGATATGTTTTACTGTTTTTAAACACTAAAGTCTCCTGAGTATAACCCATGTACAGGTTTTACAGCGTTTTTGAAAGTTACAGGGTCAAATATAAGGGTCAAATATTTTTACATTGAAAATTGCCAGGTTGGTTATGTTGCCTTTGAGAGCATATGGAAGCCCAGGAATGAGAATTACCCCCATGATGGCATACCATTTGCAAAAGAAGACAACCCAAGGTATTGCAAATGGGGTATGTCCAGACTTTTTTAGAAGCCACTTAGTCACAAACACTGGCCAAAATTAGCATTCAATTTAGTTTTTTACTTTTTTCACACCCAAACAAATATGAACGCTAACTTTGGCCAGTGTTTGTGACTAAGTGGCTACTAAAAAAGACTGGACATACCCCATATTGAATACCATGGGTTGTCTACTTTAAAAAAAATATGTACATGTGGGGTGTGATTCAGAGATTTATGACAGATAACAGTTTTACAATGTCACTATTGATACATTTTAAAAATATATATTTTCAAACAGCAATTTCCTATTTGTACTTATAGCCCTATAATTTGCACAAAAAAAAAGCAAAAAAGCTCATAAACACTGGGTGTTTTTAAACTCAGGACAATATTTTGAATCTATTTAGCAGTTTTTTTTCATTAGCTTTTGTAGGTAAGTAAAAGATTTTTCAAGCAAAAGTAAAAAAAAATATATTTTTTTCAAATTTTCACCATATTTTATTTTCCTGGCCATATCAATAAACTTCAGGAGCTGGATTTAATGTTAACCCCTTCAGGACCGGCCTGTTTTTGCGATGTACGTTAAGGGCCAGGGCTCTTTTAACACTTTTGTGGTGTTTGTGTTTAGCTGTAATTTTCCGCTCTCTCATTTACTGTTCCCATACAAATTATATATTGTTTTTTTCAGGACAAAAAAGGGCTTTCTTTACATACCATTATTTGTATCCTGTCATATAATTTACTTTAAAAAAAAATAAAGGAAAATTTATTCCTACTTACCATAATTTTCTTTTCCTGGTCATAGGCCATGGCAGCACAACAATGGGTAGCTCCTCCCTATCCCTAACCAGACAGGAACCTAATTAAAACAGAAGGTATAAATAACCCCTCCTACCCCTCCCACCCTCAGTCTTTTTGTTCCTGTCCTATACCTAGGACAGACTTAGTCATTCTAAGACTAGAGATTTTTTTCTTTTTGGCTTACCTGAGGGTTGTTACCTTCTCCCTCAAGGGAGTTCAGCCTCCCTCGGGCAGCCTCCCTCGGCCCTGTGCAAAGGTGACCCCCTGGAGAGACCCCTTTAGTGACCGGGGGTTCTAAATTGCTGTGACCCTAGGGGTAGCAAGATCATGCCATCACCATGATTCCTGCAGTGACCAAGAGGTAGCAGGTTGGGCATGCACATACAGAGCATATGGATTTACTTGCGGTGACCCTAAGGGTAGCAAGATTATGCCATCATCCTGTCTCCTGCAGTGACCAAGAGGTAGCAGGCCGGACATGCACATACAGAGCACATGGATTGCAAGGATTAATATGACATTGACTAACATTCCATTGCTGAAGTCACTTATTCCTAGGCTTCTGTATCTTTTAATATAGCCACTGGATTACTTATTCCTAAATCTCTGCTGGGCCTTTTAAAATAGCAGCTGGATTAATTTATTCCTAGGCCTCTGTGTCTTTTAATATAGCCACTGGATTACTTATCCCTAGGCCTCTGTTGGGCCTTTTAACTGGAGTCACTTATTCATAGGCTCAAGTGTCTTACTCCTAAGCCTCTGTATCTTTTAATATAGCAACTGGAGTCACTTTTTCCTAGGCTTCTGTGTTTTATTCCTAGGCCTTATGGCTTTTAATACAGCCACCGGAGTCACTTTTTCCTAGGCATTTGTTATGCCTTTTAATATAGCAGCTAGCTTTTTCCTAAGCCTCTGTTGGGCCTTTTATTATAACTGCTGGATTCACTTATTCCTAGGCCTCTGTTAAATATTTTATTGCAGCTGCCTCAGCTGAGTGTGGTTAGATAGTTCAGTGGGTTAATACTTTATCAGCAGAATCTGTTTGTCACTTGGGGCTCACTGGTTCAATTCCTACAGGGCTGATTCTGTCTTTAATGTAAATAAAACATGTGCCATTAAATTGGGTAGAAGTAAAATCCCTATGATATACTTAGAAACCATAAAATATTTGAATGTCTTTTTCGTGGTTCAAGACTTTGTAATAATTGTTTCTAGTGTCTTTTAATACAGCTGCTGGGTTCACTTATTTTATGTGCTTTTTAATTTCATTATTATATGCCTCTATGTTGGTTTTATGTATTCATTAAATTTATTATCCTATTTCTATGTCTCTGTACTAGGTAATAGGCTATTCGCTGTTCTGTTCCTCTATCTCAGCCTTTCGACTTGTTTTATTATAAGTCCCTAAGTTTCCATTCTTACTTTTGGGCCCATTCAGTTTTTTGTCCTCTGCGTTTAATCCCCGAGAATACGCAGGTGCTGATCTAATGGTCGCGCCATGCCATTACCGCGCATGCTCAGAAATCTGATTCGCTCGTGCGTATTCTAAAATGTAAGTCCGGTTGCAGGGTCATATTGGCTTCCCCTTTTCAGCACAATGTTTTCTTATAGGTGTTTTCCCATATAAAGTATTTAGATTTGTGTGCAGTTTTCATCTTAATTTGAAATCTTTTTCTTTATTGAAGTTATATTACTTATTTTTCTGTATCTATCAATCTCTACTTGTTTAGCAGAGATTTTGTTTATTAAGGATAAAAAGAAATCTTATGCAGTTATGGATTCAGATCCCTCTGCTCCCGGAAAAAAGGTCACACTCTAAGAGACATAGGTAAGCCATTCTATTTTTTCTGTCATTACTAAACAAAAGAGTGCCTATCAATAATTGGAATTCCCTATGATGATAGCACTACTGGAAGAAAATAATCCGGATCATACAAGGGAAGTCACACTAAAGAATTGTTTGTGAGGCATATCATAAGAGATCCTTGTAAAAGTAAAGTCTCTGCACAGACTGTCTGAAAGTGGCTACAGGCCCATCTACTCATGCCCCATGTATTACGCAATATTAACAGGAGGTATCTCAAGACGTCATAGAAGCTGTTAAAGCTTGGATCCTCTGGACAATTCCCAGAATGAATACTCTTAGGAATCCTTGGAGATGGATCCATTCAGAGATATGGAATCATTGGATGAGGATATTCAGCCTATTTCAGTAGTTCCAGAATCCGCTCATTTGATTTCCAGAGTCCTTTTACCGCTAGCCTTTCTTTTCGGATGTCAGAGGGTGTAGAGTATCTTTTCCAGTTCCCGGTCCCCTTAAGATCCTTAATGGAGGAATGGTTCTACACTGAGAGAGGTTTTCCACACAAGGGAGTATCTCAGTCTTCATCCATTGGAATTTCAGACACTAGTACCTGGGACTCTGCTCCTAAGTAGTAGATGCAGTCCTTAGACTGGCTAAATGTTCCTCTCTGTCTGTAAACAATGCAGGATGTCTCTGAATCTCCATGGAGTATACACGGTCCTGCTCCTCTCTAAAGCCTATGTGGCAGCTGGCACAGGCTTTCATTTTGCTGTAAGGTTTTACCTCAATTTCTAAGGATCTAAGATTGGTATGGATAAATTGGAGGAGCATTTCAGAGATAAATTTCCTTTTGTCTCTTGACAATTTACAAGTCATTAATCCGGGAATAGTCTTCAGCTAAGAAGTCTACGTAGGTTGCATTATATTCTAGCCAGAAATATGACTTTCTTTGTGTCTGTTAGCTGGGCTCTTTGGCTTAGTTCCTGGTCCACAGATGCATCCTCCTATATTAATGGATCAAGCGAATGGCAGAGGGCAGGAAAGCTTGTCTACTTCAAGACCTAAGGTTCAGGAGACACTTTCGATCCAAAGATTCTCATTAACTTCCTTCTCAGACCAAGGTATTTCACACCAGGAAGAGTGTGGTAGATCTCAATCTTGATGTAAGTGGGCATTATTCTACGAGAGGAAGAGAAAAGGTAAAAAGAGATGCTTTGTAAATCGCATGGCTTCCCTTCAATTAGAGGATGCTATTGTGAGAATTTTTAAAAAAAGCAACTAGAACACAAAGACTCTGTTTCTAACAGGTGTTGGGCATCCATTCTAATTTACAGGATTTTTGAACATTCTTATTTATAAAGGTAGTATTCCTAGTACATTGGATGATTTCTGTAGATTTGCAGGATGCTTATTGCCATGTATCCTTTGCCTCACATCACTTTTATTTTTACATTTTCATGGGGTAAGATGAATGTCTGCTATAGTCACCTTGCTCACTCCCAGTTCAGGGTATAGCTGGGAATACAGTTCGACGTGGTCCATTGCTCGGTACAGCTCTTTTCAGACTAGCATATTACCCCAATAGAGAGAGTTTTGATCCAGGTCCTCCACCATAGATCTGATAGGATGTCACAAGGTTAACATAGGTTAACTTACATAGGTTAACTTACCTATGGAAATCCTTTGGACAGTGATAACCATGAATACCATCCACTGGGGTTGAGGAACTTTTCTCCAAATTCAAATATGTTCAGGAAAGGGATTCCCTTAATATCCAACATTTCTCTTCTGCATAGGTTGCATGAGCCAATATCAATCATCCTGACAGTTCCATATTAATACCCAGTCCATGGTTTCCACTTCTACTTATCTTCTTCAGTACCTCCAAGGGATCTCCGAAAATAGTTCTTCCCTCTTCCATCAGGTCCAGTGCTACTTTCCTCATTCTGGAGGTTTCGATAATGTAGAAGGGCTTAAGAGTTTTTGAACTACAGTAATTAATACCCTTCTGAGGGCCATGGGAAAACTTATATCCTTGGCTACCTTTACAGAGTTGAAATGCCTTTTTTCCTGGTCTATTTCTAATGAGGTTTTCATTCAAATTCATTCTTCCAAGAAGGTTCTAAGTTCTTCAATCCAGGACTTCTCTAGGAATTGGCCACATCACCTCAGAGATATGTCTCGGCACTCTCTGATCTCTTTTTTCGTGAAAGGGCTTTAATATGGAAGTATTTAAGGTTATCTATGCTCTCGGTGGAACTCTTCCCTGTTTTTTTTTGGGTTTTTTTAGGGCTCTGAAATCTTCACTCCTTTTAACCATGAGAGTATATCTCTCTACAATTGCTTAACATTAAGTTAGCTCTATCGGTGACATTGGCATGGACTGAAGGATATTAGATCCTCAGGCACTATTCTGCATAGTATGTAGCGTCCATAATAAAACTTTCTCCTCCTGTCCTAGATAGATGCCTTAAGATCCATTTTTATAGATCCGCTTTCTGGATTTCTTCTGTTTATCTTTACTAATAGACCATAAAGATCTTCAAGCCTCTATATAAGCCATCAACAGATGGATAGTCTTGACTGTTTTTTAGGCTACTTAAGCCCTAGGGATTACACTACTTAAAGGTATGTTTGCCCTAGAGCCATTTCTCGCTCTAGAGCCATTTCTCCCTCTTGAGCATCGGTGGCCAAGCTTCCCTGGAACTTGTAGGTAAATGGCTGCTTGATCCTCAATTAATTTTCAGACATTTTTTTTTGGTACATTTGAGTTGGTCAATTTGATAATGTGCCATTAGTGGGCAATCAGTTTTTCATGTCCTTATGAGGTGTGTGTGTGTTTTTTTTAAAAAAAATAAAGGAAAATGTATTCCTACTTACTGTAATTTTCTTTTCCTGGTCATAGGCCATGGCAGCACAAAGATCCCGCCCTGGGATATTGCTGGAAACAAGACTGAGGGTGGGAGAGGTAGGAGGGGTTACTAATACCTTCTGTTTTAATTAGGTTCCTGTCTGGTTAGGGATAGGGAGGAGCTACCCATTGTTGTGCTGCCATGGCCTATGACCAGGAAAAGAAAATTACGGTAAGTAGGAATACATTTTCCTTTATTTTTTTAAAAGTAAATTATATGACAGGATACAAATAATGGTATGTAAAGAAAGCCCCTTTTGTCCTGAAAAAAACAATATATAATTTGTATGGGAACAGTAAATGAGAGAGCGGAAAATTACAGCTAAACACAAACACCACAAAAGTGTTAAAAGAGCCCTGGCCCTTAACGTACATCGCAAAAACAGGCCGGTCCTGAAGGGGTTAACATTGAATCCAACTCCTGTAGTTTCTTTCTTTCCTTCTTTCCTTCCTTCCCTCCATGGTTGCATCTTAGTAGGATAGTGGTAGTAGCAGTCATGAGTTAGTGGATAATGATTGTATTATATTGAGAAAAGGTGTGAATGTGCAAAATCAGAAGTGTGTATTGATTGTGGTTATTTATATAATGGATGGTGGTAGCAGCTCACTAGCAACCACTTCCACTATCCTGATATACATTACTTTCTCCATCTGACATCCCTCCTTGTACACCTCTGTCCTGAGATTTTTTTCCCCCTGTCTTTTTCTGTTTTTTTCTACGTTTCTCTGCTCTGCCTCCTCTGTACCCCTTTTCCCGGGCATATATCTTGTCAAAAGATAACTAAACTCTGGGTAACAGGGCCAGGGCATCCTATTAGCACCTACCTCCCTGCTGCCGCTGAGATGTATTCCTCCTCCCGATGCTCTGAAATTCTGCATTGAATTAGAAGGAGGAGAGCAAGAAGTGAGAGGGGCAGCTTTATGGCAACTGTTCATCACTGGAGAGGCAGAGTTTTGCAAATTGCAGATTGCTGGAGGGAAGGGATAAATCAGCACCAGCCGAGGCAGCAGGGAGGTATAGGCCCTTGTTGCAGTGGTGACTGTTGTCATCCTGGTAGTTCTTTATGTGCTGTGTACTAACCTTTTGACTTGCAATATTTACAAATTGATGGATATATTTCAAGATCATGTTTTTAGAAGGAAAGGAATTGAGTATATTGTTATGTTATATTTTTAGCTTTATGTTTTGTTATGCATGACATATCTGCACATTACTACATAATTAGACACAAACAATGTAACCATTGTGTATTATTTTAGCAAAACATGCTTGTTTAAAAAGCAGTTAAGCATGCTTTTTTTTGTTTGTTTTGCTTTTATTTAGCACCTGTCGTTATTTCAACATATTAACCTTGGTGCAGCTAGATGATTTTATGCAGGAAGTTGCTGTAGTTCAAAATAACAAAAATCACCATGTAATGTTAATTTGCTGTTGATCCAAAAGAAGTTAAAAAAAACACCCAAAAAACACAATCTGAAGCGCTTCTAATTTTGCAACAAACTAGGAAAAAAATCCTTCTTGACCCCAAAATAGCAGTTTTATGTCTCCTTGGATCAAGCAGCTATTACCCCACTAATTGGAAATTCTATCGTTGGATGCTATGTTTTTGCAAGTATTTATCCAATTGTTGTTTAAACATCTGTATGGACTCTGATAAAACCACCTCTACAGGCAGAGAATTCCATATCCTTATTGCTCTTACTGTAAAAAAAAACTTTTTTTTGCCTTAGATGAAATCTCCTTTCTTCCTGCCTAAATGTGTGACCTTGTGTCCTATGTATAGCCCTGTTTATGAATAGATTTCCAGATAATGGTTTGTACTGGCCCCGAATATATTTGTATAATGTTATAATATCCCCTCTCAGGTGCCGTTTTTCCAAACTAAAGAGACTTACATTTTTTATCTTACATTACATTCCTTTTATCAGTTTTGTAGCTCGTCTTTGCACTTTTTCTAGTGCCATGATATCCTTCTTTAGAACAGATGCCCCAAATTGCACAGCATATTCAAGGAAGTATAACAAAATCTACTCTCCTTCTTGGCAGAGGAGTATTTAACAGCACCTGCAATAAATTATCTTCTGCAGATAAGGTTAACCAGAGTGTTGGAACAGTGGCCCACTATACACAACCCAGGGCCCAAAACATACATTCTTATAAAGTGCAAAAATAACACATTTCCCTGCAGCTAATCTTCTGCATTACACAAAGTAGGGACCTTGCAGAGTTTGGATTCCATCCAGCACAATTTCTTGCTTTGGATCACAATAAATATATACACACAGCATACAAGAGCTAACAACTTATTCATTAAACAGCAACTTGGAAGCTCACAGAATTTACTATTTAAAAAAATAAAAAAATTAAAACACCTAACTTAGGCAACAATAATGGGTTATAGTTATAGTACATGGTTACACATTACACAAGCCTGCCAATGCCAATGTAACCCATTTTTGTCAGGCTCTATCCTAGAAACCTAATGCCTGCTATATATATTAAGATCTAATATATACTGCAATACTGTTTATTCCTAATGTTATTTTAACATGGTTGATATTAGACATGAGTGGGACAATGTGGAGGTAGAGTGTGAATAAATGAAAAGGATAATGTGGTCAGGTGACGTGTGGGATTACTGAAACCAAGCAGAAAAGTATACCGGAGGGGGCAAGTACAAAAGGAAGTGAGGGTGTTTAAAAATAAAATCAGTTTGGATAAGTGAGTGCAGATGACAGAGTATCATGTGCACAGGAAGAGCAGGTCTAGAGAGGAACTAGTTCTGTGTTTGATGTTAGTCCACTAAAACTATTTTGGTTTGAAATGTACTGCTAGTCTGAATAGTGTGACTGAAAATGTTTAGCCAGATTGATTCTACTAGATTTTAAAGTCTTTAAAGAGATTTACTTACAACCACAGTGAACCTGGAAACCAGTCTCTTTTTGAAAGAGAAAAAAACTTAAAAACCCCTTATGCAATATAAAACACCAGTAACCCAAGGGGGTAATTATGAAAATAAGTTACCTTATAAAATAGTAGATGTTTAGAAGAGTCCTCGGATCTTCTGAATATACATATACCTAGAGAAAAAAACAACCTACAAAATAAAATCAGAAAGGACCACAAATGGTGCAGACCAAAAAACACCAGGTAATAGCTAGTGTAAAAATGCACTCACAAGCATAAATTTAAAGCAGGCAGAATATGAAAATATCGCTAGAACTTCTTTCTTCTCTACTTCCCAACTTCTGTGCTTGTTAGGAGAGAAGAAACAAAACACATAGTGTAACACAGTATAACACCAAAAAGAACACTGTATTTTATGCACTCACACGATAATTAAAAAATAAAAGCCCATCACAGTTTCTTCAATCTCAGGAGAAATTCTGTATGCAGCCTCCAGGATCCAGAAATCTGTTGTAAAGGCAATCAGTAAAACATAGGAAAAACTGTGCACCGTACACGTTTTGTCTATAAATATAGTTCCTCAGGGGTATTCAGCATGTGTCTGACAATTCTACCAAGTCCTGGGTTTAAAAACCCTGGTTTGCTCCTCCTAAAGTGCCTCACAGCCAATCGGGATGGAGCTAGTCCACTTGATGTCAATCATCCTCATTTGTGGCTCATTGTGAATTCTTCTGGTTTCAAAATGTCCAAGGTGGCAGAAGTATTTCTATTCTGCAGTGGAAACCATATGTGTTCCATCTTCATGTAAGTTCGAATCCCCTCGGAAGTCAATTCTCCAAGTCCATAAATAAGAAAATCTAACATACGTGAAACAGGTATTAATAAAATCTGATATGAATATTTTAAAATCTTATAATAACCAATCGGTAATAACAAAAGATAAAAAAAACAACCAAATCATATTAAAATTAACATTAAGACCATCAGGCTGCATGGTCTTGAGAGTATAAATCCAGAAACCCTATCTCTGTCTTAACTTTAACACTAATTCACCCCCCTTTCATCTAACATCATTTTCTCTATACCTACACAAGAGAAATTCCCTGGATTAAAACCAGATCAATGATTACAGTGCACAGGCACTGAATGGATAGTTAATTGTTTCCTTATATTATTCTGATGTTCTAGAAATCTCCATTTGAGGGGTCTAGTTGTTCCACCAATATACCAATATACTGTGCACCACATCCACATGTTAATAAATAAACGACGTGGATAGTGGTACATTTTAAATTGTGCTTAATCTTCCTGATATAGGTTTCTATACTTGTGGATCCTGTAAAAGTTGTCAGTATTCCTTGAAGAGGACTTATACGTTTAAAAGCAACATAACTAATGAGTCCTTTAAGATTAAACACAATATAACATGTACCACTACCCACGTAGTTTATTTATTAACATGTGAATATGGTGCACAGCACATTGGTAGAACCCCTCAAAAGGAGACTGCTAGAACATCAGAATAATATAAGGAAACAATTAACTACTCATTCAGAGTCCGCAGATCCATTGTGACCAAAGGAGGCGCTCATTGCGCCCACAGGCGTTAAAGCATAGAAGCCCGATGTGCACGCTGTTTTCTTGAAGTGATTAAAATTTAACACAGTGATTTAAAAAAATCATGGAGTGCACCCTATTTTTTTTTAATATAACGCGGGCCTGTACAAATAAAAGTGTTTTATTATATATATAAATGTTTTTAGAAATATATAATAAAATCTTATCATTTTTTATTTTTTATTTTAAATAAAAGGAAAAAAATATGAACTAATGTACAAACCATTCATTGAAATATCTTATAATTATATCTTCTTATTCTTCAGGGATAACACTGGCATTTCTATAGCCATAGAGCAGTGTCCATTTGTCCTGGGATTAAGCAATGAAGATTCCGAGTTGATTTTGCATGAATGTGTGCAACTTACCCAAAATCTGAAGACTAAGGAGCGGTATCTTTTCTTGTTCAGTGATATGATCATTATTGCAAAATTAAAGTAAGGATTTTATAATATATAAATACTAAATTTCCTATAAATGTATGAAAATGTAGGTGCCCAAAGCAGATATTTTTCTCCGTTAGGATTATCCTTCCCATTTCTCTCACCATATCATCCTTCTTGTCTCCAGATCACATCTTAATATTTCTCAAACCCAGTTTGTAATATTTACTTACACCCCTCCATGTTTTCCTAATTTATATAAAACTGACAATTTTTCATAATTAATAATGCATTCAATTCCGGCTCCAATATAGGAACTAAAGAGGTGATTTATCTAGGCAAAACCAGGTGTGATTCACATGCAAATTATTTAATAAGGAAGAAATGCCATGTAATCAAATAGAATGTCTAACAACTGTTAGCACTTTACCCCAAAATAACATCTGTTTTTTCCCACCTTGTTGAACCTGCAACAACTTGCTCTGTCACTTCCATTAACGCTGCAGCCAGGGACGGTGCACCGAAAAGGCGGCACAGACCTTTTGGGTGCACCATCACTTAGGGCACACTGGCCCGGGAGTGCAAATCTTCAGGTGAAATGCAGGAGGGAAGCGTACAGCGCTATTCTCTTTCTGGTCACTTCTTACAGCATGGCCAAGTGCTTGCACTTGGCCATGCTATAATCAATGGGTTTGTGAGTGAGGGCTCTGAGGATCACACCCCACACACTTTAGATGAAGTGCATATTGTTGTACTTCTTATTACTACTTGCTCGGGCTGTGTGGAGGGGGTAGGGATATATATTAATTCATATGTATGCTACCTGTGCTGGTGCCCTAGTGATAGGACTGGGCTGCATGATGGGACTCCACAGATCAGAGTCAGACAGCATGCTTCCCAGGGATCGGAGATGTTTGTATGTAATTGTGACTTCATGACTGTGTCTGTATGTCTTTGTTTGTATGTCTCTGTATGTCTGTGTATAACTGTGTCAGTATGACTATCTGTATGTCTCTGTATGTATGTCTGTATGACTATATGCCTTTGTCCGTATGTCTCTGTATGCATATGTCTGTATGACTGTCTATGTTTGTATGTCCTGTGTGCCTTTATCTGTATGAATGTATGTCTGTGTTTGTATGTCTCTGTATGCCTGTGTCTCTGGATGACTATGTCTGTATATTTATTTACAACTGTGTTCATATGTTTCTGTATGCCTTGTTCTGTATGTTACTGAATGCCTGCATCTGTATGTCTCTGTATGACTGTGTCTATGTCTGTATGTCTCTGTATGACTGATTCTGTATGTCTGTGTTTATACGACAGTGTAACTGTATGTGTAGATTGTATAGTTTTGTGACGGTATGTCTGGCATGTATTTTTGCACGTATATCTATGTCTGTATGGCTTTGGAGGAAAGAGCCATACAAAGGGGCTGGTTGGGAGAAAGAGACACAGAAAGGGGATTGGGGGTGAAAGAGACACACAAAGGGCCTAGGAAGTAAGAGACATATATGGGGCTGGGAGACGTATGTGATACACAAGCGGGGTTGTAAGAAACACAAAAGGGGATATAAAATACACTAAATGAGGTGTAAGACAGACATTCAGAAGGAAGACTATGAAACACTAGAGGGGTAAGAAATCAAAATGGGGGTTATGAGACACACAGGTGAAGACACATATGTTTTGAGGGGGGTGAAGGGAGTGGGAAAATGCATCTTCACCTGTGTAGCCAAAAATCTTTGCATCGGCCTTGGCTGCAGCTTCTTCAACCACAGCTTGTTCAAGCATTGCAGCCCCCCAAAAAGTAACTATGTAAGAGTACAGCATAGTTTACATTATGGAGTCTCTCTTAAGCAGAGTACCAAAGCATTGTAACCAATATCTAGTCTTGGTCATGGTGGCGATGATGAATCTGGTAATGATAATTCTGTTTCCCATATCACTGCTGACTTTGTAGTTTTACTATTGGCCCAGGAGGTTCTCAAGTATGATGAGCTAGAAGATATAGAAGAAGAGAGTGTGGAGAGGACAGGCAGCAATCCACTATTTCCTCTGGCAGATAGTGTGCACTTGTCTCTTGCATCTTCTTCACAATGTCAAAAGTCCATCTCCATCTGCTTTAGAATGTCCTCAGCCAACAGAGACAGTACATCACCAGTACCATCACCATCAACATTTCCTTTAGCATTAATCAGTGCTAGTGTGCAGGATAGTGTAGAATAGTTTCCACTACCACATTTCCAAATCCACTCGCATCTTCAACAAATGCAAGGCACACGGTTGATTCCAGGGCCGGCGTTAGGGGTGTGATAGCTGTGCGGCCACACAGGGCACCATGAACCAGGGGGCGCCCTGTGGCCGACACAGCTCGCACTTGGCCGGCTATCTGGGTGGAGGATTACAGTATTCTCCACCCGGGCTCCCAGCATTGCGGTGGGGGCGGGGCTTATCTTGCGACATGAGCGGCGCTACGTTGACGATGGAGGTGGAGCTAAAATGACGGCGGGGCAGAGCTAAACGTGCCGGCTGCATGGGAAGCAGGAAGGAGTCCCTGCTTCCTCAACAACCAGAGCTGCACTGCCTTCACTCCTCCCAGACCATAAAGGAGGTAACCATGTATGACTGTCTGTTTGTGAGTGTGTGAGTATGTGCAACTGTCTGCCTGTGTGTGTGTGAGTACCTGTGTGTGGCTGTCTGTCTGTCTGTGTGTGTCTGTGTATGGCTGGCTGTCTGCCTGTGTGTGTGTCTGTGTGTGGCTGTCTATCTGCCTGTGTGTGTGTCTGTGTGTGTGGCTGTCTGCCTGTGTGTGTGTGTGTGTGGCTGTTTGCCCGTGTGTGTGTGTGTGACTGACTGTATGTATGTGTGACTGTGTGTGTGACTGTCTGCCTGTGTGTTTGTGTGGCTCTCTGTATCTGTGACTGTGTGTGTGTGTGTGTGGGGCTGTCTGCCTCTGTGTGTGTAAGTACCTGTGTGTGTGGCTGTCTGCCTCTGTGTGTGTGTGTGGCTGATTGATTGTCTGCCTGTGTTACTGTCTGCCTCTGTGTGTGTGGCTGTCTGCATGTAACTGTGTGAGTGTGAGTGTGTGTGTGTGTGTGAGAGAGACTGTATGTGCGGCTGTATGTATGTGACTGTCTGCCTCTGTGTTTGTCATTGTCTGCCAGTAACTGTGTGTGTATGTGTGTGTTACTGTCTGATTGTAATTGTGTGTGTGTGTGTGTGTGTGACTGTCTGCCTGTAACTGTGTGTGTGACTGTATGTAACTGTGTGAGTGTTTATCTGCCTGTCACTGTTAATATGTGTAACTGCCTGTAACTGTGTTTCTGCCTGATCCTGTGTATTTGTATAACTGTGTGCATCTGACTGTGGGACTGTGTGCATGTGACTCTGCAGTATGACACATCTGGCATGCACTTCTATTGGCTGCAGACCATAAGTAGCTGTCTTCCTAGCTCCGGCCAATCAGAGCACTGCCGCAGATTACCACAGGACACTGCAAGTCCCTGAGCTTGTGAGACAGTTACGCATGGTCTGCACGCAGTGGAGGGGCAGACCAGATTCAGATCAGAGGGGGCGCTGCGAAGGCCCAGGTTGATGCTACTGTATTGCACCAATAATACAACATTTGGGATCACTTTTAGTGTCTATAAAAAGGCCAATGCCTGACTGCAGGATGAATGGCATTATCAAAGTTTATAATTATGTCTGCACTGATTATTGTATAGATAACAGTTTATAGTAGATTTTTCTAAGACCCCCCATCCCACGTGCAAGAAAAACATTTTCAAATTTTTGCTCATTCTATATTTGCAATAAATCCACACATACTGGGAAATAAGACACTTTGAAAAAAACTAATATCTATATAAAAAAAATTAAAAAATTAGAAAATCCATAATGTTGCAAAAGAAAAACAAACAAGGGGAAATCCTGCTGTGCAGCAGTCTCTTCTATTATTTGGAAATAGGCCTTTAGGGGAATTTAAATAGTAAATGGAAAGTGAAACTGTCAGTATCCACCGAGAGAAAGAGAAGTAGAATGTAAAATTATCAAGTATCTAAACCTATCCATTTTGTAAATGCACCCGTGTGATTGGTTCTTAATGACAAGATTAGAATGAATTGTTTTGATGGTACTTTTTTGGGTTCTACTCTGAACAAAACACTGGTTTGACAAAAGATATCAGTTAAGGTACAAAATGACTGAAAATATGCTCACTAGTGATGTCCCGAACGGTTCGCCGAACAGTTCGCCACGGATGGCGAACATATGCGCTGTTCGGTCCGCCCCTATGTCATCATTGAGTAAACTCAGCAGACACAT
Source organism: Pelobates cultripes (assembly GCA_933207985.1). Classification (NCBI taxonomy): domain Eukaryota; kingdom Metazoa; phylum Chordata; class Amphibia; order Anura; family Pelobatidae; genus Pelobates; species Pelobates cultripes. The sequence goes on along the minus strand of OW240913.1, from coordinate 212,104,844 downwards.
TCCAGCCAATCAGCAGCAGACCCTCCCTCCCAGACCCTCCCACCTCTTAAATATACACATAGAATTTTAATATATATACATATATATGTATTTAAAGACGTGTACACTTATGTAGTTATTTATGTAATTATATATATTTATCTGTATATATATATTTGCGGTTATTTGTATTTTATATATAGATAGATAGATATAGAATGTCATTCTAAGTGTATTTTGTTACCAATATATATATATATATATTAATTACAAAATACAGTTAGAATGAGATTACATATGTATATATAATTTATTTAAATTCTTTTAAAATATTTAATTTATTTATTTTGTTATTTTATTTATTTATTATTGTAATTATACGTGTATATATAAATATAAAATATATATAGGTGTATTATATATATAATATATATATATATATATATATCTTATATATGTAACGTCATTCTAAGTGTATTTTAATACTAATATATGTACTTATATATAATATTAAAATACATTATGTATGACATTACATTTAATTTATTTTAACATGTTTTATTTTTTTTACTTTTAATACTTCCCACCAGCAAGGGGACTGTCTGACATTTCAGACAGTCCCCCTGCTGGCAGATCCACAGCCAGCTATAGGGGGTCATGTGATCGCTCTTTGAGAGCGATCACATGGCCCCCGGGGGTCTCATTTGGGGCCTGGGCTGTCAGGCAGTCCTCCAGAAGAGGATCACGGTGGAGGTAAGCAGGGCCGGACTGGCCCACCGGGATACCGGGAAATTTCCCGGTGGGCCGCAGCACCTGGGGGCCGGCCGCGTTCCTGGGCCGGCCCTTTAAATACTGCAGCCGCCCGAGCGCTCTGTGAAGAGCGGTCAGGCGGCTG
>OW240913.1:211880439-212103870 GCA_933207985.1 Pelobates cultripes | reverse complement strand
GGGAGGGGAATAAGAAGAGGGGAGGGGGGAATAAGAAGAAGGGAGGGGGGGAATAAGAAGAAGGGGCAGCTCTATAGGACAGGGGCCAAGACAGGGAGCTCTTTCACACTACGTGCGCACACACACACAATGCATCCCTATACATACACAGAAACACAACATGCTTCCCTTACACACAGAGAAACACACAATGCATCCATTACACACACACACAATGTAACCCTTACACACAAAGACAATGCATCCTTTGCACACATACACAGAAACAGACAATGCAAACCCGTACACACGCATGCAAACACACACACTTCTTTTCTTACATACACACAGAAACACAATGCATCTCATGCACACACATACAGACACACACCTTGCATCCCTTATGCATACAAACACAGATTCACACAATGCATCCTTTACACACAACCAGAAACACATAATACATCCCTTATACACAAATACACACTGCTTCCACTACACACAAACACACTGCATCACCTGCACAAACTTGTAACCCTAAACACTACATACCATAAGCACACATATTAGATCCTCTACAATAACACATAACACATCCCCTACACACTCCACTCCCTGTGAGCTAACTCATGGGTGGGTGGAACATATAAGTGGACTTATGAGTGGGCCTTATGGGCATACTCACCGTCAGGCCCTGGGGCCCAGACCTTGAGCTGTGTAAGGGGCCCCAAAAAAATTGAGCTGCTTCCAATTCTCCCAGAACATTGAATTTTGTGACCACAGCTGCAAACAGCCTCCAGAGATCCTGTTCTACACCAGACCAGTGGAGCCAAACTGCAGCCTATCATCATCCTCATCTGGTTGTAAGTAGGCAATCTAGTATATTATTAGTGACACTAATCTATAATTTACCTCACATTAAAGGGACACTATAGCTTAATGAAGTGGTTCTGGTGTCTATAGCTGGTCCCTGCAGGCTTTTTAATGTAAATACACACTGTGTGCAGCACTGGCGTTAGTTCATATGGCAGGTCATATGGGTGGGGCATTGTGATGTGACATGTGGGGGCAGCAAATTTTATTTTGTCTAGGGCGGCAAAAATCCTTGCACCGGCTCTGATCCTGGGCAGGTGCACCAGTCTACTTGACTGGTTTTGCCCCCCAGGCCTAAGGCTGCCAGCCCTCCCCTGGCCGCTGGGGAGGTCTTTTGGCGGCCGCTGGCGGACTTGTCCTGGCGGCCGCTGAGGGAGTTGCGCGAGCTGCGCTGGCTCTGCTCCCCAGCACGCAGCTGAATGAGACCGGCGCCGGAATATGACGCCATATTCCGGCGCCAGTCTCATTCAGCAGCGCGGGAGGGCACTAACACAGGAAGCACCTCTAGTGACCGTCTGAGTGACTGTCACTAGCAGTGTCACTTTGAAGCAATGTAAACACTGCCTTTTGTCTGAAAAGTCAGTGTTTACGTTGAAAAGCCTGTAGGGACATGCTATAGACACCAGTACTACCACATTAAGCTGTGTGTGTGCGTCTGCTAGTGAGTGAGCTTGCTTGCATGCGTGTGCCTGCTAGTGAGTGAGCTTGTGGTTTTATGTCAATGAGCTGATGTATATCAGTAAGATTGTTTGTCTATGAGGCTGTGTATCAATGAGCTTGTGTGTGTCACTGAAATGTCAGTGAAATTGCCTGTGTCTGCATGTGCGTATGCTTACTGTATAATTAAACGTTTTACCCTGAAAGGACCAATATTTTATATTAGAAAAAGCAAATATATATATATATATATATATATATATATATATATTACTCAATCATCTGTCCTGGCAAGACATAGCCTTACATATTACACGCGACAATATATGGCGCAGTGACTTATGGGGCTGGCACAAATTTTTTTTCCAGGGCTGCTTTGTATCCCCAGTCCGGCCCTGGAGGTAAGTAAATCTTACCTCCTGGGGCTGAAAGCCGTTACAGCGATCTATGCCGCCGCAACGGCTTTAAAGCCATTTTAATGCGGGACAGCATAGAACGCCGTAAGGGTTAAAACCACTGACAGGTGAAGTGAATAACATTGTTTATATTGTTACAATGGCACCTGTCAAGGGGTGGGATATATTAGGCATCACGTGAACAGTCAGTTTGTGAATTTCATGTGTTGGAAGCAGGAAAAAATGTACAAGCAAAAAGATCTGAGTGTCAATACACAGTTTGCTGGTATGGGGCTGCAGAAGATGGCAGCCTCCAGTGACAGGTGGGTGTGTGTGTGTGTGTGTGTACTCAGCAGTCTGTGTGTGTATGGACTCACACACTCTACACACACATACACTGCCCCCCATACACACACATTGCCGCCCATACTGCCTCCCATACACACACACTGCCCCCCCATACACACACACTGCCCCCCATACACACACACTGCCCCCCATACACACACACTGCCCCCATACAGCCCCCCCCACACACACTGCCCCCATACACACACACTCCCCATACTGCCCCCATACACACATACTGCTCCCCCATACACACACACTGCTCCCCCATACACACACACTCTACACACATACACTATCCCCATACACACACACTGCTCCCCATACACTGCCGCCCCATACACACACATTGCCCACACTCACACACACATTGCAACTGTTACACACACATACTGTCCCACACATACACTGCCACCCTCACTCACACACTACAACCTTCAAACACACACTGCTCACACACTGTCCCCCTCACACACACACACACACACTGCACCCCTTACACATTGCACCACTCACACACTCATTTGGGGCCTATGCCCTACTACAGCCCCATTTCCCAGCAGACCTCAGGTAAGTTGTCAAACTGTTCTTAAACGGTTTGACTACTTACTCTGGGAGGGGGTCCCGGCACTATTGACACCATAACCACAACCACATTGTGTCGGGGGCGGGGCTTAACATGCGACAGGGGCGGGGTCAAACTGCGGCAAGTGCGGGGTTAAATGTGCCCCCCTACTTTTTGTCCCTGGACCTCCATGTGCCCCCCCTAAAAATGAATCCTAGAGACGCCACTGTGGAGCAATGGAAGAAGGTCTGGTAAATCATTTTCTTTTAGATCAGGCGCATGGCCTGGTGCGTCGTTTACCTGGGGAAGAAATGGCAGCAGGATGAGAAGAAGGACTGAAGAGGCAGTGTTATGCTCTTGGCAATGTTCTGCTGGGAAATCTATACACTTCATTTGTCAGTTGTTTTAATGTTATGGATGATCAGTGTATATTCATTATAGTTTGACAGCCAGGTCAATCCCGAATACTCTATTCTACAGGGAAAACATACAGCTGGGCCAGTCCATGCCTGAAGATCATTTATATTGCAAGCCATCAGAAATTAAAGGACCACTATAGGCACCCAGACCACTTCAGCTTAATGTGGTCTGGGTGCCAGGTCCATCTAGAGTTAACCCTGCCTGCTGTAAACATAGCAGTTTCAGAGAAACTGCTATGTTTACATATGGGTTACATATGGGTTAATCCAGCCTCTAGTGGCTGTCTCATTGACAGCCGCTAGAGGTGCTTCCGCGCTTCTCACTGTGATTTTCACAGTGAGAAGACGCCAGCGTCCATAGGAAAGCATTGAGAAATACTTTCCTATGGACTGACTGAATGCGCGTGTGGCTCTTGCCACGCATGCGCATTCAGCTGATGACGGAAGAAGAGGGAGGAGAGTCCCCAGCGCCGGTAATGTAAGCCTTTAACCCCTTCCTCCCACTTCAACCCAGCGGAAGTGGGACCCTGAGGGTGGGGGGGACTTATTAACACTATAGTGCCAGGAAAACGAGTTTTCACTATTCCTGCCTCCTGCCTCACTTCTCCAGTACTGTTGATAGACATCTCAACTCAGTTCCTGCTAGTTTAATCTACAGAAGAATATGGTTATGAAGCTGCAGCCCACAACCACTATATGTTAATAGTCCAGGGGGAGGCTCTCCCAGTTCCCTTTCTGGTTCTGCTTTGCCAGAAAGGGAGTCCTACTCTCCCCCAGGTGTGTGATGGTGCTTAAAAGACTATAATAAACTGATAATGTTAAAGAAAAACTTTAGTGTTAGAAATACAAAGATGTACTCCTAGCACTAACATGTTCCTCAGACCCCACATCCGCACCCCTGAGTTGTAAATGGTTAAAGCTACCCGATTCCAGTGCCAAGGGAGCCGCAGTCAAGCTCTGTGAAACTCAAGTGGCTGTTTGTACTGCAATGTAAACATCAGTTTCTCTAGACTTGCAATTATTATTATTATTATTATTATGATATGTATATAGCGCCATCAAATTCCGCAGCGCTTTACAATGGGTGGACTAACAGACATGTAGTTGAAACCAGACAAGTTGGACACACAGGAACAGAGGGGTTGGGTGCCCTGCTCAATGAGCTTACATGCTAGAGTGAGTGGGGTAAAATGACACAAAAAGGTAAGGATAGTATTAGACTAGTGACAATTGCAGAAGAGGAATCAGTCAGGAGCTATTAACAGTTTAATTGATATGCTTTTATGAAGAAGTGGGTTTTTAATGATTTTTTGAAGGAGTGGAGACTAGGTGAGCATCTAACGGAGGAGAAAAGCGAGTTCCACAGGAACGAAGCAGCCCTTGAGAAATCTTGAAGGCAAGCATCAGAGGTGGACAGAAGATAAACGTAAGTCTTCAGCAGATCGTAAGGGCCTAGACGGGACATACTTGTATATAATGGAGGATAGATAGGTGGGAGCAGCATTATGTAGAGATTTGAAAGTGAGAACCAGAATTTTAGAGGTCTATATTTTATAGGAAGCCAATGTAGGGACTGACAGAAGGGTGAGGCATGGGAGGTGCGGGCGGACAGGAAGATGAGCCTCGCCGCCGCATTCATTATGGACTGTAACGGCGCAAGTTGGGATCACATAAGACCACTGAGAAGCGGATTACAGTAGTCAAGGCGAGAAAGGACAGTGGAATGGACCAACACCTTAGTTGCATCTGGCGTTAAGTAGGGGTGGATGAGCGCAATGTTTTTGAGATGGAAATGACCGGATTTGGCGATAGATTGAACATGAGGCTTGAAGGAGAGGTCGGAGTCAAAGAGAACACCTAGGCAGCGAGCCTGCGTATTGGAGCTGATGGTAGCACTGTTGACTTGGAGGGAGACAGACACAGGAGTAACAACACTTGAGGGAGGAAAGACCGGAATTTAAGTTTTGGTCAAGTTTAGTTTAAGGAAGTGGGCAGCCATACAGTTAGAAATAGCAGAGAGGCAGTCAAAGACACTAGTCAACAAGGACGGGGAGAGATCAGGAGAGGACAGATAGATTTGCGTGTCATCTGCATAGAAATGATATTTGAAGCCAAAGGAGCTTATGAGTTTACCAAGGGAAGCAGTATAGATGGAGAACAGTAGGGGACATTACATTGCAGGTTAAGGGGGACAGAACCAGTGCAAACAGGCCACTTTCAATGAGATGAAGTGGTCTCAGTGCCTATAGTATTCCTTTAACAAGTGAAAACATATATATAGGTAATTTAATCATTTGAAATGCAGTATGTATGCAACTTATGGTTAATATGACTTTTCGCTAAAATTAAAGGGACTCTATAGTCACCTGGACAACTTTAGCTTAATGAACCAGTTTTGGTGTATAGAACATGCCTATGCAGCCTCACTGCTCAATCCTCTGCCATTTAGGAGTTAAATCCCTTTGCTTATGAACCCTAGTCACACCTCCCTGCATGTGACTTGCACAGCCTTCCATAAACACTTCCTGTAAAGAGAGCCCTATTTAGGCTTTCTTTATTGCAAGTTCTGTTTAATTAAGATTTTCTTATCCCCTGCTATGTTAATAGCTTGCTAGACCCTGCAAGAGCCTCCTGTATGTGATTAAAGATTGAGATCAATTATTTAAGGTAAATTACATCTGGTTTTTTTTTTTTCATGCAGGCTCTGTCAGTCATGGCCAGGGGAGATGTGGCTAGGGCTGCATAAACAGAAACAAAGTGATTTAACTCCTAAATGACAGTGAATTGCGCAGTGACATTGCAGGGGAATGATCTATACACTAAAACTGCTTTATTTAGCTAAAGTAATTTAGGTGACTATAGTGTTCCTTTAAGGTTCATTTGAAACCTGAAATATTTTCCAATAACAAAAAAATCTCCATCTACATAATAATTTTTATCGGTGTGTTAATCAAAATAAGATTTTTATTTATATTTCATCACTGCTGTATTATGTTGTCGTACTATGAAGACAAAAAGCGTTATTCACTAAAGTGAGAATCAAAGTGAATTATAAATATAAAAAGTTATCTAACTAAAGAAACACAGTTTTCATTAAACACTGTGCTTGGTTATAATAACCAGTGCATGCTGGCCAAAACCCTTCAAAGTTAAAATAAATAAAGCTCAGTCAGGTAGTGTGAGTTGCAGGGTCCCCCTGGTTTGTGCCATCATTGACTCCATATTTGCACAGATTTGTTTTTTACCAGCCTAGAACTCTTGTTCCGGGTTGGCTAAAGACACACAAAGACGCTTCCTGCGATGGATTTACACGTTCGGCAGCAGAGGGGTTAATTTTCCATATGTGCATAATCTCAAAACAAAACAATGCACATACGGACTCCAGGCCAGGGCCACTTCAAATCACTTAGGGGGTCATGGTACTGAGCTATGATTTCAGTTTAGCTACTCTGGCCCTAAATTTGAAATACACATTGAATTCTCCCTTTAGTAAATTACCCTGACAGTGTTTCAGCAACAACGTTTCTCCCTGTTTTCATGGTGTTGCAGAGTTGGTCAGGCTAGCATCATGTCACTGGCATGGTATCAGTGCTAAGCCATTTTACTGGCACTATAGTGTTATTAGCTTCCCCCCTCCCGCGGGTCTGAAGGGGTTAGAACCCCTTCAGCCACTTACCTGAATCCAGCGCCAATGTCCCTCAGCGCTGAGTCAGGCTCTGCCCATGCATCTCCCCGTCGATGTCAGTGCCTGCGCGCGCATTAGACCTCCCCATAGGAAAGCATTATTCAATGCTTTCCTATGAGGAAAATCTGACACTGGTGGTCCGTGAGGACGTCCAGCATCAGATAATGGACCAAAAGTCAGGTTGAATTCTGGAAGCCCTCTAGTGGCTGTGTGTTAGACAGCCACTGAGGGCAGACTTAGACCTGCAATGTAAACATAGCAATTCTCTGGAACTGCAATGTTTTACATTGCAGCACTAAGTGCAAAAGGGTCACAGCACCCAGACTACTTCAATTAGCTGAAGTGGTCTGGGTGCCTACGGTGTCCCTTTAAAGTTAATTGTTTTAAGTGCTAATAGAAATGATCTTTATCTTCTAATTGTTGTTTCACCCCTATCCCCATGTCTGGGAGACAGAATGTTTATTTACAATTAAAACATCAACTTGCATTGAACCACAAAGAAGACATTTCCAGATTGGGTGCTAAGATTATTGAAAGCTAGAATTTACTTAAAATAAAGCATAGGCAGGATGGTTGAATACATGAGTAATTGCAATTTTTTTTATGACTGAATAAGGTCAAATGTATTGACGATAACTCATTTTCAGTTAATAAATATTCACAAATCATATCACACGTCAGTTCATTATTAGCAGGAGGAGAAAGCAAATGTCAGCCATTAGTGGCCTCTGCTACTACGCTTTGAGGTTTGACTTTCTCACTTTCCTCCCACTTTGGACAAAACCAAGTGGGTGGTCTTCACTCTGGCTGCTGTGGCTGTGATTACTCATGGCTGGTGTCATGTATGAATCTGACAAATAGGAAAGTACGAAAAAAACAACAACTCTTAAATCTGTAGACTGCTACTATGCATTTTAGTGATTGCTAATTATAAGAGCGGTAATGAATATATTATAAACACTAATACCATAACCTTCTTTTTAAGGGTAAGTTTTATGTTAAACAATAGTTTGACACATTTGTTTGCATATTACATATACATATTTCCTGAATTTGATGGGGAAATCCAAGTATACATTTTTATTGTCAGGAAAAAATCAAGAGACAAAGCAGCAATCAAAAGACTGCTAAATAGCTATTGGCAAAATATATTGCTGCTATTGCTGCAGATATGATTGGACTGACTGAATTCTGACTGGAATTGGCATTAGTAAACATGAGAATTGCCATTGAATTTAGAATTCAGTTATCCCTGAGTGGGATAGTTATAAGTGGTACTTTATCCACTCTATTTTTACGAGTGCTTTTCTGATTTCCGTTTAATATTATTTATACATTACACAGTTTTGCACTATGCTTTTTTGTATTTATTGTTTTTAGGTTTTCATGTTCAAAGGCTTACATAGGAAAGTATCTATGCACAGAGGCAGCTCTCTAATTTGGCGATTTAGGCGGCCGCCTAAGGCCTCGCACTTGCTGGGACCTCGCGGCCGCCTAAATTGCCTTAGGGCAGACTGAACTGTCGAATCTTCGGTCCATCTTCGGTCCTCCACATGGTCTGCCCACAGGGAGAGCCAGCCTCTGATCTGCAGCTCCGCCGAGTGCAGAGCTGCAGATCACGGAATGTGGTTCTCACGAGCTCACTGAGCGTTGCCGTGGGTTACCATGTCAACGCTCTGACAGGCGCTCGTGAGAATGAGGTCTGCAGCTCTCGCAGAGCTGCAGACAGAACAGTCATACCACCGGACCACCAGCGACTGCAACCACCGGACCACAAAGGAATTATATTTCAAAATAAGGTATTTCAGTGTGTGGAGGCTTGTCACAGCCCCCACACACACTGCCCTCCCACGTTGCCCTGCCCCCCACACACCCTGCTTCCCCACACTGTCTCTCACACACCCTGCTTCCCCACACTGTCTCTCACACACCCGGCTTCCCCACACTGTCTCTCACACACCTGGCTTCCCCACACTGTCTCTCACACACCCGGCTTCCCCACACTGTTACACACCCGGCTTCCCCACACTATCTCCCACACACTATGCCCCCCTACACTGTCACACACCCTGCTCCCCTCATGCTGTCACACACCCTGCCCCCCTCATGCTGTCACACACCCTGCCCTCTCTACACTGTATCCCACACACCTTGCCCTCCCACACTGTAACACACCCTGTCCCCCCACACTGTCACACTGCCCCCCACTTTTTTACTATGAGTGTTAGTGGGGCCTCTTTTTTGAGTTTCGCCTAAGGCCTCATAAAGTCTAGAGCCGCTGCTGTCTATGCACATATTAAACTTGTGAATATTTTGTTTTGTGCACCATTGTTTCTTTTAATTTTCTAATGCTCGGCTCTGTCAACAGGATACTTTGGATTTTTGCTGTTTTTTCATACTCAGGAACTAGAGGCATAATGAATATCTTAACAAGCCCGTGTTTACAGTCTTTTCACCAATTGTTAAATGAATCCATCATAGAATATTCTAACAGTTTTTCTATGAATAATTAATATACGGATAAGTAAATGTATGTTTGCACATGCTCAGGAGCCTTTTATACAAACTGATGTTTATTTTTCTGTTTGATTAGGTCTGGTACAAGTTTTAGGTTGAAACACAGAGTGGATCTCTCTGAAATGATTGCATTATCATGTGATGAAGACGATGAGGAAGAAGCATGTGCTTTCCATATCACTCCAAAAAATGCCCTAATTTTGATCTGGCCATACAATGGCTGCATTGCCACTTTCCGGTATGTAGTGCATTTTCTCTTATATATTACAATTAATTGGCAGATAGCCACACTTAGACCTTTCAGTGCTGCAATAATAATAATAATACTAAAAATGGTGAACCAACTAAATTGCAAACACGTGTGTGTGCACATATTGACTTTACAAGACATGTACATGACTTTTTAAAAATTTTTTATTTATTTGTGATAGATAATCAGCATGGCATACAAAGTATATCAAGATTATATTCAGATACATCAGCATGTGATAGTTTTGGTAAATATAACATCAGATACATATTTAAAGATGATGCATATGTTGGGACAGGGAGGGTGGTCCAGGCCTATCCCATCCGGATGTTGTTGTATCTTCCTGGCCCTTCAGCCACTGCAGACTGTCAATAATTTTCTAACTTATATACCAAAAGACGCACATGACTTCTAAAGGGCATTTTTAGATATATTGTAAATAACAACATAGTGAAGAAGTGAGAATCTTTAAAAGAAGTAGCAAGTGGAAGATATGTTTCTACCACTAGGATTAAGTTAAAAAAGCGGTATAAGGAGAAACTACCATTCTAATTCCATAGAACAATATATAAACTATATTAAGCAGCAACAGATTTACAAATTATAATAATTATTTCATCACTGTAAATTTAGTGGTTTTCTGAAATAGAAATGAGAAACTTTACTTTGTATTTATTGATTTATTTTTGTAATTACATTTTTTATTGACACATAAAAGATAGTACATTCCAATGAAAAGAGAAAAGCACACTGTTCACAAACCATAAAAGGATGCCATACGGAATTGACAACAGTATCCTATGGCGGTATAATAATCTCTATTTGTTAATATACAAATGTATAAAAAAGGAAAGAGCTTTTAATCTCCCTTATACAAATATGGCATTCATATTAACCCCCGTAGAGTGAGGTGGGGACATAGGGGGGATTTAGGAAGTGGCAGGGAGCACAGTTTCCCACAGTTTCCAACCCACTTCTATTTTTATGTATTACAAGAAGCCTTGTAATAAACTCAACAAATGAACGTAGACTGAATTGTAATTCAGCCTTCGTTCATTCTTTGCAATTTCTATTCATTGATTTGTCTTTCTGACAAATGGGTCAATAGCTGAAATTTGGAGAACTGTGTAGAACAAGTCTAGACCTGGGCATGCTTGCAAATTTCACAGACTGAGCTAAAGATGGCAGTGCCTAAGACATAGATCTAGACAAGAAATACACAAGGTAAAGGTGAAATAAGGGACCTGGGGCATTTGGGAGTGACTAGGGGGACAATCAAATGTAGAGGAGTCGGGTTAAAAAAACAACAACAAAAAACATGCCGTGTTAAGAACAGTGCTTTGTACTTATCCTGACACTCTTCTCCACACACATACACACACAGCACTGGTACACTGCACAACACACACAACTCCCCCACTCACATACAACACTTACAGAAACAGATCAAATGGCTCTAAGCAGGTGCCCCAATCTGGCATCCCTCCAAGGGCCCTAGCAATCCTAATTTGACTCTGCCCTTTCTTCTTTTAATTTGGTAAAACTAATGTATGCTTGAAATCCTTATCTTGTGAAACCAAGAGATGTGCATTCAAATAATATAAGTTATTTTATTTTACATGAAATATTTTAGCTTAATTCCTTTATTATTATTATTATTATTATTATTATTAACCCCTTTATACTCTCACATTTCCAATAAATGGTATTTGGTATGACCATGCCCAATGTCACAATAAGTTCCTACTGTGTGTTGAGATGCACATTCAAAAAATGCTTTCATTTAAGCTTCTTTAGAAAGAGCTTGATATTGAGCCATCTTCCTCCACACAAACTGTCACATTTTATCTTGCCTAATAATTAACAATGTGACAAGTTTAAAGTTTTACAATCTTGCTAGTCATAATTATCAAGAAAAATTTTAAATGTAATGATCCCGTAAAGATCCCATGCTAGCATTGAATGGCCTAATTAACCTTGGTAGATTTCTACAATCCTGCGCACATACACACTTAAAGCGCCATTATTAATTCAATACACTGAAGTGGTCATGGTGCTTGGAGTAACCCTTTAATGACCAATGTTACACATACAGAAATATACAGTTGTGCTCAAAGATTTGCATACCCTTGGGGAATTGGTAATATATGTACCATTTTTAAAGAAAATATGAATAAACAGGCAAAACACATTTCTTTTATTTCTTATGGGATTCATATCCAACTGTTGGTTTTAATAAAATGGCACAGTCATAAAACAAAACATGGCAACAACAACAACAAAAAATGAAATGATCCTTGTTCAAAAGTCAGCATACCCTTAGTTCTTAATACCGTGTATTGCCCCTTTAGCATCAATGACAGCATGCAGGAAGTGCAGGTTCTTGCAGGTGGTATAGCTCTCCATTTGTCTTGGCAAAATGCCTCCAGGTCATACAAAGTCTTTAGTCGTCTTGCATGAACCATATGTTTGAGATCTCCCCAGAGTGGCTCGATGATATTAAAGTCAGGAGACTGTGATGGCCACTTTTTCACCTGTAACCACTGGAGGGTCAACTTGGCCTTGTGCTTAGTGTCATTGTCATGTTGAAAAGTCCAAGAGCATCCCATGCGCAACCTTCGTGCAGAAGAATGAAAATTGTCTGGCATTATTTTCTGACAACATTCTGCATTCATCTTGCCATCAATTTTCCCAAGATCCCCCTGCCTTTAGAGCTCATACCCTCCCAAATCATCAATGACCCACCACCATGCTTCACAGTGGGGATAGTGATCTTTTCACTATACACCTTGTTGACCTCTCTCCAAACATAGTGTTTATGGTTGTGACCATAAAGCTCTACTTTGGTCTCGTGCCAGAAGCTGAGAGGCTTGTCAAGTTGTTGTCGGGCATATTTTAATCAGGCTTTTTTGTGGCAGTGGCGCAGTAAAGGCTTCTTTCTGGTGACTCGACCATGCAGCTAATTTTTGTATAAGTATTGTCGTATTGTGCTCCTTGAAACAACTACACCGTCTTTTTCCAGAGCAGCCTGTATTTCTCCCGAAGTTACCTGTGGGATTTTCTTTGTACCCCTAACAATTATTCTGGCAGTTGTGGCTGAAATCTTTCTTGGTCTACCTGACATTGGCTTGGTATCAAGAGATCCCCAAATTTTTCACTTCTTAACAAGTGATTGAACAGTACTGACTGGCATCCTCAAGGCTTTGGATATCCTTTTATATCCTTTTCCATCTTTACAAAGTTCCATTACCTTGTTACGCAAGTCTTTTGACAGTTCTTTTCTACTCCCCATGGCTCAGCATCTAGCCTGCTTAGTGCATTCACGTGAGAGCTAACAAACTCATTGACTAATTATGTACAGACATTAATTGCAATTTAAAAAGCCACAGGTGTGGCAAATGAACATGTAATTGCCATTTTAATATGTGTGTGTCAACTTGTGTGTCCATAACAAGGCCAAACACTTAAGGGTGTGTAAACTTTTTATCAGGGACATTTTGGTGATTACCATAGAATGTGACGGTAGATAAGAACCATTCGGCCCATCTAGTCTGCCCAATTTTCTAAATACTTTCATTAGTCCCTAGCCTTATCTTATAGTTAGGATAGCCTTATGCCTATCCCACGCATGCTTAAACTCCTTTACTGTGTTAACCTCTACCACTTCAGCTGGAAGGCTATTCCATGCATCCACTACCCTCTCAGTAAAGTAATACTTCCTGATATTATTTTTAAACCTTTGTCCTTCTAATTTAAGACTATGTCCTCTTGTTGTGGTAGTTTTTCTTCTTTTAAATATAGTCTCCTCCTTTACTGTGTTGATTCCCTTTATATATTTAAATGTTTCTATCATATCCCCCCTGTCTCGTCTTTCCTCCAAGCTATACATGTTAAGATCCTTTAACCTTTCCTGGTAAGTTTTATCCCGCAATCCATGAACCAGTTTAGTAGCCCTTCTCTGAACCCTCTCTAAGGTATCAATATCCTTCTGAAGATACGGTCTCCAGTACTGTGTACAATACTCCAAGTGAGGTCTCACCAGTGTTCTGTACAATGGCATGAGCACTTCCCTCTTTCTACTGCTAATACCTCTCCCTATACAACCAAGCATTCTGCTAGCATTTCCTGCTGCTCTATGACATTGTCTGCCTACCTTTAAGTCATCAGAAATAATCACCCCTAAATCCCTTTCCTCATATGTTGAGGTTAGGACTCTATCAAATATTCTGTACTCTGCCCTTGGGTTTTTACGTCCAAGATGCATTATCTTGCACTTATCCACATTAAATGTCAGTTGCCACAATTCTGACCATTTTTCTAGTTTACCTAAATCATTTGCCATTTGGCTTATCCCTCCTGGAACATCAACCCTGTTACATATCTTAGTATCATCAGCAAAAAGACATACCTTACCATCAAGACCTTCTGCAATATCACTAATAAAAATATTAAAGAGAATGGGTCCAAGTACAGATCCCTGAGGTACCCCACTGATGACAAGTCCAAGCTTCAATATATTCCATTGACTACAACCCTCTGTTGCCTGTTACTCAGCCACTGCCTTACCCATTCAACAATATTTGAATCCAAACTTAAAGATTGCAGTTTATTGATAAGCCTTCTATGTGATTACTGTTATCATTATGATTTAAAAAGGAGCCAAACAACTATGTGATAATAAAGGCTTCATATGATCACTATCTTTCAATAAAATAAAATATTTTTGCATGTTCAGTAATGTTTTCAAAATCAATACCAACATTTCACAATTTCTGCCAGGGTATGCAAACTTTTGAGCACAACTGTAGCCCTTTGCAGTCGGAATTGCAACTCCACCTCTGGCAATGTCAGTGCATCAGTAGCCAACCAGTAACAAGAGATCTGGGCTGGATACTGTCAATTTTATTTATTTTTTTCACTTATTTTTTTTGCACAGTACAGTAGGAGTTACTTTGACCAAAAACAGTGTTTTCTTAATTCAGTTTTGTATTATGAAAAGAGCATATTAAAGAGCATATTGTTACATACTTAAATAGTCAAATTAATAGTAACATGTGCAGTCTCTCACACATCCATTACACACATTGTGATCCAATAGTTGGAGCAAAACCCTATTTGAAGCAGTTTCCATACTAGCTACAGGATGGGAAAGAGTCCTTCTTAACTCCAAGATTGCAGTCAGATTTCTACAAGCTTTTAACCTACATATTAACATTTATTGTCTTTAAATATTCAGTTTTAAAAATAAAACAAAAAAAAAAGATGCTTCCAGCATTGATGCTCAAAGAACCAAAGTTTCACTTTAGAAAGTTATAGCATTACCACCAACGTATAAAGGTCTAAAGAAGACTATACAAGAAGACAATAATCACAAGATAAATTTTATAAATAAAAAAAATGGCAGCAATAGAAACTCTCTTATTGCAATCTTTAAATAAAATTAAAATAATGAAAACTTACCAAAATATACTTTTTTTGTTTTGTAGTATTTGCTTTCTACATTGATATCTGTTGATTTAAATAATTTTGATAAGGCCAAAGGTACTGTTGGTGCTGTTGGGGAACCTGAATTGGTGCTACAGATCTGATTACAGTGATAACATTGAATCAATATTGAGAGAGAAATAATACCTCTGATTGCATAATTTGTGACAATGGCACTTTATGGCGTTAATAAAAAAAATTTAAAAGCACTCCAAGCACTATAACCACTACATACATATGAAGTGGTTATGGTGCCAGTGGTGCACTAGCTGCCCCCTCCCCCCCTCAAGTATAAGTAGTCAAACTGTTTGCTAATGGTTTTATTTCTAAGCTTGCCGCAAAGCCCCTTAGTTTCTGCCACAGAGAATCATTGAATACAATTCTGGCAAGATTACTTGCTGCCAGGTCTTAACAAGATGGCTTTGAAAGGGTAGATGAGGGAGACAGGACTGCAGGCACTATGACAACTTCATTAATATGAAGTTTTCAAAGTGCCTAGAGTGTCCTCTTAAGGATTAGTGCCCCAATAACAAATCAATATACATAAAACAGTTTCCTCAACACAATCTTTCCACACTAAAACAATAAAGCTCATGCATGTACACATAAATGTAAATTAATGAAAGAGTATATTCATCTAATATTTTCATTCTTAGTATCTGAACTTGTACCAAAACCTTGAACTCAAATCACGTGTTTTCATCTAAATGACCGATGGTCAAAAAAGAGAAGCTGAAAAGAATAAAAGAATAAAAAAATGAGAAAGAGGAAGTTAAAACCAAAGGTTATGTCAGGATCAGTGCATGAAGCAAGAGTACAGAAACCACCATCAGTTAATTTCTCTAAGCAATAATAGTAATATATAGTATGTAGAATTGTACAGCATCATTTAAAATTGTGCCTCAGTTTTGCCATTCTGGGTTTCTTGGCAAAAATTTTGAGTGTAGTGAATAACTTTGTCAGGTTTAGTGATATGAAACCTAAAGTGCAGAACTTATACTAGCAAATAAAATAATAAACAAAAGTTGAAGGCAAACAAATCAAAACAAAGGGGCAAGGCAAAGGCAAGATCAGACAATCCAATTATCAAAATCCAGGCAGCAAAACGTTCGGCAACGGTGGGACAGGCTAGAGGTCAGGAAAACTCAGGAAATCAGGAAGCACAGGTAGTAGCAGGGAAGTAGCACAGAACAACTGAGCAATGACAGCTCAGCTGTTCAAGGTTTAAATATGGTACCAAACACTAGATACACCTATTCAGATATGCCCCAATAGCATCCTATTGGTGCATGGTCAATCATCTATGTTTGCCACGGGAGGTAAACTTATTATTATTAGTTCCAGTCCCACCCCCAGGTCTGCCCAGCAACATGGAATCATCACGCACGTCTCTCAAGCGTCTATAATTGCCTGGGAGACATTCCGCAACTGTAGTTCGGAGGTTGCGGCCCACCCCTAGCATTCTTGAATGCGTGCGTTCGGGGCACTATGAGTCAGAGGCGCTGATGGAGCACGAGGGAGTGCAGGTAAGTCCTGACAAATCATGTTAAAGTAATTTGTGCAAAATCTCAGTACCCTTCATTAGTTTTAGCAATGAGAAGGTGTTCACAGGTTTTTGTTTCCTTGAGATTAACCTGATGGTTATTCTAATTAACCATCAGGCTAATCTCAACATCATCAGTCAATCAGAATTCAGCCGTGTTGTTAAGGGATCTCACTTACTATTATGTATACATTTACGATTAACCAACCTAAACAGGTTGGTATAAACCTGAAGCCACATTCATCTTTATTGTTACTCCTTGAGGCAGTCCTATGTTTCTATGCATTAAGTAGTATGAATTCAGTACAACTTCTTACCTGTAATGACAAGAGTAATTTATTAACAGGGTAATTAAAACAAGACCAGATTTTGTCTGGTGAAAATGACTGAATTCCGACCATACTGGTAATTCTCATATTTACTAAAGCCAAATACAGTTGGAATTTGGAAGATTCGAGTAAACCCAGATGCATTCAGTATCCAGATTAAACTCAAACTTTATACAAAGTATAGGATTCTAAAGATTCATAAAAATTCACAAAGCACCAAATTTAACCAAAATCAAAACCAAATGCATCTGGCAGTATGCACATTTGCAAATTATTGTTAACTTGCTTTTTGCAAGGATATGATAATGTGAAGTATTTTATTACTATACTATTAGCCCACTGGCAGTGCTAGCTCAAAAATAAAAAATACAGTTGGGTCTAGAAATATTTGGACACTGGCACAATTTTCATAATTTTGTCTCTGTACACAACCACAATGGATTTCAAATGAAACACCCGGGTGCAATTGAAGCTTTAGTTCAAGGGGTTGAACAAAAATATTGTATGAAAGGTTTAGAAATTGTAACTGGGGCCTGGCTACCAAGCGAGCAGGACGTGGCTGAAGAAGCTCCTCAACTAAGCCTGTGATTTAAGTCCATAAATTGGACATTCCTGCTAATACTGCAACAACAATATTTCATGATATCAGGGGAGAACCTGGGCACCTCCTGGGCCATTCTTACTGTTCTTACTGGCTCCATCGAGCGATTACTGAGCCTGAAGCTCTCTGCGGCCTGCTGCTTGTTCCGTGGCAAAAAACGCGGCCTATCTCCCACATTGGCAACACATCAACCTTTGCCTGAGCAGCACCTACCCCCCTCTGGACCAGTGGGGATTATCCCGGTCCCCGCTGGACTTGATCCTTACAGCAATGCTGTTCACTCCATTGCATTCTTGGAGAGATACTGAGTCAAACAGGTGACAAGATGGAAGACACACCTCACCCAAGAACAGCAAAATGGTCCCCTACATTGGACTTGGCTGCTACCACCGAACTGTGCCCCATCAAGGAGTCGGGTGAAGACCTCTGTATGAGGAAAAGCATGGCTGGCAGACGCTGAGCACTTGAGCTCCCGACAACTGTCCTTTTCTTTGCAATAGAACTAAAGCTAGATCTGTGGCTAATGATGCCACACAAGATTCTATTCTACAGTACCAAAATGAGCAGTATATGTGAATATTATGATGTTATTCTCTTCTGTAATTTTATATGCTCGCAACTGCTGTTGTAGCTTTGCAAGCTTTTTGTGTTTCTATGCACACCAAAAATAAAGATTAAAAAAAAAAAAAAGAAATTGTAACAATTTTCATACACAGTCCCCCTATTTCAGGGGCTCAAATATAATTGGCCAAATTAACACAATCATAAATAAAATGTAAATTTGTAATACTTTGTCGAGAATCCTTTGTAGGCAATGACTTCTTGATGAGTGGAACACATGGACATTACCAAATGCTTGGTTTCCTCCTCTGTGATGCTTTGCCAGGCCTTTACTGCAGCTGTATTCACTTGTATATTTGTCGGTCTTTCTGCCTTAAGTTTTGTCTTCAACAAGTGAAATGCATGCTAGATCAGGTTGAGATCAGGTGATTGACTCGGTCATTTAAAAATATTTCACTTCTTTGCATTAAAAAACTCCTGGGTTGCTTTCGCAGTATGTTTTGGGTCACTATTCCTCTGTAAAGTGAAAAGTAAATTCTACTTTGTTGAATTTGGCTAAATCTGAGCAGATAATATATCTCTATACACTTCAGAATTCATATGGTTGCTTCTGTCTTTTGTCACATCAATAAATACCAGTGACCCAGTGCCATTGGAAGCCATATATGATGATGTGGTATGCTTTGGATCATGACCTTCTCCATACTTTCCCTCCCCCCATCATTCTGGTACAGATTGATCTTAGTTTCATCTATCCAAAGAATGCTGTTCCAGAACTTTGCTGGATTTTTTAGATGTTAGTTCAGTCTGGCCTTTATATTCTTGATACTTGTGGTGATCCTTCTGTATTTGCTCTTGTGAAGTCTTGTCTTTATGACGATGTTGTGAAGTGTTTTTTCTTTACCATGGAAAGGGTCCTTTGATCATCTACCACTGTTGCTTTACATGGATGTCTATGTCTTTTTGTTGCAGAGCTCACCAGTGCATTCTTTTTTTTCTCAGAATGTATCAAACTGCTGATTTGGCCACTTCTAATGTTCCTGCTATCTCTCTGATGGATTTTTTTCCTGCAGTCTAATGATGGCCTGTTTGACTTGAATAGAGATCTCCTTTGACTGCATGTTGTGGATTCAAAGACACAGGTTCCAAATGTGAATGCCACACCTGGAATCAACTCCAGACGTTTGCTTAATTGATTAATAAATAATGATGGAATAGCTCACACCTTTTTATAAAACAGCTTTTGCGTCTATTGTCTATTTACTTTCGATCCCTTGACAAAGAGGACACTACATATTTGTCACGACAAGGTGACCTCAACATGCACACTGTAACCCTAAATACAGAAAACTAGACCTTAAAATGGCCGGGTTTAACGTGGATAGCGAGATTATAGTCAAGGAAAATCAGAGATCAGGAAAACAATACGGAATAGCCAAGTCAGGAAACCAGAAAACAGGATAAACGAGAAAATTAACCAAGCCAGGATACCAGAAAGCAGAATAGTCCAAAATACAAGCCAAGCCAATAAATACCAGAGAACACTATCAGGAAACTATATAGAACTAGAGGGAGCAACAAGAGAACCAGAATAGGGCACTGAACCAAAGCAAAAGGCACTCTATTCATAGGGGAGCGTTTTTTGCTTTAAAACCATGCCCCCAAAATGTCACAGAGCATTAATTATTTAGAATCTTTTGTGGAATGGCCGCTATGACATTGGCGCGCAAAGAGTAGCTGGAGTTCCTTCACGCAGCCGCATGGGGATAAGGTAAGGTATCGTGACAATATTAAAGAGCTGTAATTCTTAATCCCTTCAATTTCGATGTGAGTACACTTAAATTAAATCTGAGAGACTGCACTTCAAGCCCATATTCATTATTTAACTGTAAAATGAATTTATTTTGGTAAACCGTGGAATAACAAAACTTGTAGCAGTGTCTAAATAGTTCCAGACTTAACTGTAAATATAAAGGGTAAGGATTTAAACCTTCCTATGCTCCCAACTTCTGCATGCATATCTATTAAATGTTTTAAACTAGCAAATGGGCAGCCATTGGGGATGGAATCTGCATAGTCCCTCCTTACCCTCCACCGGTGGGCATCAAGTGGGGACTTAAAAATATTTAATGGCAGTGGACAGATCACTGTCCACCCTCTTTCCCCCATTTGTGGCCAGCACGTGGATGCTATTTAATAAAAGGAAAGGGGGTACAGCCTAATATCCCCCCGGCTCCCATCCATGGTCAGCAGGTTTGGGGGTACATAGTACCTCTCACAGCCCCTACCCTTTTGCGATGGTTTGGGACTACTATCATAATTGTGGAGGGACCCAATATTTATAATTATACAATTGGAGGTGGACATGCCATTGACCACCCTCCCCTTGCCCCCCCCCCAAAAAAAATTGTCAATGCCCACCTCCATCCCCCTAAAAATAAATAAATCCTATCTAACCCCCTCAGCATAATAGTGAGTTGGGGCTGTTAGACAAAACAATTGGGAGATATAGCTAATTTAGTGTTTTCTGTCTATAAAATTCTATAATTAGACCCATCATATTTGTCAGCACCAGATCTAATAGGCCTTTAATCTAGCACTGCATGGGAGTTATGCACACATACAAATATATATATATATATATATTTATATAGTGGCAGCATTTCTGGAGAGCTACTTTCCCAAAAGAGCTATATTCCAAAAGTTTCGTTTTGATTTAACTATTTTGTGGCCTCTAATGCATTTACAAAAATCGTATTTATGCTTCTGTGTTAATATTTTTGACACTTTCTGTTATATTGCATTATAATAGTTGCAATGTAATGTACATTTTTTAACAAAATACTCAGTACGCGTTTGCCTACATAGCTTGTGAAGTGTGTCCTTGAACAAAAATCTATATGTAGAGTTTCAGTATTGGCTTACTGTTATATGTTAGCTATGCATCAGATATTTGAGATACATTTTATGCTGTCACTTTTAATGAAATCACTTAAACATGAACATCTTCAGGCATTAAAATTGCTTTGGGTTAAGCTGACTATGTAGAATGCATGATTCAACTTTATTTACTTAAACGTAATAGATATGTATGTCTTGTGACGTGATGGGACCTCGTACCTGTGAAAAGTCAAACTTTCCACTAGAATGGCTTATTACCCTATTGAAATAAGGTAGAAGTAAAGGTCCTGCAGAAGGAAAGAGGAAGTCAATGCTTTCAGTGTAAAAACTTTTTCTTAGCTGCCCATGATGCGGCTGCTTCCTGTCTTCGTCACACTTGTGAATTTCCACCTGCCCACTAACAAAACAGCAAAGCTTCAGCTCACATAGTGTCATTCTAACTGTGTCGAGCAGTGGATTGTATCAATATCCAAGTGTTATGTCTTTTGCCTTCTCCTTGCAGCTGCCGTGAGGTGAAAGAACTGTGGCTTGATACTCTCATCTGGTAAGCCTGACACATTGAATTCTCCTATTTAATTTATCATTATTTTTATTTTAATCTTAATTTATTTATTTTATTTTTTTATTTGTTTTTTGATACAAAGGGATGTGTAAAACCTGTGAATTTTGTGACAGTTTGCTGTATATTTGACTGGTACAACTAAATGTAAAACAATCAAATAGAAATTTAAAATGATACTAATTGTCTTTTAAAGACATGTATATGTAGATGATTTGTATGCTATATGTTCTACTTTGTAAAGTTGCATTATTTCGGCTCATGTATTATAGCATTTGTGTGTTTGATTTCTTTAAAACCTTTTTCTTAAAATACAAATTACAAAAATCTAAACATAAATTCACCTTAAAAAATGTTGAGATGGTTAACTAGGACTATTCTGTGTATTCAGATACTATATATAGATAGATATATGTATTGGTCATATGCTTGCGTTCTTTATTAGTTAATACTCACATGATTATATTAATATAACGACAGCCTGTAGGCATAACTCACCAAACACATTAATAAATTATGGTCAGGTATAGTCCACTTTGACAGTTCCACTACTGTTATGTAGGAGCAAAACATGTGTGACATGTGTACAGCTGATAGTAAGCTTACATTAATTTTGCACCTTTTTTTAAATTTTTGTTTATATTAGATATTAAAATGATAAAAACAAAGGGCGAAAAATTTTATGTATTCAGAATGCGAGTGTTCTTGTGTTCGATTATTACAATAATGTTTAAGTAAATTTAGGACTACTATGTAAACTACAGCATTATGGTGTTACTGCATGTGACAGTATAGATTTAGTGACGGTATCTCACACATGTCTTCTTACTCACTATGAATAGACTTAAGCTAAGAAAATATTAGTCATTGATTTTTCTAGTACGTTTCTGATCATAGTAATTCTTCAAATGAACACGCAATGTATTAAATGTGAGCAATTCTGAAATAATGTGCTAAAGTTGGAACAATCTGCAGATGTATTAAATTTATTTTTATGGTGATTGCCTCAAAATTAGATATTCAGGAATAGATTTGCCTGAACATCTGATCTGAACATTTGAATTAAAGTTTGCCTTAATAAATATAATATTGTATGTATTACGTGTCATATTATGACACCGTGTTAAAACCCAAAAGGGTTGAAGTGTATGGATTCACCTAAGAATAATGATGATAATCATAACTAAAAATACGTACATGCTAATGTTGATGTAAATGAACAGTATTCAAAATATGCAGCTGAAAGAAATTGCAAGAAAACATCAGGGAACCCCCTGGGATTTCCCCATGATTAATAGATAATAGATAACTATTGATATAATTTTGAATATACAGAATGAAAGAACATCTAACTAGCACTAAAACATTTCCAGTAGAAATATGGAAATAGACTTTTGTGGTTTTCTTCAGCAACCATAGACTGTTTCTGGAGTGAAGGTTCCTTTACTAATGATACTTTTATATAGTTCTTCTGTATTATACAGCATCTACATTGTAGGGCCTGTTTGTGAGATTACCTTTATCATAGAACTAGACAAAATGACCTGCTAATCTCTGATAAGAGATCTCTGATAAGAGATCATTACTTCCTTCCTTAGTTCTGTAGATAGTATGATTTCTATGATTGTAGATCATAACATTGAAGGGAGGAATGCTCTTCGTTTCATATCTCACCCCACCTACCGCTGATGTTGCAGTAAAGCTCATGTTGTTCACGCGTTTGTGGTCAGATATGCCTGTGCACTAACCATACCAGTAACATTTTGTTATTGTATTTCACTAAATAAACACACAATTAAACCCTGAAAAACAAGCCCATGGGAAATGTTTGTGAAACTAGGGAGGTCCTCACCAAAGCTACACCATAACCACATAAAAAAACAGTATTGCCTAAAAAGTAATCGGTTCATGAACTACCAGCAATTATAAAACTTTGTTTTGGAGAAGAATGTCCAAAATCTGTTTTGTAATTATTTTCCAACCGACAACAAAGGGAGGAATTTATTAAGGTAAAAAGTTGCTATTTTAGGGCAACGTGCTGAATAAGAAGCAGTCACCATGGAAACCATTAGAATGTTGTTCAAAACTGAGCATTCTTTCTTAGAATAGAAACTCTTCTGCCATGATCCGTTTTGACAAACATGTATATGTTGGCTCAGTCTTGACTAGTCTCGACATGCAAAAATTGGGAAGATTGCTGCTAATACAATAATAAAATATGTTTTTTGATTGCAGGCAAATTAAAGAAGTTGGTGGAATTGAGGGTAACAGAGTTCCCTCAGCAAGACTGCTAATGAAGGTGCTCACAGGATGCAATGCTGTAAGTAAAACATTTCTCTACCAACAAAGTCCATACATTTCACCATCAAAACAATAATGTACCATTTATAGGACTATATGGTCAGTATTAAACATCCCTTGTATTTTCTTTTCAGTCTAAAGCACTTAATGTGAACAACATGGAGACTTTAATTGAATGTCATTCTATGGTAAGTTATTAATTTGATACTGAAAATTATGTGTATTTAAGTTATGTTACATAATCAATATACATTTTTGTATGGCACCATTATATTATCTACTGCTTGCAAATCAGTTGCTAGGATTAACATGCCACACTGCCTTTCATTATGCAATTGCTGTATACTGGAATAGAGTGTTGTTTAATAATAATAATTATTAATAAGTGTGGTAGATAATAAAATAATTGTAATACATATTCACATGCTCCTAGATCTCCTGTGTGCATATTTGTTACAAAACAAAAAAATGTATAATTACATTTTGGTGAGCTTTATCTGCTTTTAGAGTCTTCTGGTTAAGTTCCATTTCATATCTAGAACTCTATCTTACTTGTTTTACAGGAAAATGTCAAAAAATACCAATTGCTGGCAGCAATGATTAATGAAGCGGGCATCTGCCATGTAAATGGTGAGTTGGAAAAATCAGTTATTATATTCTACCAGTATGTGTTATTCCTTTTTTATGGAAACCAGCATTTTGTTGAATTGTTGACTCCACCACTTTTTAGAACATAACATGTTGATAAATCTCTCTCATAAACATCTTATGAATTTATGTAATTCATGGCTTATAGAACTATGGACCTGCCTAGCAAAAAGTATTTAGTGTAGGCTATGATACAGAGTGATCTTTTACTGCTACCTACACCACCCACTATATGACCTATAATATATTCCTTTATTACATCATCATGCTTGTTGGTAGCAATACATTAATAAAGGGGGCTAATGTTTAGTTAAAAAAAATCTTTTCCTTCCAGAGGTGTTTGTGGTGCCCACAGTGACTGTATAATGTATTGCAAGTGTTAGTGGAAAAATAGTGAGAGCGTGGGGTTTCCCCCGCATGATACATTCACTCTTTTTTATTTCAATGTAGATTTGATGCGGTTTGTCACTTACTTAAGTTATATTAACAATTTTTTTTAAATTTAAAATGTATTTTAGAAAACACTAAGAAGAGAAAGGCTGTGATCTCTTGGCCCTTCACATTCCGACGCAGTTCTACTCTGTCAGAGTCTTCGAGTCCTTCGGAATTAAACACCACTTTATTTGATCAGCCGCTAGCTATCGTGTGTGAAGATGATACGCTTCCTAAGCCAATATTGGTAAGTCAATTATTTATTACTTTTAAAAATAAAACATGCACATTATGGATAGTCAAACACGCAACTATCAAAGTATTCTTAATTCCTTTTCAGAACTCGAAATGGAATGCACTTATTAAATTCCCATATATGTAGCAGGCAATGACTGATATCTGCCCCTGGAACTCAGTGTCCGAATCTCTAGTCTCAGTAAAACTGAGTGCATACAATGTTTTTTTTTTAGCAGTCTGCAAAACAAGAGTATATGAAATAGCAATTCTTAGCGGAGCGGAACCATGTGATGGTTGCTAATGTGTCAAATTTCTCTACTGCTACATAAATGTCATTTTCTTTGTTCCCGCAGGACATCTTAAAGATTCTACGGGTCAAGGGCCCATTGGCTGAGGGCATTTTTCGTAAGGCTGCCAACGAGAAGGCCCGCAAAGAGTTAAAAGAAGAGCTAAACTATGGAAAGACATTGGATTTAAAATACAAATCTGTGCACTTACTGGCAGTGGTTCTTAAGGTAAAGAAATTGTCCTTTTATCTTCCCTTAAAAATAATAGATTATAATATATTATTATGGCTTTGTTTAACAATTTTGTATTGTAATATAGATTGAATTGATAAATCAAATCACATTGCATAGCTGACAATTCGTAGTCTAAAACTAATCTCTAAATCTAAAATATTCTTTTACTTGCAGGATTTTCTTAGAGGTATTCCACACCAGCTGCTGTCCTCCGATCTTTACGATGAGTGGATGGCTGCCCTTGAAAAGATGAGTTTGAGTGAAAAAATTGAAGCAATGAAATGGTGAGTAATGTATTACTCAATATGATATAAAGAACTGACGGCTTCTCAAAGGCTTGTGTGGCTTCTGTCAAAAATGTTGCTTCAAAACGTTCTTTGTTTGGGCACCTGATAAGAGTATAAAATGTCCTTTACTTAGTCTTCTTTACTTAGTCTTACATTTCTTAATTGGTTAATTGCATTGGTTCCTTAACCAACCATATATTATATTCCGATTTGACAAATATACTAGTCCAACATAATGATCTTGGTATTTTGTCAAACATTCTTAACATACTTTATAAAAAGATACATCTTTATAACAATTACATTTCTGAATCGTATGTGGTATAATGATATATATATATATTGACATGTATATGAGATTTACTGAAGGTTATTGTACAGGGGACAAATAGTAGAATTATTTCCCAATAAAAGTTGCAAAAGCAAGTCTACCCCCCTGCCCCCCCCCAACCTCCCCACGCACACACTCTTCCCTGTAAAATAACCTTGTGGTGAACCTCAGGCTATCTGCTAGTCTGTTACACTTGGGAATTAACCAGATTCTAACTGTTGACATGAATGGCTAGGGAGGTTATTTCCCTGGTTAATAAATACTGGTTCTGCTACTTTCTCATTTATGAATGGGAGGCAGTTTTTGTCAAAATGTTTATGGACAGTTCCTCTTTTAAAAGGAAAACTTCTTTATGGTGGCGTTTTCATAATGGTTGAAACTGAGATTGTGCAAGCTCTAAACATTTCTATGTGTTTTGGCTTAGTGTTGCAGATAAACTCCCAAGACCAAACTTAATTTTATTACAACATTTGATCTGCGTTCTTCATCACATCAGCAAGGCTTCAGATGTAAATAAGATGGATTCAAACAATCTAGCTGTCTGCATTGGCCCAAATATGCTTATTCCAAATAACGACAAAAGTCTCCCCCTGGAAACTCAGAAACGGCTCAATGAAAAGGTAATTTTTACTACAACGTATGTCATATTAATTCAGTTATTATTGAATATGTAAACCTTGCAGACTCCAAAATCACTGATATTAGTATCCTATCTCCATATTTTCTTTTGGACATTCTGATAAACTCATTTAAAAAGCTACCTAGATGTTTTTCAAGGAAACCTTTCAGGGTTATTTACTAAAGTGAGAATTGACAAGAATACAAAGTGAATTTAAAGTGAATTTCAAATTTAAGGTTAAAATAACTGAACTGTAAATATTATATTTTAGCTTTTTTGGTCTAAAATTTGAAATTCAATTGATTTCACTTTAAATTCCCAACAATTCTCCCTTTAGTAAATAACCTTGTTAATCTGACACTGATATCCATGTAGTAGGGCAGAGGAACATGAATTTGCCTTAATATGCTAAGGGAGAGATAATTCACTTACCCCAGTTATTCATAACATTGTAATCACTCCAGTAATTTGCAACCTTTTACAGATGCCCAATGTATGAGCTAATCTCAGTGGGCTCTCTCAGCACTTGGACTACACTACATTAAATTCTATATGATCTGTGTTGCTTAGTTTTAATGTGTAGCGTGTTGGCACTACTCTTTAGCCCGTGTAGAATCAGGTAATTGAACAATAAATTAACTGTGCCCTTCAAGTCAAAATGGAGTCAAGTACACTTTAGTTGCACCTAAAATAAACCTTTAAATGCAAAAAAAGTTATTTCCAAACTCAGAATTGTTGAAAATTTATACATTTAGGCTAAAATAGCTGAATCAGAAAAAACAAAAACAAAAAACATTCAAGTGAATTCTGTATTCAGGTTGGCTATTTTAGCCGTAAATTTAAAACATCACTTGGAATTCCCAGTTATTCTCACTGAAGTGAATAACCTGTAAAAGTGTTAGTGGTGAATAAATCTATGTTTACAGCAAACCTGTTCTAAACCTATAGATAATATTAAATTTATATCAAATGTCATAATTCAAATTCACCAGTAAAAGGGTATTTACCAGTGTCTCCTGTATTTCATCCGTGTGTTCCTTTCTTTTCACAGGTTATTTCCCTGGTTGAGTTTTTAATAGACCGTTGTTTTGAAATGTTTGGTGACAATGTGTCTCAACTGCTCAGTGCTTCAGAAGAGGATTCACTGGAAAACATTGACATTACAGGTATGTATTATTCATTGCGCACCTGTGGAATAATGGAACAGGTTTCATAAAGACAAACAACAGTCTTTGTAACTAACAACAGGTTTTATCACGACAAACAGGCTTTGTAGCTAATGACTCCCCATCTGTTTTTTAAACAATAGTAGGTGCATGTTTTAAAATATCAACAACTAGTGTATTTATCCTTTTAACAATAAGAAGGAAAACTGATTCATACTTACTGTAATTTTCTTTTCCTGATCATTATACATGGTAACACTACATTTCCACACATTTACTTTGAGAGTTGTAAACCTAGTTGCAAATACTGCATGGTGGAGAAGGAGTGTATCTTTTTGTACCAATTTCAGAGTTCTAGTTCCTATTCTTTCTGCAATAATAGGAGGAGCTAACCCATTAGTAAATTCTGCCATGTTTGATCAGCAAAGTGTTTAGTTCACCTGTGTCAGAAGCAGTATTTACAGTCTACGAACTATAGAACATTTTAAGTGTCAATGAAATGCATATAGTATTAGTGACTTGTATGTTTCTTTTGATTATATACAATAAGTCACCCAATACGATGATATTACTAATACAATTATCACTGCTTTGTGTGTATCTGTGTTCTTACGATTAAATTATATGACATACCTTTTTTTTTTCAGAAATTTCTTCTCATCAAAATGACTCGGCCTACGACAGTACCGATCAAGATCATGAATGTCTTGCCAGTCCATTCAGAAGAAGGCTATGTTGGCACAACACGTTTGGGAGTGAGGATCTACAGAGCTCAGTGGATCAAGATCTTGAGCTTTCACCATCATCTGTAACTAGGTTGAAAAATCTAGATACTAGCATAGACAGGAGGTGTTCAGAGCCATACATTTTTCCTTCTCAAGGTGCCAAAGTTTTGCCAGGAGCTAAACTAACAAGAAGCCATGATGATGTTACAGTTCGCAAAAGAGGAACATATCCAAGCGATGGAGAACTGTCCAAGCAAGGTTCAGAGGAATGTTGTTCTAGAGCTTTATACAAGACAAAGATTCCTAAAGGACTCTCTATTAATACGAGTGCTTATTCAGAATGTTTGGATGATTTATTGCCAAATGTAACTTCTACATGCCCTCTAGACAATTCGTACCTAGACTGTTCTGTTTTTACAAGCTCACCGCTTGTTTCCCCTTCAAGTCCTGAGAAAACTAGCAAGGTGAAGCACCAGTCTTTTTCTACTAAGTGTAAAGACAAAATTGATGCAATGCGACCAGCCAGAGAAATAAGAAAACATTCAAACTCTTTCTCATATGTAAACCACAAAAAATGTCTGTCCAAGACACAGAGTTGGGGACCTGAAGGACAAAATACAGGTTTACATAGAAATGCTCTGACACTAAGCTTGAGGAATAAGAGACAACCTGACAGTCCACGGGACAAACAGTTTCAGCAACCACCCGTTGTAAGGCTGAGAAGGACTGCATCTGCTCGCAAAATGTCAGTGGATGAAGTGTTCAGAATTGTAGACCAAAGAAACCCTGGTAACCCTCCATCTTATGAGGAAGCTGTCAATAAAAATTCTTGCTCATTTGAGATCATGACAGTCCACACCATGAGATCAAGTGTTTCAAGTAAGGATTCGCTAAGTGAACATGAAAATGAAAGTTCCCACAAAGACAGCACAGATCACATTGGGTCAAACTCAATAAAGGAGGTACAAACAGGGGATGCTCCTTTTAAAAATCATGTGGAGAAAACGATCGCTGTAAGGACTTTGTCAGAATCATCTCAACCTTACAAACACGACTGCTTAAGTCGGAGATGTAGCCAGCCAGTATTTGAGATATATGATCAGTTACAATATGCCAAGGAATCCTACGTATGAATAGATAGTTCATTGTCTTAAGACTATGGAAAAACACAGTATTCAATGCTAATATGTAAATAAAATTAAAGTAGTGTAAAAAAAATCCTATACATATTGTAAAAAGTTGTAGTTTTTTGGGTTGTTTTTTGGGTTGTTTTGATATTTTGCAGCAAATCATTTATCAAATTAAATATCTGCAGAACTAGAAAATAAGATTGTGTTTGATAAATCAGACTAGATGTCTCAGGGGAAGTAGTTGTTTTCAGAACCATTTTTAACTGATGTTAACTGATAATTCGTGTAACGTTAACCATGAATAAACCCACTTGCTGCTACCATCTCCTCTGACATGGTAAATTCAATAGATGCAAATCCTACTACTCTCTCATGTATCAAATACTAAATGCATGTAAAGTCAATATCCTGTGATTTGCTCTAGGTTGCAGACATGTTATTGTATCCCACTTGCTATAAAGGCTTTCCTGCAGGAAAAAAAAGAAACTTGGAGCAGCTAACTTTTTTTTACAGAATGGAACAATTTAAACGGACACTCCAGACCCCAAGGCACTGCAGCTTGCTGAAGTGTTTCATGTGTAAAGACTGTGCCCTCTTATTATCATTTGACAAAAAGTGCAGATTTAAAAAGAATTGACACTTTTACAATTATCCTTGCTACATCCCTTAGCTGTTAGTCACACAAACGGTCCTGTTACTTCCTGGTTTGGTTAGCTCAGTGGAGCATAGCTTAAGAGGCAGACAATTTCTCAGAGTACTGTCTTGCAAAGACTTTTCATTAGGTCTGTAATTGGAGAGCCACAGGAAGTCAGGACTGGGTTATTGTACAGGGGACAAATAGTAGAATTATTTCATCATAAAAGTTGCAAAAGCAAGCCTCCCCCTTTCCCATCCTCCCCCCTTCCCCCTCCCCCCCCCACCCCCCCACGCACACACTCTTCCCTGTAAAATAACCTTGTGGTGAACCTCAGGCTATCTGCTAGTCTGTTACACTTGGGAATTAACCAGATTCTAACCAGATTTATTTGGGCAATAGAGTGTCACTTTAATACAAGTGGTAATATTTGTTTAATTTGAGACATCCTTTAAGTTACTAGTAGATACATTGTACAGTATGTGTTTGTGTTATAAATATGTAATGGCAGCCACAATAATGTTATATTGATAAAAATTAGTATATACAGCAATGAAAGTGGCTGTAGAGGGCTAGTTTGTTACATTATACCCATTTACTACCTTTAGATAGAATGGAATGTAAGTTTAATCAAATGTATTAAGACATTTTGATGCGTTTTCACTACAAATAAAGCACTTTCGTTTATGAAATAAATGTTGTCTGTTGATTTTATTGCATTAAAAGATCCTGTGTCTATAAAGTCAGTGAAATTCACATGTGAAAAATATGGTGATTGTTTCACAATTTAAATTCACATAATTCTAATAAAGCATCTAAGCCAAAAATTATTCAGAACTATAAATCTGTCAAAGAACTGTAGTATTTATGACAGTATATTGGCTTCCAAATTCATAATATATAACATACAACCTGGTATTAAAATCAAAAGCTATTTGAAAGGACCACTCTGGGTACCATATTAAAGGGTTTAAGTATTTACAAACGGTCTAACCCCAAAATTCCAAATGTGGCAGCATCAGGAAGTCTTGGAGTGGGCACCAGTGATAGGCTGAGAGGGTCATTGCCTGTTCAGAAAACTGTGTGAGAAAGATCTGTGCTAGGTGTTTTTCTTTAATTTTTTTTTCATCTTACTTTTTTAATATTTTTTTCACCCCTAATATTCTGTTTATGTAATTAAATAGAACCCCAGGATAAAGTCGGCTGCCGTTTGCTAAAGCCAGTATATAAAATATATAAATGCACTTAATTAGCAAGCAGCAATCCCCAGTACTTATTGATCAGGAACGCAGGATGTTTGCATTGATTTATGCATACATTGGAGTAGCGGCAGCTAGAGGATCTGAGGTCCTTTGCACACTTTAAATATAAATAAGTATACTAAGATAGGTGCTCTTTCCTATACAGTTCCTAAATTAGAAAGTGGGAACTTACAGTAAAAAAACAGAGCATGCTGTCAACCAACACAGCCAGCAGTGCTAAGTATTTATGTATTTCAATGAATTACATCAGGTATATCTGAACTCTTATACTTGGGATTCAGGCATTATAGTCAAGGTGAAGCCCCAATGTGGAATTAAACATTCAGGACTAATCTCAAAAAGCGTCTTAACCAATCATCCAACTGATTCTGGACACTCATGATTCTGGACACTTGACTATGAAAGCAGACAGTCAAACAGCCCATAGGTATTTTATTTATGTGTGAGTAAAGATGGTACGCAGTATGACAGACTCTGTGTGCTGTGGTTTGCTTGCCTTTTCAACAGGAACTTGTGTTTATCACAAGCTAGTGTCTTTTGTGTCACTGCCATGAACTCTAGCAAAATTTGGCATCTTTTCTATGAAAAAGACTATGGCAGCTGTTCTGTGGAATAGCTTTAATTTTTTTCAATTTCCAACACAAGGTCGGCACATTTTAAAGAGTACCGCTGTTATACATTACACAGGAAACCATTATGGTATTGTGTACAGCAATTATTCTGGACAGTTTATCTCAAAATATTCTAATATGCTAATAATCATAGTGCCAGTGTTGGATTAGGGGCTTCATGGGTCTGGAGATGAAAGTCCAGTTGTTAATGAGGCACAAACCAGATACAGATTAATATATATATATTGCAAATGCTACTTTTGACAGCTTTGGTTTTATGGACAGTGTTTCTCAATATGCAGACATACCAGGGATGAGATTTGTACATGTTTATAATAAAATGATCTCTTTATATGTCTCATGGTAGTAATTGAAGGGTGTTATTTATGAACAGCGCTGGAGGACACTGTCCAAGGTTCCTGGTAATTATTTCCTCCCACAAGCCAACTAAAGCTCCAAAATAGAACACTGTAAATGCTGAAAACAGACACCGCCTATAGGACATGCACCTGAAGGCAAGTGTATACTTTGCCTAATGGCTCTATCTTCAAACAAAAACGCCATGCTGGGGAATGCCTAGCTTCTCAGCATTAATAATCTATCAAGCTCCCTCAGCACTAAATTATTAAAGGGACACTGTAGGCAGGGCTGTCTTTAACGCGGGGCAAACGGGGCAGCTGCCCCGGGCCCTGTCCCTGCTGGGGGGCCCGAGGTAACTGCCCTGTTTGCCCTCTGCCTGCAAACTATGGGGGCCCATCGGGTGGCCCATGCACTTAGGGCCACCCGGTGGGCCTGTGTCAGCAGGGGCCCGGTCGCGCGCTCTGGCGCTTTAACAGCGCGACCGGGCCCTTGCTTTTCGGCAGCAGTGCAGCACTGGGAGGAAGTGACAGCCGCGCGTCACTTCCTCCCACAGAAACAAGAGCCGCGCGGGAGGAAGGCGGACCAGCTGTTCCGGAGGGGGCCAGGCCGGGAGAGCTTAACTCCCAGCCACCCCAGCCAGCCCACTGGACCCCAGGGAAGCCACCCTCCAGGAAAAGGTAAGAAACTGGAGGGTGGTTATCAAAATTTGCATGAGTGCAAGTCTGTCAGTGTATCTGTATGTCTGTGTGTGTGTGTGAGTCTGTCAGTGCCTGTGTGGTTCAGTGTGTCTGTATGTGTGTATGTCTGTCAGTGTTGCAGTATGTCAGTGTCTGTGTGGTTCAGTGTGTATGTGTGTTTCAGTATGGCTGTCTGTGTATGTCAAAATGTCTGGATGTGTGTTTGTCTGTCAGTGTCTGTGTGGTTCAGTGTGTATGTGTGTTTCAGCATGTCTGTCTGTCTGTGTGCCAGAATGTCTGTCTGTGTGCCAGAATGTCTGTCTGTGTGCCAGTATGTCTGTCAGTGTGTCAGTGTGTTCAGTATGTATGTGTGTTTCAGTATGGCTGTCTGTGAGTTTCAAAATGTCTGGATGTGTGTATATCTGTCAGTGTCTGTGTCTATGTGTGTTTCAGTCTGTCTGTGTGTGTGTCTGTGTGTGTGTGCCAGAATGTGTGTATGTCTGTCAGTATGTCTATGTGTGAGTCTGTCAGTGTGGTTCTGTATGTCTGTGTTTGTCAATATGTCCGTCTGTCTGTGTGTATGTGTGTTTCAGTATGTCCGTCTGTCTGTGTGTATATGTGCCAGTATGTCTGTCAGTGTATCTGTATGTCTGTGTGTGTGAGAGTCCATCAGTGTCTGTGTGGTTCAGTATGTCTTTGTGTATGTGTGTTTCAGTATGGTTGTCTGTGTGTGAGTCTGTGTCAGTACGTCTGTCAGAATGTGTCTCTGTATCTGTATGTTGTCCATTTGTATTTGTGTGTGTATCTGTATGTGTCAGTGTTTGTATCTGTATATCTGCATGTGTGTCAGGTTGTGTATCTGTGTGTCTGTCTGTCAGTGTGTGTGTCGGTGTATCTATAAGTAGTCAGTGTGTGTACCTTTGTATCTGCATGTATGTCAGTGTTTGTATCTGTGTGTGTGTCTATGTGTGTGTCAGTGTATCTATATGTAGTCTGTGTGTATCTGTATGTTCTTGTGTGTATCTATATGTGGTCAGTGTGTATCTGCATGTGTGTCAGGTAGTGTATTTGTGTGTATCTAGACGTAGTCAGGGGGCCCAAGTAAATGCTCGCCCAGGGTCCAATCTAAATTAAAGACAGCCCTGACTGTAGGCACTCTATCTGCTTCATCTCATTAAGCTGGTTATAGTGTATGGAGTCCCCTGGTGCCATCATTTCTTTCAGCATTAAACAGTTTTTAATGTTGTAATGTTTTAATGCTAAACAAGAGACCACGGCAGGCCATCCCCTCTGTGCTGCTTTGGCTAATAAGGAAGTATTACCCTGAGCAGCAATGGGCAGCTGTGATTGGCTGAGAGTGTCAGCTGACTGCTTTTAACCTGTCAGAGCTCCAACTGACGGTATGAATGGGTATGACAACAAGGAAGTGTGTAATCTCTGCCTTAGCTACACATACAGAAGGGGCTGGACTGTGGGTGGCCAGGGACTCCAACACTGAAAGGAGTGACAGTGCCAGGGCACTCCAGGCACTATAACCAATTCAAAGAGACAAAGTGGTTATAGTGACTACAGTGTCCCTTTAACTGAAGGGATCTGCCTCCACCTTGACAGTTTAGATGCACCTAAGTAAATATTTGGTGCTGAATAAGTATGCATATACTTCTTTGCAAATTGTAATGAGCTGAGTTAGAGCATTACATGTAATTCTCAAATTTGCATTAGCAAAAGTGGTTATTTTTCATTGTAATTTGTTAAATTTTTTTACAAAAAGCAATGTTTTACAGCTTGTTCTCTCAAGAGAGGCCTAACATAATGTTCTAATACTGAGGTAAATGGTTTAGTACAAGGAATGTCAAACAATAGATCCCAGATGTGATATTACAGCATGTCCATTCTAGAGGGTGTCAAAGAATCAATGTAGCTGTACTTCTACAATATCTCAAGATCTCCCATTTGCCCAGCCATAGAAGTTGGTCATACTGAAACCTTTGCAACGGATAGGAATGTTTAGGTCCCACTGATTTATTGGTTTTCTTACTTTAGTTTTGTTTTTGTAGGATGTTTGTGTGACCCTAATAAATGATTGTGGCAAACATGTCTATGCCATGAGCTCCTGGAGAAGCCTGCTGGCTAGCCTCCTGCCCAAGGACTATGGGCTGTATCCAAAGACCCTGTTCGGGAGTTAAACCTGCCAAGCCACCATTAGCAGCTTTCCAGGGGTGCCCCTGGTTCGGCACTTTCCCTTCATTCGAATGGAACTGAACACTAGCTCCCTGGCGGCCACAAATTGTCCTCAGCAGTACTTGTTATGGAACTAAATTCGGCATGAGGACTTCGTGGGTCCCTGGTCACCTCAGCGGGACTTAGCCGCGAATGTTATGGAACTGTTTTCGGTATGAGGCGACCGTGCGGTTCCTGGACAACTTGGTCCGGTGTTTTGAAGAATCCGCCAGGAGAGCACTTTTTGGAGGGAAGGTGCCTGAGACTAAGGGGGCACAAACGCTATCTAAGAGCCAGCCGGTGCACCCTATATTTCGGACGCTGGAGCTCCTGAAAGTTGACCAGAACTTGCCTCTGTTTTCCTGGGAGATAATCAGCCTACAGGTCTTTAACACAATTATATCCCAGGCACAGAGATTTATGGGAGTGGCTTGTCTTGCATTGAATGGAGACCCCATGCTGGGGGCTGTGTATAAAAGCAGGCAACTTGGCCATAATAAACCAGTTCCTTTTCATCCTTCACTCAGTCTGGTCTAGTGTTTGGGTGTACCAGTTAAACAGCTATACTCTCTGCAGGAGAGCTTTAATCATTAGAAGCTGGATCCAGGACCCTGTTCGAGGATGGTGACGTGGCTAGGAGCTGGAGTGCTGCTAGTGTCCCGGCGATAGCTAGGGAGCGTGTTTGGCGGAGGTACCCAGTCGGGGTACCAGGCAGTCCGCCACAAAGATGTCCACCATACATTGCATGAGGTGGTATTCAGTTTGTATTTAGACTTTCTTATGGTATGGGGGAGCCATAGAGAGTCAGTGGCAGCAGCTTTGTGTCATCCAGGATGACCACAAATGCCTTTCTTTTACTACATGTTTGTTCTTCATTTATATGCAACTATTACTTACTGAGTGGGGAAGAGTACTGGGTGGGCAAGGGGTAATGCAAGCACCTGTGGAACTGCAAAAGAGGCGCTCTGCCGAAGACCTACGTCTATCATCTGTCCAAACTTCCAGCTCTTATGCTCGCCAAGGCTGCACCTTTTCTATGGAACTCCCTTCCCTTCTGCTTTAGACTGGTTGATTAGAATGTATATGCAATTCACAAGTATTTCGTAGTGCCTGCTATTACATAGAAGCCAGTGAAATATCTGTGATAAACATTCTGCTGTCTAGCAACGATCATATTTTGCCATCACTGTGGGTTTTCTCTTCCTTTAACAAGTACAATCTGTCCAGTATGAGGAAGCATTCACATCTCTGTTTTTTTAAATATTTATCACTATATAAAAATGTATTTGCAAAACATACATTGAGTTTTGTTTGGCATTTACAATTAGGAATTACTTTATTTATACATTTAGAATCCATACAAAGCACATACCGTATATACAAGTATTCTTATATACTTCTATTTATACACTTCTTGCCTTAAATATGAGAGCTTGCATTGACTATGTAAAAGTAGGTGTCGAACTTATATGTATATTACAACTTAAGGTAAAAAAAATAAATAGTTTTGTTCATATGCAAACATTTGCAGAATATATCTTTAGGTTTAATTTTTAACAGGAAAGAGACTACTAGCGGCATAACAACAAATACCTCCCAATATTTCAAATAGACACTCAAAGAGGGACAGTTCAGACGGACACTATAGTCACCAAAACATCTTTACCTTAATGAAGCAGTTGGCGTACAGATCATGCCCCTGCAGTCTCACTGCTCCATTCTCTGCAATTTAAGAGTTGAATCACTTTGTTTATGAAACCCTAGTCATACATCCCTGGATGTAACTTG
Organism: Pelobates cultripes; assembly: GCA_933207985.1. Taxonomy (NCBI): domain Eukaryota; kingdom Metazoa; phylum Chordata; class Amphibia; order Anura; family Pelobatidae; genus Pelobates; species Pelobates cultripes. The sequence continues at coordinate 212,066,255 of OW240913.1, read as the reverse complement.
CATAGTCTTCCTAAACACTTCCTGTAAACAGAGATCTAATGTTTAAACTTCCTTTATTGCACAGTATGTTTAATTTAGAATTATTTCTCTCCTGCACTATTAACAGCTGGCTTGACCATGCAATAACCTATTGTAAGTAATTAAAGTTACATTTACAGAGCGGGAGAAAAAGCTAACATGTAATTGAAAATGGAAACATTTTTTTTTCATGTGTCAGTCACAGCCAGGGGATGTGTGGCTAAGGCAGGATGGATAGAAACAGAACATACATTCTAAATTGAACAGACTCGGTAATAAAGGAAGTGTAAACTACTTCATTAACCCCTTAAGGACGGCGTCCTATGTACTTACCTGGTCGCCGGCCAGGGAGTCCCCCTCTGTCTGTTTCGGCCTAACTGGGCCATGTGATCACAAGATCCTTGCGAGGACCTCGTGATCACATGGATGGCATAGCCGTCCAAGGCAGTGCCAGCAGGGGGAGTGCCTGTAATGACAGGTACTCCCCCTGCTGCCTGAAAAAAAATGAAAACAGTGTAAAACAGTGTAAAATTAAATTATATATACTTAGATCATATATATATATTTACTATATATATGATCTAAGTATATATATATATATACATATATATACACACATATACATACATATACATACACTGTCTAAGTGTATTTTAATATTAATATATATTAATATCAAAATACAAGTAGAATGATACTGATTAAAAAAAATACATATATATATATATATATATATAATTATCATTATATATATTTATATATAATATAAAATAAATAAATATGTAAATACGTTAAATAAATAAATAAATAAAATATATATGTGTAATTTCGTTTTAACTTTATTTTAAAATTAATATATATATTGATATCAAAATACACGTAGAACGAAATAATATATATCTATATACATAAGTATATATGTATATATCACTATATATATATATATATACCTATATATAAATAAAAATAATTTTAAAAAATTATATACACGTATATATATATATGGCAGGCTTATGCAATGTATGATCATATAATGTAACTAAACCCCCATTATTTTTGCCTAGATTAGGTGTTTTTAAAAAACAAATAAAATCTTTCAACATTGAAGTTGCCGTTTAGTGGATAGGTGAGTGCGCTGGATCTTGTGTTTTGTGTTTTATATATATATATATATATATATAAATATAAATAATTTTACGTATTTATTTATGGAATATTTATGGAATAATTTTACATAATTAGGTCATTTTATTAATTACAATTTGCGGGACCTGCCTGACAATCCAAAAAGTCAAAAGTCCAAGGAATTTAATTTGCTAGCACTATATTTAACCATGTAACTTTCCAAGACACCATAAAACCTGTACATGGGGGGTACTGTTTTACTCATAAGACTTCACTGAACACATATATTAGTGTTTCAAAACAGTAAAATGTATTACAACAATGATATCGTCAGTGGAAGTGACATTTTTTGCATTTTTCACACACAAATGGCACTTACATGGATGATATAATTGCTCTGATACGTTTTACTGTTTTGAAACACTAATATTTGTGTTCAGTGAAGTCTCATGAGTATAACAGTACCTCCCATGTATAGGTTTTATGGTGTTTTCAAAAGTTACAGAGTCAAATAGAAGGCTTGTGTTTCAGGTTTTTCACATTGAAATGTGCCACATTGGTTACGTTGCCTTTGAGACCGTATGGTAGCCCAGGAATGAGAATTACCCCCATGATGGCACACCATTTGTAAAAGTAGACAACCCAAGGTATTGCGAATGGGGCATGTCCAGTCTTTTTTTAGTAGCCACTTAGTCACAAACACTGGCCAAAATTGGCATTCAAATTAGTTTTTTGCATTTTTCACACACAAACAAATATTAACACTAACTTTGGCCAGTGTTTGTGACCAGGTGGTTACTAAAAAAAGACTGTACATACCCCATTTGCAATACCTTGGGTTGTCTACTTTTGCAAATGGTATGCCATCATGGGGGTAATTCTCATTCCTGGGCTACCATATGGTCTCAAAGGCAATGTAACCAATCTGGCGAATTTCAATGTGAAAAAAATGAAAAATGTAACATACTATATTTGACCCTGTAACTTCACAAAACACCATAAAACCTGTACTTAGGGGGTACTGTTTTACATGTGAGACATTGCTGAATACAAATATGTGTATTTTATTGCAGTAAAAGCAAACAGTATTATGACATTCACAGTTAGAATGTCATGTAGAACTAACCATTTTTTTAAATTTTTATTTTCTCCCATCTTTTAATATTTTATTCATATTAAATTATGTTTCATACCTAAATACTTGATTTTAAAATAAATCCCTGTTTCCCTGAATAAAATTATATATAATAAGTGTGGGTGCACATAATATGAAAGAGGCGAATAACGCCTGAACAGACATATAGTGCAAATTCAAGTTTTTGTTTACATTTTGTTTTGATCACAATGTGTACATTTGGCTCAGTCCTTAAGGGGTTAAGCTAAAGTTGTTTTGGTGACTATAGTGTCTCTTTAATTTTAGGGATGTGAGTGGGGGTGTGAGCATGGGTGGGCATGAGAATTTTAGGTGACTTACTAATAAAAATTTATGTAACTAAAATGTAATTTAGAACAAGAAAAATGTATCTTATTTACACAGACTGATTGCTAAACATATTTAATGTAGCTATTGTCCCGTATTATATCAAAATCAGCATTGAAAAAGGCACAGATGTTGTTCATTAGTGCCTTGATGTCTCCCTTGGTAGCTAGGGTTGTCAGATCTTCCTCCTGTTGTGGGGAGATTAGGCCCTCTGTGTGTTGTATGTCATCAGGGGCATCGAGGGCTTGCTCCTCAGAGGAGGAATAGAGGAGAACTGGTTGCGCCACCATTTTGGGCCAAGGCCTTCCCCTACAAGGATTCTTAGCTTTTTTTGCCTTCTTCCCCATGTTGCTCTCAAGTGCCAGTCCCAAGCTCAGGTAAGTTTGGGGTAAAAAAACACTGTAATCGGGTTATATGTACTGCGAGCAGCCGGAGCTAAGCCGACATGCGTCTGCTCTGTTCAGAGTCTAAACCACACCCACCTTCCTTTTTTTTTTTTTTTTAATTGCCAACTGAACACTTGGAATGCAAACTTAAAAAATAAATCAAAACTATTTTTTATCTAATAAGAACCATCATAATTTTCACCTTCAACCCAATAACAAACTAATTTTCACATCACTGCTGTAACCACTTGCATTTACAGAACATTGTGAGAAAACTGTGAAAATCACTGCTTTTATGACTTTGTGTGTGAAGCTGCCTTGCTAGTGCCAAAGTACATACATGCATTGTCTGCTTGATGTCTAATCAAACACTGTCTGCAACAACTTAGTTACAGATTTTGCCATTCTAAACTCACATGGTTATTTAAAAAAGTAAGAAATGTTAGGAATTCAAAATTAAAGCAAAAGTAAAGATTCATTTCGAGAATTTTCTAACTTGACTATTTTGGTCTGAAAAGTAAAAATCCATTTTGAATTCTGCGAAACTTCCTTTAGCGAATAACCCTGACTTTGAATATGTTCCATCATAAATTCTGCCTTATTTTTCAAACTCCCGCCAAATTTGTTTTCAGTCCTAGGTTTTGAAAAAGGTAACGTTGATGACAGTTGTGTTGCAAGAGGAAGGAAGCACTTACATTACATGTTGTAAGCCTTACTCAGTGCCAACTTCCACTTCTTCCTCATATGTAATGTCTTCTTTTCTTTTATTATACTCATACAACAGGCAATTTTGTCAGCGAAATAGTACTTTGAATTACCGTTCGCTTGAATAAACGCAAATGAACAATAATATTGCCTAATGCATTCATCCCTATCTGGTTTACAATCAATGTTCTCTCAATTTTTAGTAGGTGTTGTGCGTAGAAATATTTTTTTGTGCACATTTTTTTTCTGTTACAAAAGTATGCGTGCACTGAATGCTTCTGCAAATGTAAACATAAAATATAGTTAAAGATAATTTTCTCAATGCCTCTCTCTTATGACTAATAACACTGTATTGACATGTTTTAATAGAATACAAATATGATTGTTTCCATTTTATTATATCCACATCCATGCCACATTGCCAAGTACCGACATGTTACACAGCTCACATTTCTTTATACCCACATCCATGCCACAGTGCCTACATTTTATTATACCCACATCTATGCTTCATTACACATGTGCCCCATTTCTGAAATTTTTTATGCCTACATCCATTCCATGCCACATTGCCCACATATAGTTTGCCTGCATTACTTGATATGAGACTGTGCTGGTTTCCTTTACGCGCACTCTCAATATATCATAAAATCCATGAGGCCGAAATTCACAAAGCCATGTGGCGTGGGTAAGGGAGCACAGGCTCTACATCTGACTCGTGCAGCTGAGTCCTACAGCACACATAATTTTATTTTTGTTTATTTTGTGTACACTGCACTTATGTACACTGCAGTTAAAACAGATGTGCATATGGACAGATGCACACCATAGAGGTAACAGTGCTCAAAATCCGTGCTTTCAACGTATTTCGGATCCTATACTTGATATAGGATTCAGATGCAAAATCACTAATTTCTACCAGCCACCAAATGCACCTGGCTGATTGGTGCAAATTTGGTTGAGTTGACCATATTCTGCCTGGAATTGGCTTTAGTAAATATGAGAACGGCCATTCTGATTGGAATTTGGCTACTAGATGTTGCCTATCCAAACAATATTAATCATTTAGTGAATAACCATGTAAAACTGAACAAAATACATTTTAGTGAGCAAGGGTCACTGATACTCTTCTGACTAGTGTTCTAATGAGTTAGGGCCAATGCTGGTTTTAAAATATAGGAGATGCACTGTGGAAAATGTTTTCTCAACCCAGCTATGTGTTGGTTGCCATCACCTACATTATTACACTTATGCTGTCAAAAAAATCTGGCACTGTGGGGGGCAATTTTAATGGCTCACTCTGTAAATGCTGCAGATATAACCATTTTTGAGGGATGTACTCCCCAGGTCAGTTTCTGAGATGCATAAATGTAAGTAAGGAGAAAATGTATCTTTATATATGGCTGTGTGTATAAAGATAGTGCATACATGTTTGTATGTGACTAGATGTAAATTGAATTGAACTATACTGACTTGGAGATGTGGAGGATGTTACCAGTGGGTAGGTGATTGAAAACTTAGGAAAATGTGAAGGGTGGATGTAAGTGGAGTTTGGGAGAATTTGCAGGGAGAGGGTTAGGTGACTGTAAGGTATGGGTGGATGTGCAGGGTAGGGCAACCTGGGGTGGGTGCATGCAGGGCCGCCATCAGAAATTTTGGGGCCCCTGACAAAGCACAAGGTCTGGGCGGTGCCTTCACTGGGTGCAGACCATCAGTCACTGTCTCATGAGCTCAGGCACTTACAGTCCCAGAGTTTTACTATGGTAATCCGCGGCAACATTCTGATTGGCCAGAGCTTGGGAGACAGCTACATTTTTCATGTGTGTGTCAGACGTGCTTGTGTGATGTGTTGGCTGTGTGCCATATTTGTAATGGATGTATTGACTGTGTCTTATATATGTGTGTATTGATCGTGTGTGATTTTTGTGCAGGGTTTATTGGACAGTAACATGAACAGGGTTTTTGCAGAGTAACATGCACACAGTCCAGGCACATAGTCACAAGCACATAATTACAAGTATATACCCACACACAGTTACAGGCACATAGTCACACACACACACACACACACACACACACACACACACACAGTTACATGCAGTCACATACATGTACAGGCAGACAATCACACACACATGTAAAGGTAGCCACATACACACAAAGTTATAGGTAGTCAGTCATACACACACAGGTACAGGCAGTCACACAGTCACAGACAGACAAGTTGTACACACAGTCACAGACAGTCGCACAGACAGTCATACACATACAGTTACAGTCATAAAAACACAGCTACAGACAGCTGTTCAGACTGCTGCCACATAGTTACAAGCAGACAGTCTCACACAGTTACACACAGACAGACAATGTTACAGACAGGCAGTCACACACAGTTACATCTTTCCATTATAGGCTGGAGGGGGAAACAGGGGCACTGTTGAAGTAGATGGAGGATTATGGTCACGGTGGCAAAAGGAGAGCAAGAGCACTGTAGCAGTAGATAGGGGAACAGGGGCACTGTAGCAGTAGATTGGGGGAGCAAGGGCATTGGGGTAGATGGGGAGCTGGTGCATTATAGCAATATACGGGTGGAGCAGGTGCACTGGGGTAGATGGGGAGCAAGGGCACTATAGCAGTAGATAAGGGGAGCAGTGGCACTAGGGTAGATGGGGAACAATGGCAATATAAGGGTAGATAGGGCGCTATAGGAGTAGATGGGAGGAGCATAGACACTATAGGGGTAGATCGGGAGCAGTGGCACTGTAGGAGCAGATGGGGGAGCTTGGACCTCCCAGGCAGCAGATTCGGGACTTGGTTAGCCCTGCCCCATCAGCTGCTTAGCTCCGCCCCTCCCAGCTGCTTAGCTCCACCCCCTACAGTAGAGGATAGGGAAGATGCACTGTGTGTTTCTGTGTGTGCAAGGAAAGAATGGTGTGTTTCTGTAAGGATGCATTGTGTATGTGTGTAGTGTGAAAGAGAGGATTTGTGGGGTAGGATAGGGGCTGAGTTTTGTGTCTTTAGTATATCTCTTACAAACCCCTTGTGCGTCTCTTATCCTCTTTGTATGTCTCCTACATCCTGGCAACCCCTTTGCGTGTCTTACTCCCCCAAGCCCCTTTGTGTCTTTCTTTTCCCAGCTCCTTGGTGTGTTTCTTTTCCCCCCAGGCCACTCTGTGTGTCTCCCTCACAAGCAACTCTGTGTGTCTCTCTCCTGAGCCCCTCTGTCTCCCCTACCAGCCTTTCTGTGTGTCACGGTTCTCACCGCGACATCCAGACAGCCAGACGAGGTCGCCCCTGAAGTGCCCGATGAGGGACTTGAACCTGGGTGCTTTGCAATCCTAGACCTGCTTTTTTGCCTCTGATCACCAATTAGCCAGGTATAAGACACTGCCTCTTCCTGAGGGCAGTGTCAGTTCATTGTTCATTGACCCCCCCAGTGTCCTTTAGTGGTCTCTCCTCCCCCCACCCCCAGTGTTCCTTAGTGGTCTCTCCTTCTCTCCCTCCTCCCCCCAGTGTCCCTTAGTGGTCTCTTCCCCCCAATCTTTTCCTTAGTGGTCACTCCCCTCCCCATCTTTCCTTTGTGGTCTCTCCCCCATCTTTCCCTTAGTGGTCCCCTCCTCTCCTAGTGTCCCTTAGTGATCAATGCTCCCCAGTGTCTTTTAGTGGTCTCTCCCTCTTTCCTCCCCTATCTTTCCTTAGTGGTTTTCCCCTTCCCCTGGTGTCCTTAGTGGTCCCTCCCTCCCGTGTCCCATAGTGGTCCTCCCCTGGTGTCCCTTAGGGTCTGTTTCCCCGGTGTCACTTAGTGGTCTCTCCTCCTCTCCCTCCCCAGTGCCCCTTAGTGGTCTCTCCCCCCCTCGGTGTCCCAAAGGAGCTGCCCCCCAGTGTCCCTTAGTGGTCTCTCCTCCCCCTTAGTGATCTATCCTCCTCTCGCTCCCCCCCAGTGTCCCTTAGTGGTCTCTCCTCCCTCCAGTGTCCCTTAGTGGTCTCTCCTCCCTCCAGTGTGCCTTAGTGGTCTCTCCCACCCCCCAGTGTTCCTTAGTGGTCTCTCCTCTTCTCCCTCCCCCCAGTTTCCCTAAGTGGTCTCTTCTCCCCCTTAGTGGTCTCTCCTCCTTTCCTTCCCCACAGTGTCCCTTAGTGGTCTCCCCCACCCCCAGTGTCCCTTAGTGGTCTCTCACCCCCTCCCCCCCAGTGTTCCTTAGTGATCTCTTCTCCTCTCCCTCTCCCCAGTGCCCCTTAGTAAAATAGAGATATAATATATAATTTCTGAAGCAATTTTATATTAAGATTCATTGTTTAATTGTATTTTTTTTTCTACAACATTAACTAAAAAAATTGCATTTCCTATGGGAAATATAACAACTGGCTATACAATCCTGGACTAGTTACATAGCTAATGCAATGTACTTAATAGTTAAATCCTGATTCTGAAATGTAGATAAATAATAGATAATATAATAATTATAAACACGCATCTTAATTGGTTTACAGGCAAAAATAAAATAAGGAATGAGACACATGAAACAGAGAATTTAGTGATTTAAAAAAGGTTTGGCTAGGTGTCATGGTAGAATGTTTGCAGGAAAGTAGGTCAATCCTAGTTGAAAAATAGATGTTATTGTAGAAAAACACAAAGCCCAACACAAACATACAACATTATCCCTGCGCTCAAAATCCAGCACTCCTGTGTGGCAGCAATATAGTACCCATCAGCCCCAATACATACAATAAAAAACAAAGAAAAATGTTACTTACACATTATCTCAAATCCCTTTGCACATTTAAATGACTGGAGATTTATTTATTTATTTTTTATCTTCCATGTTTTTGTATTTAAGCTTAAACAGAACTGTGGGAAAATACCAAACATTTTATGCCAAGAAACTCCCCAGTAAGTTACAAAAAGAAGAAATAGAAAAATATGCTCTTCTGTCGTCTTCAACAAAGCCTACAATAACAAGCAAGCTATGTAGTTTAACCGTTGTTACAATTTTTATATACTTTCAAGGGTTTCAGTGATGGAGCAAAGTCTATGTTGGTTGTATACTTTTCTCAATGTCAAGTTTAATCAGACCTGTGTTGTTTTGGTGTAGGATAAATAAGACCCTTTAATCTTGATCTTTAGGGACATGCTAATGAGAGAATAACAGCCACAAATTTGGGGTGGGAGCATGAGAAACAAGGAGTAAGAGAAAGGGGGGAGTAGCAGCCACAAAGAGGGGGAGTGGGAAACACAAGCGGCGGAACAGGAGAAGACATGATTGGGGTAAGTGACACAAGATGGAAGTAAGAAACACAAAATTGTGAGTCTATCAGTTTGGGGGATCTTTGCATATTTCACAAACAACTACGAAGCGGACAGATCTGGTGGGGGTCCGATGGCCACAGGTGCAGGAGAGGTGAGTTTTACTTACTTATGGCTGTCATGTTAATGATACAGGTCATCTTCTAAATAACTGGAGGGTTTTTTTATATTAGTTTTTATAGTAGAAACACAACTTGGTAGTATGCATTTTAGAAATTAAAATACTAATTAAATCACATCAGCTAAATAGTAAACAATTTTACACTGTAAAGTCTTATGTTTAGCTGTAAAAATGGAAACTACCGTGCCCTTCCATTCTCCAGAAGAAACTGTTTAGTAGCTGATACTAAAACAAAGTGCAACCATAAACTTTCATTGTGCAGTATTTATTATGAACATTCCTTTAAACCTCCAATAAAGGGGACTCACAAAATCAGTGCCCACAAACCAGGCACCAGTTTTCACCAATATAAATCAGAATCAGGATCCTGTTTAGTTTACCCCTGCTCCAAAGACAGTTCAGTTACAAAGGGCCAATAGGAAATTTCTCCCTGATGAAGTAAGTGCAGACTAACAAAATGCATTGGCGTTGAAAGATCACCACTATATTGAATTTTGCACCAATTGTGACTCCGTAAAAGATTGAACTAGCTTTGGTGCATGGCTGGAAACTGTGCTGGGGTGATGCTAAGAAGAATCCTGATACATATTGTGGATACTTTACTTTATATGAATTCGTCTACATGCTGGAGTGTCTTATTTGTGGGCAGTGATTTTGTTAAAGGACCACTATAGTGCCAGGAAAACATACTCGTTTTCCTGGCACTATAGTGCCCTGAGGGTGCCCCCACCCTCAGGGTCCTCCTCCCGCCGGGCTCTGGGGAGAGGAAGGGGTTAAAATCATACCTTTCTCCAGCGCCGGGCGGGGAGCTCTCCTCCTCCTCCTCTCCTCCTCCATAGCGACGTCATCGGCTGAAACTGCTATGTTTATTAAAAAAGGGTTAACCCAAATGCACCAGGCACCCAGACCACCTCATTAAGCTGAAGTGGTCTGGGTGCCTATAGTGGTCCTTTAAGGGGTTTATTTGAGGTTTCACACACAAAACCCTACAAGCCAACACCTCTCCACCCAATACTACAAACTACATAGCATACACAACACTACACACACCTAATATATACATTCACATATAACAGACACACAATACCTACAGCCAATACATTACCAGCCTCACAAAGCAACCACCACAAAAATACATAACACAAACCTAGAGCTCTTCAACTTACAAAAAGATTACTTAAAAAAATATGTCTGGCACTCTAAGTAACTTCAAAGTTTTACTTTGGCACAGTGCTATCAAAAGATTGCCTATAGAGTTATCCTATAGAAGAATGGACACTGGATGGGCTTCAGGGAATCGGAGAATTAAGAGAGGTTGTTATGCACTTGTCTATGAATGCTATGGCCAGCTAAGTGTTGCTGTACCTAGATAGCTAGAGGAAATTAGGAGATAACAGCTAAATGGAGAAAAGGAACAATTAGCGACATGTGTCATGAACAAAAATGTGGCAAGATGAGGTGTAAGGAATTGCGTTATTAGAAAATTGCACTCATTTGATATTATGTTTATTGAGTTCATCACTGTTTTTAGTTTGTTTATGTGATTGGGGAATTCCATGATAGCATGAAACTTTTGTAAGGCCACTACTTATCAGCTTAATGAAGTGGTCTGGGTGCCAGGTCCAGCTTGGATTGACAGCCGCTAGAGGCGCTTGTGTGATTCTCACTGTGAAAATCACAGTGAGAAGACTCAAGGGTCCATAGGAAAGCATTATGAATGCTTTCCTATGAGACCGGCTGAATGCGCACGCAGCTCTTGCCGCGCTTGCGCATTCAGCCGAAAGGGAGGAGAAGAGGAGGATCGGAGGCGGAGAGCTCCCCGCCCGGCGCTGGAAAAAAGGTAAGTTTTAACCCCTTCCTCTCCCCAGCGCTGGGTGGGAGGGGGACCTTGAGGGTGGGGGCACCCTCAGGGCACTATAGTGGTCCTTTAAATACATGCATCTATCTATGTGTTTGTATGTGTGTGCTCTCCAGCACGTGTCAAAGGGAATGGGCCAGTTTAATAATTGAAGCAGAGTTAATGAGAGGGAGAGAATAAGCAATCAGTTGTGTGGTCTTCTATTACCGTGCCAGTAGTTAGGACAGATAAATTAATGTGGTCTTCTATTACTGTGCCAGTAGTTAGGACAGCTTCTTAATTATCTTTATTGGAACATTTCACCCGATGTAGTTATTTGCTCGTTATGATGCTGCTTGGGTAATTGCGTATTGACCTACATTCTGCATGTCAGGAGTTTTACCACTAGTGCACTGTGGTTTTCCACAAAGGAAATATTAAGTATTTGTTCACAAACATCCTTTACCCTTTCTGAAAAATTGTTTATTTGGCCATTTAAGCATTGCATCATTGTCCATACATTTTAATCTCGGATAGATCTTGATGCATTGTGTTAAACTGTTTACAATGTCCATAATACTAAAGCTGAAAGCAAGTCTTATAGAAAGTGCTAAGCTGCAACGTGATTTAGCCTTCCTTCCAGCCTACTGGTGATCCCTGGTATTTAAAACAGTTTAATGGTCGAACTTGAAAATGCAATAGTATGTGATTATATGCAGTGTTTGGTTTCTGTTTTCTTGTAACAAATATATTTTATCAATAAAAAGTTTAACTTGGAAGCAAAACAAACATCTCATTACAGCAATGTTAAAGAAGCCACTGTAGTGGTTATGGTGCCAGTTGTGAAACCCTTCTAAAATGTTGATAAATTATGACAGTGCACTTCTGGCATCAGAACCACTACAGTGGGCTGTAGTTGTTATGGTTGTTGGACTGTTCTCATTGATTTTTTTAATTTATTTTTTTCAGAATATATCTTATTATCTAGACATGAAATTATTAGAAACGAAATTTATTTAGTTATATGATTAACCATTTTCAACTCAGGACAGGTTAGGGGGGTAGAATCTATATAATGTAAGCTGGTAATGAGTATTAATGACCACTGTAAAAGGGAAAAAAAACTCTTGATAATTTCACCAACAAGCTCAAATATGGACTGACGGCTAATACATTCTTAATAACAATAACATCCTCCTACTTTACACACAGAGACCTTGGCCACAAGTGAAAGGCTAATTAAGAGTGGAAATGTGGAAAGGGTAGTAGGTTATATTAATACCATCTAAAACAGTAAAATACCCAGCAGTTTGATTGCTCCACCCTTTCCCACTTATTATTATTTAAACTCTTTATACTTATTCTTCCTTTTTCTTTCTGTTTTAACAAGTTCAGCTCCCTTTTACAACTACACATAATAGTTCTAATTGGCACACCACTACTTATTTTCACTATCTGAAACTGTGAATATCATAAACCTGTCCCTCACTGCTGCTTTCCCCAAGGAAACCCTGATTACAATTATAATTAAACAGCCATGGGCCCCTTTCATCACTGTAAGTATTATATGGTCAGTACATTCCTACTAATCATTTGTAATTCCGTTTGAACACATGGGATGAACAATTTCCTTAATTATTTTCAATATATCAATGAGGAAAATTTTAAGAGGAAGAAAAAAAAATGCAAAGAACATTTATTAGATATGACTTTAATTAAATATTTTACAGGTTCTTTAATAGGTAATTAACCTCTTAAGGACACATGACATGTGTGACATGTCATGATTCCCTTTTATTCCAGAAGTTTGGTCCTTAAGGGGTTAAAGGGATACGATAGTGCAAGGAATACAAAGCTGTATTACTGGCACTATCGCTCCCCCTTCCTATCCCCTCCCTTGTATCCCCCCTACTCAGTAAATATAGGGTTAAAAGCCCTTTGTTTACTTACCTGATCCCAGCACCAATGTCCCTTGTTCCTTCACTTCAATGAGCCAAAGTGGTCTGGGTGCCTACAGTGTCCCTTTAATAATCATAACTGAGAATAATGGTGGATAGGTGACCTGGATTTTAAGATTTTGGGAGAAGGAGTTAAAAACAATAGAGAGCTGGGGAGGTTTGGTAATCGCTTGTGATATTGACTTTGCCCATTAATGATAACTGCTGTAAAAATTAATTATTGGGGAGGGATCTGGCTGTGCAAGGAGCAACATGTGAGTGAAGAGCTTCCACTCTGCAATCAACAGCGCCTTGGAAATAAGCTAATGTGACACAGAAATGGTGCAGAATTAGAAGCCCTTGGCACACTGAACAGAGACGCATAGGCTACTTCATCTCCATACCAGACAATATCCGTGGATCCCACCATGCAGAAAAAATGGCTGCCACCTTGCCAGGCTTGGAGCGAGTGGTCAACTCCTTACCAGAATCAGCCTACTCTGGCACAGAGTTGAGTACTGCCTCTGCAAATATTTTCAAGAAAACCGATATTGGAGCTGAATTAATAATAGCTATTCACTTGCAACTGGCCGAGGTCAAACAAGATCTCTCTGCACTAGAGACCAGCATAGAGACCATAGCAACATTGGACTGCAGAACTTGCAGCTACAGAACAAAAAAACATGAATCTGGAGCTTCACCAATATTTTGAAGACCTGGACAACCATTGAAGGTGACTTAATTTCAGGGTCCGTGTCAGAAGATGAGACTGTATCAGATGCAGACCTCGGAGGCCTGATTTGAGCAGATGCTGACTCATCACACGTGATGCAAATGGACCAAGCTCACAGGGGCCTGAGAACATCATGACAAGACGGACAGCTGCAGTATGTGATTTGTTAAATTCAGGCTTTTGTGCGTAAAGAAAGAATAATGCAAAGTGAAAGCCATTCATAATCCTCAAGAATAGAAAGGCCAGATTAGGCTTTGCCATAAAAAATCCTAAAAAGCCAGCACAGTTGTGGAACAGCATTTTATGGACAGATTAAACTAAGATCAAAAAGTATGGAGATTGCTTGGAATGGAACATGATCCGAAGCATACCACATCATCTGTAAAACATAGTGGAGGCAGTGTGATGGCATGGGCATGCAAGGCTTCCAATGGAACTGGGTCACTAATGTTTATTGATGATGTGACAGAAGACAGAATCAGCCAGATGAATTCTGAACTGTATAGGGATATATTGTCTGCTCAGATTCAACCAAATTCAGTGAAGTTGATTGGAGGGCATGCCATATACAGGTAGACAATGACCTAAAACATACAGTGAAAGCAACCAAAATGTTTTTAAGGCAAAGAAGTGGAATATTCTGCAATGGCCGAGTCAATCAACCGATCTCAACCCGATCAAGCATGCATTTCTTGCTGAAGACAAAACTTAAGGTAGAAATTAAAAAACAACAGGTGAAGGCAGCTGCAGTAAAACCTGGCAAAGCATCACAGAGGAAACCCAGCATTTGGTGATGTTTATGCATTCCAGGCTTCAATTGTCTACAAAAAAATTCTTGAAAAAGTATTCAAAATTAACATTTAATTTATGATTGTGTTAATTTGTCCAAATTATATTTCATTGAAATAAGGGGACTGTGTATGAAAATGGTTTTAATTCCTAAACGTTTCATACATTATTTTTGTTCAACCTCTTGAACTAAAGCTGAAAGTCTGCACTTCAATTGCATTTCAGTTGTTTTATTTTAAATCAATTGTGGTGGTGTACATAGCCAAAATTTCGAAAAACATGTCAGTACTTTTACGTACTTTTTGTACATAATAAAGCTAAGTTTTTTGAGATTGTTATGGTGTGCATTCTATATCCTGTAGATATTTAGATAACATACTTTACTCATTTATGCAAACCTGGGTGTTCACTCCGTTTGGGTTTTTCACTTTTCTGTTCTAACACAACAAACGCTCAGCGAGGTGGGTGGTACCTCATCTCTTGGGGGTACGCCTTGTAGTGGGTCTCCTAGCAACCAACATCCTTGCCCAGAAGGGAGTCAGTTAGAATACAGAAAGACCCATTTCCCGCCTAGTAACCGGATGACACACAGTCTTGGGGGTACAACAACAACTTTATTGGCCACACTCTGCTTTATACTTTCCCCATGCAAGGTGTGGATCACACAGAAAGACAAAGACAAAGAAATGTCCCCTCCAAGGGTTTTCCCCCTCCCAGGGGTTGTATAATGAATCCGAAATCCTAGTCCCTTTGTCCTCTGTTCCCGCTACTCAGGGTTCCCTCCCAGGGCCCTCCCCCTCTCAGGGGTCTCCTGACGGAAACAGAACTCCAGTTCCTTTGTCCCCTGTTCCCGCCACCCATCCTCAAGGTTTCCCACCTCATGAGCCTCTGTACCTAGGAGCTCCCTGCCTCCTAGGCTCCCAGTCACAGAAAGTCTGCCAAACCGCTATTGTCCCCACCAATCTCAGGGACCCCCAGAACGGTAACTGCCATGAACAGCCTCTGTTCGCGGGGTCCCTGGGTGAAACCAGGCAAGGGAAGCGTCTCCTTTTGGGACACAAATGCTCCCCCTGGCCGCCGCCCATCTATACGAACGGCAGCCACCCAGGGGAGCACTTAATAATTACTTCCCTTGCGGTTTCACACTTAAGTTGCAAGTTGCCAATATTCTAATTGATTGTTGTGAGCACTTCAAGGGGCACTGGGGAGGTCCTCGTTCGGGATCCAAACAAGGTGGGAGGCAATCCGCAAATGCTCCCCCTGAATGGCGTTCATATAACGAACGGGCCACCACCCAGGGGAGGCACGCACCGAGTCTTCCCATGTGGTTTGTGGTTTTGACACCTCATTACGAGGTGCGAATATTCTAAATCAATGTTCTAAATGAGTCGTCGGGGTGGTCCCCATTCGGGATGTGAATGCATTCCCTTCATGTAGGACCTTCCGAACTGGGAGCATTCATACAAAAATAACAGGGAAACACACAGAACATATTACAGCAATTCACCAACAGGCAGTGGTCCTGCCACACGCCTTATCTTCATGACACCCATGACGTGCTGCACAGTCGGGTTTCTATGGAGAATGCTGCTTCATTTGATTTTTTTTTACTACTAATTTCACACATATGGTTCTGACACCTTACATTGTACTCTTTCCTTAATGTTAAATGGACACTATAATCACCAGAACAACTACAGCTTATTGTATTTGTTCTGGTGAGTAGAATCATTCCCTGAAGGTTTTTTTGCAGAAAACACTGCCTTTTCAGATAAAATGCAGTGTTTACATTACAGCCTAGTTATAACTCCACTGGCCACTCCTCAGATGGCTGCTAGAGGTGTTTCCTGGGGCAGTGTGCATCACCATTTAGTGTCTCCACCCTCTGCATGCATACACTGAAATTTCCTCATAGAGATGCCTTGATTCAATGCATATCTATGAGGAAATGCTGATTGGCCAGGCAGTGTTTGACTTGTGCTGGCTCTACCCCCGATCTGCCTCCCTGACAGTCTTAGCCAATCTTATGGGGAAGCATTGTGATTGGCTCAGACCACCACTTCTGATGATGACAGCAGGCATATCAGGGGCAAAGGCAGTAGCTGCAGACTTGAATAAAATTTGGATTTTACTACATTTAAGGAGGCCAGGGTGGCTAGATGGTGGTTTTAACACTACAGGGTCAGGGATACATGTTTGTGTTCCTGACCCTATAGTGTTTCTTTAAAAATTAGAAATATGCATAGTGCAACGGGACAAAATCAACCGCTTTAATGTAACACACATGCAGGAGTATGGGTCAATGTTTTGGAGAATTAAATTAATTTGAACAGCATTAGATTTTTCTGAGTATTATAAGAATATTCAAAATTTTATTTTTTATTGTACGGGTAAACTTGTTTATAAACGAGGAAATCACCTCTTTTGATTGTCCATCAGTAATTGTCCATATTATAACCTTTTTTCAAAAATATATTTGCTTGTTCAAAATATTTTTCCGTATTCTATTCTAACCCTCAGACCTATCTGCCCAGCTCATTTCCTGCAACAACCAAATTTAATAACAAAATGCAATAAAACTATAGATTGAAGAAAAATTGGCCAAGAGATTAATATCCTGGACTCTAAGGAAACAGATAAGGGGGTAACCCTAAATAAATTGGTAACAAAGAAAGAAGAAAACAATCTGTTCCTAATATCAATATCAAGTGTATCGATACAGATAAAAACTAATAGAATTATTAGAAATCTTGAAGATACTTTATTAAGAATATCAAAAAGCAGACAATGGACGTACAAAAACCCTTGTTTTCTTCTGTCTTTTTTACCTTAATAAAACTACGCTCTACAAAAATTAAAACTTAAAACGTACTCTCAGGGTAATAAGGTAGGGAAATCTCTTGTCGCAATGTTAAAACAGAAGCAGGTGCAATCCAAAATATCATATCTAATTGCCAAAGATGGCATTCAAATTTACAACCCCCAAGATATCAGTGATGAAATGGCAACATTTTATCATACCCTGTATAACTTAAAGGATGAGGAAGCGTTGCATCAATCAAATTCACAGGAAATAGAAGAACTCCTCAACTTAACTGAGCTACCCACTTAAATTCGACTACAAAAAAAAACATATTACAAGCAAATAATGAAAACCACATAGACCCTGCCAGTAGGGAAGTCCCCTGGCCCAGATGGCTTTACCAACTCATACTACAAAGCCTTTGTCACTCTTCTGACTCCTCACTTGGAAAAAACCTTTAACCACATAATACAGACAGGCACAGTCGCCTCTGAAACCCCCGTATGAAAGCTAAAACCTGAGGCCCATCTCCTTGTTAAACACACACATTAAACAAAATGTATTCAAACAGACTGCCCACTATCATTCCCTCTATTATAGATGTAGACGAGGTGGGGTTCGTGAGCGGGATGCAAGGAGCGCAAGATCTTCAACCTTATACAGGGGCTGCTAAGGGGGAGGACGCCCAGTGTGTGTCTCTCCCAAGACTCTGAAAAAGCTTTTGATTGGTGGAACTGGTCCTTCAATTTCACGCCCACCCAACTTTCTATTGCTATTGCTTTCTATTGCTAGTCTAGGCACTATACTCGAAACCCACTGCTCATATAATGAATAATGGATTCAAATCCCACCCTTTCACGATAAGTAATGGATCAAGACAGGGCTGTCTACTATCCCCATTACTTTATATTTTAGCTCTAGAGCCCCTAACACAAATGATCAGAGACAATACAGAAAATGCTCATACAAACTAAATATCACTAAGACAAATGCCATTGAGTTCAACAACCCCGCCCCTATGCTAGAAACCTTGAAAAGCACTTATGCATACAACTGGAGACACGACCAGTTACAATTCCTAGGCGCATCCCTAACCATAAACACCCACAATTTGTTTAAAACGAACTATCTCAAAATGCTAAACAAAGTCAAGAATCATAGAAACAGGAGAGAGACAATCTGTCCCAATGAGATGTCAAGATCAAAAAACTAATAATAAATAAAAAGATTATATATATATATATATATATATATGTAAAGGCTTGTCTGGAGTTGTGGGAGGGGCATGGTGATCCTGTTTAAACTCACGCCCCTTTTTCTGCATCACCGTGGAGTTTTGACTTCAGCAGGCATCACGTCCGGTTTCGGACTTCCGGGTTACGATTACTTCCGGTTCGCGGTCTGTGCGTTCAGATCGGCTAACAGCTGCTGTTTTTCCCACACGCTCGGGGGGCACTAAAATCGTGAGTCTTGCATATTCCGGTCCCCTCACCATCTGCCACATGGTCCATAGGGGTGGGGGGGCTGGCAGTAAAACGCACGGACGCAGCAGCCAGAGACCACACAAGTCTCCACTCTGCTGACAGGTTTCGTTTTCAGCTTACTTAGTACACTACTAAAACGAAGCTTACATGCTGCTGGGGAAGTTTGTTTAAACTGTAAATACTGTATCACATGCCACAGTACAACTACTGGGCTTCATAATGTATACTGTTATGACATACTACTTGCTGCATACTATTTTATACTTAGCACATACTAACTAAACTGCATACTAATGTATACTTTATGTCATACTACTTACTGCATACTACTGTATACTTAGCCCATACTAACTAAACTACATACTAATGTATACTTTATGTCATACTACTTACTGCATACTACTCTATACTTAGCCCATACTAACTAAACTACATACTAATGTATACTTTATGTCATACTACTTACTGCATACTACTGTATACTTAGCACATACTAACTAAACTGCATTCTAATGAATACTTTATGTCATACTACTTACTGCATACTAATGTATACTTCTTGGCTCAGTAAAACTGACATCGTCAATGCGTTTAAGTTACTACCCATTCACCCGTCACTATGGCATCTGCATGGTTTAAAATGGAAAGGTGTCTATTATTTTTTCACAAGACTCACGTTCGGGTCAAAAAGCAGCCCAAAAATATTTGACATCTTTTCCAAAACCTTATGTTGGCTGCTTTTAAACAATTGCAAATGCCAGGCCGTTATGCATTATCTGGACGACTTTCTGTTCGTGGAGAATAATTCCTCTTCCCCCAGTGATCTGACAAAGGCCATATAATTTTTTCATTCTTTTTCATTCCCCCAAGAAAACAGAAGGCCCTGACACGTTAATAAATTTCCTAGGTATCCTGCTTGATTCAGTAAACATGGAAGCGAGCTTACGTCCAGGTAAAATTGACAGCATTCCGACAACCAAGCTACCTGCCACATCATAAACAAAGGCCGTTCGGAGTCTCTAACAGGGCTCGAGTCCTGCAGGAACGCGTGGGAACGGCGTTCCTGCACTTTTTTCACAGCAGGAACGCCGTTCCCCCTGCAGGCACTCAGGTGGCGGCAAAAAATGCCGCCCCCAAATGCCCTGTGTTCCCCCTGTCATGGGGAGCCACCTGGCGAACGGCTCTCTCCAGGGCTCGAGTCCTGCAGGAATGCGTGGGAACGGCGTTCCTGCACTTTTTTCACAGCAGGAACGCCGTTCCCCCTGCAGGCACTCAGGTGGCGGCAAAAAATGCCGCCCCCAAATGCCCTGTGTTCCCCCTGTCATGGGGGGCCACCTGGCGAACGGCTCTCTCCCTGTCACACGCGGAGAGGGAGCTGTGTGCTCTCTGCTCCCTCTCGCCGCGCGGGATGTCTGCTGATACTGGGAGCCGGGTTGATGACGTCATATTCCGGCTCCCAGCATCAGCAGACATCCCGCGCGGCGAGAGGGAGCAGAGAGCACACAGCTCCCTCTCCGCGTGTGACAGGGAGAGAGCCGTCCTCAGTGCAGCCCCACTGGACCCCAGGGAAAGGTAGGGATGCTGGGTGGGTTGGAATGGGATATGTTAATTTGTTGATAATATTATTAATGTATGTCTGTTTGTGGATGTGTGGATGTCTGTCTGTGTGGATGTCTGTCTGTGTGGATGTCTGTCTGTGGATGTGTGGATGTCTGTTTGTGGATGTGTGGATGTCTGTTTGTGGATGTCTGTTTGTGGATGTCTGTTTGTGGATGTCTGTTTGTGGATGTCTGTTTGTGGATGTCTGTGGGTGTGTGGATGTCTGTTTGTGGATGTGTGGATGTGGATGTCTGTTTGTGGATGTGTGGATGTCTGTTTGTGGATGTCTATTTGTGGATGTCTGTTTGTGGATATCTGTGGGTGTGTGGATGTCTGTTTGTGGATGTGTGGATGTCTGTTTGTGGATGTCTGTTTGTGGATGTCTGTTTGTGGATGTGTGGATGTCTGTTTGTGGATGTCTGTTTGTGTATGTGTGGATGTCTGTTTGTGTATGTGTGGATGTCTGTGGTTGTCTGTTTGTGGATGTGTGGATAGTGGATGTCTGTTTGTGGATGTCTGTTTGTGGATGTCTGTGTGGATGTCTGTTTGTGTGGATGTCTGTTTGTGTGGATGTCTGTTTGTGTGGATGTCTGTTTGTGGGGATGTCTGTTTGTGGGGATGTCTGTTTGTGGATGTGTGGATGTCTGTTTGTGGATGTGTGGATGTCTGTTTGTGGATGTGTGGATGTCTGTTTGTGGATGTGTGGATGTCTGTTTGTGGATTTGTGGATGTCTGTAGATTTGTGGATGTCTGTTTGTGGATTTGTGGATGTCTGTTTGTGGATTTGTGGATGTCTGTTTGTGGATGTGTGGATGTGGATGTGTGGATGTCTGTTTGTGGATTTGTGGATGTCTGTTTGTGGATGTGTGGATGTCTGTTTGTGGATGTGTGGATGTCTGTTTGTGGATTTGTGGATGTCTGTTTGTGGATGTCTGTGGATGTGTGGATGTCTGTTTGTGGATGTCTGTTTGTGGATGTCTGTTTGTGGATGTCTGGATGTCTGTTTGTGGATGTCTGGATGTCTGTTTGTGGATGTCTGGATGTCTGGATGTCTGGATGTGGATGTCTGGATGTGGATGTCTGGATGTGGATGTCTGTTTGTGGGGATGTCTGTTTGTGTGGATGTCTGTTTGTGGGGATGTCTGTTTGTGGATGTCTGTTTGTGGGGATGTCTGTTTGTGGATGTGTGGATGTCTGTGGATGTGTGGATGTCTGCTTGTGGATGTGTGGATGATGTGTGGATGTCTGCTTGTGGATGTGTGGATGTCTGTTTGTGGATGTGTGGATGTCTGTTTGTGGGTTTGTGGATGTGTGGATGTCTGTTTGTGGATGTGTGGATGTGGATGTCTGTTTGTGGATGTGTGGATGTCTGTTTGTGGATGTCTGTTTGTGGATGTGTGGATGTCTGTGTATGTGTGGATGTCTGTGGATGTGTGGATGTCTGTTTGTGGATGTCTGTTTTTGGATGTGTGGATGTGGATGTCTGTGGATGTGTGGATGTCTGTTTGTGGACGTCTGTTTGTGGACGTCTGGATGTGTGGATGTCTGGATGTGTGGATGTCTGGATGTGTGGATGTCTGTCTGTGGATGTCTGTCTGTGGATGTCTGTTTGTCTCAGTGTGTGTAGGAGTGTATTTATGTCTGTTAGCGTTTGTACGTGTGTATGTGAGTGTATGTGCTTCTGTTAGTGTATGCATGTGTATGTTTGCAATTGCATGTATCTTCATACGTTATTGTAAGTTTCTGTCAAATAAGTGAGAGTCTGTCATTTAGTGTGTGTGTGACTATTAGTGTGTGTCTCTCTGTCAATGAATGAGTGTGTGTCAGTGAATGTGTGTGTCAAATCAGTGATGTCTGTGTGTTTGTTATTGAATGTGTGTGTTACTTATAGTGTGTATCTGCCAGTGTGGGTGTCTGTCAGAGAGTGTGCTTAAAGGGACACTATAGGCACCCAGACTACTTCAGCTCCTTGAAGTGGTCTGGGTGCAGTGTCCCAGTCCCCTTAAACCTTCTCAGAAACTGCAATAATTACCTGAGGGGTAACTCCAAGTCTAGTGGCTGTCTATCAGAAAGCCACTAGAGGGACTTTCGGGTGGTTAGGTGACCAAAAGTCACCTAACTGATGCTGGACATCCTCACCCTGTGCATGAGGACATCCAGCATCTGCTAAATACCCATAGGATGTTAACCCCTTCAGTGTCGAGTGGGGGAGGGGAGGACATGAGAGGAGGGGGGCACTATATGGAATTATAGTGCCAGGAAAACAACTTTGTTTTCCTCGCACTATAGTATTTCTTTAAAAGGAGCAGGAAAAGGTGGAATCTAAAGAGGAAGGGGTGGGTTCTTAATCAGGAAGCGGTGCACCCTTGACATGAAGGAGTGGTAAATTTAGATTAGGGGGGTGCTCTATAGTCATGTCTAGGGCAGCATAAAATTAAAATACACCACTGTGTGAGTGTGTGTGTGCACGCGTGTGTATGTATGTATGTATGTATATATATATATATATACACATACATACATACATATATATACACATACATACAAGTGTTTTTTTTTTTTTTTGGGAGAGTTCCCACACTTTTTTCCCCAGGACTTGACCCCTGGTCTCTAACGATCATGAGATTCATGAGAAGACTGACCTGGCTGGCTGCCTGCAATCACTTTTATTTGGTGTGTTCTCATGTACCAGGGGTCTTTAATACTGCAACAGACAAGTTGTCTCGCTGTGAATTCCAGGCATTCAGAGAGACGTTAGCCACGGCCTCCCCTACAACCACTGCAGCACCACGTTTTCAGGAGCTGGTGATGGACTGAAAGGATTGGCAAGGCATAGGCTCGCCTTGGCTAGTCTAGCCCTGTCCGACAATACTAAATGGTCTTACGATAGGGCCTTCAAACTATACAAGAGGTTTATGATAGAACACAACTTGGTGCAGTTTTTTGCCATTTCCACACTGGTAGCTCTTGTTTTGTTTTGTCATCTAAAACTCAAACTGTCACACAACACCATCAAATTATATTTAATCGGCATACAACACCACATGTATACCTTATACCCAGATAACTCTAGTTTCTTATCTTCTTACTCCATTAAAAACATTCTTAAAGGCGTACAGAAAGCCAGTACCACTCCTCCATCAACAAGATTACCAGTACATAAGCAGTTATTTAAGGATATGTCCGACTTGTTGGACACGGCTCCATTTGAACACTATACAAACATGGTAATCAAAACAGCCATCTACTTGGCATATTATGGTTTTCTTAGACCTGGCGAGTTTACCATACACGGAAACAAATACGCACAAAACTGCCTCAAACGGTCCCATCTCACCAAACTACATGATCACTATATCTTGTCACTACCAGTTATGAAAACAAGCCAGCTGGGCAAGATAGTACCAGTCACATATTATCCTGCTGCAAACAAATGGTGCCCGGTGAAAGTATTGGATACATACCTCCAATCATTACCACTGCAGTCTGATATCCCGCTGCTAGTCTTACACAAAGAGGTCTTAACAACAGCCAAATTCATGCAATACGTCCGCATGTTACTGACCAGACTAGGTCTGAACGCTGGCAACTTTTCTGGCCATTCCTTTCAGATAGGGGCAGCCTCCACAGCCTCCAGACAAAATATTCCAGTACATGTAATCAAGTCTTTGGGCCGCTGGAAGTCCTCAGCATTTGCTTTGTATATACCTCAACCTGTGTTAGAAATTAGGCTGGCATTTGTTAAACTGTCATCTTAAGGTATTTTCTTTGCACTATGTTTTTCTATGTAATAAATATTTTTTTGGCAAAGACACTGCTTATTTTTGCCCTCTTTATTACAGGCCTACCGCATACGTCGGTTTCGGCACACTTCAACCGACTTGTTCATACCTATGGTTACACCATACTATACATACGTTATGTTACAAGAATAGCACCGAACACAAATGTAAAGGCTTGCCTGGAGTTGTGGGAGGGGCGTGGTGATCCTATTTAAACTCACCCCCTTTTTTCTGCATCACCGTGGAGTTTTGACTTCGGCAGGCCCCACCCACCACTCCCTCAACTCAATTTAATTTATTATTTTATATCTAGGGTGGGCCCTCTTTATTACAGGCCTACCGGATATGTCGGTTTCGGCACACTTCAACCGACTTGTTCATACCTATGGTTACACCATACTATACATACGTTACGTTACAAGAATAGCACCGAACACAAATATATATAATCAAAAAAAAAAGAATGTCAAGAATCAGTTACAAAGTTGGAAAGAGAAATATATCTCGTGGATGTGCAGAATTGCAGCCGTCAAGTTGCTGATACTCCTGAAATTTCAGTACTTCTTTAGAACCCTACCAATCAAACTCCCTTCTAACTATTTTAGGGAAGCACAAGCTACCCTGAATTCATTTATATGGGAAAACACCAAACTCAGAGTAGCCAAATCAGTACTTACCAAACCACACCACCAGGCAGCACAATTAAACTCATTACTTTGAGGGCTGCAAAAGGAAGTAAAATGGGGGTAAGAGTAGGACAAGTGCCCTGCAAACAAATGTGGATATGGAAATCACTTAAAATAACATAAAAATTTAAAATACAGCTGAGCCATAAAATAGCAGTAGATGGACTCTTTTATTTTAGCTTTGGAAGAACATAAATCAAAATCTAAAGCATGGCTGTCAGGAGGATCAACAGAATTATCCATTTGAGAGATGGTTGGAGTGCAGGGTATTCTCTTTCATTGTTCAAACTGAGCTCAACTCCTGATGCATGGAGAAAAGGCCTTCACAAGCTATTGTGTACATAGTTTATACTAAGTGACCCATAGGTTGAGGAGGCGGTGACCGTGGCGGTGTAGGTGGAATCGGCGGCGGAGGCGGAGTTGGCCAACACAGTTTTTTATTTTTATTTTAATTGAGGTAGCCCTAAAATATTGGGACATCTAAAAAAAGAAAACAAAGAATAAGTGCACTTGAGTATAACAATGGCTGGGTGAGGCTGGTATAAACGTCTATTCTGCACAAGGTACAGACAAGTCTGGTGGGATCCATGCCTGGTTCATTTTAATAAACGTGAGCTTGTCCACGTTGGCTGTGGACAGGCGGCTGCCTTGTCTGTGATAACGCCCCCTGACGTGCTAAACACACGTTCAGACAATATACTGGCTGTAGCGCATGCCAGCAACTCCAAGGCATAAAGGGCAAGCTCAGGCCATGTGCCTAATTTGGAGACCCAGAAGTTGAATGGGGGCAGACCCATCAGTCAGTACGTGTAGGCATGTGCACACGTACTGTTCCACCATGTTGTTGAAATGCTGCCTCCTGCTAAGACGTTCCATATCAGATGGTGGTACTGGTTGTTGTGGCGTGCTGACAAAGCTTTTCCACATTTCGGCCATGCTAACCCTGCCTTCTGTGGTGCTGGAGGTGCCCCAGCTGCGTTGGCGACCTCTTCCTCCTCCTCTGCCTTCGCCTTGTGCTTCCACTGAGCCCCTGGTGTCAGTTCGGAATGCCCTCAGCAATGCGTCTACCAGCGTGCGCTTTTAGTTGCGCATCTCCCAATCACGCTCCAGTGAGGGAATTAAGGACGGCACGTTGTCCTTGTAACGGGGATCCAGCAGGGTGGCCACCCAGTAGTCCGCACAAGTTAGAATGTGGGCAACTCGGCAGTTGTTGCACAGGCACTACAGCATATAGTTGCTCATGTGTGCCAGGCTGCCCAGAGGCAAGGACAAGCTGTCCATCTAATTCCGCAAGGTCTTCTTCAACTCCTGGAGCTTCATCTGCCAGGAGCTGACGTCAGTTCTGCACTCTTGTACATGGACAACACTGATGTCTATGGAGAATCCCACAAGACCCTGCATAGAATGAGCCTTTTTCCACTCAGCAGTCACTAGTGATGGCTGAGGGCTTGACCAGAGGTAGCTCTGCCTTTTGTCAAGTATGGGAAAAAAAATTAAGACAAAGTAGTTCCTATGATATGTTTTGAATGCTTTGAAATTTAAGTGAAATTCCAATAAAGTTCTTTACGAGCATTTCATAAAGACTTTATTTATATGAAATGCTAATTTTATTTTATTGAGGAGGACAGAGTGACAGAGCTGCTTTCAATTCTGCAGAATTGCCCTGATGAAATTCACTCATTTAATTGAATTAAATATTGTTATATCCAGTGGCGGAACTATTGCCACTGCAGCTGCCATTAAGTTAGGGCCATCCGATGGTAATGTGTCCTTAGGGGCACGGTCAGCGTTGCGGCCCTTTAACAGTGCGACCTGGCCCCTTCAGTAATGTCATCGCTGGGATGAAGTGACAACTGGTCATTTCCTCCCAGCTAACAGATTGAGCTGCGCAGGAGAGGCAGACATGAGGGAGCACGTACTAGGAAAGACTCCGACTCCCAACAGCATCAGCCAGCCGACTGGAGCACTGGGAAGTCATCCTGCTGCACCCTAAAGGTAGGAAACAGGGTGGCTAAAAATTAGCATTTTGCATGTGTATCTGTTTGTGTGTATCAGTGTTTGTATCTGAATGTGTATCATTATGTGTGTCTGCATGTGTGTTTGTATATGTACTTGCATGGGCGTCAGTGTGTGTATCTGTGCATCTGTAAGTATCTGCATATGTGTGTGTATCTGCATGTGTATCTGTATGTGTGTTAGTGTTTGAATCTGTGCGTCTATGTATCTTTTCACTAAACTTTTACAACGGTACATAAAAATACCACATACACACGCGCAAACACACATGATATCCCAGTAGTAGTTAATGCGGTTACAGAGGTTGTGTTTAAGGTTAGCCTAAAGACCTCCTAGCATTTAAGGTCCCCCTAAGCCTAAACATTCCTAGTTGTAATTGTAATACCATAACCAAAAAGGCCTGCCTAACGCTAACCTCGCTATAAATATCCCTAACATTATTATCCGATGCACACCAGAGTCTTCAACACCCCTAACTCCAAACACCTTATTACTCAAAGCAGCCCCAAATCTAAACAACCTGATTATGCACTAAAGTGAGAATTTAAAGGGAATTTCACATTCAAAGTAAAAATAGCCAAACTGGAGATATTTCCCCAAATCAGCTAATGCTTCCAGTTTGGCTACTTTGGCCTTAAATTTGACATTTTCAGTCTAGTGAATAACTGTAAATGACTTTAATTCTAAACACCGGATACATCCCTACCAATAAATTCAGTGGCTGGGTTATAACTTATATTTTAATATATTGAAGCCTGAATTTCGGTAAAGATGCTCCCTCTCCCTTTCCCCTCCCAGTGATACAAACACCTTTCATCATATAATTAGTAATGCGTTTTTATCAAAGTAAATGTGAGGAAAGTGTAGCACGTGTAGCATGTTGTTCGCAAATAATATGTCGATAAAGATTTGCTATAAAAAAAAAACCCTGCACACTGACTGAGCGGTGAAGCGGTTGCTAAGGAAGTGCATGGTAGCTTGGCAACCGCTCGATGCTCAGTGTGTAAAGCAAACTTGGAGATCGTGGGAGCGGTGTTTAGGAGGCTGAGAGACCCTGGCAGACCTCACTGTAAGAACTGGATGGTTATTATCCGAGATACGGGACGGGTATGGGGGGGTCACATATTACAACAGAATTATCCACTGACAACTGCTGCTAAGACTGTACTGTCACCTATGGGAAATGTATGCAGCAGCAGAGCTACACTGAGATCACTGATGGCATGCTCATGGCACAGGCACTTTATTTAATGCAGTGCACATATATCTGTAGGAGCTACATGACTCTGGCATGCCATGGCTTGATTCAGAACCTGTAGCCTGGTAATTAATTCTCATATCAAATATTAGTGGAAGTTATTTAGTTATTTAGTGTCAGACAGGGTTTATGACTAAAATGTGAATTCCATGTAACTATTTTGGCCTGAAACTGATAATCTAAATACTAATATTCTAATAATTCTAGTACATGTTCAATGCACAGCATTGAAGTAATCTAGTGTGTGCAAGCTGAGGTGAAGCTTAATATCTATTTTGTCAAACTATCTCCATTGAAGTGTATTTGTGCTGGATTGTTCTTTTAGGGTATATTCCTTGTTTTAATAAATAACTTTCAGAACATTCAGTGGTTAAAGGGACACTATGGGCACTGTAACTGCTTCATGGTATTGAAGTGGTTATGGTATCTGTGGTTCCCTGGTGCCCTGCTTACATTCAGTGTTAAACTATTTTTAATGGTTTAATTAGTCTGAGCAGAAATTGGTGGAAGTGATTGGCTGAGTGTGTTATCTTTCCACTTTTAGTCCATCACATCTGCCCTGTACTGGTATAAATTTGTATTACTAAAGAACTGTGTAATTTCTACCTTAGCCATACCTGCAATTGGAGCCAAACTGTTACATTGCTCGAATATGGTTTAACATTAAATGGAAGGACAGTGCCTGATAAAAACAGGCACTATAACCAGTTCAATGACATGAAATGTTTATAGTGTTTTTATAGTGTCCCTTTAAAAGGCTTTGGAGGTTTTGACTGAGTGCCTCTTCCAAGTCAGTTTCTGCGCTGCTGCCAGGGGACACTGGAGCACTTCCAACGGACTAGGCTGAAGCAGTTATAGCTCTGCAGACCTTCTCTGCTGTAAAGCAGTGAGTATAACTTTGCCCCACACATTAGTTGAGACTGAAAGTGGGGGGTAGAATAATCTTTACTGCACACATGTATACAGAGAAGTGTTAAATCTCTCTGCAAGGGATTCTCTATACCATGCTATACACAGTACAATTGTTCCTCCCTGGTGCTTCTCTGTTTGGGGACTTCATTAAGTTAGCCCAACCCAATAGGTGCCCTCACAGTCCTGAAGGGCAAACACGCAAAATGTCCCCTAGAATTCCCTTGACACTGAACATAGTGACCATAAACCCTCTCAGGGGTTTTTGGGACCAGGACCATAGTCTGTGGGCAGATGGCTGATCTCAAAGCCTCTCCAAAAGTCAGTGGCATCAGAGCTTCCATCACAGGGATCATTCACTAAACATAATTATACATTGTATATTTCCAGATTGGCTATTTGCCATTAAATTTGCAGTTCAGGAAGCGGGGCTTGGGACTGAAGCTTAACGGACGTCCTCTATGTTAGCTCCCAACCTCGATAAACCTAATCCACTGATATCTCGTAAACCATTCACCATCCGGTCAGATTAAGACCACACAACGACCCGGGCAAATGAGAGGAGCAGACGCCCTTCTTTCAACCCCCAAAGTCCGGGAAGGTCAAACTCAAAAGCAGGGCCTATCATCTGCCAGCCATCCACAACCTGAAGACTCTCCTCACAGGCTATCGGGTGTATGATAACCTAAACACAGAGGGAGAAGACACCTCGCCACCCAAAGACACCTCCACAACAATGAGGCGCTGCACACAGAAGTTGCAGCAGTGTTCTTCAGCTGAACAGCCAGATATTGGAGTGCTGTTGCAGCGACAGGCACCATCCAAGACAGCCGCTGCAGAGGCCTCACCTGCTCTGATGTGGCCAACACCACCAGCCCACTCACCAGCATCATGGGCGGAGGGGGAACAAAACACCATGCTCTCAGCCCTTAAAGACCCAGGGTATCATACCACAAAACATAACCTCCAACAATGGATGAGGGAACTCCAATACTTACTTGCCATGGATATTGGCACCCTTATGGCAGATGTTCGTCAAACCACTGAAAAGGTAAGCGCCATGGAGGAGAACATTCTCAAATTAAACAGCGGTGTGTCTCACCTCACAGACACACTGCACACATTACAAGCAGCCCACCAGACTCTAGCGGTATAGGTGTCCACGCAACCACATTAAGCTCCGCAGTGTACCTGCAGCGGTCCCATCAGCTGAACTGCCACACTTTCTCAGGAGACTAATGACCACCATCCTGTCTCCATCAGCTGCCTGTAAAATATTTCTGGAGAGCACATACCGCTTATTGGCAGGGCCCATCCACAGAAGCTCGGGATGTTATTCTGTGCTGTGCCACATCGCAAGACAAAACTACCATAATGTTGGCGGTGAGAGGCAAGACACCCATGGTGTTTGATAATGCCCAATTGCTTTTCTTTCAGGACTTAACAAGGGCTACACTGTACTGGCGGAAAATGTACCACCTTACCAGCCATCTGAAAATAGCGCATACAATATCGCTGGGGGTCGCCAAGGGTCCTAACGCTCACTCATAATGGGACTACCCACAGAGCCGTGGCTGAAGAAGATATACCCGCAATCCTCACTTCATTGGGACTCCCGGAACTGCCTATGACCAGGGCCATGAAAGGCCCATCCCAGATTGGAGATCCTGCCACAGCGGTACTGTTCACCCCTCGACCTCTGGGAAGCATGGATCCAGCTCACTGAAGGAGACCACACTTATAATTCCCTGTGCCGGTCAGACCGGACACAGTCTGAGCAGAATATTGTTATGTTATGATTTTCTTTTCAATATGATTTTTGTCTCTCATTTTATCTGGGGTCCTGTGGTCCTTCTTCACTTGACCTTGGCTAGTGCCATGACCAGACTTAGTGATGGTGGCACAGAACCACATTAATATGGAAGAGCCCCCCAACTCCCCC
Organism: Pelobates cultripes; assembly: GCA_933207985.1. Taxonomy (NCBI): domain Eukaryota; kingdom Metazoa; phylum Chordata; class Amphibia; order Anura; family Pelobatidae; genus Pelobates; species Pelobates cultripes. The sequence continues at coordinate 212,035,343 of OW240913.1, read as the reverse complement.
ATCCGCTACCCCCTTGGTTAGGGGCACCTACAATACTTGCAGCATACTCTCAGTTAATCGTGATGTGTTTTACATTGTGCAATGGCCCATGGCGGTTCAATGTTTCACAGGCGCATGGGGCGTCCCATAAGGCTTTGATAACTGGTACCGCACAACTACAGGCGGCCTATGCTCGCCCCATGTTCCCTAAAATAATGTATATCTACTGAGGTGGCTCACAGTTGCATTTGTAGAGTCTCAACTTGTTTACCTCCTGTTATTACCTTTAATTTACTTTACCTCAATTTGCAACAACCGCTTAAACATTAAGTCTCAACCGCTATGTATATGATCTTGCATGTTGGCTACACTCCTAAAGGGGCCATAAGCCTGGGAGTACCCGCTTACACTGTTACCAGTTCTTGTAACGCAACAAGTTAAAAAATGTAAAATTGTGTACAGTTCCACTAGACAAGTTATGTGATACCTCTAAACTGGTATTATGCCATGATGCATCTTTTACTTATGTCACTGCAACTCATGATATGTCGACATGCACCTTCAAAATAAAGAAAAAATTAAAATGTGCAGTTAATTTGTTCTCCACATTTGTTTAGTGAATAAACCCCTCAGACTCAGAATACAGTCTGATTTAGTCAGGCAATATTTTAATTTTCTTTTTCCACTCTTTTGGGTCCATTTCAAAATCACGTTGGTTTTCTGCATTGATTATCTAATATGGCTAAACCATTTAGTGACACTTTTTTTTTTTTTTTTGCAGCAGTAGGTTGAACAATTCATCCAGATTTCAGTGCTTGGGGAGGATCAATCAAGCATACCATCATGGCAACCGAGTTGCTTAGCAATAAAGAAATGGGGAGCAGTACCTACACTTACTCCAGCCACCCTCGGGTTGTGCAAAACCGCAAGAAATATAGGACACTTGAACTACCAGTGTGAGTATCATATTTCTGTAGTTCATCAAATTACAGATTGAGCTAAATTCCACTACCACCTGTATGCTGATGACACTCAGATATACCTCTCCCCTGCCGTCCTGCAACGTGTCACTGCTTGCCTTTCTTCCATCTCTGACTGGATGTCCTCGTGCTTTCTGAAACTCGTTCTCTCTAAAACTGAACTCCTTGTCTTTCCTCCTCCTCCTAATACTGATCCTCCTCTCTCCCAGAACAGACAACAGCCCAAATTTGGTGGGTCCCCGCTCAAATATCAAGCTGGTTTCACTCATCTTGTGCTATTACAAAATTAACACTCAATTATTTTACTTCTTAAAACCTGCATGTGACATGTGACAAAAATATAGCCAGTCAGATAATATGTGCTATTTAATTTCACTCGTTGCTGGGGCCCTGGTTGCTTAGGACCTGGCAGGAAGAGATTTATTTTTTTAAAGAAATAAAATATATTTGAGCTTGTTAGCATTTCTTCTTTTTGCCTGCAGTACCAAACATGACCACATGAGTGTAGGAAAGAACATTAATTTCAGTAGCGTAAAAGGTCAGTCTAGGCACCACATCCACTATGTACAAATGTGGTTATGGTACTAATGTTGCACATGCTGTGCCCCAGTATGTTGTCATATCACTTGAAAACATGGCAGCTCCAGACACCATCAGCACAGGTTGCATGTCTTTTCCTAATGCAGAATTTCCACATACTCATTCATAATATCAGTTTCATCCATTTCAATGCATTTTTGGATTTAAAGTATGCATGATATGGAGTTTCCTCATTAGCAAAAGTTGAGCAGAGGGCCTCTATGACACCTAGTTTGGACATACTGCAAGAAAACGTTAAAACCAAGAACTGAAGATCTATGCCTACAGCCTTGTTGCATAAACCATTAACTGAAAAACATATAGGTCTACTGGCGCCTTGAAACTAATGTGAAAACCTTAAATTATATAATATTACTTATAATCAGCTGCTGCTTACTAAATTAGAAGACCCACCTCCTACTTATGCTGGCAAAATTTACCAGTAATGCTCTGAACATAACTGAACAAAGTAAGCTGCACTAAAAGTGTCAATTTAAAAAGTAACATTTGCTAAAAATGTCAATATAAAAATACATTATGAACAGTATTCATAACAATATAGAAGTTATTGCAGTATAGAGCAAAAATGAAAACAGATGTATAAACAGATTAATGAATAGCAGTAGTATATAAATTTAATAAAGGCTGCATCTTTGGATAGGAAAAAGAAAAGAGGGGTGGCTATAATCTTCTCGAAAAGAATAAATAAGTTAAATATGAAGAAGCAGATATAGAGGGCCGGTATCAGATATTAATATGTAAGATGGAAGAGAAAGTTTATACTTTGGTAAATATTTACCTTCCTAATGTACTACCAACTAAATATTTCAGAACGATTATAGAAAAAGTAGATAAGGTTAAAATAGGGCTACTAGTTATTTCGGGAGATTTTAACTGTGTGCTAGATACAGATCTAGATAAAAAAAAATAGTAAATCCATAACTAAACATCTGATAAACCAAGCTAGGATATTGAGAAATATACTTCAAGAAAACAACCTATTATACATATGGAGGGTATATAATCCAGAAGAAAGAGAATATACGCACTTTTGAAAAGTGCATTTTTCTTTTTCTAGAATAGATTTTGTATTGGGCGAAGCAAAGCTAGTAGACCAAATAAAAGATATACATATAGAAGAGAATATTTGGTCAGACCATAGCTATATTATTTTTAATACAAAAGCTGAAAAGAAGTATAGACCTAATACGACTTGGCGTCCAGATGATAATATTCTGAATGATAATGCAGACCAAATACGAATTGGGGAATTGATAAAATGGTATTTCAAAGAGAATAATACGGAGGAACTTTCGGCAGCAACAATATGGTGTGCATTTAAAGCGGTTGTAAGGGGGTATTTGATTAAACTTAATAAAAAGATTCAGAGAGAAAGAGGTCAAACCAGAGAAAAGCTATATATAGAATACTATTTGCTGGCTAGAAGAAATAAAAGGTTGTTAACTAGCGATTCACTTAAGCAACTTTTGGAGATTAAAAAGAAAATAGAGAACGACTAGAAAAAAATTTGGAGAGAATGAAAGTAAACTTTTATTATGATAATATCAATAAATGGTTAACTAAAAAACTGAAGAAAACAAACAGTAAGAATATGATTAGTAGTATAAGAAAAGATTCAATATTATATAAAAAAACAGAAAGTATAGCCAAAGCATTCCAAAAATACTATGAAGAACTGTATAACTTACCTAATCAACCAAAAGAGGAGACAATAAAAGAGTATTTGAGGGAAATACATTTTCCAAAGCTTACAGAGGAACAAAAAAAAAATATTAAATGCCCCTTAGCAAAAGATGGAATTTATAGCTGCCATTAAGACACTTGAGAGATATAAAACTCCTGGCCCAGATGATCTGACCAATAGATTCTATAAACTGTATGGAGATATCTTGGTAGAATACTTAACTAATACATATAATGAAATCTCACTGAAAGGTATAGGTCCAAAAGAATTATTACAGGCAAATATAATCCCAATTCATAAAAAAGATAAAGACCCTCAAGAATTAAAAAGCTATCATCCAATCTCGCTTATCAATGTGGACTCCAAATTATTTTCATCCATACTGGCGGATAGATTTAAAAAAAAAAATAGTTAAGGATTTGGTGGATAGAGATCAGGTAGGGTTTGTCCCTACTAGACAAGCGAGTACCAATATAAGAAGACTGATTGATTAATGTTTTGGATTGGGGGGATAGAACCCAGATTCCCCTCCTGACCCTGTCATTGGATGCAGAAAAGGCCTTTGACAGGGTCGGGTAGGGATTTATGATGGGGGTTTTGAAGGCAATGGGTGTAGATGCTCGGATGTTGACAGCGATAGGTTCTATCTACCAAAATCTGATGGCGAGGGTGGTGGGTATGGACTTATGCTCAGATTGGTTTCCACTAAACAATGGCACCCGACAAGGGTGGCCGTTGTCCCCTATATTATATATCCTATCAATGGAAGCTCTTGCCATCAGAATAAGAGATAATCCTGATATTAAGGGGGTACCTACCCCTGATAGAGACCTAAAAATTAGCATGTATGCAGACAACACAATTTTGACTCTTACAGATCCTATCCAATCGGTCAATAACTTGATGAAGGAAATAGAAGCATTTAGCAATATCTCAAATTATAAGATAAATACAGAAAAAACAATAGTGATGTTTAAAAATTGTAAGATAGAGTAGAAGAAGGAATTTTTAAAGACGCATGGTTTTACGGATGCTAACGGTAGCTTTGAATATTTGGGAGTAATAACGGAAAAGATAGAAAACATGACAGAAACTAATTTTACAAGGCTTCTAAAATCCACCGGGATATCGTTAAAAAAGTGGAATCATTTGTTTTTTAGTTGGATGGGAAGGATAAACATAATAAATGCATTCATAGTCCCAATATGGACCTATATTTTTTTTTTTTTTTTTTTTTTTTAATTTATTTATTTTTTTTAGAATGGTTCCCCTAAAAATTCCCTTACCATGGTTGGAGATAATACAAAGGATTTTCAAGAATTTTATTTGGAAAGGGAAAAAACCTAGGATTAGCTTAGACCAATTAACGAATACTATAGGGCAAGGAGGGGTAAACTTTCCAAATATTGTAAGACACTATGAAGCCACCATTATATACCATATCCAATTATTGGGTAAAAAAGATTCTGAAAAAACTGGATGGTTTGGAATAGACTCAATTATTGAATGAGAAGGAATTAAGAAGATATCTCTGGCAATCCAAGAATACTGGGAAGAAAGTTAAAAATATAGTTTTAAATCATTTATTTAATAATTGGTTTATGATAAGGAAAAAATTTAAAATTCTGGGTAATATTTATGGAGATAGAAATATTGGAGGCCTTAATGCCCGATTTAAGAATAGATACTTGGAAAGATCGGAATATTCAATCATTGGACGACATAATAATAGGGGATAAAATGAAAGACTTTCTAACTCTGTCTAAAGAATTTACCTTCCACAAATAGATTTAGGTATCTAAAAATAAAGTCCTTTGTAGGGAAATCCCTTGATAAGGGTAAAACTACTAGTAGTGGTCTAATAAAGCAAATTTTTGGAAGTGAAAGCCTTAGGAAAAATATGGCTAATTGTTATGCATTGATAAGATCGGCTCCTAAAGACATAAGGTCTAAACAAATAAAAAGATGGGAAAAGGAATGTAATTTAAAGATTGATCTCACGAGCTGGGGTAATATGATGATAAAGGTAAAAAAAAATATTCATAATACGATTCTGTTTGAGACGCATTATAAAATATGTTATCGTTGGTATTTTGTGCCAATTAGACTAAATAGAATAGATCATAAGGAGTCGGACATTTGTTGGAGATGTGGGAGTGAAATCGGAAGTTTTATCCATATTTGATGGAGTTGTAAATTAATTAAGAAATTATGGGATGAGGTTTTCAGAAGACTATATGTTTGGGATAAAATATGGATAGAAAAATCTCCAACCTCTGTGCTTCTACATCTCCACTGGCCTGAAATGTCATTATATCAACAATTTTTAACTATACATTCATTCATGGCCGTGAAGATTCTGATAGCAAGAGGCTGGAAATACTGTAAGGTTATTGAGTGTAAGCACTGGGAAAAACAGCTGCTGTCCCAGATTAAGAATGAGATGTGTGTGTGTGTGTATATATAGGGGGAAAGAAAATGTAAAGAAATATGAGATGGGAATAAAATGTATACAAATTATAGAAGATAGTAGAAACCTAGGAGTAGTTCACTAAGTCACTTCAGTGTATTGACCTGTTTAAAAAATAAGAGACATATATTGTTTCCTATGTATGCTGTGTCCTTATCCCACTTTGTATGTGTATGAACGCTGTATGCTTAGAAGTAATTGTCTAGATTGTATGTTAGATATTTATTGTTGTTTTAAAGTGGTATGAGATACCTGTAATTTATTTTTGTGTAAAATTAAAGATTTACAGAGGGAAAAAAAAAAAAATAAAGGCCACCTTTAAAAATAAAATAATTTGAATACTGTTTGGTCTTGTAATGGATTCTGAAATTTACCTTGCAAAGAATAAATTGTTAGCAATAGGTATCAAATGTAGAAAAGTTTTCATGTGTAGGAATTAATAAACATAATACACCCTAAAAGTACAGGTTGTGCTTAAGTACAAATGATATCTGTGGATTTAAAACCTATCTCTTGTTTTGCACATGGAGATTACCTTGCATAGTCATTGCATTTGCAGTGGGCATCAAGAAGAGTACAATCTCCACATGTTAAAAGTACAAAAAAACAACCTTTATTATCAATTAAATATATGCTTACAAAATTACTGTTCCAAATGTGCTTAATACCTCTGTTGTGGTCTGTGCTGAGCAGAGGTCCAAGACTCACATCCACTGCAGGCTCTCTTTCCCAGGCTAAGCGTCCACCATAAGTTCTGCTTTCTCCGTTACCTTGGCAACCAAACATGCTTCATCCATCACTGGAGACTTTCTCAATGGCTTGTAATGGCAGTAAATGTTATTTTTATAGTCTAACTTCGTGATATCAATTATGTATTTTGTGTTAATGAATATTATCTTTACAAATTACACCATCCCATAAGAAAGTATTTGTAGGCTATTGCACATGCGTGGCAAAACATCGACCTGCGCCCATCAGCATGTCCTCATAGAGATGCACTGAATCAGTGCATCTCTATGGGGAACATTCAGCGCATCCATGCACATGCATGCCTTCTATATCTGAAAATTCAGAGGATGGATGCCAACAGAGGAGGAGTGGATATTACCACTGGAGGCAACTTTGGGGTCAACCCATCAAGGTAAGACTGTCTCCAGGGGCCTCCTGGCATCATAACAGCTTAATTTAGATGAAGTTGTTTTGGTGCCTGGAGTGTTCCTGTTAAGTGGGCAAATTAGATTTAGTGCTTTTTATATGCTATTGACTCTGTGGAAAGAATGCCTATGTATATATTGTACATCTAGAGTCAAATTGTCATTTTATCTCTAAAATTCAATTCGCAAAAGATTAGCATTTACAGTTTGTAATTGTTATTTTGGAGACATATTTTGTATATTCTCTAGCTTTCAAAATAAGATGAGTATAGAATTGTTTTCAAAGATATCAAATAATATGACACGTTGTTTAAACAAATTTTGTCCAATACATTTTTTTCTTAACCTGCCAATTTTCCTGGTACACATGATCAGCTATTACATTGAATCTAATTATTTACAAATATTACAAACAATTGTAGCGCAATACAAAAATTCTCAGGATGCAAATCTTTGACAGATTGCATATTTCATAATGGAGGGATGCTGTGTTTAATCACTTTATTTCTGTATGCATGTAAGTTTTGTAAAATTGTTGGATTTTGTGATTATTTTCAATGCAATCTGTCTTTTTGTAACAAGTGAATCCAGTCACCCTGGCCACTTCAATAATTTGAAGTGGTCATGCTGCTTGATGTTTGAATGTGCGGCATTCCACTGAAAAACACTATGCTTTTGGAGGTGTAACTCCACAACCGGCATTTCATTAGTAGCCTGTTCTGCGTTCTGGCTTGGCTAATGCAATTACTATGCATAAAAGGTACCTCTCATCAAGGGGGCCATGCTAGCAAGGAGTAATACAACCAAAAATAGCATATTAATAAAAAATAAAACTGGTGTAAGTAGTGAATCGTTTAATTCATATCAACTTTGAAAAACATTGGAAAACTAAGAGGGTACTACCTCTGTTGATTTTGCTAGATTTATTTATGTATTTTGCATATATTTTGATACATGTTCATGCACTAAAACTGGTACAGCTCCAGTTTGAAGTGAAAATTGATGGAAAGTGATCCTTAAACTCGGTTGCATTTTAGGTTTGTGGATTCATTATATTTACTGCCACAAACCCCTCCATCTATACATTATGGTTTTCACTATTTTAGAATTACTAAGCACTATTTTACTTGGATCTTATCTACACTGTGATGTTTATTGTATATCTAACATGAAGAAGCCTTTAACCCCTTAAGGACCAAGCTTCTGGAATAAAAGGGAATCATGACATGTCACACATATCATGTGTCCTTAAGGGGTTAAAGACTCAAGTGTAATATAGAGGTAAATCAACATATACGGCTTGAACCAACACTTAACCTATAGGGGGCATATTATTGGTTCTTAGGATGGCCAGGTTTAACGCGAAAACAGACAAGAGAATATTGTCAAGATATTAGCAAAAGGACAAGGACACGAGGTACAGATAATTATTAAACAGCCAAGTCGGGGGATACCAGAGAGCAGGATAGTCAAGACAAGCCGGATTAGAATACCAAAATATCACACCAGAGCAAGGAATGCACTATTGGGTACTGCAGAGACGAGAACAAGGCATTGGTGATCTATCACAATGGACTTATGTAGGTATAGTGGGATGGATGCCGTCATTCTTATACTCCCAAAACATATGTGAGCATTGTTAACAAGGCAACGCCACTAAACTTGTGTTATTATTTTGACGCACAGGTCAACTGTCATAAATTTACGCTGTGACACAGCATCAAAATTTCTGCCAGGCACAGGCAGTACAGGTTAAGGATGCCAATTGACCTGGGACCAGGTAATAAGGCAGGAGTGAGCAGGTACCGTAACACCAGTATAGGCACATATAAAAGGTTACACTGAAAATCAGATCTGTGTGCTCTACCTAAGAGGATAGTTTGGAAATGTGTCAGATCCAAATTAATATCCAAACAATTTAATGGAGATTTAAATGATAAAGCGGAGATGATTATCATAGTTACGGTTGACCACTGAAATTCATGTAATCTATTTTTCTTTTCCTCCAGAAACAATGAAACCTACAGTTATGGTAATATTATGTATGACCGAAGGGTGGTACGTGGCAATACCTATGCTCAACATATTTTACCTGTGGTAAGCAGAACGATTCTATATTTTATTAACTGTATTTTAACGCTTTGCTTTGAACATTGTAACTGAAGGTGGACCTGACTATTCCCATGGCTCATTATTTTACAGTTTACCCATGTCAAATACGAACTAAACAGGTTTATCATAATAACTACATAAAACCAAATAAAACCATGAGCATAGAAAAAAAGAAATAATTACTTATTTGATTTTAATACCACCACGAATAGCTGCATCCAGGCTTCTCCTACTAAAGAGTAGGTTGAATCACTAGCTACATTTTTTTTGACATTTGTTTTTATATTTCATCATTTTTGTTTTTAAACTCTCTGGCTACTTAGACATCCAGTATGCATATCTTATTTATGGATATATTTATTTTAAACTGTCATTTAAAAATGATCAACATATATGCTTAGAATATCACTATGTCTAAATTTGTAGACAGAACTGAACTAGTTTGATATGTTAGAATTTTGGAGCGTGATTTTTAGCACATGTGGGAAAAATATCAGAATTTGCCTTAAAAAAAAAAAGCAGTGAATACCAGTTTCAGACAAATGTTATCATTTTTAGCAAATTTTACAATTTAGAGGAATATTGCTACTTATGAATCAACCTACTTTTGAATATCATACCGTCCCAACTAACAGCATTTTGGACTTGCTCTAGTCTAGAGTAATATTATTTTTGACCACATGGAGGCAGTTGGTATTACTGTTTTAAGCAAAACACGTTAAAAAGTGAGAATTCAAGGTGAATTTCAAAATTAATGACATAGCTGAATGGGAAATATAGTTGACTTGGGGAATTTTTCCAGTTTGGCTATTTTGACCTAAATTTGACATTCATTTTAAATTCTCACATTAGTGATTAACCCTTTTAATCTTTAATGATAGTCGAATTTCGTTATGTTCTGCTGGGAGAACTGCCAACAAACTCTAGATTCAGAGATTAAAAAGCAGCTTTCCCCCCCTCCTGTTTTTTCAATTCAGCCTATGATGATCGGCACAGAGATAAAAAAGAAAGTCTGTACTTGCATATCTGTTATTAGGGAAAACCACCTCTGGGTATCTCTCCTACTTGCTTTCCTTTAAGGGAAAGCAGTGCCTGTAAGGGGAAGGAGGAACAGGCTCTGCATGAGAGCAGCCAGCATCAGCAATGTGAAAAGAAAAAGCCATAATTCATTATTGCAGCAGTTTTGGATAGGCAATTAGAGAATAGAGAGAGAGCGAGAACAGATATGTTTTATTTACATACTATAAAGCATAGAGGACTTTTAACCTGTTATAAGAAGCAAGCCTGTGCTTCTCAAGCAGGGGTATGCAGGAGAGGTATCTTTTACGGCAAATGCAACACCCACTGAAAACTGCTCTCGGCAGGAGTTAAGGTAATGGAAGTAAATATAAATAAATAAATACACGCTTTTAATAGTACTAAAGGAACACTATAGCGCTAGGAATACCGTGAAAAGTGTGACAAAGAGTGTGAGGATGTCCAGCATCATTTCACACGAGACAGTCACTAGAGGCAGTCTTAACTCTTTAATGTAAACGTTGCCATTTAAGAGAAGAAACACTTAATTGTATAACACGAGCAAAGATACATGATCAGAAAACCTATGCCTGTTAAGATATGTTCACTTTAATAAAAAAAACATAGGTTACAAGTTTAGTAACAAAATGGTTTAATAAATCACTAGTAAAATCCAAAATAACACAGTAAACATATGTCTTGCAGTTGGGTGTAAAAAGGTTTGGTTTTGATTGTGTTTTGTCTCTTACTCACCCAGTTGCTATTTTTGGTTAGGTTTTGTCATTTCATGAAATGTATGCTTAAATAGCACTAATGAACTCTGTTTAGAGATAAGGAAATCTGCCTTTCTTGGGCTAACATAGTTACATTGCTCTTTTTCTGATATTTCACAAAGATGTTATCCTAAGGCTGTAGTGTTCTCCCTAATTTAATTAGAGGCCACCCTAAATGAAATTCTAAAAGTGTTTGACTTGCCCTTTTTTCAGTGCCAAGACTCACCTTGTACCACCTCCCACTCCAGTGACGTCTCACAGACAGACTCTTCTTTGTCTTCTTGTCCAATCTCATGCTTCTTATAGAGAAGCAGTGGTGATGAGAAGTGAATGTCGGGCAACTGTCATTCGACATCCTCATGCAATGCGTAAAGATATTGAATGTTACATAAGCACGCCTGACTCAAAGCACCTCTACTGGCTGTCCAGAAAACAGTGGTCCTTTAAACTTTCCAAAAATAAAACCTAAAATACATGCAACACTGTTAATTAAAATGTAGCAATATTAGGTGCACTCACCTTTGCAGAACTGTAATCGTTACTAGTTAATGTAGAAGACTCCGTACCTCAGCCCAATCAGTTAGTGATACTTTAAAATAATCTAATCGTGGGAAAAATCCATATATAGTGCAGACTAGACTTGTGATCAAAACACTTTCAGGTGCTTTGAATGAATTAAATACCTGTTAATTCAGGATTGCCTCACACGTTTGCCCATAGATTAACAGGCATTTGATTAATTCAACACGCCTGAAAAGGATTTGTGTACAAGGCTAGTGCAGACTGCTAAAATTAACAAATACTGCTTAAAGCGCTACGGAATCTGTTGGTGCTATATAAATGGCAATAATAATGTCAGGGAAATATAAGCATTACAGAGAGCAGCAAAACCGAAGACAAGATATAACTCCGTACTAGGAAAACACAAAGAAACACTATAAATGCACTATGCCCATGAATGGGCATCATACCAGTGGAGTAGTAGGTTTATATAGTTGGACTCGGTGGTGTCATTTCTATGTCCCCCAAAACATATGAGTGCTGCAAAATTGTGAGCCAATTGACTCGCTGTTGCCTTCAGAATGGCGCACATATGAGGTATAACAAAAGGGTTTTAAGGCGCAGCATTCTGTGTCAAAGTTTGCTCGAATTGAAGGACTGGAGGGAGGGGTTTTAAAATAAGGGGGCAGGAATGAAATGGCAGATGTTCACGCTAGTGCTGCAGTTTTTAGTAGGTAATGTTACATTTTATTATTTATTGTCAATTAATGTTCTCATATTGTAATCTCCAGCTCTAGAAATGAACTCCGCCAATTTTTTAAAATTAAGTCAGTCCTGTGAAAGCCTTATTACTGTTAAAAATACTTCTTTAAAAAAATTTGTGACATTTTATATACTCCTATAAATTATATTATACCTTGTTCAGTCTGCACAACCAGACCCTGTGGAGCTTCAGAGACAGCAAGAATCCCATCGACGAGCTTTGGCAAAGAAACGAGCCAAGGAATTGCTGAGAGCCAGATCACCAGAGCCTGTAGAGGGCCGCAAACACATTGATGTACAAACTGGTATGAGGCAAGATGGGGACACTATGCTTATTGTTTATGTATTTATTTTCAGTTTCAGCTTATTTTTATTAACAAATGCATGTTGAATACATATTCACAAAGCTGGGTGCTAGATTCTGATAAAACTATTATGTAATAATTGATAAGAAGAAATCAACACTCACACGAAAATTCTGATTTTATATCTTAGACGACTATTTCAAACACATTATTTTTAAATGGAAATGTGATCACCACTCATGATCATATTGTGCTAAACCATCCTATGCCTTATTGTCCTCTGCATGAAAGAAGAACCCAGAACAAATAGTGGTAGAAGATACAGTTATGATAAAATTGCAGTGTTAAAGCAGATTAGCTAAAATTGCAGTGTTAAAGCAGATTAGCTTGTTTTTAACCATGTACAGGACTTACGTTTACTGAGAGATAAGTAAGCAGTATGTTTCTTTATATGCGGTTAGTAGTTTTTTGACTTTCTATACTTCTAGAAATATTTATACTGAAGAGATCAATTGAATGACAGCACAGTGTAAATTTTTAGTTCATCTTATCTTTGTTGTAATCCTTCCCAGAGTTATACTTAGAAGAACTCAGTGATCGGATTGAGGAAAAGGACATGGAATGCCAAACAGATGCCTTTTTGGACAGACCTCCCACACCTCTCTTCATACCTGCAAAAACTGGTGCTGATGTTGCTACCCAGATTCTGGAAGGAGAAGTAATGTATCTCTAAATAGAAAATATACTTCTATTGCTTATAATATGCCTTAAGACTTCAAAAGCTTTCAGTTTAACAACACCCGAGCATACACCTAAATGCCACCCAGGTCATAACAAATTAACAGTGTGAACATTTTATGCTGAAGTGAATTAGTGAATTGTTAAAAGGACACCCTAAATAGCATAACTATTGTAGTTTAATTGCCAAAAGAGAATTGCTGCATTAATCTTGAGAGGGATGTAACAAAAATCCAGGGTCTCCCTCCCCCTCTTTGACTGCATTGATCATACCTAATTTACAGTTCCTATTTCACTGCAGCCCTTCTTTCAGGAAGGTGTCCACCTATGCCTGCAATGTGATTTCTAATGCCGTTACAAAGGTACGGCTCTCAGTCCTAGATTTGTCCCAGGGCCAGAGGGATCATGCAGCCAGCCAATCGGTATGCCAGCTCTGTGGCTGGGATCCCTAAAAATCCACACAGGACATAGTTCCAGAAGGAACTAACATACTTTATTTTACTAGCCCATATGTCTGTTACATAAAGCTTGCTGTGACAAACTTAATAAAATACAAATAGCCAAAACATGTTAGAAAACATAAAGGAAATTATAATACCATAACAATGGTATATCCGATGCTTCTTTACATTTGCATCACAAGAGTTTTTAAAGAACATGGAGTGGGGTTGGCATGGTTTCACGATGGAGCTGCATTTACATGCATCCATAAGTTCCATTTTCCATAGCAGAGAACAGTAAGCACAATTCTATCAAACCTCGGTTCTTGTACCTGACTTACTGGCTGATAGTACCAGATGTCCTAGAGGACTGAAGCAAAACTGCCTTTTTTCTGAACCAAACATCTACTGCCAAAAATATTCAGCAATGCAGAGCAGGCCCAAAATAGTGCCTCACCAGACCTGGGAGAATACTCAGAGCCTTCTTCTCCAAGCTCCCTGATGGATGCCCAGCCAGTCACTAAAATAGAAACAAAAGCTTTTAGTTGAATTATCAGCCACACTCACTACCACCATAACGCTCCAAACCAATTCTTGCGCTGAGTAATGGAAAATAAATACATGATCAAAGCCAGTGAACAGGTCACAGAAGATGGATGAATTTGCATTGGAACACAGTTGTCTTGCTCTGTTTGCTAGACCGGGCAGTATAGAGGCAATGATCAAAACGCCAGGTGACATCTCTGGCATTACTCCCTATACAGGTCCAGATTATACTTCCTATTTTACTATGGATCTTTCCACTATAAGACCACCATGGCTCTTTAGACGCTCTTCCACTGATGGGAGCATTAAGTAGTGACTGCTCCACCTGCTAGACTGGAGGAGTGAAATGCTGCTGAGAACATACTAGCGCAACTTGGTCTTCACACTTATTGTGTATTTTGGAATTGCGATGTGGAAAAGCGGATTGAAGGAAATGTTCACTTTTTTTTATTTATTTTTTATTTGTATTTTATTATTTTCAAAATGCAAAATGGGATACAGAAGGAAAAAGGGTAGGTTAATAGAGTATTTTTCACAATGGTTAGCGTTTGGTAGAACAAAGGACAATTTTGTTACATGTATTCTCTTGTTACAGTAATATTTAAATGCTTGTATAGTATATTCTTATATTGGCCTTGTTTGCGCGATTGCCTTTATTCTTATGCGGTTAAATGTCTAGGTAATTGTCAAGGTGAGATGTTCTCTCTTTTACCATAAGTGTTGTTCCGTAGAGTTGGTATGGCATTGTTGGCTACCTTTTGTGTGTACTGTATATCTCTTTGTTGTTTTCTCAGAGCAAGTTATCCCTGAGTATGTGAGTTAATAGTGTGAATTAATTTGGCTTTGTCCCTGTGGACCACGTGGGTAAGTCGGTGGGTGGTCCCCCATGTCGGGGTTAGAACTTGGTATTGGATGAGGAAGAGGGGGGGCTTGAGTCATTTGGGGAGGCAGGGGGGGGGGCGAGTGTGTCAAATTTGCGTTTTTGTCAGTGTTTGAGACTGGGCCTTCAGTATGCTCACAATGGGAGCGATTTCTTTTGTTTTGCCTTTTTGTTACTGGTTCATTAGCTATTCGTATCCATCCCTCTTGTCTCGTCCACCTCCCCTCCCCAGTCCCCACAGTTCATGTCAAATTTGAGGTTTTTTTTGTGGAGATAGTATCGCCATTCTTTCATATATTTTGTACTGGGTAAGTTTGGTTTGGAGCTGAGCTAAAGAAGGGCAGATGAAATGTTCACTTTTTTTATCATCATAGATGAACTTTATTTTCTTTCCCTCTTTCTCTGCTGCCTGACACAGATGGACGCTGCCGGCCCCTCATGAGTTAATCGATCAGCTATCTCTTATGGCACAAGACCAAGATAATAGTGGTTTGTGGGATGAGGAGGGGGTTTTTGCACATGTCTCCACTACTTGCCCCCTCTCCCTGGCCTGCCTGGGTTTCCTGAGATGTGGTGGCAGATATTTATATAAGTGCTTTGCCTCTTGGACGGTCCTGGTGCATTGCAGCGTGCCACCGTAGCTGCTTTCCCTGGTGCTGTTCTGTCATGTTTGTGTGTGTGGGGGGGATACCTTTCATATAAGTGCCTACAAATCCATAAATGCATGTGCCTTGCCGCGTGCCTGTACCAAAGATCTAAGAAGGCACTAGCTTACACCAGGCACTAGCTTCCTAATGACTTAACTGGGTTAGTGGTTCTAGGACCTCTTTCTTGTTTTCCCTTCTTTTCTCCCACTACCACTCACTTTACCTGGGCTGCCATACCCCTAATATTTAGAGATCCCCATGGATTGAATGCCTTCTGTCTTGGGTTTGGGGAGTAGCTGGACTCTCTCCCATCCCGACGCAAGAGGCGCCTCTCCTTTGTTAGTTTTCCTACTTCTACCATTCTCTTTCTCTCTCCTCCTTTCCTATAGCCTATACAGTTATCTTTCTCTCCTACACATCCCCTTCTTTTTGTTCTATCCTCCCCTAATAAATTACAGCCATGGCTCCTCCCCTGAAGACTCTCACATTCTATAGGATTATTGCACAGGGTCTTAACTCCCCTAACAAATGGCCAAGAGCTCTGTGTGAACTCAGAGCCCTGCATGCATGTGGTGTTTTATCAGGAGATACACTTTCATTAGATATTACCCAACCAGAATTTTCGCCAACAACCCAGAGGCTACAACTAAGTGAGTTGCAATCTCATTTTCTTCAGACACCCCCTTTCAGGTAGCGCATGAGACCCAGAGGGAAGATACCTTTTTGTTTATAGGGAAGATTCTAAAGACCTATAGGTTTGCTAATATTTACCTCCCAAGTAGTGGGCAAGACTTCTAGAGTATTTCAGTAAGGGCATCACACTAGCAGGCATCTGAACGTACAACTTGACCCAAGGCCTGACACTTTCTCGGATGTATCGCATATATCTGGCTAGGCATTTCGTGGACTCCTATACCCCCTCTGTCTCAGCAATGTACGAATGATAGACGTAGCACTATAGAGGACTTTAACATAAGTCGACTCTGCTCTCTGTTGACATGTTTTCACTTCCACTAACTCTCCCGCTTTTTAGCTCGTTTACCTGTCCTACCGACATTGCTCCGATCCCCAACCAACTTTAAGTCATTGTGTCTGCAGACCTCTCTCCCTGCACATGATCTCTCTTCTATACGCAGGCCTGATCTCGCCCTCCCAAGACGCCCCTTTTTGGTATAGAACACCAGAGAGAATGGCTAGATATACATGGGACTAGGATGCCGAGTGCTGGCAGAGGGGGCTTGGCACATTGTTTCACTTATTGTGGGACTGACAAACACACCCAGGTACACAGGTAGCAACAGGTACACATCATTCTTGCTACTCTTACAGGTCACCCCATTTCTCTAACACCTGAACTGTATTTGCTCCATAATCCCCAGATACCCATTAGATCTTACTGCAGGTCAGTACTCCTGTTCTTGGTAAATTCCGCCCACAATCTCATACCAGAGATTGGATTGCCAGAGTGGAAGACATTTAATCTATAGAACTATGCCAGAGGCACTTTGCAGCGATACAACGCTGTGTGGTTCCACTGGATGCAATGGCTGTCCTCATGGGTGAGCTAGGTATGTGCAGATGTCTAAGAGTTAATTAGCTGTTCTTCATTCCCCATGGGTGCTCATTGGCAAGTGGTTAGCTTCCTGCCCACACCTCCCGCCCCCCCCCTTTTTTTTTTTTCCCCCTCTTGCCCGTTCTCACCCTCCTAACCCCTTTTTTCCTTCTCTCTTGTCGCACCTTTCTTCCTTTTAACATTTCTGCTTTTGTCATTGCCTTACCTTTACCATACATGGGCAATATCTACCTCTGCAGAGCCAGCACATCCAAATACAGCCCTGGCCAATCAGCATCTCCTCATAGAGACGCAGTGAATCAATGCATCTCTCTGAGGAAAGTTCAGTGACTCCATGCAGAGGGTGCAGCACTGCCCCCAGGAAGCACCTCTAGTAGCCATTTGAGGAGTGGCCACTGGAGGTATCCCTAGGCTGTAATGTAAACACTGTTTTGTTTTTTTTCTCTAAAAATACAGTGTTTACTTCAAAAAGCCATAATACAATAAGTTGTAGTTTTTTCTGGAGACTGTAGTGTCCCTTTAGGATATTGGACTTAACTACACTGTATATTCTGTGTGCTATTTTGATGTTGTGTAATTATGCATGAATACTGCTGCTTCTATAAAGCTTTTGAGAAAACAAAAATGCTACCACTGAGGATAAATTTTTAGTGAAAAATTGAGATTTCTATCTAGTCTTCCACCAGAGATGATCAACCAAAAAGTGAGGAGAACTGTAAAAAGACAGTCATCCATATACAAGAAAAAAAGAAAAGAGGAGTCTCAGACCTGAAATGTTCGGCTGTACACTACCATACTTAGATACCCATTAAAAAATTAAGACTGAGATTCAAACACTTGTATTAAGAACCTCCACCATGTGCCTTAAAATAAAAAATAAAAGCTTTACTCACCTTTTTCCAGCACCTGGCTAGTGACCCCATGCCATGGAGGAAGCATGGTAAACTACTGATGTTTCCATAAATATCTGTATTACCTGCATAACCTGTATAACACTGTCTAAAATTTGCTATGCGCAATGACACAAAGATGGCAACATTAAACCAAGTACTGTAAAATAAAAAATAAAAACCTGATGGGTTTTGTAATTCCAATACATAGAGTTAATCACTCAAATAAATAATTAGGAAAATTTTAAATGGTAAAGCAACCTAAATTAACAATTGTTTTACTCCCCACATCCACACCCTAACTATCCCACTTCATCCCCAGACTAAAATCATTGGCTTTTTTTGTTTACAGAATTCTAAGCTGGCTTGTCTGTGCTTCTGTTTACAGCTTTTTGACTTTGACCTTGAGGTAAAGCCAATGCTGGAGGTTTTGATTGGGAAGACAATTGAGCAGGCTCTCCTGGAAGTAATGGAAGAAGAGGAACTGGCAACGCTGAGAGAGCAACAATGTGCCTTTGAAGAGCTTCGTAACGCTGAGCTTGCTGAGGTGCAGAGGCTGGAAGAGCAAGAGAGACGGCACAGAGAGGAAAAGGTGTGATTTGTGTAACTTACTGATTATTTTTTGGGGGAGGAGAGGGGATTTTATTCATGTTGTTTTCACTGGAATCTAACCATCCCAAGAGAAGGTCTTCTCTTGCGTGCTTTCTTTCACCCATTTTAGACCCTTCTTCCAACCTCTGACCTCTCCAGATCCCTATGTATAGTATAGATATTTCAGATACCTTTGCTTACTTCAAATTACATTTCCAACGTCTTGTTTTGTGGTGCATTTGCATACTGCAATGTGTTTGTCTTAAATATAGATAATTAGCTAAATAGCTATGTCTCCCACAATTTGTTTTACATTTTATTTATTTTTAATATTAACAGACCATTATAATGACATATATTTTATATATGTATTACAGTGCATAGGTGGCTGAAAATTATTCTCTGGTGAGAACCACATATACCTATACAGATTCTAAGCTGTTTATTGGAGTAAATTATTAGAAATGGATTCACCGATATATTGTCTGTTCTGTACTCCTGCCTCCTTCTTTATCTCTTCAAAGCTATTGTTCCTTCCTTCAAGCATCTACATAATCTTCCCCAGATATGTGAGGTCTAGAAGCTAAGAAGAATATGAATATATATATATATATATATATATTTTTTTAAATTGTTTTTGTTTGGTTTTTTTTGTTTTTTTGCTACACCACCACTGGTGCCACACTTCCCTGACTTTAAATGCACATTTTGTTTCTGGACCAATTTCTATGCCTTTCATTCCTTTTTCAATTTATTATAGAGGTAATGCTTAAAAATATATAAAATGTTAAAATAAAATAAAAAATACATCATAAAGTCAGAAAAACGTTAGCTTAATGAAGCAGTTTTGATGTATAGATTATGACTCTAAAGTCTCACTGCTCAATTCATTACCATTTAGAAGCAAAATCATTTTTGATTCTGTTTATGCAGCCATAGCAACATATACACTGGCTGTGACTGACATGGCCTGCACGAAAAAAACTTGTGTATAGAAGAGTTAAGGAAGGCTGTGTAAGTCACATGCAAGGAGGTGTGACTAAGGCTGTATAAACAAAGTGCTTGAACTCCTAAATGGCAGATATCTGAGCAGTGAGACTATAGGGGCATGATCTATACACCAAAACTGCTTCATTAAGGCAACGTTACTTTGGTGATTATAGTGTCCCTAAAATGTGTAACTTACCAGCAGATTACTGTTATCCTCTGTCGTTTCACATTCAGTTAGTGAGTGGTTGAACTATCTTGGGCAATTTATGGCCTCCAGTTGAAATCCGCACCACCCATAATGCCAACAGGCAGTTGGTCCCCCAAGGAATGTATTGCACGAAGGAGGCTTTTGTGTCATCTCTTTTCTTATCACAGTCTCTGTTCCAAATTAAAATTTATTTTATGGGAGTTACGTTTATTTTTCTCTGTTTTACTGACAAATTGAATACTTATTCCAAAATTATGTACGTTTTTACTACCACTATATTTACTGCATTTAATGCCCCTTTAATTCTCATTTTATATTGCTTTTTCTTGGATTTCTTATCTTTATTTTCCTGTTGTCCTACCATGTATCTTCATGTGTTTCTGTGCCTGTCCTGTATCCTCTTCTCCTTCTAGCACTTTCTCCAATCAATAACTTGTTCATTGTTCACCTCTCTCCTAGTAAGCACCACAGTTTCCAGCTCTTTACACTCCATTCCAGTGTTCTCTCCCACACCAAAATGTTTTCCTTCCCTTACATATGGTTTATTCTTCCCACACTCACAGTGAAAGGAGAGGCACAAGGAATGGGCACCAATAGATATAGGCTAGGTTTTGGAGGGGTGTGGAGAATGTACCTGCTGGTCATATTGACAGGGCTGCCGAGTGGGTACACTATAAGGGTTTGAGCCAGGTGACAGGGCCGGAGAACAGATTTGAGTCCCAGGTCGACCAAAAAATATAAGGAAGTGGTGCTCTAAATAGTTAATCTTTGTGTATTAGACTATTAATTGCACAAAACATTCTTCTAATTTGTTACATATTTTTTGTACTGTTTCTAAGTAAAATAAAGGCATATGCAACACATATAATTTATTTTATTTTGTTATTTTTCAGGAAAGGCGCATGAAACAGCAACGTGAAATGCTTCTCAAGGAGAAGGAAACTGCAGAGAAAGTTGCAGCCCGTGCATTTGCACAACAGTATCTTGCTGATCTTGTTCCTTCTGTTTTCAGCAGCCTTAAGGAAAATGGTTATTTTTACGACTCTGTAGAAAGAGGTATTTTCACTTATAATTATTATTTATTTAAGTTAAATTTTTACTGCAAAATGACATAAGAACGTTCCATGCAATCCTTAAAAAAGTGGTATTTTTATGGTATAAGGATGGCATGGAACATCCTTTGCTTTTGAAGCAAGCAGGGTTAAATCCCTGCTTGAACCAAGGAGACCCAGTCATTAATCAATATGTGGGGAATTATTTAGTGGTCCCTGTCTGATAGATGAGCTGAATGCAGTACTTAAAATGAACACTGCATGTAGCCCTTTAAATCAAAGTGACTGAATGATGGTGTTCAGCCGCTGTGATGCCCCATACAGAGGGAAACCTCCAGGATCTCCCTGCATGCCTCCTCCTGCCAACAACAATCGACAATGGGCTGTGCCTGCTCTCCAGCACTGATAACATGGTGAATGGCAGGGACAACATGCAGGAGCTGCAGCATGAGAGGAAGATCTACCTCTCATGCTGCAATCACTCACTAAAGAACCCTCTTTACTGTGTGAGCTGGAAAATCCCTCTGCTGATGTTTGTACTGATGTCAGCAGATGGAATACATCTGAGTTAGGGTTAGTTAGGCTAGGGTTAGGCTTATAGAGGTAGGGTTAGTGTAAGTAAAGGGTTAATGCTGGGTTAGGGTTTATGCTCCGTTAGGATGAGTGTAGAGATAAGGATATGGTATGTGTATTGTTAGGGGTAGGGTTTATTTAGGGCTAAGGTAAAATCTATGTTGAGGTTTATTCCTGTAGTTGCACTTTATTTGTAAAAAATATTATAAGTAAAACTGTAAAAAAAGTGTCATGTTGGACGGTTGCCTCCGCCCTTAAAGGGTAATTGATGAGCAGTAATATTTATGAAATCATGTTGTGTTTAGGGGTTCAGTGCTTGTATAATGTGAACCATAACTTATATCTGCATGCAATTGTCTCATCTGTATCTGCTGTCTGTCAAAAAGAGAATCAACACAGAGATTTTTTTTTTTTTTTTACATTGGTAACTTATATTTAACTGTTCAAGGTTCGCAAAGTCCTAACTAGCCAGGCCTAAAATAACTCACCAGCTCAAATGTCTACAAACATTTATATGTTTGTAAGGCAGTGTTGTGCATTGATGTGTAGGAATAACGTGTTTTAATGTATGTGTGGTGGGTCAGTGTGCCGTGTGAGTGCAGAGCGCATTTCCTTTGGAAGATTAGTGTGTAAATGTGCAGAGTGATAGGGGTAACATGATGATAGAGCTAGCTCATGATGGTTCAATTATTTTACTATCAAAACTTTTTAAATAAATGTGATGTATTAATTCATTTGGAGTGTTTAATTTTTTTAATGTTTAAGTTCAAACTTTTTATAAATAATTATAATTTTTTAATACAAGTTTAGGCCCAAACATGTCCTTATCAAATTTTGTATTGCATAGATGTTGAAACCGTATTCATGCCGTGGTTGATGGAAGAGGTGGAGAAAAACCTTCAGAAGAATAACTTGGGAAGAACAATGCTTGACTGTAAGTCATAAATTATATTCTTAAACAATTCAAAAAATTTATCAAAGTGTTGTGTTCTGCAAAAAACAGAGTATTACAGTGATACACTAGTTTCCACAATGTTTGTAACAGGCACGTTCCATTGGTAACTCTTCCCCTTTTACATATTTGTGACACTTTTCAGAACATGACTCTTAGCAAGTCCTATTGATGCACTGAATAAATTGTACTAAACCTTAGAAGGAGGAGGCTGTTTAATGTACTTTCTTGGACTTCAACCCCGCATTTTAATTTTGTTTTGTTATTGCCATTTAACATTTGAATTGACCACTCTTAACATAAGTGACTTCTTCCTCAAGTCGCGTTAGCCTGGCTACAATCAGAGAAAAACTACACCAAAATGAAGATTAGTGTTGTATCCATTCTAGTAAGTTAGTCATTTTTAGCTAGACACTTTTTTTTTTTTTTCATGTCCAGTACTTTAAAATTAGCTTACGAAAGTATCCAATTGAGATTTATCTTTCTAATCATAATAATATCATATGATATATAATCATATCATAATTATGACTTATTATAGTCATAACTATACGCACTGTGTAACAGTAATTTTCTTTTAATTTCAGTGTTAATACGAGAAGTTGTGGAAAAGCATATTGATGACTTCAGCAAAATGGAATCCCAAGATAAAGCACCATTGGACATTGCGCCACAAGCAAGTGGTAGGTATTAAAAGGTGGCAACATGTGTAACAGCTATTGTTAAATTATCTATATTTTTTCAAATAAAAAAATGTCAGTGGTATTACCATTACTTTTTTAATTTATTGTTGACTGTTTAGATCTTTTACAGTGTCCTTTAAAACCTTTCCCCAGATCTAAGAATAATCCTACTGTTAAAAATGACAGTCACTAATTTATTAACTTACCTACATCAATGCAGCATTCATTTCAATATTGGTTTGTTGGTAAGTCATGTGGTTTGAAGGGACATGCCAAACGCCAAAACAACTGTAGCATAATGAAGTGGTTTTGGAGTATAGATTATGCCTTTGTAGTCTGTTTAGTTCTCTCCCAATTAGGAATTAAATCACTAGACCGAGCCACTCCTTATCAATGGGGGCCAAATCAGCCATGGAGTGTAAATAGCACAGCACAGTTAAAATTTAAAAACTTTATAGGTACCTTAATTCAGTGGTTGCCTACTACTTACAAACGTAATATTCTAGCACCACCTGACATTCTAGCCAAATCTTAAACGTTTTGCAGAATACTGCACCATATGCCTGCCTCTACAGACATACCTCTCACTCCAGAAAAATACTTCTTTATCTAAGATATCCACACAGCTCACCAAAGCACCAAGGGAGGCATATGGTAAAGATATCACTTCCTGTTTGTAGTTTCTCTGACTGTCTGCAGTCAGGTTGTGAAAAAAGCCGCTCACTAAGTATTGTTGGGGCTGAGACTGTGTGCATACTTTTGATAAGAAAGTCTTTCTGGCATGAGGGAGTTATGGCTAAGGAGGCAGGCTTATGCAGCATTATGCAAAACATTTATTTATTTGTGCAAATGCCATAATTAAAAAAAAACAAACAAAAAAAAAACAAAAAGAGCTTGCAATAAATACAGCATATTAATGAGGCCACAATCTATCAAATGCATTAAAGTTGTATTGATGTTCCTCTAAGCGGATCTCTGATTATTGCTATTTACAAAAACAAACAGTAATTGGTGATTATCATCTGATTACATTTAAAGCGACACTCCAGACCTCAGAAGCACAGTAGCTTGCTAAAATGCTTTGTGTGGGGGCGTGGCTCACCGCCGAGCAAGATGGCCACATAGAATTTTGCTCCGGCACATGGGCTCCAGAACGAATGACAACCAATATAGCAGAAATCACTCCAAAATCAACGTGTCTTAGCATAAGAACAAAAAAGCCTCCTTGAAAAACGACAAGCAAAACTTTTTCGGCCACAAACCGACAAACTTACCGAGCGGCTGGCCCTACGTGACAGCACTGAGAGCGTGCCACATGGCCTCTCCAAATACACCGCTGCCACCTGAAAGCCTTGCCAAAGACTTCTTCAAGCGCGCAATGGAAGCTATGTCCACCAAGCTAATTACCTCGTGGTAATCCACTGCAGATCAACTGAAGACAAGTCTTATGCCTCACTAATAGAGTGACCCGCGTGGAAAAGGAATGCAAAGAACTAACCTCTGCACAAAATAAGATGGCTGACCACATCCAAGCCCTGGAACACAGGCTGGAGATAATGGAAACTCGTATGGTGGATGCCGAGGAAAGGGTGTGACAAAATAACCTGCGCCTAAGAGGAGTCCCTGAAACCATACTGCCAAGTGACCTCCAAGTATATCTGAGGGGCCTCATGCACACCTATGCACCGGGAATACCTGCAGACTTGCTGCTTGTGGACAGGGTCCCCAAACCGAAATATCTTCCGGACACAACGCCCCACCGACGTCCTTCTCCGGGCACATTACTACCACATAAAGGAGCTGGTTCTTTGATTCAGCAGAAGCAAGCCTGACCGGCATAAGGAGTACAAAAGCGTACGCATACGAGAATTCAACCAAGTCACGGCTGACCTGCGGAACCACGGAATCCAGAGGCGGAGAAATAATCACTATCCACACCCCAGAACAAGGGATAGCTCTGCTGAACGAATGGGGACTGAGGACCAAGTGACCCTCGAGTGCTGCACACTCCCTGCTCCACAATACATCACCTGGCACAGCGCAGGCTCATGAACTGCGCCGCTCTGTGAGTCCTTCATAAGTCGCTAGTATCACCTTGCTAAGCATATATTTCAGCCTATTATATATTTGTTTTGGTTAACTCGTAGCTATTAGTAAAATCTCACAGTAAGTATGTTCAATTGCCACAGTCATAATTTACACAGTATATATGGGGACAGGCCTGAGCCCAGAACCTCTGACCACCCGCTAGCAGACCTTACAAAGCCACTGTGACCAACCCACAACCCATATTGCGAGTTATACATGCTTAAAAGCGCGGCCATAGCCGGGGCAAATGACTGCGGTTGTGCGGCCTGGGATGGAGTAGATGCAGACAGGGGAGGCCACCTGGCGGCCCTGATCCAAGACATGAGCTGGTCCCGGGCACTAAATCAAACAAATGGATACTGTAGGTTCACTCTAACGGGGACTGTCTCTGCGCTAGCAACGCTCAATTCTGTTGAAGCCCGCTCAACTTCACTTGAGGAAACATGGGGGACATAGGACCTAGCCACCTAACCGATCCAGCATAGATCCCTACTACCCACTCCCTAGGCCGCAACATAAGTGACTACTTCCTCAAGTCGCGTTAGCCTGGCTACAATCGGAGAAAAACTATACCAAAATCAATATTAGTTTTGTATCCATTCTAGTAATTTAGCCATTTTTATCTAGACACTTTATTTTTTTTATTTTTTTGTGTGTCATGTCCAGTACTTTAATATCAGGTTACGAAAGTATCCAATTGAGATTTATCTTTCTAATCATAATAATATCATATGATATATATATAATCATATCATAATTATGACTTATTCTTACCATTAATTTTGCGTTACTTCATAACTATACGCACTGCGTAACAGTAATTTTCTTTTAATTTCAGTGTTAATACAAGAAGTTGAGGAAAAGCTTATTGATGACTTCAGCAAAACGGAATCCCAAGATAAAGCACCATTGGACATTGCGCCACAAGCAAGTGGTAGGTATTAAAAGGTGGCAACATATGTAATATCGCTATTGTTAAATTATCTATATTTTTTCAAATAAAAAAATGTCAGTGGTAATACCATTACTTTTTTAATTTATTGTTGACTGTTTAGATCTTTTACAGTGTCCTTTAAAACCTTTCCCCAGATCTAAGAATAATCCTACTGTTAAAAATGACAGTCACTGATTTATTAACTTACCTACATCAATGCAGCATTCAATTCAATCTTGGTTTGTTGGTAAGTCATGTGGTTTGAAGGGACACGCCAAACGCCAAAACAACTGTAGCATAATGAAGTGGTTTTGGAGTATAGATTATGCCTTTGTAGTCTGTTTAGTTCTCTCCCAATTAGGAATTAAATGGAGCTGCCCATTGCAAACGCCCAACAAGTGAACCAAACTGCACTATACACAGTGCGATCAACTGGGCACACAGGGGTACATGTACCCAACTAATACACTCTTGTGTCTCAGGGGGAAGAGTTGTTGACTTTTGGGTTGCTCCCAAAGGGCCACCCACCTCACAAACGTTCTACAATTTTATCTTAAAAAATAAATAAAAATAAGATATATTTATATAGTTTTATGAAATGATTTCTGCTTCACTATGCAATCCACAATGGAGCCCAAGAAGCCACCCATTAGGAATATTCTACTCCTAACACCCACGGTATAACTTCTGTACCCTGACCACCAGAGGTCGTTTATACATAAACACCACCTGAACGCAGTTGGTGCCTCGACAACACCAGACCATAATACACGCAAAACCATACATCCAGACCATGAAGATATACTCTCATAATACCAGAGGCCTAACCACCCCTCATAAAAGGCGTGTGTTGATAGAGGACGCCAAGCCCAACAAAGCAGATATAGTGTGCGCACAGGAGACGCACTTCGTCACATCTAGAGTTCCCATGTTTGGGCTAAAGGACTACCCAACACAATACCATGCAACTTACTCCTCCAAATCTAGAGGGGTCTCCATCCTCTTCCACAATTCACTGACGGTCGAAATATTTACTATCAAAAAAGACAGCCAGGGAAGGTATCTAATACTCTCCAATATATCATCTTAGGAATATATAGCCCAAACAACCACCAAAGAAATTTCTTGCACAAGGTCTTAGGGAAAAAAACACACCTTAGACTCCCGAGTAGACATAACCATACCACACAGCTCACACAGATAAACAACCCTCACAGCAAACTGCAAAGCACTCACAAGACTACTCATGGAGCATGGGCTGTACGGTGCCTGGAGAACACAGCACCCGTCTGACAGCGACTACTCCTACCACTCGGCAGTGCACAAGATCTACTTCAGAATTGATCTCATTCTAGTATCTGGAACGCTCCTTCCCCACATCTCCCACTGTGACATAAGCAACATAGTCTGGTCTGACCACGCCCCAACCACCATGGCCCTAGGGAACCACTACCAACACAGAGGCAAACCTCCCTGGCGCCTCAACGACACTCTCTCTTGCAGGACACCCACTTTACCAAACAACTAACAGAACACATCCAAACATATTTCAAGCTCAACGCTACCCCGGACACCAATATCACCTCTACCTGGCAAGCCCACAAACCAGTAATTAGGGTCCTACTGATTAGTCGAGCCACGTATCAAAAAAAGTGTTCACAGCTACAACATCTCACTCTATTACGAAAACTGAGGGACACCACCAATGCACACTTCCTACAACCCTCAGACGAAGGTAATAGCCAAAATAACCTACCGTATCACTGAACTATCCCTGAACTATCCCTGAACAAGACCACACACATACTAACTAAATTGAAACAGAGAACCTACTCCCAAGACAATAAGCCGGGAAAACCCTAGCTAACATGCTCTGCCAAAAACAAGCCAATTCCAGAATTCCCTATCTGGGCACCGGTACAAAACTACATAACCCCTAAGATATTAATGAAGAAATGGCAGCATACTACCACAAACTCTACAGTCTTAAAGAGGACAGGGCCTTACACCCATCGAACACCCAAGAATCACAAACCTACAACTCACAACATTACCAACCCTGACAGATACGCAGGCAGCAGCTATACAAGAACCTATCACCACACAAGAAATCATAGACACAATTCAGGCACTCCCGTCTGGGAAATCCCCAGGCCCAGATGGACTTTCAAACTTGTATTACAAATAAATCACCCCTTCCCTCGCACCCCACCTAGAGGCAAAATTTAACAAAATTATCCGCAAAGGCACCATGCCCCCAGACATGCTAATGGCACACGTGGCCACACTTCCGAAACCGGGCAAACCACCGACTAGAAGTCAGAACCTCAGACCTCTATCTCTGTTAAACATGGACTTCAAACTGTTAGCCAAAATATTCTCTAATTGTATAGCGCCACATTATCCTTTCGCTAAGAGGTGAGGACCAAGTGTGCTCCAAGTGAGGTCTCACCAGTGTTCTGTACAATGGCATGAACACTTCCCTCTTTCTCCTGCTAATACCTTTCCCTATACAAATAAGCATTCTGCTAGCATTTCCTGCTGCTCTATTACATTGTTTTCCTACCTTTAAGTCCTCAGAAATAATCACCCCTAAATCCCTTTCCTCAGATGTTGAGGTTAGGACTCTATCAAATATTCTGTACTCTGCCCTTGGGTTTTTACGTCCAAGATGCATTATCTTGCACTTATCCACATTAAATATCAGTTGCCACAACTCTGACCATTTTTCTAGTTTACCTTAATCATTTGCCATTTGGCTTATCCCTCCTGGAACATCAACTCTGTTACATATCTTAGTATCATCAGCAAAAAGACATACCTTACCATCAAGACCTATAGCAATATCACTAATAAAAATGGGAGAATGGGTCCAAGTACAGATCCCTGAGGTACCCCACTGGTGACAAGCCCATGCTTCGAATATACTCCATTGACTACATCCCTCTGTTGCCTGTCATTCAGCCACTGCCTTACCCATTCAACAATATTAGAATCCAAACTTAAAGATTGCATTTTATTGATTAAAGATTAAAGCCTTCTATGTGCAACAGTGTCAAAAGCCTTACTGAAATCTAGCTAAGCAATGTCTACTGCACCACCCTGATCTATTATTTTAGTTACCCGATCAAAAACATCAATAAGACTAGTTTGGCATGATCTCCCTGAAGTAAACCCATGTTGTCTCTGATTTTGAAATCCATGTGTTTTTAGATGTTCAACAATCCTATCCTTTAACATGGTTTCCATTACTTTCCTCACTACTGAAGTAAGGCTTGCTGGCCTATAGTTGCCCAACTCCTCCCTACTACCTTTCTTGTGAATGGGCACAATATTCGCTAACTTCCAATCTTCTGGGACTACTCCTGTTAACAATGATTGGTTAAATAAATCAGTTAATTATTTTGCTAGTACACCACTAAGGTCTTTTAATAACTTTGGGTGTATTCCATCACGGACCATTGACTTATTTGTCTTTACTTTTGACAGTTGAAATATAACCTCTTCCTCTGTAAACTCAGATGTAACAAATTACTAATTTGTCCTTTTTACTAAATGAGGCCCCCTTTCCTTCATTTTCATCTGTAAATACTGGACCAAAATATTCATTGAGGCAGTCAGCTAGACCTTTATCCTCTTCTACATACCTTCCTTCCTTTTGTTTTTAATCTAACTAATCCTTGTTTTTCTTTCCTTTTCTCATTTATGTATCTAAAAAATTTCTTGACCTTTTTTTTTTACGGACTGTGCTATTTGCTCTTCTGTGTGTGATTTGGAAGCTCTTATAACTTGCTTAGCCTCTTTCTGCCTAACCTTATAGATCATTCTGTCTTCCTCACTCTGGGCTTTTTTACAATTACTAAATGCTAACTTTTCGTTTTTTACTATTTTGGCCACATCTGCAGAGTACCACAGTGGTTTCTTGAATTTGTTTGCTTTTACTGACAAGCCTAATGCAATTTTCTGTTGCATTCAGCAATGCAACTTTTAAATAATCCCATTTCTCTTGGACTCCATTTAAATTGCTCCAGTCTGATAATGACTCCTTTACACATATTCTAATTTTAGAAAAGTCTGTTTTTCTAAAGTCTAAAATGTTTGTGTGGTGTGACTCAGTCACTGTTCTTATGTAAAACCACACTGACTGATGATCACTGGATCCTACATCTACAGTAATATCTGATACCAAATCTCCATTTGTTAACCCTAAATCTAGTATGGCCTCTTTATGAGCTGGCTCCTCAACGACTTGTTTTAGAAACAATCCCAGTAGGGAATTTAGAATATGTCTGCTCCTGGCACAAGCCGCAATTTTGGTTCACACCAATTCACATCAGTAAGATTAAAGTCACCCATGATAACTTCCCCCTTCATTGTCATTTTAGCTATTTCCTCAAGTAGTAGATTATCTAACTCTTCTATTTGTCCTGGGGGCCTATAAATCACACCTACGCGACTTACTGTGTGATTACCAAATTTTAACGTAACCCAAACAGGCTCTATGTTCGCTTCACTAACTTTTATTAGGCTAGATTTTATGATATCCTTCACATACAGGCAGTGGTGTAGCCTGGTTTTGTGCTGCCCTAGGCAGGACAAATCTCAACGGTCACTTGTAGGTAATATTTGTCGTCAAAAATAAAATAGTTGTGCGTTAAGACAAATGTTAAAAGTGATATAATAAAGTTTTTTGGGGGATTGTCGTATGATGCATGATCCAAGAAAAACTTGCAATCTGAGATGCCCTTGTCATGGGGTATATTGCTATATAGGGAGACAACATCGAGGCTGGCCAGTAAGGTGTATGGTGGAACTTGAAGGCTTTCTAATGCCAATAATGTATCCTTAGTGTCTTGGAGGTAGGATGGTAACTCTTTTACTAAGGGATGAAGGATACTGTCCACAAATTTGCTGGGTCTTTCTGTAAGGCAGCAATTACCAGAAAATATTGGTCTGCCCGGAGGGTCCATGATGTTCTTCTGGACCTTGGGTAGACAATAGAAAGTAGCCACAGTGGGGTTGTAGTTGGGCAAGAGATAATTTAATTCTTGTGAGGTAATGAGTTTTTTTTTTTTTTTAACAGCCAGGATAGAAATTTCTGGAAATTAGAATATTTAATCTATAAATGTTCTAGTTATACCTTTAGCATAGGCATAGATTAAACCGTTTACCTGAAGCAGATCTTCTCATTCTTGTCTTTCTCTGTTACATTGCAAAATGTGTCCATTCTAATATTAATGAATATAAACAGGGTTTTTCAAATTCTGCTACTTTGGTTTTAAATTTGCCTATGTTCATTTAAAGCATTATATGTAATACTATTCGTTCATAAAGAAATAATGTGACACTTTTGTTTTTCTTTTATAGGAACATCAGACTAAAACAGCTTTCTTTACAAGTCTCATCAAACAGTATAAGCAATATAAAGCTGTATGCTGTATAAGTAAGCAATATAAAGAATATTTTGGAGAACAAGAAACATGATTCCATCAGCAGACTTTTACAATCAGTTATTTTATAGAATTATTACTATGGCATGTGTTATGACTATGGCATATGAGGTTATGCTATATTGCACTATGCATTTACTATAGCTTTGTCCAATTATCTATTTATTCTGGGTAGAGAGTTTCAGTGGTTTATTTAGGGATTTATGGTTTGTTGAATTGTCAATAAAACAAATTTACATTTAATCATACATTAAGGTTCTAAAGAATGTTCTGGATAAGTAAATTATGTATATTGAAAATAGATACCTCCCTAATGGACAAAATGACATTGAATGACATGTCTAAGAGACAATCCAGCCACTTTAAACTGTGCATCTCATTGAAAAGGTTATGGTACCTGGAGTCTTCTAGTGCTGTCCCATTGCTCAGCAGTAAATCATTTTTGAATGGTGTACACTGATTGAGGGTAGTGAGGCACCTGCAGCCAGGCTTATCTCTGCTGCGCAGGCAAATGCTTAGCTAATGCTTAAAAAGACACTCAACTGAAACTTCTAATCTATCCCCTTTAAGTGCTTGGGTTATCGAGGCACTCTGGTCAGTATTACAACTTAAATGTCTTTAATAGGTTTTGTTCTACATTGATATGCTGTATTGTTTGCAATCTTTATAGTATTTGCATAAAATAAATAAATGCTTGGCAAAATGCTGCACCATAAGCCTGCCTCCTTAGCCACACCACCTCACTCCAGAAAGACTTCCTTATTATAAGTATGCACACAGTATCAGCCCCAGCAGCACTGAGTGAGCGCCTTTTAATTCAGAACCTGGCTTCAGACAGTCAGAGAAACTGCAAACAGGTAGTGATATCCTTACTATATGTCTCCCCAGGTGTCCACTGCTGCTAATGTGGGTCGTTTTGTTGTTCAGATCATTCAGTACTCTCAGTAGTTGAGATCTGTGCATGTATTTCATAAGGATGTCTTTTTCTGGAGTGAGCGGCATGACGAAAGAGGCAGGCTTATGGTGCAGCATTCTGCCAAGGATTTATTTATATTTTGGAAAAAATAAAAGTTTGAGCATGAAGAAAAAGCATATTAATGAGGACAAAATCTATGAAATGCATTAAAGTTGTAATACCGCTCAGAGTGCAGCAAGCACCGATAAGGGACAGTTATAGACTGGGTGTGTCAGCTGAGCACTCGTAGCCTATCACTGTCCTCAATCACTCATATGAATTGGTATGGCTAATCCGTAGTGTTACTGAGGATGAGCCACAACCTCCAGCAGTGGAAGAAGCTACTGGTGATAGGGGACCTACATTCAAAATCATGTAAATAGAGATTTGAATCTGAGCAGTGGTTTGGCACTAGGGATTTAAGACACAATAACACTTAAAATTAAATGAAGTAGTTGGGTGCCTACACTGTCCTTTTAGCAGTGGCTGCTCACTGTAAATATTAACTAGCATCTGGGCAGCCATATCTGCCCTATCGCTAAAAAGACTCCACTCCATGGGGATGGGGCATGCATAATAATGGTGGGATTTTGAGACTTGCCTGGGATGGCAGTGGCTGCTTAGTCACTAGTTTATATTTACAGTGAGCAGCCACTGGCTGCTAGTACTTAAAATAATTAGCCAGTGTTCATTTTGTCGACTAAAAATTTTAGTCGACTAAAATCTATTTGAGGTTGATTGGACTAAAACTACACATTCAGATGACTAAAATAAGACAAACTAAAATGGCTTTTTAGTCAAAAGACTGAATAAAACTAAATTGAAATTTGACGCTAAAATTAACACAGCACAAAGGGGCTGTGGAATGGGCAAAAGAGACAGACTAGTGCTTGGGAGAGAGACAGCTAGAGGGCCTGGAAGGACACAAAGAGAAACACAGGGGCTGGGGAAGGGGCAAAAGAGACAGACAGAGGCTTTAACTAAACCCATTAGATAAGTCGTGTTAACTAAAATCTAATTGAGATTTAGTTGACTAAAACTAAAAAAAATTCAGATGACTATAAACGACTAAAACTAAAATGGCTTTTTCGTCAAAAGACTATGACTAAATTGAAAATTGCCACCAAAATTAACACTGTAATTGGCAAATGCATTTGGCCTCTAGTCATTGTAAAATTGGTGCTTTTGTACATATTCTGGATCCTACACCTTGTATAGAGTTCGGATGTTAAAAGCACTGATTTTCAACCAGACCATGAATGCATGCAGCCGATTGGTGCAAACTTGGTCGGGCTGACTTAGTTCCAACAGGAATTAGCTTTAAATATGAGCATTGCTATTTCAGTCGAATTAGGCCATTTTCACTGGATTTTGTTAATTCGAACGAAATCCAATATTTAGTGAATTATCCTGAAAGCAACTAGAGGAATCCTGCTTGGAAATATTGTTGTATCATTGCTCTTTCTTTTTTTTTTTTTCCTGTGCACAGCAGTAGTACGTTAAGGATGTTTACGTCTAATGGGACAAGTAGCCTCCTAGAAATAAAAAAAAGTTGGAGATCCCATCCCTTGTGCTATAAATCCCTTTGGGGCACAGAGCCAACTCTGTTCTTACTTGTTCCGATTCTGTGGTTGGGGGTCGCCAAGGGCATCAAGTATCATATTTCCCACTCGGGAGGTGGGTTGTTTGAAAGGCAGCAGGCATTGCAGAATGCCAGGATCCTTCTGCCTTTATGTTCGGCGCATTCACGATGATACGCTTGGCGGGTTAATGGCCCGACAGACCTCAAGGGTGCTTGTCATAACAGGAAGGTCATGTCCACCAGACTCTGAGACCGTTTACGTTTTGAATTGTACATATTCATTATTTTGTTTTCACCTTTATCAGTATTTTTCCTCAGTTACTTAGACTTTAAGTTGTGTAGAATGTGCCACGCCACTTTTAGAGGGTAGCAGGAAAAAGGTGTGCAATATCTGCTCATTGGAAGCCATTGAAAGAAGACAAACCGAAGGATATAAATATGTTCCTGTCATGGTTTCAGGAGAATTTATCTCAAACCTTTTTGAAGGAATTTGATGTAGGCAGCAGACCATTCAAGAGGCGGAGATCTGGTTCCACACATGAGCTGTCACCTGGAAATGTTCACAAAGCTCAGTTGGTTCAGATTCTTTCAGTGATCCCTATGGAGGAGCTGTGAAAATGTAAAAAACAAAGTGGGGCGTGGCCTGACGGGCGAAGTGGATGGTCGCACTGTGCTGTGCTCCGCGCACCGACGGCCCGACAGAGCATAATTTAAGCAGTACCGGCTACCAAATTCACTACCCACGACCCTACAGACATGGCAGCACAAAAGGCCAAGAAACAGGCAGAAAAAACTGATCAGGCCGGCTTTTTCGCGACCCGGGCGTCGACGCCAAAATCAATGGGCCTAGCCGAACAGGACCAAGATGGCAACGGAGGTAATGACACGCAGCCACTATCAACCTCCCCAAGGGCGCAAAACCTGCCAGTGACCCAGGACTACTTACAGAAGTGCCTAGACAATATGTCCAGCAAGATCCTGGAAACCCTGCAAGGCACACTGAGGGAGATGAAAAGAGAGATGCAGGAGCTGGGGGACAGGACGGCACATGTGGAGAACCGCATGGAGAAACAAGTCACGGTGCATAATGAAATGGCAGAACATGTGAAAGATCTGCAGCAACAACTTGACCTCACACAGAGGAAGGTCATGGACCTAGAGGACCGCTCAAGACGGCAAAACCTCAGGATCAGAGGCATCCCTGAGGAGGTGAAGCAGCAGGACCTACACGAATACCTAATGGGGTACTTTAAGGCACTAGCATCAGACATACCAGCTGAAATTCTGCTGCTGAATAGACACCACAGGGTGCAAAAGCCGGTGTTCCTACCACAAGATACCCCCAGGGATGTACTAACACACTTACAGTACTTCCACGCTAAGGAAGCACTACTCCGAAGCCACAAGAACAGGCAGAGAGCTGCCACAGAAGTACAAGAACATCAAAATGTTCACCGACCTCTTTGCAGCCACATTGCAGAAAAGAAAGGAATTTAGGGAAACGACAGAAACCCTCCGCTACAACAACATACAGTACAGATGGGGATTCCCTATCCGCCTCCTAATCAGAAGAAATGGTACGGTGACTACAGTGAACACACCGGAAGAAGGCCGGAAACTGCTGCGCAGCTGGAACATTATGCCGAATATGGAGAGGAAAGACATGACCACAGCGCTAAGAATGCCTCCAGAATGGAAAACGAACAAGAAATGAACTAGCACAGACACTTTTTCCTTCTGCTAATACCACCGTAGCAGAGCCTGATGTCTGGCAGACAGCAAGGCGCAAGTATTCCCAGCACTACATGTTTATCTATGTATACCCAAGACAATACACGTACCACACACAAATAGGCCAAGAAGGCTTGACGAGCACATAAACCATACACACAATCACACACACACACAAAAAAACCCCCCCCAAAAAAACGTAAACTGTGCCAGTACGCCTCACGCCACAGCAATAGCTGGTAAACACACAGCGCAAACAGCGAAACGCACACGAAAACAGCAATGGAAAGATTCAGGCACCCTAGATGCAACCAACCGCACCACACCTTAAAAGTTGACAGAGTAACCACGCTCACACCTTGCACTATCATGGTAGTGCAACACCCTTCAGTGGGAAATGTATGCTAAAATGTTTGTTACTGTATACATTGTTTTGTTCTATTCGAATGTTATGTATGATGTTTGTATAGCTAATTCCCTAGCCCTACCCCCTTCCATCCCAATCCCAACCCCAGGCATTGCAGAGCCCCACAGTGGGAACCGCGGGGGCAACACATACACGGACCCCTTGGGGAAACCGTATATCACCATGGTGTAACATACACTGACAGAAACACCCAATACCTACAAAAACTATTCGTTAAAATATGAAAATATACAGCCACAATGTTAAGGGGTTGAACACCCCAGTAAAAAGATACTGCCTAACTAGAGATCTACACAAAATACATCCGGACATAGTATGTATACAAGAAACGCACCTTAAAAAGGCGTCCAACCTAGCACAAGCACAGTACCCAGTACAATACCATAACACAGCCACATCTAAAACTAAAGGGGTCTCTATACTGATGAGCAAAGATGTATCCTTCAAGCCCCTGTACGAGGACACAGATATGCAGGGGAGGTACATAATACTGACGTGTGAGATCAACAACTTAGAACACACATTTGTAAACATTTACGCACCAAATGCCAACCAGAGAAACTTCCTGCATAAAATCATAACGCGCCTAGCGCAAGTTCAGAGGGGTATCACGATCATATGTGGAGACTTGAACCACATACTAGACCCCAAAAGAGACACAACGGTAAGACCAAACACACCAAGAAACGCAACCCTCACATGAGAATGCAAACCCTTAGTTCGACTACTTAGCGAACACGACCTATATGATGCATGGAGGGTATTACATCCGGAGGAAAGGGATTATACATTTTTTTTTTTCCCAGGTCCACAACACTTATTCCCGGATAGACGGGTTCTACATAAAGGGCACATTCCTCAACCAACTAACAGCATGCTCGATAGGCAACATCACATGGTCTGACCACGCCCCAATTACTTTAGAACTACAAGATGCATATGACTATAAACACAGGAGTCCCTGGAGACTGAACGAAACCCTTTTGCATGACTCCCAATTCTGTGAAAACCTCACCACTGACATGCACAGATACTTTACCAATAACCAAACACCCGGAATAACACCGGATACCCTATGGCAGGCACACAAGCAGGTTATCAGGGGATCCCTTATAGGCAGAGCGAGCGCACTGAAACGTGAGTCCCAAACTAAAACAAAACACTGGCTAAAAACACTGTATACTCTCAACAAACAAAATCAGCTGACACCGACTCCAGAACTTAAACAACAAGATCCCATTCATCCAAACTCACACAGAGGAAAAGAAGGTGACGCCCAAAGACATTGGGGATGTCTTTGCGGATTACTACTCATCCCTATATAATCTTGGGAAAGACGCTGACACAAGCCAACCAACCATAGACAAAATAAAGAAATACCTAGCAGGGGTCTCTCTACCGTCACTGACTGAGGAACAAATAGCTATAATACAAGACACTATCACAGTAGAAGATGTGCTCCAGGCTATATCCCGCCTACCGAGCGGGAAAGCCCCAGGCCCAGACGGGTTCCCCAACAATTACTACAAAATATTCGCACACACTCTAGCCCCGCACTTAGCAAACGTATTCAATGCAATCACTCTCAAAGCAGATGCACCGACAGAGATGCTGAGCGCACACATAGTTACGCTGCCCAAACCAGGGAAACCACCCACATGTAGCCAAAACTTCAGACCAATCTCACTACTTAACACGGACGTTAAACTTTATGCAAAAGTACAAGCTAATAGAATAGCCAACATAATCCCGACACTAATTCATGATGATCAGGTGGGCTTTACAAAAGGCAGACAAGGATCAGACAACACCAGGAAGGTAATTGACTTGTTGTATAGCCTGATCGGAAGAGGGGAGGGGGGGATACTTCTATCATTAGATGCAGAGAAGGCTTTTGACAGGCTCAATTGGCCTTTTATGCAGGCAGTACTTGGTAAATCCAGGTTCCCCCCAACCTTTATTAATGCCGTCCGAGCACTCTATTCGCACCCCACAGCCAGAGTCCTAAACTCTGGGTTTATATCCAAACAAATACACATCACCAATGGGTCACAACAGGGGTGCCCCCTATCACCGCTACTCTATATCCTGGCACTGGAACCCCTGGCAGCGGTCATTAGAGCCGACCCAGACATACAAGGAGTACACCTGGGGGATAACGAATACAAGCTTAACTTGTTCGCGGATGATATCCTAGTAACGCTAACGCACCCCATAATCTCCCTACCAAAGCTGATGGCAAGAATCCAAGAGTACGGGGCAGGGTCCTATTACAAGTTAAATGTAATGAAAACCCAAGCCCTAGGAATAAAATTAGGTGGCAATCTTGCAAACAGACTGGTGAGGGCATTCCCCCTAGACTGGAGACCACCTAATGTTCTTGGGCCTCAAAATAACCAAGAACCCAGCCCACTTGTTCTGACACAATTATGCCCGAATGCTGAAAGACTTTTCAGACACCCTACACACCTGGAGGGGTAGGTACCTGTCGTGGCTGGGCCGCGTAGCAGCAGTCAAAATGTCACTCATCCCCAAGATACAGTGCCTTTTCCGTACGCTCCAAATACCCATACCAAAACAATACCTGAAAAACATGCAACACACTATCAACTCGTTCATTTGGGAGGGAAAAAAAGCGAGAGTAGCAGCAGGGACGATACATCGATCAGTTAAAAATGGATTACCCAACCTAACAGCATACCACAGGGCAGCCTACCTACATAACATCACCCAAATCAACCGGCTTACAGACGTCCCACAGTGGGTGACGATTGAAGATAGCAAAGCACCACAAAGTGATCTACGGTCACTAATGTGGAAACAGACAGACAACAACTGGGGGCTGGACGCTCTCCTACCAACTACCAAAACCCTACTGCGAGTATGGGACAAAATGAAACACGAATTAGTGTCAAGACCGACATTACCCCTAGCAATGCCAATGCACACTATTGGACTGGAGATCCCTACCTTCCCTTGGGACATGTGGGTGAAGGGTGGTATACACCACGTGTACCAAGTTATAGACAGGGGTCGAATACTACCATTCCCAGACATACAAGATAGGTACAACCTGCCCTCTAGAGCAGTATTCTCCTACCTCCAGCTCAAATCTTATGTGTTGGACAAAGCAGGGAAACAAACGGACGCCACCGCTACGACACACATGACAGAATTCAAAAAACAATGCACAGGAATCACACCACTCAAGAAAATAATGTCCTGGGGATACCAGAAACTACTAGCGCAACAATCACACACACTAGGAGAGATAAAGCTGTCATGGCAGCGGGATATAGGCAGAATAATAACAGATAGGGAATGGGAGAGAGCATACATGGCCCACAAGGGGCTTACAGCATGTGCTACACACCTGGAACTACAACGCAAAATCTTATACCGCTGGTATTTAGTACCGGACAAAATATGGCCTACAACCAGCAATATATGCTGGAGGTGTGGGAGGGAGGTGGGTACAATGATACACGTCTGGTGGACATGCACCGTACTCAGACCATTTTGGGAAGGGGTAGCAAATATACTGCAGAAGATACTGCCAGCCCCAAGGGTAGATGAACCACAGGTGTGTCTCTTATTTATCTTACCAGAAAAAATACCAAAACAAGTCAAGCTGATAATATACCACACACTAATCTCAGCTAATCTAGTGATATCCAGACATTGGAAAAAAACAATGACCCCACCTATAGAGGATCTCGTAAAGCAGGTAGACCAAAACTGGGCGTACGAAAGAATGGCCAACACGCAATTCAGAGCACGAAAAGGGGTACTGGAGGCACACGACCTGTGGGTAAAACATATTATAAGCTCACCCACCATAACACATAACCACAACTACTCCAGCGTGACCAACAGCCCTTGAAAAATAGGTTAAAAAGGCATCACGAGGAGTGCCAACAGGCAAAGACACAGCAACCAAGCAACGCATAGCAAACCCAAGATATGACACCCAGAGGTAGCCAAACTACGAAACACCAACATACCTAGCGGCGGGAGGGAACCGCAATGCTTGACAAGGGTAAAAAGCAGAACCAGACACTTGCACAAGCGCCCCCCATCCATGACGAACCTACACACAAAGGAACCCCACGAAGACAATTAGACACAAACAAAGAACTGCACACAACCCAACGCCTTAACTATGGCCAAAACCGACAAAAAGGGAACCGATCAACAACACAGCATGTATTTGTAAATTGTACATGGAAAACTTCTGTAAAACATCAATGACTCTCTGGAACCAAGGAAATCCATGTTGCGCATGTATGTAGATGTTTATCCATGCTGTACATGTATTCATATGATTACACATAGCTATTGTCTGTGTATTCAGCCTGCAATATGCCCCCCCCTCTTTCCTCGTTCTGTATCCCCATGTTTTTGACCTATGACAAAATAAAAAATTGTCAGTTGCAAAAAAAAAAAAACAATAAAGTGATTCCACAAAGGTGTCATAGAAGTAGTTCTGAATGCTCAAAGGTTCCAAGGTGTATATTCAAGCATATTTGTTACACAAAAGCCAGGCAAATCCTTCAGACCAATTCTAGATCTAAATACTCTCAATAATTGTATTCAGCACCAAACCTCCAAAATAGAAACAATTGCTTCAGCAACATATGTGTTACAAACAGGAGATTTCTGGCATCGCTGGATCTAAAAGATGCCTATTTTCATATTCCAAGAAATTTTTAAAATTCATCATGAGAAATTTGAGGAAAACCCTACATTTTCAGTCTGTGGCTCTGCCATTTAGCATTGCTACTGCACCAAAGATGTTTAAGAACATTTTAGCTCCAATTGCTGCATTTCTACGAGCAAAGGGAATCCTTATTGTTCCATGCATGGATGATTGGTTCATAAAGGCAGAAACCAATGTCCAGTTAAAGGCTTATCTGAAGGTCAATCTTCTACACTACAAGAGAACGGTTGGGTAATAAACTGAGAAAAGTCTATTCTTCACCCTTCGGAAAAGGTTTTGTTTTTTTAGTCTAGGAATCGACTCAAAAAGTTTACGCGTTCTGCTTCCGGCTCAGAAGAGGAGCAGCAAAGTTACCTCCAGTCTTCCAAACAACCCTATTTATTCCATCAGACAGGCAATGAGCTTGTTGGGTTTGCTGGCATCCAGTATCCCAGCAGTAAAATGGTCAAAGGCTTAAAGCAGACTCCTCCAAGGATAAATTTTACGTCACTGAAACACTGAAGATTATGTCTCTCGGTTCACACTTGAGAAGACCTAACCTGGTGGAAAAAGTAAAAATTCGTTTATCAGGGCC
Organism: Pelobates cultripes; assembly: GCA_933207985.1. Classification (NCBI taxonomy): domain Eukaryota; kingdom Metazoa; phylum Chordata; class Amphibia; order Anura; family Pelobatidae; genus Pelobates; species Pelobates cultripes. The sequence goes on along the minus strand of OW240913.1, from coordinate 211,993,782 downwards.
TGTCTTTTACACAAACAGCTTGTGTAAAAATTAATACAGATACTTCTAAAACCAGATGGTGTGCACATATTGATTCCTTAATTGCTCAAGGAAGTTGATTGGCATAGAAGCCCTTGTATAATTCAAGCCATACAGATTCAATCAGACAACATCACCATGCTAATATATTTAAGCAAACAAGGAGGAACAAGAAGCCAATCCCTGGCTGATTTATGTGCACTCCTTTTTGCATTGGCAGAAAGGTACCTTCTCAGCGATCAACATAAAGGGTATAGAAAATCAACTAGCTAACAATCTCAACAGGCATCGCTGGAAACAGACAAACTGGTCTCTCAGCCATCAGGTTTTCAACACACTGGTCAAGAAATTTGGATTACCGGAAATAGACCTCCTGGCACAAGCTTTAATCAGAAGGTTCCAATGTTTGCTTCTATTTAAAGACACTACAAAAAAGACAATACAATCCAGATATCCTAGTCTGTTTCTCTGTAAAATTGACATTTCAGATAGTGTACATTTTTCCCCCAGTGACCATGATTCAAATTCTAGCATGGTCAAGCTAAGGGCATGGAAGCTACAAGGTTGATCCTGTTGGAGAAGGGTAATAAAGAACAGGTAGTCAACCTTCTCTTACATTCTACAAGAAAGTCTACATTGAATATATACTTGCACATATGGCATAAATTCCTGATATGGTGTCGTCTGCAAAATATTGTCTCCTTCATTACTCCTGTTCAAGTAATCTTAGAATTTCTTCAGGAACGTTTTAAGTTGTCTTTTTCCTTCCACTGTAAAAGTTCAAATCTCTGCACAAAGTTATTTTTTCACATAAGAAAGTTCACTTATGAAACACTTATTAGAAGATTCAGCAAAGCAAAGTGGAAACTTTGTCCTCTGAAATGTCCTCTAATTCCACGTTGGGATTCTTCCCTGGTATTAAATGCATTATGTGCTGAACCATTCCAACCATTAAAATTCTTGACACTAAAATGAGTGTTTGGTTGCTTTAACTTTAGTAAAAAGAGTGTGAAAGTCAAACATTTTTTTTGCAGCACCAGAGTTCATGATATTCCACCACAATAAGGTTGTCACAAGTCCATAATCTTCCTTTCATTCAAAAGTATGGAACAAATATAATCTCAATCAAGCTCTCATATTGCTAACTTTTTGTCAGAATCCAGCCTCATCCAAATATGCTTATTTCCATTGTTTGGAGCTTAAAAGCGCATTGTTCAACTATCGTGACAGAGTCAAGAATTGGTGTAAATCAGATCATTACCAAGGGCACTCTATGGATCTTCAAGCATCCAGAGCTTTCTTTGCTCGATGGATTAAAAGGCAATACATCGGCTTATTCTTCACAAGGTGGGTTTCTAACCTCCAAAGTTAAGGCTCAGTTCACTAGAGTCTTCACTTATTTCCACTTAATGAACAAAAAAAGCTATGTTCACTCTAGAGGATATCTGCAAGGCTTTCATCAAGCACTACAGGCTAGACATCTCTGCCTTAGCGGAAGCATAATTTGGGCAGAATATTTTGCAAGCAGCTGTATCTTAATTCCCACCCTTCAGGCTTTTTCTTGCTATCTCCCTAATGTACTGACCTTATACACAGGTAAAAAAAAGGAACTTTACCATACCATAAATAATTTTTTATTAGTATCAGTGGCAGTGCAAATATACTCTCTCTTCTTAAATAAAGTTTGATATTTCTTTGCAGTATACTGTTGTGGTGTATTCTTTTGTGTGACTGAGTTGATACTGTGCCCTGAAGGTATTTATTAGCTCTAACTTTTTTTTTATATTTAGGAAACTACTCGTCTCATTAGACTTGAACATACCTAACATACTGCCGCTGATACTAAAATATTTACGCCAAGTAAAATTTCTGTTTTCCCCCCTATTGGTCACTTGATACATGAATGAAATTAATATTTATGAGCTGTCGCCTAATCGCCATTCAATGTCCTTCCACTTCTTGATTGGACTGGAGATGCAGCCCACATTATTCTGAAGACCTCTTACCCTTCATGGCAGGCTGCTTATTTGCCCTCTCTTAAAAAAATAAATAAAAATCAGCTACCTCTATATTCCAGTCCAAGCATATTTATATATTAACAAGTCATTTGCTCAATTTTATGTGCACATGGTGCTTTGGAGATATGGATTTTGGCAGAACAGACTATCACAACGTCCTAAATGCGGATGAATCTCAATTCAGCTAAAACCGAATGCTTAAGTCAAGTAGGCATCTAGTCCACTTAATAATCAGTTACATACTATATATCAGTGAAAAAAGGTGAAGTATTTGGATATAGTTCCACAGGCACACTTTGATTATGAATATTTAAATTTTATGCAATTATTTACATTGTTTGAGCAAGTAACATATTGTAGGGATTTACCAATCTCTTAGGATGCATAATATTTTTAATGTTAATGCAAAATTATTTGGATTATTGACTTTGTATCTTTTCCCTGGTCCAAATCACAGAGGGATACATTATATATTTCTAGCACATACTTTTATTTTATTTTATTTTTTTACAGTAAGCAAGCACAGTTATTCAATAAAGCCGTCCACAATAATGTCATTCATAAACAGCAGTATGTAGTCACTATTTGGCAGACAGGATCTTCTTGTGTTCGTTATTAGTCACATAGTAACACAAATATTATGTTCAGTTACACATCAAACTGTGAGAATAGTTTTAGGAACAGTATCCTATTTTGCTTCATGCAAAGGGTAGTTTTGTACACTGTGAACTATAGATATTTTTACACTTTTAATTTGTCTTAATTCACTGGTAGTTACCCTCTTTTACTTTTAGTGCACAGGTAGGCATTTTACTGTGTGTTTTAAATGCAAGTTAGGGCTTTATTTTTATATGAAACATAATTATATAATTCCTCATTTAGCATGGACGGACAAATAATAATTTGTGCAAAATTAATCAAAACCTATAAAAAATGTTCCTAAATCGTGTTGGTGCTTAGAGAGTGCCCCTTTAAACTAAAACAACTTCTTACGGAGACTGTGATGTCTTATATAAAATTGATACATGGTAATAAAATATTTAAAATTTAAACAGGAACAGAGTATTCAGTTTCTCCATAAATACATCAGTGCAGCCATCTATCTACCTCCTCATTTACATCACCTTGAGTTTTGCCATAAAGAGACTGAAGTTTGTCTAATGAAATATTAGCTCCATCATTTTTTATTTATTTTGAATTGCATTTAAAGCAGCAGCAAATACACATTCAGTGCTCAATCAGATCAAAGCCCACATGATAAGAAATTCCACTTATAAAGGAGCAATCTTCTACAAGCTTTGGTGCTTCTTCTATTGATGCCTCCTATTCCTCTGTGGCCTTCTGGACTATTGCTGACCTCAGAAACCAAAAAAGTTATGGCAGCACTTTTTAGGGGGCGGCAAAAAATGGCACCCCCAAATGCCCAGGCAAATGCCTTGTTAGCCTGAGTGTATGTCTTCCAGTGTGTGTCTATGAGGGAGCCTGTGTGTCTCTGTCAGTGTGTGTGTATGTCTGCCACTGTGTGTCTGTGAGGGAGCCTGTGTGTCTGAGTGATTGTATGTGTCTGTGAGTGAGTGAGTGTGTTTGTCTGTCAGTGAATGTGTGTGTCTGGGTATGCCTCTCAGTGTGTGTGTCTGTCATTGAGGGAGTGATTGTGTGTGTCTGTCAGGTTCTGTCAAATCAGTGAGTGTGTGTGTGTATGTCAGTGTATCTGAGAGTATATGTCTGTCAGTCAAAGTGTGTGTTAGTCTTTAACAGGCATCGGTGTGGCCCTGACAGGAAGGGGTGGGGCAAATTTAAATTAGCGGGTGCCCGAGTTCCATCATGCCTGGGGCAGCACAGATCCAAATTATACCACTGCTCATGCATTAGGTCCCCCCATCAGATGACGTTGGAGGAGGTGGACCGTAAACCAGCACTGGGGGACATTGACACTGGAATCAGAAGTGAATCTGGAGGAGGTTGAGGAACTATTCCACAGGAAGAGGCTGCAACAGCTGGCTTACTGACAACCACAAGAGACGTGTTGTCTGCCAAATTTAAACATTGCTGTTTACAGCACGGAAATGTAGTTTTGGAGATTATAGTGTTCCTATAATGAACAGGTCATCAGAGTGCGTTTTGCATTGGTTGTGTGTATTGTATATTGTCATCAGATTTCCTCTAACACTCTAGCTTTCTAGTATAAACCATTTCATTTTTTTCTAGTTGTCATTATTAGATTTCACCATCACCCTTATTTATTTTGTAGCCTGCTTCAGTACATTTTCTTCTAACATGGGTGTATACCGGATGGCCCTTGGGATTTATTTAACAGGTTTAGCACTTTGCCCTGTGGCAGTTAATCATATGTCTGAGTTAAACATTTTCAATTCAGTTGAACAAACATTAATTTATTTTCAGATATAAGTAATAATGATCTCTGTAGTAGAAATCTGTCACTGTGCTGCAGATCTGTGAAATATACTCTTGTGATTTCAAAAGGTGATAAAGAATATCAAGTGGCCAATAACTCCAAAAGAATGTGGGGTGAGCCAGTATTGAATAGGAGCTCAGTCCACGATTGATTCTGGATAGCAAATGGTGTAACCACTTTTACTGGGAGGGCAGCAAGGCAGTCCTGCAAACATAACCACTACAGCGGGCTTTAGAATATGGTACTTGGAGGGTTTCTTTAATGCATTATTTGGAGTTAATTATATAGCACAGTGTGTGGGTATTGCTATGCGTATATGGTTTTAATATGGTGGGTACAAGTGTAATGCTACAAGGCTTACCATGAGGTAGCCCTGTTCTTTTGCCATTTATTGCTCCTTTTCAGCTCTGCACTTACATTTGGTATTTCTACACTGCATGTTGGCAGTTTATATAGCATGGTGTGTGTGTGTTTGTTCCTCTAGCTTATCTATAGTAATTATTTGCCTTCTTTAACTCTTGCGCCTCGTTTTTTGCTCTCCATAAGTTTAAAGGGCAATCAAGACGTGGACCCCTTGCTCACGGTGCCTAGAGAGAAATCAGCTATGCCTCACTGATGATGCCTAACAAGACTGAAACGATCGTCTGGGGTTGCTGTGTGTCTCGTGCAGACGGAACTTGCTGGCATTTTGGATCTGGACTGCCCTTATTGGTGGGACCAGTCTGATATGTTTCGGAGATGTTCTCTCTGTAATGGCACAAGATGAGCTAAAACCAGCTTGAGATCTGAGCGTGGACCCACCGAAGGGCAAGCTATTTATTTCAGCTGCTACCCGTTCTCAGTATTCTCTTGCGCCCCGTTTTTTGGTCTCCATAAATATTTGCCTTCTTTAACCTAATTTTGTGATTTTGATTTAGGCCTCAATTTTTGAAAAAACGTTTATGATGATATTCAAAATATAATATTTATATATATATATAAAATTCAAAATATAATATTCAGAGTTTTAGTGCATAACTCTGTGTTATATCAGCAGGAGAGCCATTATTTATTACCCTAGTATCAATTATCTCATGTCACAAAGAAAAAATAGACATTCATCTACTATGTTGAAAATGTCTAACTTGACAAAAAAATTGGTAGGCATATTTGCTACATGGATACATTTAGTTTTGTTTCCTGAGGAATAGAGATGCAGTTTAGTTTGATTCTAGTCAGCAGTGGCACCAAGGTCCACAAGCTGCAGGGGGCCTATCAGGTGGCCCCCACTCTTAGGGCCACTTCATGAGTATGTTGGATCAGAGGCTAGGTTGGGCACCATAGCTCTTTAGCAGCACAACTAACAGAGCACCACGTGACGAGAAAAAAAGAAAGTAGACACAGACTGGAGAAGGGGACAAAGGATGGAACCTGTGCCAGGCTCTAGTTCCAGACTACCATCTGCCTCAAGCAGCAGCAGGATCCCATTAGACCTCAGGAAAGCCACGTTCCTGACCCCAAAGATATGGAAATACGAGAGTGACCACACATATGGAAATTATGACTTATCTATGTGTGTGTATTTGTCAATCTATGAGTCAGCATGTGTATCTTTGTTCATCAGAGAGTGTATAAGTTTGTATCTGTGTGTGTGTTTGCTTTTATGTTATGTGTGTGTCAATGTGTATGTATGTCTTTGTCAGTATGTATGTGTCAGTGTTTGCATATGTACATTCATCCCAGCATTCAAACCAAGCATTACACACAAGTACGCCGCTGCTTTCAAATGGTAACAGTACATGGAAACACCCAGGGCCGGCCTTAGGGGTGTGCAAGCTGTGCGACTGCACAGGGCGCCACGGAGCAGGGGGCGCCATGCGGCCGACACAGCTCACACATGGCCGGGTGACAGCTGTGCAGGGGAGCTAATGCAAGTACCTGTGTGGAGAATTTTACTATTCTCCACCAGGGTATATGAAAAAAATAGCGAGGCAGGGGTGCGGAGCTTAATGAGAGGAAGAGGCCTGGCTAATATGCCAGCGGAGGTGGGACTAAAAGCTACCAGAAGCCCCTGGTAATACCTGCTGCACAACTAGAATGCAGGAACTACACTGCCTCCATTCTTCCCTGCAAGCCCATAATGGTAAGTGTGTGTGTGTGACTGTCTGTCTGTGTGTATGACTGCATGTGTGCGTGTGACTGTCTATGTGTGTGTGTGTGACTATGTGTGACTGTCTGCCTGTGTGTGACTGCCTGTTTGTGACTTTAACTGTGTGTGACTGTCTGCCTGTGTGTGACTGTAACTGTGTGACTGACTGTGTGTGACTGTAACCGTGTGAGTATCTGCCTGTGTGTGCCTGTAACCGTGTGACTGTCTGCCTGTGTGTGACTGTAACTGTGTGACTGTAACCGTGTGAGTATCTGCCTGTGAGTGACTGTAACCGTGTGTCACTGTCTGTGTGTGACTGTAACTGTGCCTTTGTGTGTACCTGTGTGTGTGACTTTGCCTGTGGGGGGAGGGGGGGGAGTATGCACTCACATACTCCATACATTCTAGCACACAAACACTCCTCACAAATACAAATTTTAGATCCACAACTGGTCAAGTATTGTAGGAGTTGTACAACAGATTTGATCTATCTGTTGGCAACGCTTGCATGAGAGGGGCCCATAAAAATCCTTGCACAGGATTCTCCCTACATTCATTCCTGCATTACTTCTAAGTTTCACTATTGTTTTAGATTAGGATTTATAAATAATGGAATTTGTTCGTAAAACAGTGAGCTGTGCAAATTTTAAATAATGTGCAAACTGTGAGCTATATCAGTCTTTTCCCACTTGTCGCAATGTGCTGTATAGTGAATAGACCTCACAATTAATTTAATCCAAATGCACATAACTAAACAGGCCTGGACTGTATTGAAGATGTAGGTCAATTAAAATATTTATAGACTGTATCAACCAATAAATCTTAAAAAGATTCAAATTAAACAAGGGAGTTATTTGCCAAATAGTGGAATGAAGTATGCTCTTGCAATACTTAGGGCAGAACAATGTGACAGAGTACAACTTAAAGGCACACTATAGTCACCCAGACCACTTCAGCGGCACTTGCCGTGCATGCGCATTCGGCTCCACTGACGTCATACGAGGGGAGAGGTCACCTTCGCCGAGGGAGCCCGGCACTGGATTAAAGTAAGTAACTGAATGGGGTTTTAACCCCTTCAGCGCCACAGGAGGGGAACCCAGAGGGTGGGGGCACCCTTAGAGCACTATAGTGTCAGGAAAACCGCTTTGTTTTCCCGACACTATAGTAGTGATCCTTTAAGTATAGAGTGGTTTCAAATATTTTACCCACTCGCTGTATATTCATTTTAACGTTTAGTGCATAATTTAGACTTTGGTTATTTGACCCAAGACTAGCAATACATTACTGATCAGTAAAAAACTAAAACTAACACACACACACACACACACACCTATTAGAACCCTAAACAATGCATCTGATGTTATTCAGTCACCATCCCCATCTGATCCTAGTCCCACAATGTGTGCTGTATGAAGTAACCCTGTGTATTTCTGGTCTGGCTATGAAGTAATGTGAATAGCAGGCTGTGCCCTGTGGCTGTATCTAGGTGTGTACAATGTGTACCGGCCACACAGTGAGAGCACAGCACGCACCTACAGGAGCTCAGCCTGCACTGACACACGGCAGCACGAGCACACCCTTATATACGGCGCTATTATTAACGCGGCCGCCGATTGGCTATCGGGCGCAGTGACGTCAGCACAGACCTGAACCTGCAATGTAATCGCCGCGCGACCTTCGTGTGGTGACTGTGTGCGTACATGGAGCGGCCATTAGTCATTATTAGCTGTCCTCAACACGGGGAGCGCGGCCTGTCACAGCGAGCTGAGCCTCATCCCACACCACCAAAAAGCGAATGCCAGTCCGTGTAACTCATACAGGCAGCACAGCTGGTGACTGGCGAGCTCATACCTCCTGTACGGGGTGATACCTTGCTGCTCACTATAGCCTATTGCCTGCTGCTACCTTGCAGTACCGCATCGCTGCCAGTAGTAGGCGCTGTGTGCCGGTGTAAATGCATTGTACCTGGAGTCTCCAGGATGCCCTGTGCTGAGAGCTCATATAATCATCCTGATATTAACACAGGCACTCCTCATTTCCCCTCCTGTAACAAGTGCAATGTGGAGTATTTTATAAGCACCCGTCATTAAATGCCATCATTGTATCAATTAAGGAAAGTAAACATATTTCAACCATTTCATTGATAAAAGAGGCACTTTAGATAAGAGTTATCATTCCTGAAGGACTCATGGTGTACTTAGTTTAATAATTGTACAATTGCAAGCAATACTCACATTTTAACAGCAGAATAAAATAAAATGGCATTGCTACAATTAAGAAATTAGAGCAGATAATAATTGTACTAGAGGAGAGCATGCCAAATGAAAATCAAAACTTCTTTTGCTTTCCCCATTCCAGGGCCAGATTAAGAGCCCAGTGGACCTGGTGCTGACAGTTATGAGGGGCCTAAGTACAGAATCTTATCCACCAAAAACACTAAAACAGTCATACCTCTCAAGCGTTATTCATCTGGTGGAGATGTTGCCAGAGGGAAACTCATAGGATGCAGCTATAAGAAAACTATGATTCTCTTAAAATATGCTAATCTCTCTCTAATTCATGCTTTCATCTTTCAAGTAAATCCATACCCCCTAACAGCAGTGTCCAGTGAAGCAGGAAGTCAATGGGTGGTGTAAAAGGATGGGCCACTGACGCGGAGCATGTAACCAGAACTCCCGAAAGGGACGAACATGCCCAAGGAGGTGTCTGCCCAAAAAGGATTGGAAGGCTAGCCTGGCATGAATGAATGTTAGGCTGCCTGCCAATCATGCATCCTGGCCAATAGCTCCCTGAGATTGGCATAAATGAGTCTAATGATACGCTTACTCCATGTTTTCTAAGGAATGTCCCCTAGCACTCACATGTCCACTCACTTGTCTCCTTACTTTCTTACTAGCAGGCAGAAGCTCCTGGTATAGAGTCTGAGACAGATAAAGGGTGGATGTAGTGAGTGTAGAAGAAAGGGAATATGCCACAATGTTAGAGAGACCAAAGTCAGCATTACTTTAACTAATTTAATTTCAGCTAGTTTTGTTTCCATATATCCCTCTTAAGTTTCTATACTTAAGCAAAAACATGTGAAAAGTAGTTAGGGTTGCCACCTTTCTTGGGAAAAAAGACAGGCCTTACTAATTAACATAACTATTTATGTATGCGTGACATCACATGATGTAAATCACAAGGAGTGACATAAGAGAAAATTCTGTAAAATCACCAAAAAACTACTTACAGTTTAATTCTGCTGTATATATGGATTGCTTCCAGTGTCTCCCAGTGTCCCCGTGTCTCTGTGTCCCCATGTTGCCCAGTGTCCCCATGTCGCCCACTGTCCCCTAGTGTCTGTGTGCCCATGTCTCCCAGTGTTCCATGTCACTAGGGGACACTGAGAGACATGAGCACACTGAGATACTTGGGGACACTGGGAGACATGGGGACAATGAGACACTAGGTACACTGGGAGACATGGGAACACTGAGACACTAGGGACACTGGGAGACATGGGCACACAGAGACACAAGGGACACTGAGACATGGGCACACACAGACACTAGGGGATACTGTTGTGGATCAGAATGTTGATCTTTGTTATATTCAGAGGAAGCCCAAATTATTGTTACAAGTGCACTTGGAGAAGTGAGAATTAGACACCAGACACCTGTTGGTGTTCAAAATAAGCCTCTGCCATTTTATTCATCAGCTGGGTTTTTATACATTAAAAAGTAAGTGCTTACGTGCAAATTCTCATAGAACAGTAATAGGAAGGGAGTACAGATAAGACATAGGGATGAACGTCATGTACAAATAACAAATAAGTTCCAAGGTAAGAAAGAACAAAAAGATTAGAGAAGAGACATCTCAGGTGGGGGCTCTCTGCTCCTGGAGCTAGACATATATGGTCTTAAGTGTTGTGTTAAGCATCAAGCATTTCCTGAGTCCAAGTTAGCCAATTTTAATATAGGATATCATTATATGACACCTATAAGCTTGAGCCTTGGAATCAAGATAAATTCTATCACAATCCCCTCTTTTGATCCAAGGGTCACCCAAATGTCCAAGGTATTTCCAGGCCTGCTAGCCAAAGTCTGTGGGACTTTCATTTATTGCTTCACCACGGTTCCCTTGGACTGAGAGACCACCAGAATCAGTGGAAGAGAGTTCCTTCATTTGTTAGGCGAAGTAACATCATAAAACCCTTCTAAAGTCGGAGCTGGAATGTAAGTAGGTTTGCTTTTACATAGAGAGGTTAGTAGACATGAAAAAAATCTAAAGGTTAAAAAAATGGCCATAATGACAAATACAGCTAATAGCAAAAAGTACAAAATTTTCTTAATTAGTAAAGTCAACCATGTTCCTAGCCCAAATGTCCAATCCCAATCCACAAAGAAGCCAGTATCCTGTTTGATATCCTGTACTAAGTCATGCAAATCTTTTATATGTTTATGGATCATAGTGCCATGGTCAGATAGGTTAAAACAGCACATACCTTCAATAGCTTCACAGCCTAAGTCATGTTTTATTAGTAAGTAGTCAATGGCTGCCCTATTCTCAAGGATTGCCTTCTTATTTGCCTGGTTGTCCATAAGTAGCTCTTCTAGGGCCTGTGAAGTGCCATTTAAACCTTTTGCAGGGGAACAGGCTACAGCATTAACTACTCGGGTATTATACAGTGCTAAGCCTGGGACTCCTACCAAGGTGTACACTAGGGCAGAGTATTCGGCTTTAGATAAGAGAGCGATTGCAGGGTTACAATCTGCAGTAAGGGTGTTTTTAACATCTATCCTGTCTCTCAGCAGTTTGTGTAGCTGGCTGGTTTTAGGGATCAGGTCAGATTTGGAAAACATGGTCATGGTTAGGCGAGAGATTGCACAGGGACCTCCTGTAATGTTACCTGGGATATAAGCGTAAGTAATATTTCCACAGGAGAAAGTCCATCCTTTAGGAAGATAGACATTGTAGTGGTAACTCATAAATTGGTGAGTTTTGGTACAATTCATAGTGGTGCCCAGGGCTCTACAATTCATGGTATTTTTCCACCATGTGGGGCAAAACAGGGATTCAGTATTAGGGTCTCTTGAACAATTACATGAAAAAGACCAACATAGTTCAGCGCCTGTCACATTAATTGTCTTCAGGGCTAGGGAAAATCACTCCAGGTACTCCATATCTACATACCAGTTCCTTCAGAAGCTTACTTGCTGTGACCTTCGTTGTGGCTTTCGACACTGAATAGGCCTCAGGCCAACCTAAAAAGAGATCAATGCATACCAACACATATTCATACACTCCTACCTTAGGCAGTTGAATATAGTCTATCTGCAGTCTTTGAAACGGGGAAAGTGGCCTTGGTGTGTGCTTACTTGGTATTTTGACAGCCTGTCCTGGATTGTATCTAGCACAAATCATGCAAGCTTGGGTGTGTTTAGCTGATACAACAGTAAATCCAGGTGCTACCCACTGGGTGTTTACTATGTTGTTCATGTGCATTTTGGATAGATGTGTAGGTCCATGGGCAATCTGGGCCATCATGGGGTACAACACTCATGGCAAACACAGTCTTTTATCTTTCCTCCACATTCTGTCATCATCAGGTTTTGCATCTTGTTTCCTCCAGAGGTCATGTTCTTCCTTGCTTGCCTGTCTTTGTAAGCTCAACAGTATATTGTAGTCAACGACATAATCTGTAAGAACAACTTGTAGGAAGGTATTACCTGTAGAGGGATGAACTTGAATTGCTGCTTGCTTGGCAGCTTCGTCTGCTCTGTGGTTTCCTCTTGAGATTTCATCTGTGATCTTCACATGAGCTGCCACCTTGATAATGCCTATTTGAGTGGGTAGCAGGATAGCATCCATAAGTGCACTCACAGCTTCAGAATTCTTGATTGGAGTTCCTGCTGTGGTGAGAAAATCACAAGCCGCCATATAGGGCCAAAATCATGGGCTATACCAAAAGCATAGTGAGAGTCTGTATAAATATTAGCAGACTTACCAGAAGCCATTTTACACGCTTCAGCGAGTGCCTTCAGCTCTGCCTCCTGTGCAGAGCAGTGAGGAGCGAGTGGTTCAGCTTTTATTACCTCATGTGCAGGGGTATAAAAAATACCCCTTTCTGTATCTTTAGAGATATTTTTGCCAGAAGCTCAAGGAAGCAAGGTGAATGGTTAGAGTTAGGACCCACCTAAGAGGTCTGCCTTGACGTGGCAGGTGGGTGGGCATACCCTCTCATGGCCATTGGAGGTAACTAAAAATCTCAATTTGTTTAAAAATACATAGGGATGTGGAAAGAGCGCAGGTAACTTTTTTCTTTGGTTTTTACTATATGTATTTTGGCTGATGTGTACTATAGTCATTGCTGTCGCCCAGGAGTAATGGGAGTTTGAGCGCAGGACTAGTTTCTTTGTATTTGTATCCACTTTTGTATCACACAGCTAGGCTGCAATGCTGCTGCCCATCCCATGTGTTCCCTATTAAGGGTTAATAAGCATGTAGGGATGTATATAAAAAATACCCCTTTTGTCTCATTAGAGATATTTTTGCCAGAAGCTCAAGGAAGCAAGGCAAATGGTTAGAGTTAGGACCCACCTAAGAGGTCTGCCTTGACGTGGCAGGTGGGCATACCCTCTCACGGCCATTGGAGGTAACTAAAAACCTCCATTTGTTTAAAAATACATACTTTTTCCTTTGGTTTATAAAACAAAACATGGCAACAAAGAAAATAATGAAATGACACCTGTTCAAACGTCTGCATACCCTTAGTTCTTTATACTGTCTAGTGTCCCCTTTAGCATCAATGGCAAAGTACAGTCTTTTGTGATAGTTGTCCTTGAGGCCTCTAATTTTTGCAGATGGTATAGCTGCCCATTCATCTTGGCAAAATGCCTCCAGGTCATGAAAATACTTTGGTTGTCTTGCATGAACCACACGTTTAAGATCTCCGAAAAGTGGCTTGATGATATTAAGGTCTGGAGACTGTTATGGCCACTCCAGAACCTTCACTTTTTTCTGCTTTACCCACTGGAGGGTCAACTTGGTCTTGTGCATAGGGTCATTGTCATGCTGGAAAGTTCAAGAGTGTCCCATGTGCAACCTTCATGCAGAAGAATGCAAATTATCTGCCAGTATTTTCTGATAACATGCTGCATTCATCTTACCATCAATTTTCACAAGATTCCCTGTGCTCACAACCCCCTCCAAAAATAAAAACATCTGTGAGCCCTCACCATGCTTCAGAGTGGGGATGGTATTCTTTTGATCCCTCTCCAAACATAGCCCTTATGGTTGTGACCATAAGGCTCTGTTTGTCTTGTCACTCTAAATTACAGTGTGCTGAAGGTGAGGCATGTCAAGGTGTTGTTGGGCATATTGTAACCAGGCTTTTTTGTGACATTGGCGCAGTAAAGGCTTCTTTATGGCAACTCGACCATGCAGCTCATATTTGTTCACGTATCGTCGTATTGTGATTCTTGAAACAACCTGAGGTTACCTGTGGGTATTTCTTTGTATCCCAAACAATTCTTCTGGCAGTTGTGGCTGAAATCTTTCTTGGTCTACCTGACCTTGGCTTGGTATCAGGAGATCCCCAAATTTTACACTTCTTAAAAAGTGATTGAACAGTACTGATTTTCGAGGCTTTTGATATCTTTTTATATCCTTTTCCATGTTTACAAAGTTCCATTACCTTGTTACGCAGGTTTTTTTGACAGTTCTTTTCTGCTCCCTATGGCTCAGTATTTAGCCTGCTCAGTGCATCCATGTGAGAGCTAGCAAACTCATTGACTATTTATACACAGGCACTAATTGCAATTTAAAAAGTGACAGGCATTGGAAATTAACCTTTAATTTCCATTTTAACTTGTGTGTGTCACCTTGTGTGTCTTTAACAAGGTCAAACATTCAAGGGTATGTACACTTTTGATCAGGGAAAATTGGGTGATTTATTTTATTATTCTGTTTTAAAAAGGAGCCAAACAACTATGTGATAATAAATGACTTCATATGATGACCATTCTTCAATAAAATACATAGTTTTGCATGATCAGTCATATTTTCAAAATCGATGCCAAAATTTCACAATTTCTGCTTGGGTATGCAAACTTTTGAGAACAACTGTATGTAACCATTACATTGAATGTCACCAAAAATAAAGAATTTTTAAAAAAGGAAAAGAAAATGGAAAACATAAAGTGTGCTATTCTCAATACACCATATAAGGGAGTGTTGGCAGGAGTGCTACTAAATCACACATATGAAGCTTAAATGAACTGGCTTATACAAACACTTTTGCATTTTCTATCGATAAAGGGTGGTATCACTTTAATATTTATCAACAGATTCTCTGGAAGAAGTTTAAGCAGTAAGTATTGCAGTGAGCATATAAATCTCCCATGTTAAAATTTTTGTAGGGTCCACTGACATTGAGGTGCTGTGACATAGTGATTGGCAATGCCATATGGTGTAACTGAATCCCCATATTTGTTTGCTGAGATAGGTGATATAAATTAACTTTGTAAAATTCAGTCTTTATTATTTTTGTGTGTGTGCACTGTTCTCTAATTGTATTTTCAAGGTGGATTCTGGAATCGGCTTCCAATGACTCCTCTTAAATATAAAAAGAGAGTGCACAAAAAAACAAAGGCACTTTCTAGTGCAGATTAACATTACACAGAATGTGTATATACACTGTATATAGGGTAAGAAACAAGGTCACTTTTTATTGGAGGACATAAATGCCGCTCCAAACTTATAAGCAGAGTGTCTATAAAGGGGAGACATGTCTCTCAACCAATAAATGAGTACAGAGAACTTTGAGTATACCAACATAAACCCTATCCAAAACAGATTTTTAAAGTTGGCTGATTACATACAGGAATAATCTCCTTTGGCCCACGAAATACAAGAAATTGGAATCCCCAGAATTCAGGCTTGGATGGAACAATCCAGAGCTGGCCTGAAGCTCTATTAGATGTAAGTGGTTTTCTACAATCAGCCTATCCAGGTATCCTGATACACTCCACTCCTCCATCTATCTGAGGCACAACCACCAACCCCTTGTGAAAAACCATTACTTCAGTAAAGAAGAGAAAGGCTTGGCAGGTTGTTGCTGCTACTCAGTAACAGGACTGTTTAAGTGCCTTTTTTTTTTTTTTTTTTTTTTTTTTTATTATACATGGGGTATAAAGCTTTCATACAAAAGCAGAAAAGAAAAGGTAAAGTTGTTGGATTTATGTATTTTTGTAGAAAATAATTACATTCAAACAGAAAGCTTTGTACTTGTAAATCCATAAGGGCTTTAAGTTATGTGTATAAGTTTTAAAACAGTGTTTGTTGAAAATTCCTGTTCTGTATATGTTTTTTTCCATTTTCATTTATTGCAAACGAAAACTGAAATCCTTTTTTTTGTATTCTTTATTGTTAAATGACACAGCATACAGCAATATTCATAGATTATGTACATTATAACAATACATTTGGTGTAGCAATTGCTGCCATCATTTACACTTGTTGCATTTAAAACAGTAGTGTGTTACGCCGTATGGCATAATAAATAGCTCCACTATCAATGCCTCTGGTTCCATGCCCATATTCATATGCGGAATTGCTTTGAAACTTGTTGTTTCATCTGCAAGGTAGAGTAAGTGGTCAATGCAATGTAGCCAGAGCGCTGGGTGTGCCACAAGTAGAACATGGGGGCCATCTGCAGCAAAGGTTTGGAAAGAACTGGGGGGAGCTGAGACTACCCTCTCTCCATCTCTCATCCCTCTAACTACTCATGTCACTAGTCATCAGCTTGTCCATAGGGTATGTATGTTAATGTTTTTATATGACTAAGTCAAGGGGGAGGGCGGCTCTGGTTTTTAGCCAGATCTGTGCCAGAGCTTTTTAAAGGAACACTATTGCTTTAGGAATACAAATCTGTATCATGAACACTATAGTGTCCTTGTCCCTGCTTTTTTCAAGTCCCCCCCAGTGCAATAAAATATTACAAAAATTGGGTTTTACTCACCTTTTTTCTGCACCGAGACTCCAATGGTGCTGCTTACCTTTCTGCCTCCCACAACTTCATGGAGGAATCATTGCCTGCCCAGCCAATGTCCAATACAATGCTCCTCACACAGGACCTAATGCGATTGTACGGTAAGTGTTCAGTGCATTCAAACCTCCACATAGAATCAATGAGCTTTACTTGGTCGGTGCCTCACATGTGGAGCACTGGCCAAGAGCTGATACCACATTTCAAGCTGAAAATATAAGCAGGCCAGATTTTTCAATCCTAATAACTAATGTGAGATCTAGCATATTAATTATTCTTACCATTGTGAGAAATAAGTTGTTCTCTACTGCTGTCTACACCATCTCCTCTCTAATAGCACATCTTCACACATTCTTTATATTACAGCTACTGTATGCATTACGTCAAATGTAAAATAAAAATGGAACATATACTTTTGTATAATTAGATAAAATCTAGGGCTTTGTGAGTAAACCTGATGATGTCATATTTCATTGTCAGGCCATTTTCTTTGAAATAAAAACATCAAAAAGAGATGGTTGCTGCTTATGCAGTTTACTCAAAATGTGTGATTTCTTTTCCACAGTGGCAATACTACTGGTGGAATGTAGTGGAGAGGGGTACTGACCACCATATCATAAAGGGATACTATAGGCACCCAGGCCACTTCAGTTCATTGAAGTGGTCTGGGTACAGTGTCCCTATTGCACTTAGTGCTGCAATGTAAAACATTACAGTTCCAGAGAAGCTGCAATGTTTACACTGCAGCAGAAGTCTGCCTCCAGTGGCTGTCTACCAGACAGCCTCTGGAGGCGCTTCCTGGCTGTTAACTGACTTTTGGTCCAGAAACTGACACCGGAGAACCTCAGAGCTGCGACCCTCTATTTACCACCTGGGGGGAAAGGAGGGAGGAGGGGAGGAGGGGAGGAGCCGCGAGGAAAGGGGGAGACACAGGGAGCTATACTGTCATGAGCTTTGTATTCCTGGCACTACAGTGTCCCTTAAAGATTAGGTAAGGTTGTCCTATCAACACATGCTTTGCAAGGAGGAATCTGAGCTTTAACAATTTAGATCTGTTCCCTCATACAATGCCTGCCTTAGTGTAGGGCATATGGGTATATAATTACACTATTCAACACACACATTGTTTTAAAGGAATACTCCAATCACTGTTGATAACCATTACAGCGCCAAAAGCACTGTCTGAGCTAAGCCAGGTGGTGCGGGACTTAGCTCAAGAGAGCTAACAGAAGCTCCAGCTTCTGGCTTTCCATTGGAAGTAGAAGGATGGTGGGGAGCGGTGCACATTGGACCTCAGGTAGGAAGATAAACTGATCTAAAATGGTTTGACTCCTTGCAATGGGAGGGGGTACTTAGAGTTTTTCTGTAAACCATTTAAAATGTTTTAATACTAAAAAGGAAAGAATCAGGTGTCTCCAAACACTATTACCATGTTAATGAGATGAAACAGTTGCAGTGTATAGTCTGTTACTTGCAGTGGAAGGTTAGAGTTTTATTCATTCTTTTTTTGGTCATTGATTTTGCATTTAATGCGTTAGTCAATAGTAGAGGTTAGACGTAAAATAGAGGCTATATACATTAGAGTGAATTTACACAGAATGGGCATTCCATTTGCAGTTTAGTACAGCCAAGCATGAGTGGTTTTTCCATCTGGTCATTTCAATGGAGTAGTGCTGTGTCAGTGGAGGGGTTGTGGGCATGGCACAACATTGCAACCCCTGCTTTTCCCTCCTCTCATACCGCTTTCAGTACTATAGCTCCACTGTATAGACTGGGAAGACGGAACCTGCCATTCCTGCATTCCTCCATTTAAGCGGTTTCACATGGTGCCAAACTGAAAGTGCCTTGTAACATGATCTTCATAGCCAAGGTCCACTTATCACACCACTAGAGAGCACCATCACATCCCTCACTAGACCACCATGAAGCATAACCAATACTCTGTAGGATCACCAAAGCCTCAGTATCTTAAGCCTCCAAGCTCTTTCTGCACAAAAGTAAGGAGGAAGGGTTAAAATGCATATATATTTAATTTTGAACATATATTATTGTGTGGAGGCTGACCACAACAGCATCTAAAAACTTGATTGCACACAGCCGTGTCAGACACACAGCTACTGAAACAAACATCATAAACAGGGGAGAGCTTGATGCATTATGTCTGGGAGTCATCAACAAATATATAGCTCAGTTTCACATCAAACCAGCAAATCACCCTAGTTTTGTATTATTACTTTTATACTAATATTGCAACAACTATAATACAATAAAAATAAAAGAACATAGTTATGTGTTTTATTTAGAAAATTGGGCTATTTTATTTAGAAAATTGGGCAGACTAGAGGGGCCGAATGGTTCTTATCTGCCGTCTCATTCTATGTAGTATTGTTTATAGGATAGTAATATACAGTCCTCTCTATTCTACTAACCCAGGAGACAGTTGCCTCAATACCTGCAAGCTTGTGTGCAGCCACAACATGCACACAGCCACCATTACACACAACACACAATATAATTTTTTTTCAAAATATATTTTTTATTAAATTTGCAGTTACAGTAAAAAAAAACAACACATAAAAGAAGAGATAACGTTACATAAAATAAAAGTGACTAAGCACTATTCAATTGTCAGAAAATGTTTATAAATGAAAACAAGACCAGTATTGGTAAAGAACGCACATATGTTGGCATAGTATTCTTATGGTTCCAGCATTTTCTAGACAGCAATGCACACGTATTTACTCTGTGCGTCATTCTTGTGTTGCTTTTGATGCTGATGGCAAGCGTCATTCTGGTATCAAAATTGGCAGAGACCATTTAACTTGGCAAATTATTTATTTGCGCTAATGTCTGTATACTTTTTTGATAGATAAAATGGTAGTGAGAGCACACTGATAAGTATATGTAAAAAATACACATATAATAATCACTTCATATAAAATTGCAGTGAAAAACACTCAAAGAGTGTACATAAAAAATAAAAACACACACACACACAGACATGCAATTTTACCATAAGCTTGATGTAAAATCTAAGATATAAACAAAAAATAGACCATAGTGAAATCTGTAATAAAAACAAATTAATACAAATTCGTCCCACTCACATATTGCTGAGCCACTTCACAGTAGGCTCAGATTTTCAGTGCCTTGTATGATTAATGTTGTTGAGATCAGGTAGGTAGGATTCCCACAGGATACTGGATACTGTATTTCCAAAACTTGATTTGTAAAAACGAAAAGGGCAACAGAAACGTAACCAGAACAAATTTATTTAATTAAAAATGGATAAAAACTTTGTGATCTCGCTGCACAACAGCACCAACGTGTTTCAACAATAAATGTCTTTCTCAAAGTGCTCAATACTGTTCACTCCTGCTATGTCCGCTGTTTAAATTCATAAAGGCGCGCTTTTTCCAGTCCACCTGGGCGTCTGGGGTCATAACGAAGTTCCGGGTATGTTATTTCAGGGTTAAAAGTCGAAGCCGCATCACTTGACTATGACATGTTTCCGCCGTTCTCGATCATCTGGCTGGGTCCAATCAGCCGGCCCAGCTATAGTCTCCAACTCCTTCCTCCAAGTCATAGGCAGATGTGATCGAGCATTAGTCCACACAGTAGCTGTAAAAAATCTTTTTGGCACATCTCAGGTACCATTTTGGTGGAAATGAATGGAACTGAAATGAATATTTAGTTATGGGCCCCTGGGGTGGAGCATTTGGAGAGCAGGGTGGGCCAGTGCTCCACTCCGCAGTTTAGCGGTTTTCTTGGGAGACATAGATCCAGGCCAGGGTTTTTTGGACTGTCTCCAACCCACTGCTCAGCTGCAGGTAATCAGCTGCAGCAGTGGGAATAAACCCCTCCCTGTTTCTCTCTTGAAGGGCTGGAAGCAGCAGGCTGACTAAACACTGGAGTGCTGAGAGTTAACAAAGACACTAGGTTGGTGAAACCAGTATTATTTGTTATAGTTTAGCCCCTGAGAGATAGGGAATCTAAAGTTAGTTAGTGCTCAGACGAGCTAGGTTTTTTGTTTATAGGGATTTTGTTACATTTTTGTTTTTCATGTACTGCTGTCTTTGTGGAGTTTAACAATAAAGTGCTTGGAAATAAGTTGCCTTAAAAGACTGTGCATATTTGTGCCCAAGAGGACAGTGCTACCTGCAGACAAGGATCACAATATGTTCCTTCTTATACTATAGGATATTCCTTGTTCTAATGTTTGTTGGGGTTTCTCACCTGCCTTGACAAGTATTAAGACAGAAATGTAATTTCGAGACCCAACGTGACCAGTGTGTGCTTTCAAAATGTCACTTTTTTAAAATAACATATGCATTAGGTCAATTTGTCAAATGGTATCATCTGAAGGCCAAACTTTTGCAAATTGAGATAAAGATCTGGTTGTCAAATGAGCAGAAAATCCAACGTGTTTAATTGAGATGATTAGTTTAGGACATGGTTCACGCAAGAATGCCAGACTCAAATAGGCTTGGGAACTCTGAGGATCTACTTTGGAGTTGGCCTAACAGGTACCAGTGGGACTTCTTCAGATATCTGATAAAGCTAAGCAAGCATTCAGCACAGAAAATAACAAAACATGATGTTCTTGCCTGACTGTATGAAGGGAGAGCTATATGCGAGAATATTAATAGGTTTTGTAGCTAAACTAATAAAAGGCAATTCATAATAATGCCTTGCCTTGATAGGTAACCCACTTCCCATCTATACACAAATAAAATAAAACCGAAAAGACTATGTGGACTATATAAGTCCCATTCAAAAGGAAGTAATGCAATGCCACAGTCTCTACCCTGTATTTTGTTACATAAATATGATAAGCAATAAATTGCAACAATAACTATCTGTAAATGTAATGTATCTGGCAGTAACAAACAATACTCTTTCTTAGCAACTACTAGATTGTCACGGTTGTCGTGAAAGTGACAGTATGGTAAGACGGCAAATGCTGATATTATGTAACATCAAAGTATATATAGCAAAAACCCCAGTACCCATATCCAACAAGGTAACCCTGCTACCTGAGTAAAGTAATGTTCATCTGCCTGTGCTCTTGTAGTCATGGTATTGCCCCTGGCATGTGGGGTATGCCTGTGTCATGTCCAAAATAGTATCATTACCACTACTTGAATTTTATTTTGCAGTTTCCCCTTAAAGGTTTACTCTATCTCTTTCTATTTAACTTTTATTTTATTTAAAATACCATGTTGATCATTAGTAATTAGACCCACTCTTATATTAAAGAAAATCCTGTAAAATACATTTTCAACTTAGCTGGAATTCCGAGCTAGGCAAAGCTCCCCCTGTTGGTATCCACACCCTGTGCTAGGTCAAATCAAATGTTCCACATGGAGAGATTTCACCATTCTCATCTGCTCAGAATGCATGTGCATATGCTGAGCTGGGAAGGAAAGATTGAGGACAAAGTATGGAGGGAGGCAGGTATTTAAAAAAAATACTCACAGTGCTGGGAGGCAGGAAAGGAGGGCACCAATTGAAGGAGGGATAAAAGATCTTGGTTTCCCCTTGCATGTGTGCTCCCAGCTCTGCCTGTAAAGGTAGACACTCATCATAACTGTTACCAGCACACAGCAGATACAATTTTTGGACAGAGTTGACATTATACAGGCCAGAAAATTGCTCATATACCTACCTGAAGAGTTTCAAACAGAAACGCTGCACATACACATTCCTACCAACATGACCACTTCTAAATACAGAATGATTGTGGTTGGAGTAACCCTTTAAAGACACACCATCTCTTAGGACTGCCTTTATAAATCCTTTGGTGTGGAGCCTGAAAAGTGTTTTGGGTAAATCCACATCCCCCCATAAGTACTCTACCACCACACCTATTGCTGTGGACATGTGAACTCACAGGAAATGTGCATGAATAAAACGATAAGGAAATTAATTAATAACATTATGCTTACAAGGTAATATATACTGTATAATAGGGAGGAGTATGGTCAGACAGCCCTGCTCTGTAACAAGCCACCTGCAGTCTGGGAAATAGAGAGGTATGCCTGGCACTAAGAGGTAGGTATCTCTCTATTCTGTTACCACCTAGTTAAACCAGGACAGGTGGTGGCTCTCGACCGCCTGAATATATTTATCGGGGCTAAAATGGTCCATGGGCCTGAACTTTGATGCTCATGATTTAGGGGATTTGTGAAAACATATTTCTATTCAAATACATTTTTTTTGAATCATTATTAATGGTAGGAAGACAATGTAATAGAGCAGCAGGAAATTCTAGCAGAATGCTTGGTTGTATAGCGAGAGGTATTAGCAGTAGAAAGAGGGAAATGCTCATGCCATTTTACACAACACTGGTGAGACCTCACTTGGAGTATTGTACGCAGTACTGGAGACCGTATCTCCAGAAGGATACTGATATTTTAGAAAGAGTTCAGAGAAGGGCTACTAAACTGGTTCATGGATTGCAGGATAAAACTTACAAGGAAAGGTTAAAGGAACTTAACATGTATAGCTCGGAGGAAATACGAGACGGGGGGATATGATAGAAACATTTAAATACATAAAGGGAATCAACACAGTAAAGGAAGATACCATATTTAAAAGAAGAAAGACTGCCACAACAAGAGGACATAGTCTTAAATTGGAGGGGCAAAGATTTAAAAATAATATCCAGAAGTATTACCTCATTGAGAGGGTAGTGGATGCATGGAATAGGCTTCCAGCTGAAGTGGTAGAGGTTAACACAGTAAAGGAGTTTAAGCATCTGTGGGATATACATCAGGCTATCCTAACTATAAGATAATACCAGAGACTAATTAACATATTTAGATAATTGGGCAGACAAGATGGGCCGAATGGGTCTTATCTGCCATCACATTCTATGTTTCTATGTTTATAACTCATGGTCTCTTTTTGCATAGGATAGGAAGACATTGGGTTAAAAATCATGACATTAATTGTGCAAGCACAAATCTGTCCTTGGCCAATGTAAGAGGAAGTGTATTGTTTATTCATGCACTCAGGACACACATTAGAAAATGTAAGAAATCTCAGTCTACTTTTTTTGGAGATGTATGGAGAGGGAAGCTCACCACACAAGCAAATATTAATATGGTGCAGCTGATATAACAAAAAGATTAACATAAATCATTAGCTCAATATATGAAAAAGAAACAAACAGAAAACACCTAAATGAAGTGAAAAAAAGAGATATCCTTATGCTGCTATCAAATTCACCTTCATTTTATCCAATTCTAATGTATGACTTTAAAATGAGCTTAATTTTAGATAATTAGATAGATAATTTCTTCCAACTACATATGATACTTGGTCTTCAAACAAATTATGGATGAATTTGTGCATGAGCACACAAACACACAAATACAGTACAGTCAAATACATGAATGCATAAACACACTCACCCTTATACATGCATACATACAACTGTTACATTACATTAAACAACTACATCTACACTCCCATTCTCATACACCTGAATATACAAACACAAACAAATCCTCATACATACATATTATTATTTTTGGCTTTTACATAGTGCTAACTTACTCTACAGCTCTTTACAATATTATAAAAGGGGTAAATTTAACAATGAAACAATTACAAAATGTTATAGGAACAATAGGTTGAGAACCTTCCTCAAATGAGCTTGCAGTCTAGAGGAGGGAATGTAGCCAGGGGAGGATCCAGACCCCAATCTCAGGAGGGGCATATTTATAGAAACAATCCAGGCACAATAACCACTACAGCTCACTGTAGTGGTTTTGATTCCATGGGTGTTGTGGCACCGTCCCAGAGTAAGTAGTCAAACCATTTAAGAACAGTTTGACAACTTACCTGGGGTCTGTCGCGGTAGGTGTTAGGACCTGTAGTAGATATTGTGGTGCAATGTGTGAGGGGTGTAGTGAGTGTGAGTGAGAGGTGCAGTGAGTGTTTGGGAGGGCAGTGTGTGTGAGTGGGGGGTGCAGTGTGTGTGGGTGTGGTTCAGTGAATGTATGGGGGGCAGTGTGTGTGTGTTTGAGGGGTCAGTGAGTGTGTGTATGTGTGGTGCAGTGAGGAGTGCTGTCTGTGAGTGGGTATTGTGTTTTAGGGGGCAGGTGGGAGCAAATTAAATTTATAATGATTTCTTATTTAACTCCTTAGTGACCAGATCGTTTGTCAATTTTCTTACTGTTAAGGACCAGGGCTATTTTTACATTTCTGCGGTGTTTGTGTTTAGCTGTAATTTTCCTTTTACTCATTTACTGTAACCGCACATATTATACACCGAAGCATGCTGCAAAAACAGACTTCAGGCTGTAACTGACTGCAAAGGTTTTGCAACCATATATTAAAAAGTGAAAGTTTGATTTAAGACTGTTAATCTGTCCCATTACTTTTGGTCCCTTAAAAAGTGGAAGGCACATATACAAACTGTTGTAATTCCTACACCGTTCACCTGATTTGGATGTTAATACCCTCAAATTAAAGCTGAAATTCTGCAGGTAAAGCACATCTTGTTAATTTCATTTCAAATCCATTGTGGTGGTGTATAGAGCCAAAAAGATTAGAATTGTGTTGATGTCCCAATATTTATGGACCTGACTGTATTTTTACAGGTTTTTTTAATTGATTTTTAATGAATTATTATTTATTTTCTATACTATATATATATAGATATATATATATATATACAATATATATAGTCCTTATATATATTATATATACACGTGTAATTTTACTCTAAGTGTATTTTTATATAAATATATGTATATATTTATACAAAAAATACACTTAGTATGACATTATATATAAGATTTATATATATACATATTATATATAGATATAATATATGTATATATATATATATATCTTATATATATATCATATATATATATATATATATATATATATAACTTTTAAAATTTATAAACTTTATTTCATTTATTTTTTACTTTTTTTAAACTTTTTTTTTACCAGCAGGGGGAATGCCTGTCAGTTCAGGCAGTCCCCCTGCTGGCAGCACTATGAACACCTATTGCGGCCATGTGACCGTTCTTTTAGAGCGGTGACACGGCCACTGGGAGTCTTAATTTTCTGAGGGGGGACTGTCTGAGCTTAGCCCAGACAGTCTCCCCTCAGACGAAGACCAATCGCCGGCGGGGGAACGGTGGCGATCGCTAAGTACATGGGGAGAGAAATGGAGGGAGAGGGAGGTAGAGTAGGGGTTAATAAAAAAAATAAAATTATTTTATCTACTTTTTTATTTACAGTGCAGACAGAGCATCGGAAGCCTGCCTGATGGTTCCCAATGCTCTCCTTTACACTGCTGGGCACCACGTGGGGCAACCCGGAAGTGATTGCTCCCATCGCACTTCCAGTGCTCAAATTTGTCGCGGGTGTATCAGGTACATCCACGGTCCTTAAGGACCATTTTTTGTCAGACGTACCTGATACATCCAAGGTCGTGAAGGGGTCAAAGACGATTACATTTTATATCCCCCCCTTCCTTCTTACTTTTGTTCAGGAAGCGGGGACATTTCTCAATCCCCGGTGGTCCAGTGGAGAATCCCTGGTGGTCAGGTGGAAGTGAACTATAACCTGCAGATCTCACTCGGCGGAGCTGCAGGCTGAGCTTCCCCAAGTCCTCTCTCCCTCCCCTGCCGACTGTCAGCTGGCGCTTGGATAGCACTGGCCCTGCAGGGGAGAGCCGGAGGTGAGGCAAGGGAGAGGGAGTGCTGGGAGTGCTTTTTGGGGGGGGGGGAGGAGGGTGGCAATTGCCCCGTTGTCCCCCTTCCCCCTCCTGGATCCACCACTGAATGTTGCAGAATTGGAGGTGAGAGTGGAGTGTGTCCCTTTAAGAGAAAGCAAAAGACATGTTTGTGAGATAGAAATTACCCTGGCAGACCATTAGCTTTCCTGTAGAGATGGGTTTTGAGGAACTTCTTCAATTACTAAAGACTAGGGGATGGCCTGAAGTGGGTAGGCAGGCTATTCCAAAAGAAAGGAATCACCCATGAAAAGTCCTGCAAGCTGGAGTTAGCAGTAAGAGTGTGAGCAGCGGTCAAGGGAAGGTCACCAGCAGAGCGGAGAAAGGCAGAGAAGAGGCATGCCTATGAATTAGTGAAGACATATAACAGAGGCTAGAGTTGTTTAGAGCTTTATTGATAAGGGTTAGTATTTTAAATTGACTCTTATAGGATACAGGAAGCCAATGTAAGGATTGACAGAGGGCCAACATGATAGATGAACGACAGGAAAGAAAAATTAGCCTGGCGTCAGCATTCCTTACAGACGGTAGAGAGCCAGTATGGCTTCTTGGGAGACCAATTAGAAGATAATTACAGCAATCAAGAAATTACTAGAGCATGAACAAGCTCCTTAGCAGGATCTATCGTAAGATAGAGGCAGATGCAGGCAATCGACTGGTTTTGGCAACAGACTGAAGGTGAGGTGCAAAGGCGAGGCCAGAATCAAACATAACACCAAGACAGAGAGCTTGCAAGGATGGACTGATGCAGGGATAGACTCCAATCAATTTGAAGGGAGGGCAAAAAAGGAGGATCAGTATTATGAGGAAGAAATAAAGGAGCTCAGTTTTAGAGAGATTGAGTTTCAGAAAGTTAAAGTACATCCAATCAGAGAAGGCAAGCAATTACATGTAGTAGGACAGTGGGGGAGAGATCATGGAGGAGATATATATATCTGGGTGTCATTAGCATACAGGTACAGGTGGTAGCTGAATCCAAATGAATTATTAGTTTGCCAAGAGAGACAGTATAAAGCAAAAACAAAAGGGGACCAAGAACAGAGACTTGAGGGACTACAAACAAGACAGTACAAGGGGAGAATGTATCATTAGAAAAGGAGACATTGGGGGGCGTGGCCTAACCTCGGACGAAGATGGACGCCTGATCCTAATGCTCCGATCCCCCCACGCGCTAAATCCCCTGCCATCCGCATCCCTCACGCCTCGATACAGTCTGCCCTCATACCAGCAGCAACCCCAACGCAGCTGGCACCCGCCCGGTACGGAAAACCAAGAATGGGCGGCAACAAGAAACGGAGGGACACGAACCCATCGGTGGCCTCCATATTCCGCACGCCATCAGACCAACGGAGACCAACCTCCTCACAGGCAGAAGAGGAATCTGGGTCGGAGGCTGAAAGTCTGGACACAGTGATGAACCCGGCGGCCCCCATAACCATCGCGGTACTGAGAGACATGCTGCACCAAGCCACCAACGACATTAAGGCCCATGTAGCCGCCGAGATGGAAAGACATGTGGCAGGCCTTAAAGAGGAAGTAGTAGGCCTCACCGCCCGCACAGACCAGGTAGAAAATCGAATTGCCTCCATATATGCCACCTCCACATCTCACACTCAAGACATAGCATACCTATATGGCCACATGGCTGCACTAGAAGATGGCCTAGAAGACCTAAACAACAGGTCCAGACGTAATAACATACGAATCCGCGGCCTACCCGAAACCGTCACCATGGAACAACTTGTCCCCACACTTCACAGCATTTTTAAAACATTGGCCCCTGACCTCACACCTCAAGAGATGGAATTAGACAGGGCCCACAGAGCCCTCCGCCCGCAAAATCTGGGTGCCTCCATCCCAAGGGATGTGATCACCCGCCTACACTTCTTCACAACTAAAGAGAAACTACTAACCATAGCACGGGACAAACCCCCACGCTATAAAGAAACCCGTCTAACTTTCTTCCAAGACTTAGCCCCCTCCACACTCAAAAAAAGAAGAGACCTCAAACCTCTGACACTTGCCCTCCAGCGACAAGGCATCAAATATACCTGGGGACACCCCTTCAAACTCATGATCAAGTAAGACGATCAAATGCACATCCTCACCTCAGTGTCGGACATGTCGCCCTTCGCAGAATCCCTAGGAATACAACTACTACAACTGGCCCCCTTCCACAAAAACCGTGAAGATGGGCGACCACAGGACGACCCTGAAGACTCTAGGCCGCCCAAGAAATTGAGAACACCTGCTAGCCCGGGAGGACCCCCTCGACAACGCCGAGACAGCCGCCACCAATCCTAACGGGTCTGATCGCCTACCACCTGGAATCCTTCACACCACCAACAGCAGGAGCTATCCAGGTGCAGTAAGCGGCCCCCATTCAACCAACAAAACACCCCATACCTTCTCCGCCATATGCCATCATGCTCCCCCCCACCCCCAACCTCAGGACGAAAACTCTTTCTTAACCCACGAACTGGCCCAGACCCTAGACATATCGGCCACTGGATACGTATAACTACCACACTTCACTTAAAACCCAGGCACTCGGGATATCCGGGAGGAGCCCTGAACAAAGCCCACTAACCGCTACAAGATCCCCTACTCAACTCCAGGCACAGATCCAGATCACCACCACACTGGAACAACAGAGCACGGACAATATACCTCTTCACACCTCGCCTGAAACCACATCCAACAACAAGCCTGACGTGCTACCCAAGAACTATCCACTGCCTGATTTGGGGACTCTCTAGCTGATTACTGGACTTACAATCTAACCATCTCTTATTTTGCAGGTACCCCCCCAAAATGGCCCAGGACTAGTTAGCCAGTCCCCGCCCCGACCCCACAAGACGAACCCCCTTAGAACGCACTGTTACCCACCCCATCCCCCCCCCCGGAACCCAAGATGAACTCCACTAACCAACCCAACCAGACAGTATCACCTTCCCAATAACTACCCGAATCCTCACATCCACACAGGATAGACCATGACAACACCATTAGCTATTTACAAATGTGTAAAAGGGGACATCCCACGACTAATCCGGGGGAAACCCCCCAAACCTACCTACCCCCCCAACACAACGCAACACCACAAATCCACTTACACGGACTCCCACTGAGCAGGACAGGACGACCCCCAGACACCCCCCCCCGACCCAAGCAAGATAGACGGGTAAACCCACTCAATCCGGATCCGTCACTAGCATGAAACTGTTATATAACTTAATGTTCACACAGATGGTACACATGCGATAACTCCGGATCTGTGTACACATTTATAGCAGAAATGTTTTAAATGTTTTAAATGCTGTTTTAAATGCTGTGTTTTTGTTACCATGTTTTCTACTATGTTTTCTACTATGTTACCTAATGTTTTCTACTACTTATAATAGACACCGACAACATGATCCTTGAAACAACATCCACAGGACCACAGATGAGGACAACATGAGACACACTCCAAACACCAATGGAGGGACCACGACTGGCACCTTACACCACAGACAGATACCACCGCACCGCCAAATCGTGAGTGCTGCACCACACCTAGCGCGGGGGGGAGAGGAGTAACAGGAACGTGAAACTCTTCCTCCTCTTCCCCACCCCTGAACCCCGGGTTCCCCGGGCGACACCAACCACACGACCAACCCAAGGTGTACAACACCGCCTCCCCCCACTTTACCTGGCAACTACCACATAAGACCAGGATAGACACTTTGCAACCCAATCCCCCAAGGGTTTTGTAAACCTCACCCATCCCCCTCTCCCACCACCCATCCCCCACCGGACCCCCCCCTAATAAGAGCGGACGGACGCCCCGTCACCCCCTCGACCCGAAGCCCACACCACACTAAAGAATGCCCACCAACGACCCACCACCACAAACACACACGACCAGACCGGACACAATCTCCTGCATATCCATCAACTGCAAGGGACTTAACAATCCAGCCAAGCGACACCGCACACTTCGCTGGGCCAATAGAACAAAAGCAGATATAATCCTCCTCCAGGAAACCCATTTTGACACGAAAAAACCCTTTCCCCTCATCAACAAAAACTACAGACAATGCTACCTAGCAAATTCGCCACACGGCAAACAAAACGGAGTAGCCATTATGGTTCACAAACACTGCCCGATCACAATCTTAAAGAGCCTCCCAGACCCCCAAGG
This sequence comes from Pelobates cultripes, assembly GCA_933207985.1. Lineage (NCBI taxonomy): Eukaryota > Metazoa > Chordata > Amphibia > Anura > Pelobatidae > Pelobates > Pelobates cultripes. Next base: position 211,963,226 of record OW240913.1, on the reverse strand, counting down.
GAGATATTTGATAGTCACGGGACACTTCGCCAATCACAAATACGCGATTACCACAGTCTATGCCCCAAATACACCCGAACCGACCTTCTGGACAGCACTATGCACACAACTAAAACTGTTCCCCTCACACCACATTATCTTAGGCGGGGACTTCAATGCAGTCCTAACCCCATCTATAGATAGGAAAAGCACGGAGGGAAACAAATCACGCAAACCCCCTACCAGGAAAAATGACAATCTCCTCATGGAGTTCGCCACCCAGATAGGCCTCCAAGACATATGGAGACTCCAACACCACACAACCCCAGACTTCACCTTCTACTCGCACCCACACTCCTCTTACTCCAGGATAGACCTATTTTTAATATCCCCTTCCCTAGTACCTTATACACACTCCACCTCGATAGGTTCAATCACCTGGTCTGATCACGCCGAAATCTCTCTCAACATAGATAAGCCCCGCACAGCCAAAGCGTGGACCTGGCGGTTAAACCCCACACTCTTACATAACCCCCAAATCAGACAAACAATCCAACAGGAGCTCACAAACTATTTCGAGACCAATACGGGATCGGTCCCATCCACGAACACACTATGGGCAGCCCATAAAGCAACAATCAGAGGAACCATAATTAGCGCAGCCAGCGCCCACAGAAGACAAACACTCCGGGAATTAGAACAACACCTGACCTCCCTAAGGACAATAGAAGCCAAACACAAACGCACCCCATCTCAATCACTGCTCGACCAAATTAAATTGCACCAACACGCAATAAAGTCCTATATGGCCAAAGATTCCCAAAAAGCATTACAATGGACCAAACAACTATATTATGAGAAGTCCAACAAGGCAGACACCCTCCTTGCGCGTAGACTCCGACATAAAACTCTCCAAAAACACATAGACGAAATCACATCGCCTGGAGGCAGAACCCATAAAGACCCTGACCGCATAGCCTCTATATTCGTTGACTACTTCTCCAAATTATACGACCATAAACCCAACCACACTTTCACTCACCCAACGTTAGGACAAGAAATTCACGACTTCCTATCGGAAATCCCCCTCCCAGCACTAACAGACCAAGAACGAAACACCCTCACGTCCCCAATCACTGAAGAGGAAATAGCCCTCACTATAAAGCACATTAAACCCAATAAATGCCCAGGACCGGACGGCTTCACAGGCCTCTATTATAAAACGTTCAGCGCCACATTGATACCCCATCTGACCGCACTCTGCAATTCTATAATGGAAGGCGACCAGGTACCACAAGAGATGCTCAAGGCCAACATATGCCTAATCCCCAAACCACACAAAACACACCTAGACCCTGGACATTACCGCCCAATATCTCTCCTCAACACAGACATCAAAATCCTCACGAAAACACTGGCCAACAGAATACAACGTTTCCTTCCAAAACTCGTGCACCCAGACCAAGTAGGATTCATCCCCAACCGCCAAGCATGCGACAACACCAGACGCACGGTAGACCTAATATGGAGAGCCCAACATAGGAACATCCCCACCCTCCTACTCTCGATGGACGCGGAAAAAGCGTTTGACCGCTTACTCTGGCCCTTCCTATTTGCCGCCCTACGAAAATTCCACTTCCCCGACGCCATCATCACGGCCCTCACAACACTGTATTCCAACCCCACGGCAACCCTCCTTCTCCCCAACACTGGCCCGCATGAATTCACAATAAAAAATGGAACCAGACAAGGCTGCCCGCTTTCCCCACTCCTGTTCGCCCTCTCCCTAGAACCCCTTCTTCAACTCATTCGCATATCCCCCGAAATCCTGGGCCTCAAAGTCCGACAGGAAGAATATAAGATCGCAGCGTACGCAGATGATATCCTACTGACACTCACGGACCCCACCAACTCCCTGCCCCCCCTACTCACACTCCTCCAAAAATATGCCGGCGTCTCCGGCTACAAACTTAACCTAGAAAAAACTGAAGCCCTTCCCCTCAACTTCCCGCAACAACTCCTAACCCAAATAAAATGCTCTCACCCATTCCGATACAATCAACAAAGTATCCACTACCTAGGCACACACATCTCAGCGAACCTCTCCGAAATGTACTCACTCAACTATACCCCCCTAATCGAACGAGCCCAAATAGACCTACAAAGGTGGCAACCCATGCATATTTCCTGGCTAGGCAGGATCGCATCCATAAAAATGAATCTCCTGCCCAAATTCCTATATTTGTTCCGGACCCTACCCATCCCCATCTCTAGGCTGGACTTCAAAGCCCTCCAATCAAAAATAGATAAATTCATCTGGGCCGATAAAAGACCACGGATCAAACGGATAACAATGTACAAAACAGTTAAGACCGGAGGCCTGGGCCTCCCCAACCTCATCCAATATTACCAAGCAGCCCAACTAGCCCAAGTGCAACACCTCCACTCCCCCCCGGGGACAAAACTCTGGGTCGATCTGGAGCACGACCTCCTCGGCAGAGACCACCCCTCCCTCCTCTTCTGGCTCCCAAAAAAAGACAGACCGGCACTTCCCCCAACAACACCCGCCCTAACTACATCACTACAGGTCTGGGACAGAACCACCGCACGATACCCCCTCATAAACTCCCCCTCACCACTTACCCCAATCCTTAGAAATAAACAATTCCCCCCAGGCATGACACCACGTGACTACGCACATTATGAAGACAACGGACTAATCAGACTCAGAGATTTCTATACCAACCAACAACTAATCCCATTCCCAGAACTCCCATGTACCACGCCATTGAACACCTTCGACCACTTTAGATATCTACAATTACGTAGCTTCCTGACAGAACCTCAGAATAGGAAAACAGCAACCGCAAAACTCACTCGATTCGAAACAAACTGCCTACAAGCCCCCACACATAAAGGACAAATCTCCCTGATATACTCCGCACTAAACTCCAACTCCCCAGCGGACACACTCACATACACAAAAGCATGGGAAAGAGACATAGGCCCACCGGATGACCCAACAGACTGGGCAAGCATATGGGAAGCAACCGCCTCACTAACCATATGAACCACAAAGAACAGGCGTACAAAACCATGCTTAGATGGTACCTAACGCCTCTGAAACTCAAACAGATGGGCATAGCCCAAACAGACACGTGCTGGAAAAAATGCGGACAACAAGGTACATACATACACATGTGGTGGCACTGCCCTTGCAGCTCGCAACTCTGGACTGAGGTGGCTAACCTCACCTCCAGAATATTGCACGAAGACATACCCACGGACCCTTGGACGTGGCTACTCTCCAAACCCCTACCCAGCCTAACAAGAGCACAAAACAAACTGGTAGCGAAAATAGCCCTCGCTACTAGACGCACCATAGCAGAGCAATGGGGTAACCACAACACACCCACACTGGCGAAGATGATCCAAAAAACCAATGAAACCATGGAAATGGACAAACTCTCAGCCATTCTACATGACACGACAAAACACTTCCACAAAATCTGGGACCCTTGGGTTATGAGACACATTGTGGGAGTGTAAGACGGGATCGGGGACGTCCGGCCGCTCTGTAACTTCCCTCCATCCCCCCCACTCTCCCCCCTCTCCCCTGTAGGCGCGATGCCTTATCCCCATACACAAGCTACCCATAATATACCCACGATAGACTATACACACAATAACACTGCGAACCCAAAACCACAAGACACGACAACCACCCCCTGACCACTGGAATAAGCCGCAGCTAACATCGCAAACGCAACTCAGACGCACCCAAGACGATGCAACGGACAACAGAGACCAAACGAAACACACACAAGCAAACAACAAAACGGTCCTGACGTCTAACGGAGAACACACACCCAACACTCAGACTATAGTACAAAGAAAGGCTTGTGCCACTCTTTATTGGGTGACACTCTAACAGCAGGCAACCTTACTGCAGGCCTATAGCATGTAAAAACCACCAAATCAGAAACCAAACGAGAAACTACACTGCCCAAACGCTCACAAAACTGCACCAAACCCTGAAGGCTGACATAACCTCAAAACCAGAACTACCGCCCGAACAGCGACCTTCGCTGTGAGGGTGTAAACTCAATTGTATATACCATGAGTGCGGCAGCATCTACTAGGTTGAGTCCCCTACAAGCGGCTCCACTATTTAACAACCTCTACTACACATTGTATCACTATAGTGGTTATGGTCAAACACAATTAATGAGCTACACCATAACTAGCTGCAAGACGAGACTACTTCTCCACTACCCAACACACCGTCAAAATATATATGTTTAGCCCGAACAGGCACCTTATTATACTGCTTTTACCATACACTGTGCCATTACTCTATGTGCCATGTTACAGTATTACCATGTGATCGATAAGCCAGCTTGTAATTGCTGTTGTGGCATTGCAAGCATGTTTGATATACTATGCATAACAAAAATAAAGAATTACAAAAAAAAGAAAAAAAAAAGAAAAAAAAAAAAAGAAAAGGAGACATTGAATGAATATTGGATAAAATAGGACAAGAGCCATGACAGGTCAGTGTCACAGACTCCAATTGATTGAAGAGGTTGGGGAAGGAGGACATGATCAGCAGTGTCAAAGGCAGCTGATAGGTCAAGAAGAATAGGTATAGAGTAGTGGCCTTTAGATTTATCAACAATTAGATAATTTGTAACTTTAATCAGAGCGGTCTCAGTAGAGTAGAGGGTTGGAAGCCAGATTGAAGAGGGTCGAGGATAGAGTTGGAATTGAGGAAGCAAGTCTGTGACGGTAGTCACCATCACTGGGGATGGAACACAGACACTAAATGTGGGTTCCCAGATTCCTTTTGTGTTTTGTTTGCCCTGTGCCCATTATTGGTGCAGGGTTTATTGAATGTATTGCTTGTCTGTTCCTCTCCCCCTTTTTTCTGTCCTATTGTTTCCCCAGCAGGACGTTGTCCCAGGGACACTACCAGACCAGTTTAAGCTAGCTGCTCTCTCCCTCCTCGAGCTCCCATCAGCCCTTGCTATTGTCTGACACCACCCTTCCTTGTACTATAGTACTCTATGCACCCTATTGTATGTAAATGAGGCTGTTGGGATCCTAAAATATGTGTGGTATGTCTAGTAAAGTTAGCTGCTGTTTTAACCTTCACCAAGTGTTGTCTGGTGTTTGGTCCAGGGTGGAAAAGGCTCTCAGTGATCCCAGTCAAGCCTCGGCGACTGGGTCTGAAGTGCTCCAAAGTCCCTGATAGCTACGAGGAAGCAGGTGGAGGTACTTGGTTGGAGTACTGGAGCTCTGTCACAAACTCAGATGAGTAAATACATGTCTTTCAAGAAGCTTTGAGGAAAAAGGGAGCAGGGATATGGGACAATAGTTGGAAGGGGAAGATGGATAAAGAGCTGGCTTTTTTAAAACAGAAACAACAGTAGCATGTTTAAAGGGAGCTGAGACAACCTTAAAGCATGTATTCATACAGTTGGATATAGAGTGCAGAGTCCACTGGAACTCTCCTTCCACCTAGTGTTAAACCGTTTTTGAATATTTTAACAACAAATAATGGTCCCGGCCTGGTCATTCACTGCCCAAGCCTCTTATAGGAGACATGGCTAAAACAAAGATTACATACCTACTTATAGCCTTTTTAATTAATGCCAGCAGTAGGCTAAGTCATAGGTCAAAAAGACCTATGTATTTTACTGTGTATTTTAGATCAATAAAAGTTTTTTGGCTACTGTATTGTACCAATCCTCTTTTTACCTATTCCTGGCATTTTAACCTTTCCTGGTTACTTTTACTTCCACTGGCAATTTTAAAGTTCCAGTACTCCAAGAAATCCTAGGTGGGGATCATACCACCAGCGCCTATCCATAGAGCAGTACCTCTGCTCTATCTTTGTGAGTATTATTTTATTTTCTCTACTACTCTCTTAACCTATCACAATTGAGAGCACTATTGCTGCTTTTTATTCTTCTATATTGGAGCCTTGGATCACCAGACGGTGCTGACGGACGTATCGCCGCTACATATCCTATAAGCGGGGATTATACCGCTGTACGCTATCCACACCAGAGCTGGCCATAGCTCCCTCAAATGTGAGTTTTTTACCTCTTCTTATCTGCACATTGAAACATATCAAAATTGAGAGCACTATTGTTGCTTTCTGTCTTTCTTTTCCGAGTTCTGGACTACCAGACGGTGTTGACGGAGACCCCCTCCCTACATATCCCATAAGCGGGGATTATACCGCTGTACGCAATCCACACCAGAGCTGGCCATAGCTCTCTTGAATGTAAGTTCTTTACTTTTTGTTACCTATCACACCCTGAACTTTCATACTATACCATTAGTCGCCTCTACCTCTCTTGTATTTACATATACGGAACGGTCTACACTAGACGCATCCACAGAGGAACTCTATCAAGTATCCTAGACCATCTATTGGCACCCTAGGAATACTTTACTGGACTATCTACCCTTATTTTGGCGCAGCCCTTCCATATCTTTTTGTATCTATCCACCGAAGGACCCGAAGGGGTTTTCCTTCATTTGGGTTGCTGCCTACCTTGACTAATTTTGTGATTACTAGCGCTGAATTCTTTTTGTGTTTATCTAAGTCATAGGTCAGCTGCCACTCTTTTTTTTACTAGATTTAATGTCAAAATGGCAAAATTCAAGCAGCGGAATCCAATAAATGGAAAAAATGAATGCATCAAAGGCACATTTATCAGCCTTTTTTAATGACTAACCTTGTTAAGCATGACTAACCCTGTTAATGTTGAAGGAATACTATAGGGTTAGGAACACAAACATTATTCCTAAGCCTATATTGATAAAATCATCAATCAATTATCTACCACCTCCTGGTCCCCCTTACTTCTGTAAATATTGTAAAATCTAACATTTATTCCAGTCTGCTGCTGCTGGCTCTGCCCTTCGTTTGCCTCCTTGGCTGAAATCATCAGCAGGTATGGTTTGAGCCCATCACAATGCTTTCCCATGTGAAATCATTGTATTGGCTGGGATTGTCAATGAGGCAGATAAGGGGCAGAGCCAGTACAAGACAAACACAGCCCTGGCCAATCAGCACCTCCTCATGGAGATGCATTGAATCATGTCTCCATGCATCTAGTGTGGGGGTGGCTGGTGGATTGAGACACATGGTGGTTGTGGCTGGGAGATTGAGACACATGGTGGGAGGAGCTAAGGGATTGAGATATGAGGGACTGGGGGAATGGGACATGGAGAGCTGTGGACTTGAGACACATGAGTGGAGGGGTTGGGGAATTGAGACACATGGAGGGCTGGGGGATTGAGGCACATAGGGTGCTGGGGTAAGGAGATACATGGGGGGATGGGGGAATGAGACACATGGGGGCTGGTGGAAGGGGATACACAGGATGGCTGGAGCAAAGGAATGAGACACAGAGATTCTAGGAAGGGGAGGAAGAGACACACAAAAGGGCTGGTAAGGGGGGGAGGAGACACACAATGGAGCTGGGGTAGAAAGAGATGCCCAAAGGGGCTGGTGTAGATAGAGACACACAAAGGGGCTGGATTGGAGTAAGAGACAAAAAAATGGGCTAGAGGGAAGTAAAAGACACACAAAGGGGAATGTAAGAGACATAAAGGGGAAAAATGGGGGATTAGACATACTTAAATGGAGTGTAAGACAAAGGGGAGATAAGATACACTTAAGGAGGTAAGATATTTAAAAGAGAGGATAAGAAACACAACAGAGAGTAAGAAATTCAAAAGGGGATTAAGGGACACACAGGTGAAGTGTAGCCAAAAATCCTTGCACCGGCCCTGCTGGACATAACCTGCATGAGTTTGTCCACATAAATTCAAAATCTAGTTAATTCTAAAACACACCTTGCACAGCTCTCCAGAATATGCAATGTCTACACTAGACGCATCCACAGAGGAACTCTATCAAGTATCCTAGACCATCTATTGGCACCCTAGGAATACTTTACTGGACTATCTACCCTTATTTTGGCGCAGCCCTTCCATATCTTTTTGTATCTATCCACCGAAGGACCCGAAGGGGTTTTCCTTCATTTGGGTTGCTGCCTACCTTGACTAATTTTGTGATTACTAGCGCTGAATTCTTTTTGTGTTTATCTAAGTCATAGGTCAGCTGCCACTCTTTTTTTTACTAGATTTAATGTCAAAATGGCAAAATTCAAGCAGCGGAATCCAATAAATGGAAAAAATGAATGCATCAAAGGCACATTTATCAGCCTTTTTTAATGACTAACCTTGTTAAGCATGACTAACCCTGTTAATGTTGAAGGAATACTATAGGGTTAGGAACACAAACATTATTCCTAAGCCTATATTGATAAAATCATCAATCAATTATCTACCACCTCCTGGTCCCCCTTACTTCTGTAAATATTGTAAAATCTAACATTTATTCCAGTCTGCTGCTGCTGGCTCTGCCCTTCGTTTGCCTCCTTGGCTGAAATCATCAGCAGGTATGGTTTGAGCCCATCACAATGCTTTCCCATGTGAAATCATTGTATTGGCTGGGATTGTCAATGAGGCAGATAAGGGGCAGAGCCAGTACAAGACAAACACAGCCCTGGCCAATCAGCACCTCCTCATGGAGATGCATTGAATCATGTCTCCATGCATCTAGTGTGGGGGTGGCTGGTGGATTGAGACACATGGTGGTTGTGGCTGGGAGATTGAGACACATGGTGGGAGGAGCTAAGGGATTGAGATATGAGGGACTGGGGGAATGGGACATGGAGAGCTGTGGACTTGAGACACATGAGTGGAGGGGTTGGGGAATTGAGACACATGGAGGGCTGGGGGATTGAGGCACATAGGGTGCTGGGGTAAGGAGATACAGGGGGGGATGGGGGAATGAGACACATGGGGGCTGGTGGAAGGGGATACACAGGATGGCTGGAGCAAAGGAATGAGACACAGAGATTCTAGGAAGGGGAGGAAGAGACACACAAAAGGGCTGGTAAGGGGGGGAGGAGACACACAATGGGGCTGGGGTAGAAAGAGATGCCCAAAGGGGCTGGTGTAGATAGAGACACACAAAGGGGCTGGATTGGAGTAAGAGACAAAAAAATGGGCTAGAGGGAAGTAAAAGACACACAAAGGGGAATGTAAGAGACATAAAGGGGAAAAATGGGGGATTAGACATACTTAAATGGAGTGTAAGACAAAGGGGAGATAAGATACACTTAAGGAGGTAAGATATTTAAAAGAGAGGATAAGAAACACAACAGAGAGTAAGAAATTCAAAAGGGGATTAAGGGACACACAGGTGAAGTGTAGCCAAAAATCCTTGCACCGGCCCTGCTGGACATAACCTGCATGAGTTTGTCCACATAAATTCAAAATCTAGTTAATTCTAAAACACACCTTGCACAGCTCTCCAGAATATGCAATGTCCAGTTACCTTGGTAATGTGTTCAACATACACTCTTAAAGGCACCTGACAACTTATCTTGAAATATCTGCTTGCACAGTGTCTCTACAAATCACGTATTATTCAGGCTCAGGACAGATAATGGTCAGCAAATGGGTGATGAAGAGAGGAAATCTAGAGACACAATTAGCAATCTTCGGCTTCATATGTGATATTTTCCTCCTGGGGGAAATGGCAGGAAACACTGGGAATATGACTACAAGGCAGATCTTCTTAATGATGAAAAAAGACAACAAAGGCAACACATCATTATTTGAAAATTAACATTTGTACCAAAATTAATGAACATTAAATTAATAATAAAAAAACCCAAAAATAAATAGAAAACAAAATCTGTATAAATATATACCAAAGATACCATAACAATTGGAAAATAATTGCAAAACAAATGTGTCAAAAGTGATATTTCTCTGTGGGAACTGTGAAGACGATGAGGGGTTGGCTGCTCATAGGACTTATTATTTTTCAGCCTTCTATTCAGCAAATGTATATGTACATGCTTTATTCTGGTTTGTTTACATGTTGTTTTCTTTGCTACTATGGGAGTTAATAACGAAAGATTAAGCATAACCTGAGCCTACAGTCTGAAATGAAATCCCATGTCTGCAAGCAAGAGGTAACTGGAAAAGCTGGCCTCTCATATATGCACTTATACTCATGTGTTCAAGGTAAAAGAGGTGACATACCAATCCGAATGAGGTCACACCTCCCAACTGCTCTGTCTTTGGCAGCACAGTCTTGTTTTGAAAACTTTATGTTCCCAAGTTTTTTGTTTTTTTCTGGTGTCAACCAAGATTCTCCCTTGAGAAATACTTTACTGTTGAAACTTTGAGGTGCTCTTTTGTGTCTTTGTCTTTATTTTCACATTTGCCTTTTTAACTTCTTTTCCCTAAGACAGGGGTTCTCAACGTTAGTCCTCAGGACCCCCTACCAGTCCAGGGTTTAGGGATTACCTGGGTGTGTCTAAGGTGTTTAGAAAAAAAAAACACCTTAGAGTCTAAGGTGTTTTTTCCCCTTTTTCTAAACACCTGAGACACACCCAGGTAATCCCCAAATCCTGGACTGGTAGGGGGTCCTGAGGACTGGGTTGAGAACCCCTGCCCTAAGAAATTGTTTTGGGGCTTTGGTTAAAGTGTCTTTGTCAGCTTCTGAAGTATTTGCATATTTTGCAAAGACCCCCAGATATTGATATTGCTGCCTGGTGTGTGATGTCCTTGGGTACAAGAAAGGTTGGATTTACTTACCTAAAGCTGTCCCTTGAGTCCACTTCCATCTCTATCTGGGTATCTTCTTCAGGCAGGGTCTTCATCTCGCAGGAGACCACATCAGTGATATGCGAGTAACTACATACTGATGTCTATGGAGGATCCTGCAAGACCATTGGAGCCCCATAGACAATGCCTTTTTCCTCACAGTAGTCACTAGTGACACTAGGGAATTGGCAAAACTTGATGGCAGTAGCTCCACCTTTTGTCCCTACTTTGTTTTATATATGATATATTTTGCCTGTCACTACCTAACCCATTTAACAATAGTTTAATCCAAACTTAAAGATTGCAGTTTATTGATAAGCCTTCTATGTGCGACTGTATCAAAAGCCTTACTGAAATCTAGGTTAGCAATGTCTACTGCACCACCATGATCTATTATTTTAGTTACCCAATCAAATAAAAATCAATAAGATTAGTTTGGTATGACCTCCCTGAAGTAAACCCATGTTGTCTCTGATCTTGAAATCCCTATGATTTTACATGTTCAACAATCCTATCATTTAAAATTGTTTCCATTACTTTCCCTACTACTGAAGTAAGGCTTACAGGCCAATAGTTACCCGACTCCTCTCTACTACCTTTTTTGTGAATGGGCACAACATTCGCTAATTTCCAATCTTCTGGGACTACTCCAGTTAACAATGATTGGCTAAATAAATCCATTAAAGGTTTTGCTAGTACACCACTAAGCTCTTCTAATAACTTTGGGTGTATTCCATCAGGCCCCATCGACTTATTTGTCTTTACTTTTGACAGCTGAAATAGAACCTCTTCCTCTATAAACGCACATGTAACAAATTATTTATTTGTCCTCTTTCCTAAAGTTAGGTCGCTTTCCTTCATTTTCATCTGTAAATACTGAACAAAAATATTAATTGAGGCAGTCAGCTAGACTTTTATCCTCTTCTACATACCTTCCTTTTTTTGTTTTTAATCTAACTAATCCTTGTTTTACTTTCCTTTTCTCATTTATGTATCTAAAAAATGTTGTGTCCCCCTTTTTTAGTGACTGGGCTATTTTCCCTTCTGTGTGTGATTTTTAAAGCTCTTATAACTTGCTTATCCTCTTTCTGCCTAATCTTATAGCTCTGTCTATCTTCCTCACTTTGTATTTTTTTACAATTACTAAATGGTAACTTTGGTTTTTACTATTTTGGCCACTTCTGCGGTGTACCACAGTGGTTTCTTTAATTTGTTTGCTCTTGCTGAAAAGCCTAATGCAATTTTTTGTTGCCTTCAGTAGTGCAACTTTTAAATAATTCCATTTCTCTTGGGCTCCATTAAAACTGCTCCAGTCTGATAATGACTCCTTTAGACATATTCTAATTTTAGAAAATTCTGTTTTTCTAAAGTCTAAAACCTTTGTTTTTGTGTGGTATGACTCAGTCACTGTTCTTATATTAAATCACGCTGACTGGTGATCAATGGATGCTGAATTTTCACCTATAGTAATATCTGATACAAAATCTCCATTTGTTAATACTAAATCCAGTAAAACTCTCCAGAATATCTCCAAATACACACTTTGAAGCAGCAACCAAGCTAAATTCAAGAGTTTAGTATTACTGTTGAGCAGGGAGATGGGCCTAAAGTTAGACCACTGCGTGGGAGTTTTACCTGGCTTGTGCAGCATGGTTATATGTGCCTAAAGTATTTTTGAATGCAGATTCCCGGTGGTGCTAGTTCTTTGCAAAATATCTAGTAGTATAGGCTTGTGTGCCCATCCGGACCTGGGGTTTTGTGGGTCAGCATGCTGCTTATTCTCTTTGTGACTTCAACAATCGTAAAAGGTAGAGATAGCCTCTCAACTTCCTCTGGAGGTGTTGTAGAGTGGTATATTGTGTCTAGAAAGGCTCGAAAATCTGAAATTGTGGGTGTGGTAGTTTAGGGGTCATCTTTTAGTTTCTACAGCTTGATTTAGTAGTCTGTAATTTAATTTGCTGTCTTTTGTGGGTCAAGGATCTTTATCCCTGCTGCTGATTGCACCCATTCCTAAGACCCCCTAAGGGAGATGGCAATGGGCGCTAAGCTCCCGCCAAGAGGATATCTCCTCGCTGTGTGAATATGCCAATGCATAATAACAGAACGTAAATAACAACAATTCAGAGCATAGCATTAAACTAAATAACTATATACACTAAGCCATTGAAAACTATCGTGGTACAGTAAAATAGGTAGTAATGGCTTACACTTGATAACATATAGCCATCTGACGAGAGTCATACATGAACTTATCATTCAACTTAGGCAAAGACACACTGAAGCCCTGTTGCAGCAGCTGCCATGCAACTTAATGTATGGTCTGGATCCCGTAGAACCCCCAAGCTGCCAATCCCCTACATGAGACAAGAACAGTTCCTGCTCCTGCAGTTAGGGCTGTTCACCATGTCTGCAAGCTTTTGCTGCAAGCAGACCATTGTTGATGGCAGCCACCTTTTTCCACTCTCTAGGTATAAAGCTTACCTGTTCCAGCAGTATTTCTCCCAATCCGACGGTGAAACAGGCACTGCATGCTGCTCGTTTACGTCTGTTTGTAGTCAGTAATGCCAACATCAGAACGGCATGACTCTGCTCATTGGTTCGGTCAGCCAGAAAGAACACAGGAAATTCCTGAATTCAGAATTTGTCAGAATTCGAGTCGTTAGGTGCTCTAAAATGAGGCCAAACAATAGTTTAAGTGTTCTTGCTATTTAAAGCCAGAGCTTTGATCGAGCAAGTTGCCCTGTTCTGGTTCTCGTTTTAGATTGGTTTTAGATTGTATTGGATCCTCAGTTTTTGACCTTTTGGCTTGTTTAATTATTTCCCTGCTCTCTGTGTTCCTGACCTTGTGGCTTGTTTATCGATTGTCCTGTTGTCTCCTACTCTTGACCTCGGCTTTCTCCCTGTCTTTTTTACACATTAAATCTGGTCATTCTAAGGCCCAGTAATATGTTGTTTACCTCTCTTAGTGGATTAGGGTCTGGGAATTTTTGGTTACCTTACCTATCTGTGACACTAGGGACTCATTTGGGGGGACTCCCTCACTGCTGTATGGGTTTCAACGGCATCCACATTCCACTGGAGAAACAGTTTCTTGCCGTATTCATGGGGAAACATTACTTTTTCCAAGGAGTTATTCACCCCAGGCCATGGAAAACCCCACTTCTATATATTGCCCGCTCCCCACAGTGCCCCTGTAATTGGAGCAAACACCTATTGCTTGATCGTGGTGTGGCAGGAAAGATTCACAAAAAGCTTGATGTCATCATAGTATCCCTGCAGTGACCCTGAGACTCACTTTTTCCCTGGTGGAGTAGTAACATACATTGGTTATAACATCCCATAGGGCCATTGTCTGCAGTTGTTAATGTCTCAGCAGGTGGTGTGTATGGTCCAGTAGGAGGGCCTGCCCCTGCATATCTGGGACTATAGCCTGAAACAGGTTTCCCGCTTAGTCTGACAAATCTTGCGGCTTTATCTCATTTGGTATTTTTCTGACTCACTTGTATTCTTCTGATACATGTTGTAGCACTGCTCTCTGCCTTTGTGATTTGCCACTTTCACCTCCAGAGCTATACATTTGGTTTTAAAGGCAGTGTAAGAATTCGTCACAGAGTTATGAGCTTCTATAAGCTCTTTGGCCATGGCTTCCAGGTGAGCCATCCTCTCTCCAATCTGTCCATCTGAATCTCCGAATCTATAGTTGTAAGGGAAGCTTGCAGTTCATTGAGCATACTTTTAATTAAGATGCCTTTAGCTGGCGTGGACAATCTCACCAACACAGAGGCTTCCGAGCATGCTGTTGGTGAAATCGGCTTATCGGCGCCATCTTGGCCACTGTTGGCGAGGCAGAGAGAGAGAAGACTCCTGAAGCCCAGCTTTCCTTTTTTTGCCCTATAATTGGTCATGGTTCTCCTGTGGTGTAGTAACCTTTGTGGGAGAAAGGAATTTTTGGCCACTGCTGTGTAACACTCTGCTTTTCGCCACTTAGTACCAGAGGACCAGACTCACACATCCGTTCACATAAAGCTCCAAATCACACTGCTTTTATTCATTATTTTGATTGGCCACTGATATGTATTGAATCAGTAGCCATCTTTGACAAGAGACCTGAAACCAGAAGAAATATACCCAAAACATATGTTGCAGGAAATGTACCCAAAAAGCATGTTGCAAGAACATTGTTAAACGTGTGTGCACTGCATAAGGCTGATAAAGTTAATTTTGGTCCATGCTCAAGCAATCCTGCAGAGATCTGGGCCTACAGAATACAATTTTCATAATGTAATGCACAAAAAAGTTAAAAAGAAATTATTTTAAATGTAAAAATAGCTTAATATGTAGTCGATTACCAATCAAACTTCTTTGATCCTCCATGTTTCTTTTTGTTATCAATTTTCAAAAGTACATTACAGATAGATAGAAAAGAGGAGGGGAACAATGCTAAAAATACAAATTGAATAATACCTTTATACTCATGTAAATATGGTTACTAAAGAATCTCAGAACTGTTTTTCTATTGTAAAAGGTAGGTTTTTTAAAGTTGTTTTTTAACTAGATTAAATTGTTCATCAGTTAAAGAAAGTCATACATAATATTAAAACAATATCAAAATGTTATGTATACATAATATGCTACCTTAAACTATTGAACTGCTGTCTGTCCTTCAATACAGTCTTCTAATTACTACATATCTAAAAAAATATTTAGGCTAAACAGGATTGGAGAGGTCTTGTACCATCATCACCACAGGCATTTGGAAATATGCATGCAATACTGACAGGGTTATTTACTAACGTGAACATTCAAATTGAATTTAAAATTTAAACTGAAAATAGTAAAAATAGAAAAATTATTTTAGTCAGCTATGCTTTAATTTTGGTACTGTAGCTTTAAATTTTAAATTCACTTTACTAATAATCTTGTCAATTGCCAATTATATAATCCATAAGGTTGTAGTAGCAATGCCACCCAGAATAATTAGATATCATAAAGTAATGTAAACCTATTGCAAATATGTGGGATTATAGTAACCTTGGTTCTTCTAATATGCTTATAAATATTACATAATATTAATAAGGATGTTGGTCGTTCAAAATTGAAAACCCATTACCCTTATCATTTCTTCATACCATCTGTATTATTCATACTTAAAATTAATTAAATGTTATTACTGTCTGGACCTATTATAAAAATATGTATCAGACACCTCTTAAAAAGTTCCACAATTCCTCCCTCCCCTTCATACCCACATCCCTCTCGTCTTCTTAACCCCTCTTCCTCGCCTTATCTTTTCTTTTCTTTCTCTACCTTTCTATTTCACGTCTATTATATCTTGTTACCAAACCCTTGGCTTACAAGGGTATCTTCTTCTTTTTACTCCCTTATTTCTAACTTTGTCTCAGACTAAGGTGGCATTACTTGATTTCCTCACTCAGGCACGAGCATATTGACGAAGAATTGAGGATGCCTAAAGTATACCCTGATATGGATGGAGCTAGGGCTCCTTCTCGGGATGCAGGGCCTGGCTAAAAGATACAATATCATTGAAGTGAGGCGAGTGGTATAGCATTCATCAAGAGGCTTGTCTTCTGGGCTAAGGTCATACTTCGTGTTTCCAGGTCTGATTTCTAGCATTTAGGCTCCTGCGTGAGCCTCACAGTGGTTTTGCTCTTGATATGCCTACCGCATGTAAAATTGGGAGTTTAAGTGATGTAGCCATATAATAACATAAAATCCTCGATGGGGGGCAAGATGTATGGAATCTATAAAGTGGCTTGCCATAGAGGCAGATGTTAATTTTTATGTATATAAATATGCTTTTCTACATTTTTTGGCTTCTGCGCAAGCCTCCAAATCGTATTAATCTTGCTTTGCCTATCGTGTGCAAAAATAAAGAATAAAAAAAAAAAAAAAAAAGTTCCACAATTCAAATTCTGCATTAAGTATATCTGGTGCTCATGTTTTCAACTCCCAAGACCCACGTCATGCACGCTCTTCCAAGTACCTTTACGTGATTGCTCCCATCCAGTTTCTCTTCATTTTACAGACCGCTCCAAGAGATAATAGTCTAGAGTTGGCATTGCAAAATGAGCTGATACACTATATTTCATAAAACTGTTAGAAATATTTCTGTTGTGCTCCTATCCTTCTAACTGTCTTGTAGTTCAGCCCACTTACTTCATACTACCATAATGGCACTAGAAAAATACATCACAAATATAATTCTTTGATCTTAAAGGACTATGTCTACTATATGAAGTGTCTTCAGTTATCCTCACAGTGACCCATAAAGACATTTGCAAAGATAGAGGAATATTTAGTACCGACAGTTGTGACTTTCTTTTAAAGACAAATCTCATCATTAAACCAGAAATAATGTTAAAATAAACATTATACTTTGAAAAAATAGTCATCTTATTTTGGTGGTCAATTATTATATATATAATAATTGTATATGTCAATGTTATGTCCACCCATTGTACAGCGCTACAGAATTTGTTGGCGCTATATAAATAATAAAATAATAATGTCCTTTACTACCTGGAATTTTAAGTTATTACTTATGTTAGTAGTATTTTGCAAGTGTGAACACATAGAGTTTCATTGTGTTTTGAGACATAGTAGATGCCATGGTGTTTATTCATGATGTGATAGATCTATCATGACTTGTGTTTGATTTTATGGATATTTGGAGGAAGTAAAAAAAGACCCTGGAGTTTTAGCATAGGAGGCACACAGGAAATCTTATTGATATTGCCTTCTAAAAGGCATCACTAAATTGGACTGTACTTTTTATCATGTATTTAGACAAATAGATGTTACAGAGTTGATTCTTGATATAATAGATCTCACATGGGTTTTGTCTGATTTAATGGATATCTGGAGGAATAAAAAACTGGAGTTTTATGATTGGAGGCACACAGATTTATTCTCTTATTGATATTGCCTTCTAAAGGCATCTCTAAATATGACAGTCCTTTTTATCATCCAATTAAGAATAATGTATTTGAATACTTTATCAGCCAATAGTTTAGATGCTTTAGCCATTTAATGGATGGAAATTCCTTATGCTTTATTGTAAGACTTTATTTTTTTGTTCCAGCTCCTAAAAACATCCTTTATAACTAATTAATCAAATGTTTCCATGTGGTCTGTGCGGGAAAAAAAGGATAACATGTTTTAAATCCCTGTGACTAAAACCATACATTTTCCTCCCTATTTATCTTAGATCTGCAAAATATGTTATGCTATTCTTGAACCTGTTAGTCAAGTCCACTAGCATGAAACACTGTCTCTGCACAACACTGTTGATACTGTTCAACTGTTGGAAATTAACCATCCTGTACCATCCGAATCCATGTCAACTGCTGTCTCCTTCCTATAGTAATTTCATTCTCCTCAGTTAAGGGTTCACTGTAAACTATGAGTAACGAGGCACTCACAGATAAAAAGAGGATACCTAAACATGCTCTATGTTAAAACGAACATTTGGGTGCAATACTAACAGAAAAATCCTTCACAATAATTCTACAAAACAAAAATAACAAAGTGTAACAAGTCATAAGTCGCACAATAAAAGACAATTTTCACCATATCAATTCCCACTGTAGGGATCTCTGAAAAGCATTGATGGTTTCTTCAGGAAATAGAAGGGACTTGACTTCCTGTTTGTGAAACACTTTGACTGCTAAGTGGGTGATTGTTCTTTTACAGATCAGATAAAGCCAGGCTTTCTGTTTATTTTTTTATTTTTTTGTGTGTAGCTTGAATTTCCTTAATCTAAGAAGGAATGTTTCTTCAAATTAATTAAAATCCCTGTCCACCATTCATTTGTACTGAATGAAATCGCAGTGTATTGTGTGTGTTTCAGTGTATCTGTCTGTCAATGTGCATCTGTGTGTCTTTGTATCTGCATGTGTGTATATGTGAGTGCATGTGTATATGTGCATACATCTCAGCATTTTACCAACACTACACACAAATACACCCCTGAATTCTAATGTCAACACTACAAACAAAATACAGTTAAAGGAACAGCAAACACACAAACACAAATGCAGCTTTACATTCAACATTTACTTAAAATCACCTATCCTAGCAAACAACCATGGGGATTCAGTTCCACCATATGGCCATATTGTGTTAAGCCCACCACTACGTCACAGTACCCCAATATTGGTGGATCCTACACTCATTTTAACATGGAAGATTTACATGCTAACTTGCAATACTTACTTGCAGTATAACTGCTCCAAGAGACTCCTCAATTTAAGCTTTAATGTGGTCATAGCGGAAGAGTGGAATGCTCAGCCCAGTAGGAATCTGGTCTAGATTCTAAATCCACACAGAAAAAAATGGGAATTGGGGGCACATGCAAAACATACATTTCCAAGCAGTGGTGCTGCCGTAAAGTCCAAAACACATACAATATACAATTAAAGGAACAGCGCACACACAAACAAAAATACAGCTTTACATTTAACAAGGCTACTTAAAGTGTAACGAGTAATAAATCACATAATAAAAGACAATTTTCACGATATCAATTCCCACTGTCTTGAAAAGCATTAATGGTTTCTTCAGGAAATAGAAGGGACTTGACTTCCTGTTTGAGAAAAACTTTCACCGCTAAGTGGGTGACTGTGCTTTCACAGATCAGATAAAGCCAGGGGCCTTCTTCTTCTTCTTTTTTTTTTTTTTTTTATTTGTTTGTGTAGCTTGAATTTCCTTCTTCTAAGATGGAATGTTTCTTCAAATTAATTAAGATCCCTATTCACCATAACTTATTAATTTTGTACTTATGGAAATTACAGCCATTTATATATTCATTGATTCAATACTAGGTCAAATACAGGATTAAATAGTCTTAGGGTTTCCAGTTTACCCTGCCAGAGCTTTCCCATCCGTGTAAAAATCACATTTCACTATTCAAAAAATTATTCGGCGTCATTCACAAAAGTGTGAATTGTCACTAATTCAATGTGGATTTTAAATTAAGGCCTATGTTACCCTCTATAACAACCAATACTCACTTGTATGCACATTCCTTGATTAATGGAATGGTTAATTCTTCCTGAGTTAGCTATTTAGATATAGGCACAACATATTTATGCTTTTTAAAATAACGGCTTGAGCTTTCAAGGAAAACAAACACTATTTCAAAGTCAATGAAAGGCATAGATTTCTTAGAAGGAAATATATATAATTGTGCTATATTTGAAAATGCTTCTCAATGTGACTGTAACCTTGAAATATTTTTGAAGGGAAATGGCTAGTTCAGTGTTTGAATTTCTCAATAGAGGCAATGGTAGGATCGGGCTACAACAATATGCAATGTAAGTCACATTTGTTCACAGTTAGCTAAAATGATAAATTATTGTTTCAACCATTGATATCTATTTTACTGACATCCAATAAGATGGATTTGTACACTCTTGGTACTGTCCTAACAGTAACATTAATACAGGGCTGGTGAAACCAAAAGACGGCACTAAATTCCTTTCACTGGCCCTCCATCTATATCATATTTCTATGTGGCTATGCCAAAGACTATTCTGTCTTTCAGTATTTTCATGACTTAAGAATCAGCTGTGCATTGGCATTATACATGTGCAGAGTGTGTGCGGTAGGGAGCGTGTAAAAGTTGTTTGGTAAGTCAGTGGGATGTTTGCAATGGAGGACATAACAGTTGGGGCTTCCTCGGAATAGGAATATTTTCCCCATGACATCCTTACCTCCTCTACTCTATTCCCCTAACTTTACTGATGTATTTATTTATTTTTATCTTAGACCATTAAGCATTTCCACTTGCCTGCCAATGCTGGTGAATAGAGGGAACATCTGAAAGAGAGAAAACTGTGAACTGAGTTTCCAACCTTCAGACATGTGCCTGAATTCTTATTTCACTACAGGAAAAGGTGATACCCTATAGATTTTATTTGTCAAGGAGCTACATTATTTGCTGTCTAAATGCTCTGAGGCGCTGCATTGGCTGTAGTTCTTGCTATATTTTTTGAGATATGTAGATATATACACCCTGTTCCAAATTATCATGCAAATTCTACTTAAGTGTCACAAAGATGAAATATTTTGTTTTTCAGTTTAACTCATGGATGGCATTGTGTCTCAGGGCTCTTTTGATCACTGAAAACGATCTCGGACACCTGTGATAATTAGATTGCCAGGTGAGCCCAATTTAAGGAAAAACTACTAAAGGAGGGTGTTCCACATTATTAAGCAGAGCACCATTTTCATGCAATATGGGGAAGAAAAAGGATCTCTCTGTTGCCGAAAAGAGTGAAATAGTTCAATGCCTTGGACGAGGTATGAAAACATTAGATATTTCACGAACACTTAAGCATGCTCATCGCACTATTAAGAGATTTGTGGCTGATTCAGAGCACAGATGGGTTAGTGCAGATAAAGGCACATTGAGGAAGATTTCTGCCAGATCCATGCATTGGATCAGGAGAGCAGCTGCAAAAATACCATTACAGCAAACAGATATTTGAAGCTGCTGGTGCCTCTGGAGTCCCACGGACATCAAGGTGTAGAGTCCTCCAGAGTCTTCCAAATGTGCCTAAACCTTCTATTCGGCCACCACTAACCAATGCTCACAAGCAGAAATGGCTGCATTGGGCAGAAAAATACATGAAGACTAATTTTCAAACAGTCCTGTTCACTGATGAGTGCCTTGCAACCCTGGATGGTCCAGATGGATGGAGTAGTGGATGGTTGGTGGGAGGCCACCTTGTTCCAACAAGGCTGCGACGTCAGCAAGGCGGTGGTGGAGTCATGTTTTGGGCCGGAATCATGGGAAGAGAGCTGGTCGGCCCCTTTAGAGTCCCCGAAGGTGTAAAGATGACCTCTGCAAAGTATGTGGAGTTTCTGACTGACCACTTTCTTCCCTGGTACAGAAGGAAGAACTATGCTTTCCGTAATAAAATCATCTTCATGCATGACAATGCACCATCTCATGCTGCAAAGAATACCACTGCATCAATGGCTGCTATGGGGATAAAATGAGAGAAAGTCATGGTGTGGCCTCCATCCTCCCCTGACCTCAATCCTATTGAGAACCTTTGGAGTATCCTCAAGCAAAAGATCTATGAGGGTGGGAGGCAGTTTACATCCAAACAGCAGCTCTGAGAGGCTATTATGACATCTTGCAAACAAATTAAAGCATAAACTGTCCAAAAAACTCACAAGTTCAATGGATGCAAGACTTGTGAAGCTGCTATCAAATAAGGGGTCCTGTGTTAAAATGTAACGTGACCTGTTAAAATGTTTAAAAAGTTAAAATGTTGTTATAAGTTTGATTGAAATAGCTTTTGATTTCAGTAAATATGCTGCAAACACAACAAATGACAATTTTCAGTTCTTTACAACCTATAAAGTGTTTTGAAACTTACTGTGCGTAATAATTTGGAACAGTGCATTGTAAGTTTTTTATGTTTTAAAAAAATACTGTTATCATTAGGAGGTTTGTTCAATAAAATTTGAATTGTACTCTTAAAAGTTGATAACATGAGAATTATGCTGACTGTTATTTACATCAATTATTTAGGTAAATGAGAAAAATATAATTTGCATAATAATTTGGAACAGGGTGTATCTCAAAAAATATAGCAAGAACGATATATATATATAATTTATATATATTTTTTTTATTTAATAGAGTCAGTAAAAGCAAACACTTTTTTTTTCTTTTTCTTTTTTTTTAATTCTTTCTTTTATTGAGGCAAATGTTAAATGGGATACAGAATAGAGTGAAGGGGATGTACATTTTCCATACAGATTGGGATCATGCTAACATAATGCAACCTCTCCTATGAGTGACTGCCTCCTTTTATATTATTGTAACGTTCTATAATATTACTAACAAGTTTAGCGTAATAATAGTAAAGTAGTTAAACACAAGTGAACCATCAAGTGGGTTCTAACATTTATGCAACATGAGAAGAAATGCACGTTTTATATAAATGTGGCAGAACCGTAGCTTATCGGCACACCTTTTGATATATTACATGGAGATATCAGTCGTATAGGCGTTATGTGTGTGGTAGAACTTGCTGGGCTAAATATGCATAGGATAGAGCTAGTCGCTCTTAAGGTTACAGGAGTGTAGCTTGTGTGTAGTGTGCCATACTTAAGAGTAGTATAGTAGCGTAGAGTATGATACGGTAGAGTAGAGTATAGCACTGCCTATGGGCTTGTTAAAGTATAAAAAACAAAAATGTACAGGTATTGTATTACCGTGGTGGCTGGAAATCTGGTGTGTGGCTCGTTGGGGGCCTATGTGTCTGGGTGAGAGTATTGTTTTGTTCCCCTAACCATGGGGGAACCGGGGGGGGGGGGTTGTAAAACTCCCCTCTTGTGTTTCCTGGCTCATGACCACCCTGGTAGTAAGGCTGGCCTAGGTAAGCGGTTCAAATAGAAATAATAACTCTTAACAGTAGTATTGGAACTAAAGTAGTGTGGATGCGGCCCTTGGTTGTTTGTGTGGGCCGTGTCTGGTTAGTCTTTCAGGTCCCATTCCGTGGGTCCTGTTGGTGTCTTGGGGTGAATGGGACTACAGTCGCCGGGTCCCAAGTGTGGATGCTTGCTAGGTCGTCAGGAGGTGCGGTTAGTCCCAGTTTCCTGAATAGAGCTGGAGCTTCTTCTGCTGAAGATAAGGTGTGAGCGTTCCCATTGTGGAGCACTCTGAATAGTCTTGGTGACGTCCAGCGGTACGCTATTCTGGCGTTTCTGAGTCGGCTTGTCACTGGGGTCATTGTGCGCCTCCACTGCAGGGTGTGCCGTGATAAATCTTGATAAAATGACAGGTCTGAGCCCTTGAACCGGTAGGGCGTGCGGTCTCGTAGTGCCGCTAGGAGTGTCCGCTTGTCTTGAGCGGATGTGCAGTGGATGAGGATGTCGCTGACAGCCTGAGATGGGGCCCTGGATGATTTGGGTAGGCGGAATATATTGTCGATTATTACTTTTTGGCTTGTGTCGATGATACTAGTGAAGTCACCAGGTGCCTCAGATAGTGGGGCAATTCCTCCTTTGAGATGGTCTCGGGCACCCCCCTGATCTTCAGGTTGTTTTGTCTGGACCGATCATCCAGCATAGTAAGCTGTAAGGAAAGTGTTTGTTGGGCTCTCTGCACTTCTTGGAGCGATTCTCCCGTAGTGGACACTGTTTGTTTTACATCTATGATGTCGTCTTCTGTGGCGCGGACCCTGTCTGTCACCATCTGCAGATCTGTCTGTATCACTGCTATGTCTGCTGCCCAGGTCTGTCTGAAGTCCGCTAGTAGTGCCCTAATGTCTTGCTTGGTGGCTAAGTTGGAGAGGTCAGGGTAAGGTGGGGCTGCTTGTTCACAGCTCTGTTGTTCAAATTGAGGCTGTGTTTCCTCCTGTGTGGGAGTTTGGGGTGTATTGGTGGCTGTACCTGCTTCAGGCGTTGCCATCTTGCTTTGGGCCTGCTTCTGAAGCATGGACCAGATGTCTCTGGAGTCTCCTGGAGTCCCCTGTGGGGGTCATTGTGATCTCCTCCCCATTTCAGGTAGGTGCCCCGGCGTGGTGGCTGTGGCTGTCTTTGTTTGTGCGGCCAGGATCTGGAACGGGTGCAAACACTTGTTCCTGTGACCAATAATAAGAAAATTCAGATTATTTTACTGCCTATGAATATTGTGTCTTATTTAGTAGACAGGCATCATTTCAGGCCACATGCCATACAGTTCTATCTTACAAGTTATATTGTATTTCTTTAAAGCAATTCCACAAAGTCCTGTAAGAACAAGATGCATGCAATAAAAAAGCATACAGCCCATCTAAAATTCCTTGTACCTTTACTGTCCCTTTAACAGTATAAATATGATGTTGGTTTATAGAATAAAACCTATTTATTGCTGAATTATTCACACTCAAGGAAACAAAATTAAAGTGGATCTGGTTCTGGTAATAAAATAAAATAACATAATAATAAAAATTTAATTACTCTGGTTTTTGGGGCATGATGACGTAAGCCCGTGCACGTGTACGATCACGCTCACACTGGGAGGAAGGGACACACACCCTGTTCGGTGGTCCGACTGAGTTCCTAACATCAAAGAATCAGGGCAGAGAATTTGGTTAAAACAGAGGGCGACACCACAGCAGCAAAGAACATGGCGAAAGGGGTACTGAAAATGTGAAGCTGCATAATGGCAAAAGGGGTACTGAAAATGAGCATGTTAAGCTGCATAAGTGAGAACTTATATATAAAACTGCTCGCTGGAGTTCTGATTAAACTTACCGTAATCACCTCGTGTGTGAAGCTAGAAAAAAAAGAGTTATAAAGGCTGAGCATGTGTACTGGCAAGATACCAGAAAAGATCAAGGAAAGCGGTTGAAGCTAATTTACATGAAATTCTGAAGCTACTGAAGCTATTTGAAGTTAAAATGTACAAAAAGTTTAATTAGAATGTGCATAACTTCAGAAAGGGAAAAAAGTTACGGCTGAGTCTTGGTAATCTTTAAACTACTACTGGAGAACCTGGGACTGTTTTTTATGAAAGCTGAAATTACTAATAAATTAGCAAGTGACTTGAGGAGTCTGAATATAGTTGAATATATAAACACAACTTTTTCCCCTTTTTAATTTTTTTTATGTTTTTTGGTTAAACAGGAAGTGTTTTGAGTGCTGAAATCTTCAAAGAGCATATTATAAACAGAGAATATATCATATAACTGCAGAGGTCTATCATATAGAAACCGACTCCTCTTTCTGTGTATTTTTGTTTGTTTGTTAAATAGATAGAACTAAGTTCTAAGTATGCGGTGGTACCAGTGAGGATGGCATAGGGTTGCCAGTAGCAGTATCAAGCTGGAATAACTTATTTTGCAAAGGGGAAGATACCTGAAGTGCAGAAATTCTAAAAGACTAAAAAATCAAATGTAAGCAGTGATACCACTGATGCAACAGTGAATATTTTTGGCTACAAGAGGCGGTGTTAAGTCCTAATAAATTACTCTGCAAACAAGTATAAGCACCTGAAGAAATTTAAATGATAAAAAACACGACCTGTGAGTAACTTGTTGAAAATTTACAGTTGGGCAAACAGGACGGAGAGAGAGGAGGAGGAAAAGAAAAAGAGAAGTAGAGAGAAGAAGGAGGAAAAGAAGTAAAAAAATGGCACAATGGAAAAGGATAAGAAGAAAGAAAAGAGAGATGTTAAAGGACCACTATATTGCCAGGAAAAGAAACTAATTTTCCTGGTGCTATAGGGTCTTTGGGTCCTACCCACCCTCAGGGTCCCCCTCCCGCTAGGCTCAAGAGGCGTTAAGGGGTTAAACACTTACCTTTCTCCAGCACCGGGCTCCCTCGGCACTGGGGACTCTCCTCCGTCTTCCGACGCCATCCACGCGCACATTCAATCAGTCCATAGGAAAGCATTTCTCAATGCTTTCCTATGGACGGCAGCGTCTCCTCGCTGTGATTTTCACAGTGAGAAGCACCTCTAGTGGCTGTCAGGAAGACAGCCACTAGAGGCTGGATTAACCCATATGTAAACATAGCAGTTTCTCTGAAACTGCTATGTTTACAGCTGCAGGGTTAACCCTAGATGGACCTGGCAGCCAGACCACTTCATTGAGCTGCCTATTGTGGTCCTTTAAGGACTCTAAAGCAGAAAAAAGACTTTCAGGCTTCTTTTCACCTAATTCCCTAAAAGAACAAACAGAAGAAAACAGGAGACAAATTGTCAGGTATTCAGAATATTAGTTACCAAGAGACTTCCCAAGAAGAAGGGCTACAATCTGAAGAGGGGTAATGACAAAAGAGTTCTTGAAACAATGTTTAACAGATATGGCTCTAACTCCTAAAGATGAAATAGCACACCGCTCTGTAAAAATCAAAAGGTATATTAACATCATGGCAGAACAAATCTTTTCATTAGAGGAAAAAATAACTAATATGGATTCACATACAATTCTAAAAGAAAATAACATACAATTAACTGAAAAGGTCCAAGGTTTGGAATACAAACTAAGAGAATTAGAAGATCGATCAAGGAGATCAAATCTGCGATTTTGCATCACACAAGATAAAATCAAATACTTTCTAGAAGAGATGTACAAGAAAATCGAACCAGAAACTGACCCATCCGAATATAAAATGGAAAGAATCCATAGGTTATACAAACCAAAGAATATATTGGATAAGCAACCCAGAGACGTTATTGTAAACTTTCACTCTTATTCATTCAAAGAAAAAATTGTGAGAGTTATTAGAGATAAATCCATGCAGGAGTTCAAAGATTTCTTATACCAGACACGAACATGGCGGAGACATTTTGCACAAACTTTGATCACATTGAGAGACCATTATGGTTGTTGTAGATCGTATAACAAAAATGACACATTTTGTTCCAACTAAGGGACTCCCTATGGCCAAACGAACAGCTATCCTTTTACTCAACAACATTTTTAAACTTCATGGAATCCCCAAATCTATCCTATCAGACAGAGGGACGCAATTCACTTCCCACTACTGGAAAGCCTTCTGTCAATCACTCAAAATATCCTTAGACCTCCCCACTGCCTTCCATCCCCAAACCAATGGACAAACCGAAAGAACAAACCAAACCCTGGAAACATACCTAAGTTGTTATTGTACCATCTACAATCTGGGTTCTACAGCTAAATTTGCCTATAACTCAAAGCAACATGATTCCACCCAGGAATCTCCTTTTATGTTTAATTATGGTTTTAATCCTAATACCCCTCCAGGAAGTCCCCCACTTACACCTGTTAAAGCTGTCACGGTCCATTTACAGCAACTAGCACAAGGTTTTCTATGTGCCCAATCGACCCTACAAGAGAGCCAAGAAACCTATAAAAAATATGACAATCTCAAAAGACAATCTCCACTTATCAAGTGGGCCAACTGGTTTGGTTATCAACAAAGTACTTGAAACTAACCTGTCCTACCAAGGAAGTGGGACCCAATTTTATTGGTCCCTTTGAATTTCTAAACTTGTCTCTCCTGTTGTAGTACGATTAGATCTGCCAGGTCAATATCAAATACACCCATTCATTCCATGGTTTTCTGAACAAACCTGCCAAAGAAAATCCATTTCCAAACAGAGATATACCACCTCCTGATCCCATAACAGTTGATGGAGAACCTGAATACGAAGTTCAAGGGATTCTAGATTCTTGTAGATGCAGAACAATTATAGAATACCTCATCCACTGGAAAGGTTATGGACCTGAAGAAAGATCTTGGGAACCTGCAGAAAATGTCCATGCACCCTGACTTATACAAATCTTCCACTCTCGACTACCTGATCGACCAGCACCCTTATGCCTCCAGAGGCGGCATCTGTCCACTCCTGCGGCAGTCCCTCCTCACTGCATGACCCTCGTACTAATCAGGAAATTGATTCATTGTTTTTTTTAACATGCCCTATTGGCTAGAGGGAAGAGCTAACCCAGTAGTTAAATAGTGATATCATGAGTGATATCCAGGAAAAAAAAATTATGGTAAGTATGCATTTTCCTTATTACAGATCAATAAATTTATTATGCTCAAAACATTTTCAACATAAGCAGGTTTCCTCCCACAGATCATCCAAATAAACCAACAAGTGTGACCACACCAAACCACAACTGGACATCAAACAGCATTGGACCTCTTCTCATCTGCGGGGGTCTGCTTCCTCCTGTTCATCTCGACTTATGTGTTATAATCCCCAGTAGTACTGGAGGAACGTCTCCGTGATTCGGTCGGGGAGGTGTTGATTTGCTGTCCAGAGTCTTTAATTTTCAGGATATATAGTGGGTCCTACGCTGTTTTAGTAGGTACGCAAGTTGTCTACTGCACTTGTTCCCATGTTTGTAGATCATGTGTTGAAAGTGTTGGAATGAACGTTGGGTCGAGGGGTTTAGGAGTGTGGAGAGTTGGCCGCGTTTGAGCAGGAGGTCCTGGTAAGTCGTTTTGTCCAGTGTGTTTTTGTGCTGTGATTCCAAGGTCGCGATTTCTCCGCTGAGGTCAAGGATCACTTCCGTCGAGCCCTTCTTACATTTGGAACAGACCGCTATGAAGTGCCCGCAGATGACTGCTTTGTGTGCCTCCCAGCACATCAGGGTGGTTGTTTCGTTGTCCATGAAATAATCTTGCAGGTTCTGTCTCGCCGTTTCCACCAACAGTTCGTCTGAGAGGATGGATTCATTCAGGCGCAATGATGTTTGGTGTCAGGTATACTCTATCATTCATACTGCCGCCGGAACCCACTTCCGGGTTCACGGCGCTTAGCCCCGCCCCTTTCTCTGACGCGGTCCTTCCACGATACTTAGGAAGACCGCGCCAGATTCAAAGGGCTGGATTATTCACGCAGGTACTGCATTGAGATCAGCTGCTCTACTGAATGCTACCGGCTCCACTCCTCTCCCGACCTCGGCTTGTAAATAGATTTCTACCATCTCCACTTCTCGACCTCGGCTTGGAAAACGGACTTCTACCTTCTCCACTCTCGACCTCGGCTTGGAAAACGGACTTCTACCTTCTCCACTCCCAGACCTCGGCTAGTGAAAACGGACTACTACCTTCTCCTCTTCCAGACCTCGGCTTGTAAAAACGGACTTCCTTACTCTCCACTCCTAACGCTCAGCTTATTCATAGAGACTCCTAATCTCTCCTCCATTGGGTGAATTAACCCTTCCAATGCCAGAACTGCCTCTAAGTTAAGTAATCCTTTTTTCCAAGGAAACCAATTCATATTAATTAATTTCTCTACATTTCTCTCTTGTCAATAAGGGATTTCTACTAAGTCTAATTCTTCCTGCAAATATCAATTTATACTAATTGTAAAGCTGTCCAGCTTCATTAACATAATTCTCATAAATCATTCCATCTTAATTAAGTTGGAACTAGCATTGCTTTTCTTCCCTGTATGTGTATTTAAAGATACAGTCAACCTTGTTCACTTCAAAATAAAAGGAGGTGAAACTTATTGTTTCTGCAGTTGAGTTCCAATTAAAGAGACATTACACATACCCGTCACAGAATAATCCAGCCTATTTCAATGGAACCAGCAGATATTAACTCACAAGTTTCTGCTCTAACCAATAGAGTGGATACGATTGCTCAAGGGTTACAGGAACTGCAAATCACGAATGAGAGAATATTAACCTATGTTAGAGACATGCAAGGCCATCTTCCTCATGCCGCTCTTCAATCGGCTGGTGATCCTACTGTCTGTAATCCAGAAAAATTTTATGGAGATAGAACAAAGTACAGAGAGTTTTTGAATTCTTGCAAACTTCTGATAGCTTTAAAACCTAGATCTTATCTCACTGAAAGATCAAAAGTTTGTTCAGTAATTTCTTTTTTAAGAGGTGAACCTATGGCATGGGCCCATTCCTTTTTAGAGAATGATGATCCCATATTAGATTCATTGGATGAATTCTTTGAAGCTATGTCTTTATTATATGAAGATCCTTATAAACAGGCTACTGCTGATTTAAACATCAGAAGTCTCCACCAAAAGAACAGACCTGTTGAAGATTATATTGCAGAATTTAAAAGATGGGCTACAGAAACCCAATGGAATGACATCACTCTACGCAATCAATTCCGTCTCGGATTATCAGAAGCTGTGAAAGATGAACTCTCTCGTACTGAACTTCCTCCCACTCTAAATGCATTGATTCAACTTTCCATTAGTATTGACAGACGTCTAAGAGAAAGAAGGGCTAAAAAAAGTTCACACTACTTCTAACTGGAGAAAACATTTTACTTCTCCAAAAATTCCTGAAAAAATTCTTCCTCAAAATGAACCTATGGAAGTTGGTATAATAAGAAGTCCTCTTACTTCTGAAGAAAGAATAAGAAGGAGACAACTAAACCTATGTATGTATTGTGCTTCAAAAGAACATCTAATTCCAGAATGTCCTCTACTTAAACATTCAAAAGCTGGTAAGCTTAATTCATCTACCTCTATATTGAACGTTCTTCAAAAAAGAAAAACATCTACTTATTTTTCTATATCTCTCATATTACAGTGGGATACAAAAAGAATCGTGACTGAAGCCATTATTGATTCTGGTGCTAATGGAACCTTCCTTGATTTTTCTTTTGTTACAAAGAATAAAATTCCTTGTGTTCGAAAAACCAACTTTGTTCCAATCAGAGTTATTGATGGTTCATTTATATCCTCAGGACCCATAAAAGATGAGACAATTCCTCTAAGAATGATTACCAACAACGTACATACCGAATTTCTTACATTTGATGTTATTAAATCTCCACTTTATCCTGTCATTCTAGGAATTAATTGGTTAAAAACCCATGATCCTCTAATTAAATGGTCACCCTTCTCCATTTCCTTTTCTTCTGAATTTTGTAAAAAAACCTGCTTACAACATATTCCTATTCTCCAAACTACTCAAGAATCAGTTATACCTCCATTCTACTCTGATTTTGCAGATGTCTTTTGTAAAAAAGAAGCTGAAACACTTCCACCTCATCGAGTATATGATTGCCCAATAGATCTAATACCCGGTGCTCCTATTCCTTATGGTCACATATATCCACTTTCTGAAAAGGAATTGCAGACCTTAAAAGAATATCTTAATGAAAATTTACGTAAAGGATTCATCAGACCCTCGACCTCCCCGGCTGCCTCTAGTATATTCTTTGTGAGGAATAAGGACCAAACCATCCGTCCCATTATAGATTACAGAGCCTTAAATAAAATAACCATAAAAAATCGTTATCCTCTTCCTCTAATAAATGAATTACTTGAAAGATTAAGGACTGCAACTATATTCACTAAACTCGACCTCCGAGGAGCATATAACCTCATTAGAATAAAACAGGATGATGAATGGAAGACCGCCTTCCGGACTAGATATGGTCTCTACGAATATCTAGTGATGCCTTTTGGGCTTTGTAATGCCCCTGCAACATTTCAACATTTTATAAATGACATTTTTAGAGATCTTTTGGATGTCTGTGTTATTATCTATTTAGATGATATCTTCATATATTCTAACAATTTGGATGAACATAGGAAGCATGTAAGATGGGTTCTATCTAGACTGAGAACTCACAAATTATACGCTAAACCAGAGAAATGTCTTTTTGAAGTTACTAAACTCTCCTTTCTTGGATACATTATTTCACCTCATTCTCTGAAAATGGATAACTCCAAAATCGAATGTATTATTAACTGGCCCGTTCCTACTACTACAAAAGAATTGCAACGATTTCTTGGATTTGCAAACTTCTATAGGAAATTTATTAGAAACTATTCAGAGGTATCTCATCCACTTAACCTTCTTAACAGTACGAAACGTCCTTTCAAGTGGAGTAAAGATGCACAAGCTGCCTTTGACCGATTAAAAAAAAGATTTACAACTGCACCTATTCTACAACTACCTAATCCAACATTCTTATATGTCCTTGAAGTCGATGCATCTGATACAGCTATCGGAGCAGTTCTTTCTCAACAAAAGACTCCTCAAGATCCACTTCATCCAGTTGCCTTCTTCTCAAGATCCTTGAGCTCTGCTGAAAAAAATTATCCTATTGGTGAAAAAGAATTATTAAGTGTTAAAGCTGCCTTCGAAAATTGGCGTCATCTTCTAGAAGATACAAAACAACCTATAATAGTTTATACAGACCATAAAAATCTTGAATATCTCTATACTAACAAAACCCTTACGGCTAGACAAGTTAGATGGAACCTATTTTTTAACCGATTTAACTTCCAATTAATATACAGACCTGGAACTAGGAATAAAAAGGCTGACGCTCTTTCTCGAATTCCTTCTAAAACTACTATTGATGTTTATCCCCCTAACAAAATAATAGGGATCCTCTCTTCTCTTCAGGATGACATAAAGAATTTGAATCACAAGGATCTTGAACTTCCCAAAACGCCTAAATTGACAAAACAGGATGGTATGTTTTACTTTAAAAATAGAATTTATATTCCTCCCATTCTTAGGAACAAATTACTTAAGATGGTTCATGATTCACCCCTAGCTGGACATCCTGGAATAAAGAAAACTCTTGAGCTAACTTCACGATATTATTGGTGGCCTCGCCAAGATAAAACCATTGAATTATATGTCAAAACTTGTCCTATCTGTCAAAGGTCCAAATCTGAACATAATCAACCTTTCGGATTACTACTTAACTTACCCATTCCAGAAAAACCTTGGCAATCCATTTCTATGGATTTTCTCGTTGACCTTCCACCATCTCGACATTTCACCACTATTCTTGTTGTTGTGGACCGCTTCACAAAGATGTCCCATTTAATCTCTTTAAAAAAATTACCCTCCTCCGTAGAATTGTCCAAAGTCTTTATTGATAATATTATAAAACTCCATGGTCTTCCAGAAGAAATTATTTCTGATAGGGGGACACAATTTACCTCCAAATTCTGGAAGGAGATGTGTCTCTCTCTTCAAATTCAACGCAAACTCTCTTCCGCCTATCATCCCCAAACTAATGGGCAAACAGAGAGAGTTAATCAATGTTTGGAACAATATCTCCGATGTTATTGTTCATACCTACAAGATGACTGGACCACATGGTTACCTATGGCTGAATTTTCTTACAACAATACCATTCATTCTAGTACGAAAATGACTCCTTTCTTCTCCAACTATGGTTTTCATCCGTCCTCATTTCCCATCCAAACTATTACTTCATCCAATCCTACGGTTACATCAAAAAATGAATTTATGTCCTCTCTATTCCTCAAATTACGGGAGAATCTTCAACTCGCTCAAAACTACCAGAAAAAGTTTTTTGACAATAGAAGAAGAATTCCCCCTCCTTACAAAGTAGGGGATCTTGTCTGGCTCTCTTCAAAAAATATTACCACAAACCGTCCTTCAAAGAAATTGAGCTCTCTTTTTCTTGGTCCTTTTCAAATAATTACAATTATCAATGATAACGTTGTTAAATTAAAACTTCCTCCAAGTTTTAAACTTCATCCAGTATTCCATGTCTCTCTTCTTAAACCACACATCCCTGATCCTTTTCATAGAGAAATAGTTACAACTCCTGAACCTATCATCGTCCAAGGTGAAGAAGAATATGAAATACACAAGATTTTGGATTCACGTGTCCACCGTGGCACCTTACAATACCTTATTAGATGGAAAGGTTATGGAGTTGATGAAGATACTTGGGAAGATTCATCTAATGTTCATGCAAAAAGATTAGTTGATGCTTTTCACAAACGCTATCCCTCTAAACCAAAGTAAGTGCACCCAGAGGATGCCCCATGAGAAGGGGGTACTGTCAGGTATACTCTATCATTCATACTGCCGCCGGAACCCACTTCCGGGTTCACGGCGCTTAGCCCCGCCCCTTTCTCTGACGCGGTCCTTCCACGATACTTAGGAAGACCGCGCCAGATTCAAAGGGCTGGATTATTCACGCAGGTACTGCATTGAGATCAGCTGCTCTACTGAATGCTACCGGCTCCACTCCTCTCTCGACCTCGGCTTGTAAACAGATTTCTACCATCTCCACTTCTCGACCTCGGCTTGGAAAACGGACTTCTACCTTCTCCACTCTCGACCTCGGCTTGGAAAACGGACTTCTACCTTCTCCTCTTCCAGACCTCGGCTTGTAAAAACGGACTTCCTTACTCTCCGCTCAGCTTATTCATAGAGACTCCTAATCTCTCCTCCATTGGGTGAATTAACCCTTCCAATGCCAGAACTGCCTCTAAGTTAAGTAATCCTTTTTTCCAAGGAAACCAATTCATGTTAATTAATTTCTCTACATTTCTCTCTTGTCAATAAGGGATTTCTACTAAGTCTAATTCTTCCTGCAAATATCAATTTATACTAATTGTAAAGCTGTCCAGCTTCATTAACATAATTCTCATAAATCATTCCATCTTAATTAAGTTGGAACTAGCATTGCTTTTCTTCCCTGCATGCGTATTTAAAGATACAGTCAACCTTGTTCACTTCAAAATAAAAGGAGGTGAAACTTATTGTTTCTGCAGTTGAGTTCCAATTAAAGAGACATTACACATACCCGTCACATTTGGTGGGGCCGGAATAGAGGCGACCACAGTCGTAAGCGGATAGGGCAATGATCCGACCACGTCATTGGTATGATTTCCAACTCCATGAGGAGGTTCAGGTTGCAGTGAGGCATGAGAAAATAGTCCAACCTCATGTCCCTCTGACCCCCAGGCTCCCCCCATCTCCCCTCCTAGCTGTCAGGGCTGGGGCTTCCTGAAAGCTGGGAAATGGATAGCGGTTGTGACCAAAAGCATGCATAAGTAGTCATCCTGGCAATTAAGATGACCTTGTATCTAGTGTTATTCCCCCCTCCTCCCCTCCTGCGTTTTGGTCCTGACCTTGCGACATCCTCGTGCGACCGTTATGAGTATTACAGCAGAGTCTAGCCTACTTTGCAGATGTCCCTGTATGATGGCAGCAGGGCTCAACTTGTCCCTATTTAATTAGGTTCAGCCATTAGCAGATTCCTCGAGTCTTGAGTATGTTAAACAGGCTTTTTCTCTGACAAGTCTGTGTCTCCCCACATAGCAGCTCTCTGTGAGAGTGTCTTGGCAAAAACTGGACAGCTGGCCACTTTAAAGATGGCTACAGTAGTTAATGTAAGCAGATATTTGCTGTACATCCATCTATCCCCTGGTGAAGAGAAAGAGGATGTGCATCATGCCTCCACTGGACGCCATATTTGTTGTTTTTAAGTCTCTGTTTACAACTTAAAATGTAAACTGTAGTAAACGAATATAGAAATAAAACTTAATCCCATATTTTTCATAATTTTAACCAACACAAGGAACAGATAATTTACTCTGTAAAGCAATGTCAAGTCATTTGAATAGAAATATATA
Organism: Pelobates cultripes; assembly: GCA_933207985.1. Classification (NCBI taxonomy): domain Eukaryota; kingdom Metazoa; phylum Chordata; class Amphibia; order Anura; family Pelobatidae; genus Pelobates; species Pelobates cultripes. The sequence continues at coordinate 211,927,666 of OW240913.1, read as the reverse complement.
TTTTAATATTAGAAATAAGTGTACAAAACACGCAAATTATTGCAGAACAGCTGGAAGCAAAGTTTAACAGTAATCTAGACTGGATGTCGAGAGAGACAGGTTTTTTTTAAGCAAACGCTAGAGTTAATAGGTCATTAGAAATTTATATTTAACTCAATGCAGCAGCATCCAATTACTTTTCCTGTATTTGTTTAATGACTGCAAAAAATAAATAAATCTGGAGATCATAATGTTTTGCCAGGAGATGGTAACTAACAATACACAGTACGGTATTACCTCTTAGGCAGTGAGTCATATTTAATTACTACCTAATAGTAAGAACAAAAAGTAGATGGGTGTGCCATTTTAAAAATATAGCAAAATCAATTTGCTCTAGATTACCACAGATTCTAACAGCTTAAAGCAAATGGCAACTCGTTTGTTTCAGATTATTTTGTACAGTTACAAATGTGGTTTGGTGGTTCGTTTAATTTTACAGCTTCACCCTGCAGTCAGTCACAGTGATTAGATACAGTAACGCACATTTATAAAAGTAGCTCAGGGTGTTTCCAAAGTGGATAAAGTAACAAGAGATGTGGAGAAAAATGACATTTTCAACAGCTTAAACATCCTGAAGGACTGAGTAGGTTCACACTTCTATTCAGTTGCTCGGCAAAAAGATTGCACGGTCAATGGCTCGAAGTCGAAGATAGTTCACATTTAACAGCTTCTTCTCTCTGGGATCACATTCACATTTAATGGTGTTGTTTGGAAATCTTTTTCCTTTTTTACTTGTTTTTCTGCTTATTGCCATTCATAAACTGACCATGTAGATCTGTGGGGCAAAAAAATAAATAAATAATCTAACAGCTATTTAAAGCATTTTTGGTTTCGGTCAGAGTAACTCTTACTGGCATGGTCCGCACCCCTAAAATATTAAAATAGAAAATTAAGGAATAAAGGAAAATTTACCTTTTACCTATTTGGTGAAGTCACCCCTCCTACTGTTGCACGTGGAAGGAAATTGCTGTCACAGGTAACCCAATAGATTAGACAGAATAGACATATTTTTTTTTTTTTTTTTTAAAGAAGAAATAATGGTCAGCAGAGAAGCCAAAGTTAGGATAATTGATATACAAATAAATGGAGGTACTAGCTAGGTCAAGACTCAAAGCACCATGGCCACTATAAATAAGTAAAGTAGTCATGGTACTTGGATTAACCCCTTAATGTCATGAGCGGGAAAATAATTTCAAAAGTCCTATAAAGTGCATCATTTGACACCTTTTTCTGAACAAATTTTACATTGCCAAATTACATATTTGTTTATTGTTTCATAATTATGACATTAAATTATATGTAAATGCTTCCACTTATATTTTTTTGAAAGGGTATTGGAAATGGGAATGGATTTGGAGATAAGACAAAATGGTGGTGAATTGGAGCAATGCAGATTAGGGTCAAACACTATTACAGAATTGATTTAAAAAAAACTTTGGTATAATTGGGTCGCTACCAGCATAAAAATGTTACAGGAATGAGGCAGTCAAAAGAGATGCGTGAGCCAGCTAAAACTGTCATGATTGGATGCTATCAGTGGCTAATTAAAGCAGGTAGTGGAAGGCAATATTGAATCTACTGACTTTTATGACAGGCATTTCAATCTCCTAGGCCCCAACAGCCTTGGGCCTGGGTAACGATGCGGGGCAGCCTACACAGACACCATGCAGCTACCGGGTTACACAACTGAGGCAGGCTTGACGGCAAAACATACCTCTGTACACCCCGACGCCCACAACGGGTAGCTCTTACAACCCCCACACAGACCCTAAGCAAAGGGTTCACGCATACACACGAACCTCAGGGGTCCTGTCAAGCCAAAGATCAGCTCTAACAACAAGACGAGGTGCAGGACCACCCACAAGCCAATCCTAAAAAGGGAAACTGGAGGTTAGGCAGCACTCAAGGGCTGGGTCCACCCCACAAGGGCTATGGTTAAAACAGTCACACAGTAATAGGGGACCTCCAATAAGAGATAGGGAAACAATCTGAAAGGTGCCCTATACCGGGCTGGAATGAGCATTCAGACACAAATTCACCTACACCCCCCCCCTCACTAGGCCCTAAGCACACAGACCCTAAGCAAAGGGTTCACGCGTACACACGAACCTCAGGGGTCCTGTCAAGCCAAAGATCAGCTCTAACAACAAGACGAGGTGCAGGACCACCCACAAGCCAATCCTAAAAAGGGAAACTGGAGGTTAGGCAGCACTCAAGGGCTGGGTCCACCCCACAAGGGCTATTGTTAAAACAGTCACACAGTAATAGGGGACCTCCAATAAGAGATAGGGAAACAATCTGAAAGGTGCCCTATACCGGGCTGGAATGAGCATTCAGACACAAATTCACCTACACCCCCCCCCTCACTAGGCCCTAAGCACACAGACCCTAAGCAAAGGGTTCACGCGTACACACGAACCTCAGGGGTCCTGTCAAGCCAAAGATCAGCTCTAACAACAAGACGAGGTGCAGGACCACCCACAAGCCAATCCTAAAAAGGGAAACTGGAGGTTAGGCAGCACTCAAGGGCTGGGTCCACCCCACAAGGGCTATGGTTAAAACAGTCACAAAGTAATAGGGGACCTCCAATAAGAGATAGGGAAACAATCCAAAAGGTGCCCTATACCGGGCTGGAATGAGCATGCAGACACAAACTCACCTACACCCCCCCTCACTAGGCACATACTATCATGCAGCACCAAGGTGGCCCGCACAATCTAACCCTATTACTGCCCCCACAGGGAAACACTCCATGCACACACGGATGATTACAGCCACTCAACTGATATACCCAATAAGGAGTAGGTTCTTTGACTGCCAACTCACACCTTACAAAAATTTAAATACATTACACACAATGCCAGCCAAGAGACAACCCAAACATTCGGAGATAAAATTGCCACAGTCTCCTCCGATTTAACACTAGAAAACAACTCACAGCACATATATGAATCCTGGTGCAACCTAAACACCAATATACGCTAGGAAGTCGCAGAATTGCTCTGGACTACTAGTTAAACCTAGGTTAACTGCTACATATCAGTTAAACACCAAAATGAACCGATTCACACGTATGCCAGAAAGGCCATACATGTCAAATAGGGATGTACTACAGGGCTCTCGAGCAATGTTACTGCTTTTCAATAGCTACTCTACTGACATATAACGCTGTCACTGTTTAGATTTTATAACCTGGACTAGCTAGTTCTCCAGGGAAATAAACAGTCATATGTATCAAAAATGTTATGCACCCTGACCCCTCACCCTTTTTACTTTCTGTACCCAACTGCGCACTGTTTAAAACAAAAAAGAAAAACAAAAATTGATTGTCAAAAAAAAAAACTAATTTCAAGACGTCTGCACTTTTACACAGCTCCTAAATTGCACCCTCTTGTCTCCTAAGTGAGTCTACTGATGCTAAAATAGCTGACATTGAAATATTATCCAAATTCAAACTTTAAAGATTGCAAGCTCCTTTCCCAAGGGTCTTCATATTTTGTATCTGTCAACATTATTTTTATCTCTCAATTACATCCTGTTAATCAACCATACTGTTTTATTTTGAAGTAATACAGACAGTGCTGGTATTATATAACTAATAAAAATAGTTCTCAATTGAAAAAAAAATAAAAAAAGAACAAAGACCAATGTGCCTGCCTATCTGTTAGCCTCTCCAAAATAGGGCACATTTTTATGGTCTGTGAGAATTGTTATGGGAGTGGAAGATCCCTCTAACACATGTTTCTATTTCTTTAGAGCCATAATTATGGCCAACAATTCCCTTTCTCCAATGTCATATAGTTTTTCAGTTTTTGTTGACTTTTTAGAAAAATAACCACAAGGGTGAAGGGGTAAAACATCTGCTGATCTTTGTGAGAGTACTGCCCCTACACCGGAAGCATCCACTTCCAACAAAAAGGTAGAGAAGAGTCAGGATGTGCCAAGATTGGAGCCAAAGCAAAAGCTCTTTTTAGAGCTTCAAATGCAGTAAGGGCCTCAGGAGCCCATTCTTGTTGGGTTCCTTCTTTTCCATCATGGAAGTAATTGGGGCAGTTATGGATGAACACCCCTTAACAAATCTCTTGTAATAATTTGCAAAACCCAACAACAGTTGTATGGCTTTTAAACGTATTGGCAAAGGCCAATCTAATATAGCCTCTAGTTTCTTTGGGTCCATTTTAAAGCCTGTACCAAATATTATGTATCCCAAGAATTGTACATCCTTTATGTCATAAAGGCATTTTTCCAGCTAACAATACAATCCGTTTTCGAGCAATTTAGAAAGAATGAGTTTCACGTGGTTATGATGACTTTCAAGGTCTTTTGAATAAATCAGAATATCATCTAGATACACTATAACATATTCATGTAAATAGTCCCTTAAAAAGTCATTTATGAAGTCCTGAAAAACAGCTGGGGCATTACATAAACCGAATGGCATAACGGTGTACTCATAATGCCTATAACATGTGTTAAACGCTGTTTTCCACTCATCCCCCTCTCTGATTCAAACCAGATTGTAAGCCCCTTTGCAGAATAAGCTTAGTAAATACAGATGCCTCTTTAAGCCTACTGAATAACTCTGATATTAATGGAATAGTATATGCATTACGTATAGTTATCTTGTTAAGTCTGCGGAAGTCAATACAGGGCCTAAGATCCCATTCTTTCTTAGAAACAAAAAAGAACCATGCAGGAGAGGAAGATTTGGTTATGAACCCTTTCCTTAGATTCTCCTTAATAGAAACCTCTAAAACTACATTCTCCTTGAATGACAAGGGATAAACAATACCGTTGGGTGGCATAGTACCAGGGAGTAAATTGATTGCACAATCATAAGGGTGATGCGGTGGTAGCTTATCAGCTTCTTTCTTTTCAAATACGGCTTTGAATCCTTTATATGGTTCAGGCACCTCAATGGATTTAGGCTCCATAGTGGGAATGTTTATGAGGCACACTGGTTTGACTTTGGAAACACAACCCTCCATACATGAACCACTTGAATTCTTAATTTCCTTAGTCTCCCAATCTATGATAGAATTGTGTTTAGCGAGCCAAGAAAATCCTAAAACAATAGGAAAGCATGGAAAGGATATCTGTTGTAGGATTATCATTTCATGGTATAGTAATCCTACAATCATCATAAAGGGTATGGTTTCTTTTGTGATCACAGGATCACTAAGTGGTCTACCATCTATGGCCTCTACAGCCAAGGGTGTGGGTTTTACTCGGAAAGGGAGAGAATAGGTCTTTAGCAAAAGCAGCATCAACAAAGTTTTTTGCAGCCCCAGAATCGATAAGGGCATGTGTGTGGACAGTCTTGTACTCCCACTTTAAGGTTATAGGGAGTAGAAGCCTAGGTTATTTTCTAGGCTCAAAGGAGGACATGTGTAATTCACCCAAAGCCTGTCCTCCAAGAGGGCTTAGGTGCGGTAGTTTTCCGGCCTATTGGGACATGTCAGACATAAGTGGCCCTTCTTTCTGCAATACAAACAAAGGCCCTCCTTTCTCCTATATGATTTTTCAGTTTCAAATAACCTAGTGAGTCCTAACTGCATGGGTTCAAGAATGGCCACAGTGTTTTGTTTCCAATGCTGGGAACGTTAAGGCCGAACGTACGGGGTTTCTTCTTGGACGATCTCTGGTGTTATTTCTATGCATGAGACGCTAGTCTATATGAGACAGATATGTTATGAGTTCCTCTAGATCTTCTGGCAAGTCCCTAGCTGCCACCTCATCCGTTCATAAAAACATCTACAAATGCCTGGTTGTTTCATCGCACTTCTGCAGCATAAGTGCGAAACTCTAGAGTGTACTCTATAAGAGAGTGAGACCCTTATTTCATTCTAAGAAGAGTTTTAACTGCATTTGCTTGACTTCCTGGGGGATCAAAGTTTCATCTGAATGCAGCTACAAACTCAGCATTGTTGTACACCAAGGTGTTCTTATTTTCCCATAAAGTGTTTTCCCATACCAATGACCTAGCCACAAGTAGGTTGATCATAAAAAACACTTAAAGGACCACTATAGGCACCCAGACCACTTCAGCTTAATAAAGTGGTCTGGGTGCCAGGTCCATCTAGGTTTAACCCTTTCTACTGTAAACATAGGAGTTTCAGATAAACTGCTATGTTTACAATAGGGTTAATCCAGCTTCTACTGGCTGTCTCATTGACAGCTGCTAGAGGCGCTTCCGCGCTTCTCACTGCGATTTTCACAGTGAGAAAACGCCAGCGTCCATAGGAAAGCATTGAGAATGCTTTCCTATGGACTGGCTGAATGCACTCGTGGCTTTTGCCACGCATGCGCATTCAGCCGATGATGGCGAAAAGGAGGAGGAGAGTTCCCCGCGCTGAGGGAGCCCGGTGGGGGAAAACAGGTATGATTTAACCCCTTCCACCCCCTAGAGCCTGGTGGGAGGGGGGCCCAGAGGGTGGGGGGACCTAGAGACCCTATAGTGCCAGGAAAACGAGTATGTTTTCCTGGCACTATAGTGGTCCTTTAAGCCCTGTTGGTAGGATAGACTCTGAGTTGCAATTCGAAATGTATGCTGATCTGATTTAAAAACCCTCGGCATGCACAAGGATCACCGCTATAACGTAAAAGGTATGTAATGGGTAGACATACTAACTGTAGCTACCTCCATGTTAGAAGGAGCAACTACCGGTATGGGGTTTTGCGCCTCGGTTTGCAGATGTGCTTTATGAGCTAGCAAAGCTTTACGAGCTAGCAAGGGAAAATTGGTCCATCCGGTGGTCCATTTCTTCAAACCGCACATGATAACCAGATGCTTGCGGGTTGACACCTGCAGGCATAGGCGTGCGCAGCCAATTGCATTAGGGTGTGCACCCTAAAGCACAAACACACGCCACGCGCGTGTGTATGTATCTCTCTCTCTCTCTCTCTCTCTCTCTCTCTATATATATATATATATATATATATAAACACACACACACACACAGCTGTGTGTGCTGTTAGTGTGCTGTGTGCTGTTAGTGTTATGTGTGTGTGAGGGTGCATGTTTGTGACTGTGCTGTTTGTGTGTGAGGGTGTTTGTGTGTGTATGTTTGTCCTGTGAGGGTGCTATTTGTGAGGGTGCTGTTAGTGTGCTGTGTTGTGTTTTTTTTAAAGGTGCTGTGTGTGTTTGTGAGGGTGCGGTTAGTGTACTGTCGCTCAGATATCGCGAGAGGAACCTGGCGGAGCTTCTGTCTAGAGCTCCCTGGGTCCTCTACTGCCTCCCTCCAAGCTGCTGTGGGCCGGTGAGGTAGATCTTTGGTCTCCCCGCCGGCCCATGAAGGCTTAGAGCAGAGCCGGCACTCAGATAGCGCCGGCTCTGCGTGTGTATGTGTGTATGTGTGTATATATATATATATATATATATATATGTGTATATATATATGTACACACACACACACTGACAGACACACACACATACATACTCACAGACACACACATACACTCACAGACACACACTGACACACACACATACATACTCACAGACACACACTCACAGAAACACACACACTCACAGAAACACACACACACTCACAGAAACACACACACACTCACAGAAACACACACACAGACACACACACAGACACAGACACACACACATACTCACAGACACACACACATACTCACAGACACACACTCACAGACACACTGACACACACACATACATACTCACAGACACACACTCACAGAAACACACACACACTCACAGAAACACACACACACACACAGACACACACACATACTCACAGACACACACACACTGACACACACATATACTCACACACACTCACAGACACACACTCTGACACACACACACACACACATTATATATATATATATTTTTTTTTTAAATGTCCACCCAGCCTCCTACCTGGAGTGCTGGTGGACTTGTCCCTGGGGTCCAGTGGGGGCGGGCGCCTTTCTCCAGTTCAGCCGCGGCGAGGGAGCTCTCTGCTCTCTGCTCTCTGCTCCCTCTCGCCGCGCGGGCTGTCTGCTGGAGCTGGGAGCCGGAATATGACGTCATATTCCGGCTCCCGGCATCAGCGCGCGGCGAGAGGGAGCAGAGAGCAGAGAGCTCCCTCGCCGTGGCTGAACTGCGGAGAGGGGGGTGGGGCGGGGGGGTAATCCATCACCTCTTGCCCCCCCCTCCCCCATGACAGGGGCAAGAGGTGAGACAGGGGGGCGCTGAGTGCCTGCAGGAACAGCGTTCCTGCTCAAAAAAAACGCTGTTCCTGCAGGACTCAAGCCATAGGCGTGCCACGGGGATTAGGGTGTGCCCAGGCACACCTGGCACACCCCGTGCGCACGCCTATGCCTGCAGGGTCCATGGCCCTATTGTAATATCATGGTCGTGTGATAACCCAACACTCAGTATGTAAACCCACAGAAAAACTAAGCATGCATTACTGAACCTTAGAATGGTTGGGTTTAACACAGGTAGAAAAGAGTAGTCAAGGAATAGCCAAAAGTCAGGATACCAGAGATCAGGAGAACGATACGAGAATAGACGGGTCAGGCCACCAGAAAGGAGAAAGTCAGAATACAAGCTAAGTCAGGGAACCAGAGAACAGAGAAATCTAAAGCCAAACCGAGTCAAAACACAGAAATATCAATATAAACACAACGAATACCAAATAGCACTAAGGGGAACACAAGGAACCGCAATAGGGCAAGGAACAAAGCAAAAGGCACCCTTTTTATAATGGAGCGTCTTTTGCTTTAAGATGTATTCTGTCTGAGAACCTAAACAACAAGTGTTCATTGAATACATAGAGGAAAGCATTAAATAGGTCCATTCCCTCTGCTAGATTCCTTTTTGGAGTAGTTGTCATTGTGTTAAAGAATTAAGGGGGCCTTTGCATACGTGGAACTTTTTTAAGCTTTAAATAAAATGACCATAAAAAAAAAAAAAAACTGTGCCCCTTCTGACTTTTTCTCAAAATAATAATAGTTTAGCCAAACGTCATAATTAGTAAATGAATAGCAGGTAAAGATGCACAAAAAGGAGTAAAACCTGATAAAATACTAACACAAAGACAAAGCAGGATTTATTTACACAAACACATTTAGTGACATTCACAGGGAGACAGTACTAGTAAACAAATATTGAGGTATGATTAAGAAATATCTACAAAGAGAAAATATTCACATAGATGGACAGGAAACAAGAAAGGCTTATGCAAATATTAATATTGACACAAGCAAAAAGAATTACACACAAACAAATAGTAACACTTGGACAGAGAAACTGTTACTAAGGTGCAGAAAAAAGAAAAGGAGGCAGCTCAGAAATCTATAGCTAATAAATATGCAACCATTGAGGATGCGTATTGTGGAACTAAATATTGATTATTACCTTATGATAATGTACACGCACATCCTGTACATTTAACTTTTACTATTTCTGTTTTGCACATACACCGCTATTCTATCAAATGTATGTTTGCATATTGCCTCAGTCAATAAAACCAAGAACAAACTAATAGAGTTGTAAAAAAATCAGTTCAATAATATGCTTGCAAGTCCATTTTTATGTCTCTTCAACTGACAAAGAGACCAGTCATTTTTAAGTTCTTAAAGTCCTGGATCGAGTTGAGCGAACCCAAACTGTAAAGTTCAGGTTCGTACTGAACATTACGATTTTTTGACCCCGAACCCAAACCCGGACATTTCAGTAACAGTTTGGGTTCGAGTTCGGCAATTTAATGCCGCGTTTTGAAAGCTGCAGGGCAGCCAATCAACAAGCGTTTGACAAAACTGACGCATTGCGTCCTAACGGAATGAGAACAGTTTCTCCATTCGTGTTAGAACACAATTCTGGACTTTATTCATATCGCAATTTCATTTGAATGAATGAAACTCTGATCCTATTCATTGCGACGGCTGCATCTTGCAATCGCTTAGTAGATAGCTCCCTAATTCCCACGGTATTAGGAAGCTATCTACCAAAAGGCTGAAAGATCTAAATTGGTCTTTCAGCCACATTTACTAACACTAAGTAAAGATTTCTTAGTATTAGTAAATTCAGCCCCTACTCGCTATACCACGAGTAGGGGCATGTCTAGTAAACAGTGAGCAGCCAGTGGCTGCTTACTGTAAAATTTTTTTTTTAAAAATTAAAAACCTATTGGCCCCCACCCCTGAACGGCAGATGGGGGCCCTAAAGTAAAATAAGGGGGGGAACCTATTGTCCTCCCCCGGCCCCCACCCCTGAGCCCTAAATAACAATGAGGGGGGTGGGACCCCCTCATTGTTATTTAGGGGCCCTAAATAACAATGAGGGGGTGGGACCTACTGTCCTCCCCCCGGCCCCCACCCCTGCACGGTGGGTGGGGGCCCTAAATAATAATGAGGGGGGGACCTACTGTCCTCCCCCCCTGCCCCCACCCTTTAGCAGTGGGTGGGGGCCCTAAATAACAATGAGGGGGGGCCTACTGTCCTCCCCCCTGGCCCCCACCCCTGCGCTGCGGGTGGGGGCCCTACATTCCAAGGTGACTAGGGGTCCCCAAGCCCCTAGTCACCTCCCACCCAAATAAAAGTTATCCCCTACCTACCCCCCTCACCCTAAAAATAGTGAGGGGGAATAAAATAACTAACCTGTAAATTAAAATAAAACTTACCATTTGATGTCTTCTTTCTTCTAAAATCTTCATTTTTCAGCCCCAAAAAAGGCCAAATAAAAAACCATAATACCAGTCGAATTTAAAATAAAATAAAAAATCCGAGCCAAAAAAAAACAAGATGAAAAAGGAAAAAACCTGACTATAAAAAAAAGTGGAAAAGTTCTTTGGAATTTTCCGACACTGTGTAATTTGACTTATAACACTCTGATTGGTGGGCTTGAAATCCATCCAACCAGAGTGCTCTGTGTCATTTTACACAGCGTGGGAAAGTTCCAAAAAACAAGGGGAAGGCTTTATAAGCCTGCGCGAAGCCCTCCATGGGTGAAGATGGATTAATTTTTTTAGCGTCTGGTTTTTTCCTTTTTTGTCAGGTTTTTCTTGCGCTCTGATTTTTTTTTTTATTTTAAGTTCAACGGGTATTGTGTTTTTTTATTTGGCCTTTTTTGGAGACATCAAATGGTAAGTTTTATTTTTATTTACAGGTTAGTTATTTTATTCCCCCCTCACTCAGGAGTGGGGGCCGGGGGGGGAGGACAGTAGGTCCCCCCCCCCATTGTTATGTACGGCCCCCACCCGCCGCGCAGGGTTGGAGGCCGGGGGGGAGAACAGTAGGTGTCCCCCCATCATTCTTATTTAGGGCCCCCGCCCACCATTTAGAGGTGGGGGCCGGGGGGGAGGACAGTAGGTCCCCCCCTCATTGTTATGTAGGGCCCCCACTCGCCGTTCAGGGGTGGGGGCCGGGGAGAGGACAGTAGGTCCACCCCTCATTCTTATTTAGGGCCCCCACCCGCCACTCAGGGGTGGGGCCCGGGAGAGGACAGTAGGTACCCCCCCTCATTGTTATGTAGGGCCTCCACTCGCCGTGCAGGGGTAGGGGCCGGGGGGGAGGACAGTAGGTCCCCCCATTCTTATTTAGGGCCCCCACCCACCACTCAGGGGTGGGGGCCGGGGGACACAGTAGGTCCCCCCCCTCATTGTTATGCCGGGGAGGAGGACAGTAGGTCCCCCCTCATTGTTAAGTAGGGCCCCCACTCGCCATGCAGGGGTGGGTGCCGGGGAGGAGGACAGTAGGTCCCCCCCTCATTCTTATTTAGGGCCCCCACCTGCCGCTCAGGGGTGAGGGTTGGGAGAGGACAGTAGGTCCCCCCCCTCATTGTTATGTAGGGCCCCCACCAGCCACGCAGGGGTGGGGGCCGAGGGGGTGGACAGTAGGTCCCCCCTCGTATGCCGGGGAGGAGGACAGTAGGCCCCCCTCATTGTTAAGTAGGGCCCCCACTCGCCGTGCAGGGGTGGGGGCTGGGGAGGAGGACAGTAGGTCCCCCCTTCATTCTTATTTAGGGCCCCCACCCGCCGCTCAGGGGTGGGGGTTGGGAGAGGACAGTAGGTCCCCCCCCTCATTGTTATGTAGGGCCCCCACCAGCCGCGCAGGGGTGGGGGCCGAGGGGGAGGACAGTAGGTCCCCCCCCTCATTCTTATTTAGGGCCCCCACCCACCGCTCAGGGGTGGGGGCCGGGGGAGGACAGTAGGTCCCCCTCTCATTGTTATGCCGGGGAGAAGGACAGTAGGCCCCCCTCATTCTTATTTAGGGCTCCCACCCACCGCTTAGGGGTAGGGGCCTGGGGGGAGGACAGTAGGTCCCCCCTCAGCCCTTTCCAGGACTTTTTAGAGCCATTTTAGTGCCCAAAAGTTCGGGTCCCCATTGACTTCAATGGGGTTCAGGTTCGGGGTCAAGTTCAGGTCTCGAACTTTTTGCCGAAGTTCAGCCGAATCCGGCAAACCCGAACATCCAGGTGTCCGTTCAACTCTAGTCCTGGAGTAAATGTTTTTCTTCATGCAAAGGTCATATAATGCAAAGGTTTATAATGTAAGGTACTGCTCTTCAACTAATCTCACGTTATATATATATATATATATATACATATATATATATAAAATGCATTGATGTTCTTGATAATCACTACTATTATTGCAAACATTTTATTTTACAGGCATTTTTCAGTCATGTATATGTCCAAATACCTGAGTGCCTCTGCCAATCTGATATTAAACATAGGTATACAGAATTTATTTGCACTTCTTTACACATCTAGGAAAGTGGAGCCAATATTTGAAGAATGGGTGTGACCTATTCCCAGGAGAAAAAATCTTTTATTTAAGTCATGTGGAAATGATTCATTGTGGAACTTATCCAAGTCCTCCAACAGCAGTATTCCTGAGCGCCATGCCCTTATGCTAATTGAATCTCAAGCCACTCAAATGCTTACTCCGTGAAATTCGTTAGGGTGCTTTGTTCTTCAACATAACTTCATCACCTAAAAGTATGATTTGTTGAAAAACGAAACTGGCTAACTCTTCCAGATGTACTATTTACACAATTACCTTTCTTACTTTATTTGTTAATTCATCCCTGAAATTTTCCCATTCTACCTGTGCAGTATGCTCACTTTATCTGCCACCACCTAAAATACCCTGCATTTTAGCACCTTACATCCTCTAGTTAGAAAAAGGAGGTAGGTTGAACAGATTTTTCTACAGAGCTCCACAAGTATGAAATAACCTGTCAGGAAAGGTTACCATTTCAAACTCTTGACATTACCTCTTCTGTTTGATAAAGCGGACCTACATAGACCAAGCTCTTTGGAGTGTGGGTTTGCCCAAATTCCGCTCCTATTATGTTGCTCCCCAACAGGCATTCTCTGTTCCAACAGTGTAGATGGGTAGATTTGGAGTTTGATTTATGACCCTGAGCATCCTCATTTTTCTAATGGCTTTTGCACAGGTTATCCAGCAATTGTTAACTCTATTGTGATTTGGGGCAACTACGCTGTCAAATTTAAACTTGCCACAATCTTCTTCTCCTTATCTCCCATCCTGAAAACTGTGACATTCCTCCTGGAATGAACCAATCTTTCTTCACTTGCTTGGAGGATGCTCCCTGCAGACATTTAGAGATGGGTTGAAGATGGCTATGTTATCTCATTTGATACTTTACAAGATATCCTGTCTTTGAATCCTTCTGACTTTTTTGAGTTATGTCCAGTTACATAAAAATGGTGGATTAAAGTTGAATTGGGGCAGCAAAAACTTAATGTGTTCTTCGGTATGGAGATCCTCAGTGTGATATGGAACAGAAGAACACAAATACAAAAAATACCCATAGTGGTATGTTACAATAAAACAATCCAAAGCTTAGTAAGAAAAATGGCCACTCACATTTGTCAATATAAACTCAAATTGGTGCAGCAACCGCAGATGGATTATTTAACGATAGGAAAACCAAAAAGTAAATCTTAATGTGCAGTATATCATGATGGTATTGATAGGTAACGCACAAACAGGGCCGACACTTCCTATATGCCAATTAGGCGGCAGCATTGGGTGCTGTTTAAAGAGGGGTGCCGGCCCTATAGCTTAATGATGGTCTTTTTCCACAGCAGCAAAAGGGCACTTCAATTCCTTGCTTCCACTCCTTCTTCTGTACGTAGGGAGAAGCGGGTGGGAGCATTTCTAAGGAAATGTGCCGAGAAAGAAAGTACTGGGGCCACCAGGCGCAGGCAAGATGAACATAGAAACAGCATTAAAGGTAAGCTGTGTGTCAGAGAATGTGTTAGTGTGCTTCAGTCGATATGTTTGTTTATGTCAGTTTGTATGGGTCAGTGTGCGTATGTATGGGTCAGTGTGTGTCTGTATGGGGCATTGTGTGTCTGTATGGGTCAGTGTGTCTGTATGGGGCATTGTACATCTGTATGGGTCAGTGTGTGTGTGTGTATGGGTCTGTGTGAGTCTGCATGGGGCATTGTGTGTCTGTATGGGGCATTGTGTGTCTGTATGGGTCAGTGTGTGTCTGTATGGGGCATTGTACATCTGTATGGGTCAGTGTGTGTGTGTGTATGGGTCTGTGTGAGTCTGCATGGGGCATTGTGTGTCTGTATGGGGCATTGTGTGTCTGTATGGGTCAGTGTGTGTCTGTATGGGGCATTGTAAATCTATATGGGTCAGTGTGTGTGTGTGTATGGGTCTGTGTGAGTCTGCATGGGGCATTGTGTATCTGCATGGATTAGTGTGTGTATATGGGTCAGTGTGCATCACTCTGCATGGGTCATTGCATGTGTCTGGATCAGTAATCTGCATGAGTGGGTGGAGCGAATGAGACGGCAAAATATCTTTTGCCTAGGGTGGCAAAAATGCTTGCACCGGCCCTGCACACAAAATGACCACAAACCTTTGTAAAGCTTCTTATAGGTTCAGGTAATTCAGGAGGTACAATCTCCTTTTAAGTATGTGTAATTACTTTGTACTTTCTAAAGCTGCAGTAGCATACAAAGTTCGTATAGTTCTCACTGTATCATTAATAAATCAAACACAAATACTCCATACAATATTTGGAGCAGTAAAAGTGCTCTACATTGCAGGCATAAAATATATCATCCCCAACCAAGGAAAAGCCTTCAATTGATCCAGAGATAGCAGTTTTGATTTCCTGTAGGCAGCCAGGGTATGTATAATCCAAAGAGATTTTTCTTAAATAGTATATAAAACTTGAATTCTTCACTTAATGAAATTTGAATTGAAAGAAAATTGGGGAATCCCTCCTATCCAGTTATGTAGCTATGCCCAACAAATTATTATACATTTTGCCGTACCCTGTGACCTCACACCTTATGAATTCCTCTGCTTAAAGTAATCATACATAAAAGCTTGATTTCCATGGTTTATTCCAATCTGACTTTTACCTTTGACTGGTAAGACCTCCCATATTTCAGAAAATGGAAAAATGAACTTGAGGGTGGAAACTGGTTTAACATGTGGGAACATGCAGCAAAAACTATGGACTGTGTTACCTTACAAAAACACGAGATTAAAACTTTGCTTAGATGGTATGATATGCCTGTCACTCACATGGGTCGTGCTCCCTATGATCTATACTGGAGGATATGTGTGCACATATGTGGTGGTATTGTCTTGGTCAAACCCCATTTTAGCCCTGGGTCCATTGCTTATGTGAATAAATCTTAAAATCTTACAAAAACAAATAATTGTTTAAAATAGTTTTAGCTGCCCACACACAGAGCCATATTAAGGTTTTCCAAGACCCTAGCCATGGTGCCAGATTGGGGTTCCCTCCTGTGGTATTTTACCAAACTCTATAAATTAATCACCAGATCCCACTCACAGTTCACCATAATAAGTAGCACAGCCAAGAAGGAACAGGAAGGAATGGAGATAGGGGGAAGTGGTTATCTCTTTCCTGACTTGTACAGGTATTGAATTATCCTATTACCATATCAAAGGGCAAAGCTTATCCCCATGTAAGAGAGATCTACATGAGCTTGGTCACATGACCACTGGTCGCCATATTAGTTTGATGACAAAATGTCACCACACTTCCTAAAACCTTTGGCTCTGATTCTGTGAGTGGTGCGTGTGTGTAGTGGCTGGGTGTAGTGTGTGTGGATGATTTTGAGAGCTGAACGGGAGGGCTGAGTGTATCTGTGTGTCTGGCATTATGTACCTGTGTGTGTATTTCTGATTGAGTGTTTCTGTAGCTGTGTACCTGTGTGTGTGCCAGATCATCCTTGTGTGTGAATGTGTATCTCTGTGTCTGGGAGCAGATGTTTATGGGTTAGTTGCTTGCATTGAATGTAAGAGGAATTGCTTGTGGGCTTTGTGTGTTGTGTTTATGGTGAGGTTGAGTTTCATGTGTGGCAGGTGACTGTCTATGATGATGGCTATCTTCAGGGACTGTCTGTGATTGGGTGAGTAGGTTGGTTAATGTGGCATAGTAAGTGGGAGTAAGTGTGACAATGACTGTGGAAGTGTGACAGGGCTTGGAGGGCAGTATGACAGGGTTTGGAGGGTGAATGTGACAGGGTGAGAGGGTGAATGTGACAGGGTGAGAGTGTGAATGTGACAGACTTAGGGAGTGAATGTGACAGGGTGAGTGAATGAGTGTGACAGAGTGTATGGCAGGGTGAGTGGTGGCGAGGGTTGAGGGGTGGGTGTTACAGGGTTGGTGTGACAGGGTTTTGAGTCTTACAAGGTTGGGTGAGTGTAATAGAATGAGTTGGAGGGATTGTGACAGGAGGACAAGTTTGGGAGTGAGTGACCGATGCAGGGTTAGTGAGTGGGTAGACAATGTATGAAGGTTGAGTGTTACAGTATGTGGGGAGGTTGTGATAAACACAGTCTCAAGAATTAAATAAGATTATGGTGAGAGCACACAGTAATTAAAGAAGAAACAATCAAAATAAAATAATAATATAAAATATTACCACAATTTAATATGTTAGTACATTCATAAGTGTGGTGATACTCTATTTTATTTCTTTCTCTTTTTTTCCTCCTATCTCAAAAGTTTACAGGGTTCATTGCCCCTGACTTATTTTATCAAATGTGGCATTACTACACTTTTAAGTTCTTTGCAGTTTTCTGATTGTGTATGTTCCCCATTCTTTCTGTAGATCATATTGATTATAATATTAGTATTATTGATTATGTTCAGCTTTGATGTGTGGTGTTCTCATGTTTCTCGTATGCTATAACATTTATCAGGAAAATTCGCTATTGTTCTCATCTTCCTTTACTATTTGCATTAAACAATGCATTAAACTCGTTGCCAATTTAGAATAACGAATTAAAAAAACATACTCATTCATCTACTTGCAATCAAAAACAGCTTAATATATTTTAATCTATAGGTGGATGCTAAGTGAGTTAGAGTAAACATGTAACATTGTTTTTTGTATTTACTCTTGAGGATATGAATAAAATTGGAGAAATCTCAATGTATTCTTCCTTGCTGAAGATTCTTAAAGGAATATTCCTGGGTATCTTTAGGCTCCAAAACAATTTCATCTAAATGAAGTTGTTATGGGGGGCTAGATTCACTGGGCTCCACCTTGCATTCAAATGGTTTAATCTTGACGTTATCCTTCTAGGTGCCCAATAGCATTGCCCCTTGTCCTTCAGCCTCCTCATTGATCAGAAAGGTTTGCCACCAATTACAGATTCGTACTAGATAATGTTACTCATAAGGGGTGGCCAGTGATAGTGCGACATCATCAGCTGACATTTTCAGTGGTTGCCTAGGCAAAACTTCCCTCATAAAAGGATTACTGACCAGGGACACAACTTTGAGGTTCAAAAATACAATTGAAAAAAACAGTAAGGTAAGAAGACACCCAGACTCCTGCCTCCATTTATTGAAGTGAAGTTGTCATAAGGTGGGTGTGTTCCTTTAGCTAAATAACTATTAGCATTTAATGTCTTATGATGCCTTATGGACATTTGTCACAAAATAAGAAATGCCGTGAAGGCAAAATGTGAACATTACTATACTAATGACCAGCAGTGTTATACCCCCCTCAAGACAAAAGATTTACAATTTACATCCCAGTCAAGAATAATTAGGTTAAAGAAGAGGAGTGGGGAGGTGATGGGTATGAGGGTGGACATGAGTCAAGGTGTGTTATCGTTCCCCCACCCCCCACTCAGTCCTATGTATCTCTGATAGTCATGAATAAGGGTCTAGTTCATGTAGGGATGGGTCGTTCGTAGAACCATGGGTCCTAAATTTTGTTGAAGTGCTTAGTAGTGTCATGTATCATTGCCGAGAGCTTATCCATTTTAATAGCATCTCTAATTTTGCGTTTTACATGGTTTTACTTGCGTTTCTAAGGAAGCGGTTTAGGGACTACCAGATTTTTCTGTGATTGCACGTCTTGTAGCTAATGAAAGTCTAGCTAACATTTAGTTTTGGGTCCTGTGGGTATTTGTGTATGGTTTTGACAGGAGCCATATCCACGGATTAAGTGGGATGTCAGAGTATAGAATCTTGGATACCATTGATGCGACTAGTTGCCAGAGTTAGGCTATTTGAGTGCATAGGTGTGTATGTTGCCTCCGGTCCCAAATCCGCAATTTGTATCCTGATACTTTGGCATAATCATCTAGGTACAGGGAGTAGTGAGGGTAGTGAATGTTGGGGTTCTATTATGGTTAGTAATAAGTCGTCTGCGAATGCTACTGTTTTATATTCTTCTCTGCCTACGTTGAGTCCTTGTATAGTGGTGTAGTGTCTGAGAGTTTGTAAGAGCGGTTCTAAGGATAGGGCCACAAGGACAGGGGAGAGGGGGCACCCCTGCCTTGTGCAATTCCAATTTTTTAAGGAAGGTGGGTGAGTGAGTGGGAGAAGAAGGTTCACGGTGGGGGAGGAGTATGGTGCCATCAGTGCATCAGTGAAAGAGGTTGAGAATCTGAATTTGTGTAAGGTTTACAAAGAAAAAAAAGGCTATAACAGTCTGTCGAAGGATTTTTCAGCGAAAGGATGAGAGTCGGGATGTGTCGTCAGTCTGTGGTCCACATGAGGTCATATGAACATCTCGTGTTGTCACTAGCTTGTCTGTTAGGCCTGAATCCTACCAGATCCAGGTGAATCAGTTTCGTTAGGAGAGGGCAAAGTCTTTCAGATAATAATTTAATATCCACTTTTAGTAGGGATATTAGTTGGAAATGTCCTGGGACTAGATGAGCCTTATTGGGTTTGGGAAAGAGGCAGATTTTGGCTTGGAGAATATCTTGGGGTAGTGCTTCTTTTGTGAGTATTGCGTTGAAGAGGTTGCAAAAGTATTGGATCAGTGTTGGTGCGAAGGTTTCCTAGTATAGCCCTATAATCAGGTCCTGTCAAGGGTATTTGTTAGGTTTAAGCGTTTTGAGGACAATGGCTATTTATTCTGGAATGATTAAAGCTATGGGCTTTTAATGCAGTAACTTAATACAGACATGGATATGACAATACTGCTCAGTATACAATTTATCGAGTTGTTTCCAGATATAATTTTTGGGCAACTATATTACAGAATTGAGGTAAAATATTTTCTTACTTTTGTTCATAATAATATTTGTTTATTTCTATGTAAAAGGGAAGCAATGCAATTGATAAGAGGGACACTCCACTACCCAAATAAAATAAATACATAAAAAAATAACTGTTAGGTTGATATATTCCCAATGAAAACATGCATGTATTTAATTATGCATTTTTCATTGGGTTATATCTAAAACACCTTACAAAAGCTGCAGATCTCGTTTGAAGCCTTTGCAAGCTCTCCAATTCTTCCAAAACTTTCTGTCGCTGTCCAATCTTGGACATTCCAATGCAGCTCAATGAGAAGTCTTTGCAAGGCAGGTTCTCTGGGCAATTGCTGCCTCTTTAGCTTAGTTCCACTGGGATAACCAAAATCAGGAAGTAACAGGATCGGTTGTCTGATTGAGCCAGGTAGGTCAGGCGTAACAAGGTTAATTTATAAAGGTGCCAGTTTCTATTGAAATCTGCAAGCTAAAGTGCTTTTGGAGGCATGTAACATTTTAAGAGATTTTGAATTTTTACTCACATTGTTATTCACTACATTTTTCTTTTCAGCTACATTTGTTTGGCCTAAAATTTGCAATTTAGTGCATAGCCCTGCTAATGTTCTCTGTTCAGCATTTTGAAATTTGTACTTTAACAATTTAATATTTAAGTTAAACCAAAATGTTGGGCCTAATTGGCTTTAAAACAGGTTTTCCAAGTTTATAATTATCCGCTACCAGTCCTTAACTTGTGTGTCATTTCTGTATTCTGATATACAGTGCAAGTCATAGTATTGGTGAGAGAAGTCATATAGTATTGGCATAGTTGTTTATCTGACTATGAAGACATTCACTAGTGTTTTTTTAGGTTTCTTTTAAAATGCTAAAACCCTTCTTCCAAAATTGAATGTCCAGAACAAGGTCTCGAGCAAGTTGAAATTCTTTGCCAAAAAAACTTATATATAAAAAACATTGCTCTGCATGTGATGCCAAGAAATAAAATCAAAAATAGAAATGGTGAAAGTGCTCAATGCATTTTGTGCCAAATGCGGCCACTAATCATGACCTATGCGTAAGTGTTGTGTTTGGCACAAAATGCGTTAGGCAGTTTCACACGTCATTTTTTATCTCCTACTCAGACGTGTATGTTTCTGTAAAGAAATAATTACCATGCTGACACCACCCCATTTCAGAGGACCTACTCATTTTAAATGGCAGGCATGTCTCTGGCCCTTTTGGCCTGCCCCGCTGCCTGTCCTGTGTCCATACCTTGGATTCTTGAAGAGTGCCATTTCAAGCTCCAACTATAGTGTTATTAATGGTAAATAGTTACATTTTGTATTGCAAATGTACTTTTGCCTTCCCCATGTTGCATTTGGATGAAAGGCCTGGGTCATCTGCATGTTGTTCTATAATTTGAAAACAACTCCCCCCAAATATAATGCCAATGTGAAATATATTTTAAACTCAGAAAATTGCCTATAGGAGTGTTGATGTAATAGACATCATATGTATCTACTTTCTTTTTATTTACATGATTAGTAAACAAAAATAATTTTATTTTTCATAAGCAATTAGATTACCATTTTATTTACCTAAATTTGAGAAAAATGTCATGCTGGAATTTTTTTTTAATCAAAATAGAATACTGCCTAGTTCTATTAATAGTAATCAGACAGGTTTTATTTCTGGGATGCACTTTCAGATGCAAATGGTATAATGAGCTAGTACATATTTAGAATTTTTAGACTGCAACTACATTGTCTTCAAAAAGAAGTGGGAGTAGCACCTTGAATGTCCTTATGCTTTTGGAGGCATGTAACATTTGAAGAGATTTTGAATTTTTACTCACATTGTTATTCACTACATTTTTCTTTTCAGCTACATTTGTTTGGCCTAAAGTTTGCCAAAAGCACTAAAGTAATATGAAACGACTAGAGAAGAAGAAAAGCAAACAATAGTGTACTATTTCTATATCAGCATGAGGAGGAGGATAAAGAGATAAGCTAAAGTCTAGCTCTAATGTATGTGTTTGAATGGTACAATCCCCTCTTATAGTTGAAAATATACATCTTGATCTAAGTTAGGCTCCATATGACATGCAATAAACCAGAGAAAAAGGCAATATGATGTAGCCCCAAAATGACTCCTTTTGACCAAAGTGGAGTGGTATAATCCTCACTAAAGGATCTACAAATGAACAGTGTCCTCCATGGGATATGTAAAAGAAAAAGCCAATACAGTGTAGTGTATATGATAAAAATAGGCACAGAATTAGTAGATTAATAGAGGAATACTCACACTTATTTCAGCCTCAGAATGGATCTTCTTGACTAGTGTAGAGTGGTACAATCCCCACTCAAGGACCTAGAGTATGTGAGGTCCTCACTGTGGATATAAACGACAAAACAAAACCCCTATGCAATTTAAAGTGGTCCATACCTGATATGGAAAAGGTGAAACAGCGTCCCCACCAGACAGCCAGGGATCCTGCTCATGCTCCATAGGACTAGCAGGGAAAATAAGCATGATTGAGGGTAAAACATAGATATACACAACTCTCAGCCACATGCAGACTCTCCTACATGCACACACAAAATTCAGATACACAACACTCTACCAGCACACACAGACACACCCCTACCCCCATACAGCCTCAGCTTCCTCCACACACACACAACACTCAGCCACTACGCACCCTCTCAAACACACACCACTCTCAGTCGACACACACAACACTCGCAGAAACTCGCAGGCTCTAGGAGTGGTTCCCAATCTGGCACACTGCCTCTGCACTGGGCAACCTTAATCCATTTCTGCTGCCAGTACACTCCACTTTTATAAAACTCTCTTCATAATTTATTTATTTACTCGCTTTTCAGAACTCAGCCTGTACTGTCCATGGAGGCAGGATTTTACATTGTATGTGTGATCTCATAGCCAGATATACAACATTACCACGACTACAGACATGGTGTGGACTAGCAGTATGTTGCTATATGGCATACATGTAGTCCTTAAATATTATGACAACAGAAGTATAAATTTGGCTTGGCTCTCGAGGCCCATCGCATTTATAAGCTCCAGGACATAGAACCCCAAATCCTGTAATGCCAGTTTTAATAATTAATTACACTTTACACATAGCGGCCAAACTTTAATTACACTTCCTAGTCTTTAAAAAGTAGAATCAAAACTGTTGCACCACTGAAGAAACAGGAAATGTTCAATTTTGTGTCTTTTGGTAAACTTATCCATTTCATGTACTTATCTAAGTGAAATACAATTAAAGTTGACACAGAGGGGCTTTATGTCCACCTAGGCATGGAGCCAAGATTTCAGTGGCATTCACTTCAGGTTGCAATGGAAACAACAGACCCAATGCATTCCTTCTGGATTTAACACAAATAAAACAAAAATCTGTAATAAAGACTGGAATGTCAAGTTGTACATTAAAGACTATGCTTTCCATTTTGATCCTATATTAAGTAACTGGTCTGGAGTAAGACTAGAATATACAACAAGTACACATGCATATCTTAAATCATTTTTAACAATCTCAAAAAAGATGACCTGTGTCTTCATATGATTAATTATATTTGTAATCCTCTGATTGTATTCACCCTTTGAACACAGCAGCCAAAAATGTATTCTGCCCTGATTAAAAAGTACAGTTCTTCTATGGGAACCAAAATTCTCTGTCCCTCTTTTCTATCTTAATGTTTTTCTGAAGTTTATCATTTTTTGTCTTTGTGCATTATAAATCTGCAGAAGCAATAAAAGGCATAAAATTTGATAAAATGTAATGTTGTGAGAGGGGGAAGCCTTAACATTTATGAGGCTCAGCAGTCTTCTCAAATTCAGTCTATTGCAGAGTACTTCAAGGTTATGCAGGCTAGGCCGTCTATCTCACATTGAGTTTATTATAAGGTATTCTGATAGTTTTGCTTATATCAAATACCAATAAACTGCCTCTAATGGCACGTATGAAGGTTGATAGAGTAGGCTTTATCCCAAAATGCTGTAAGTTTATGGTTGTGAATTGAAAACTAATCGAATACAGCCAAATGAGGTACACTAAGTGCAGGGGGGTAACCCCTAGTAAAAATGGATAATAAACTGGAAAGTAGTGTACCTATAGACTGGGAGAAAATAGCACATGCCTGTACTTCATAATAAAAGGTAGGAAGATAGAAGGCACAGATAAAAAGACCGAAAGGTTTGTTTAAATGTATTTTCCAAACAGCACAGACGTGTGCTGCAGCTGATTACGTTTATATTATTCAAGACATCAGAGCTGATTCTAGTTTATTATTTTGTATCCTCTTTTTTTGTTTTTAGCGTTACATTTTCTTCTGTTGTATCCATTTTTGTTATTCAACCATTTTGACACTATTTATACACAATAAGTTCTTTTTGTTTTTTGACCTTTCGGTCTTTTTATCTGTGCCTTCTATCTTCATACCTTTTATTATGAAGTACAGGCATGTGCTATTTTCTCCGAGTCTATAGGTACACTACTTTCCAGTTTTTTATGGTTGTGAAGTTCAATGAAAACTCTCTCACATTAGTTTTGTTGCTTGGAAACGGTGATTCACTTGCATTCTGTTGAGTTTTGTGGCTGTAGAGTGCTGTAATACATACTCTCCAATTAATGAGTTGCTGTGGAACTCTGTCATGCACTTATACACTTACATTGTTGCTCATTGCCAGGAGGCTCTTGAATACCCTCACATTATTGGGGGGTTTATCAGCTTCGAGCTCTTTGAGGCGCTCAGTTTACATTGACTTAAATTGCTACAGAGCTATGACACATACATTATTTTGAGTATTGTTGGCGTGGAGCTCTGTGGTATACTAATATTGTTTTACACTTTGTTTTTGTGAACTTACAAATGTATTGTATTATTATTCTGACCCTGATATTGGTATGATTTTATGGTACCTTGCTAATCACAAGTTCAATTATTTTACGTTTCCTTTTCTCTGATTATGTTGAAAAGAATATAAGTGCTTATTTGTTACATGATAACTGAGCTACCATGACATAACAAACCTGTTTTCTTGAGATAATTGTTTTTTTCAAGTTGTTTTATGCAGAATATTTATTTTACACTCAAATCCTTACATTTGTTTGAACACTGCTTGGAATATTAGGTAGCAGATGGCAGACTCAAGTGACAGCCTGGACAGGTGCTTTCCATTTTAAAAGCGTATGCTTCCTCACTGTAACACTTCCTAAAATCTAGTCAGGCAAATGTAAGTATTTGAGAGTAAAATAAAAAAATTAAAAAAATTATTTGACAAAACATCGTGTTATGTTGAGAAAACAAGTTTATGTCGAGAAAATCATTTGTTAGATTGAGAAAACAACTTGTTATATCAAGAAAACAAACACAACTTGCTAATACGGTGCTCATTCAGAGGTACAGATTCCTATTGGGCTGAACACACCACCCATCCACCATAAGTGCTGCTTTGGAGGTGACTACAGGAAAGAATGTATCGAGGAGCCTCTGGAAGCAGTTGAATCTATAAGTATTGCAATTTAGCGTGTAAATCTCCCATTTTAAAATTAGTGAAGGACCCACATATATTTGGATACAGTGGTGTAGTGGTGTAATTAACAAAACATGGCCATATGGTGTGACTGAATCCCCATATTTGTTTGTTAAGATAGGAGATTTTAAGTAGATTTGTACAATTTTAAACTGTATTTTTTGTGTTTCTTTAACTGTATTTTGAAATAAACAAAACAAGTTTGTTATGTTGAGAAGACAAGATTGCTTTCTCCAATAAGAAGACAGGAAATAAAAAATGCATGGTCTCTGATCTTCAGACTAATTTTAATAATTATATTGTGTAAAAAATATTCTTCATAAAACAACTTGTTAGTTTGAGAAAACAACTTGTTATTGCAAGAAAACAATTATTTAGATTGAGAAAATACGTTTGTTATGTTGAGAAAACAACTTGATAAGTTGAAAAAACAAGTTGTTTTCTCAACATAACAAATCTGAAAAATATGGCCTCTCTGGGGTTTCATACATATTAGACTGTGCTGAAGAGGCTGGTGAGATGAACAAAGCATAGGAAGCGCTTTGGCAAGCTACACAAATGTAGGTTGGCATCACGGATAGAAGTAAATAATAATATTCCAGTAGGGCAAATCAGACATATTACAGAAATCATACCGAATATCTCTATAAAGAGCAAGTAGTATCACAATTCTTCCCTGAAAACAAAACTGTGAGGGCCAGGCTCGTCCAGCAGAGAGAATAGAAACAGCCAATTGAGATTTCAGTGTACTGTGCCAGAGAAATACCGTAAATGGAAACGGTGCATGCGTTAAAAAATCAGACAGATTCTATAAGGTGACCTCTGGTGTGTTTCTATTCCAAGTCACAAGCTCTCAGTTTGAATAGAAATAATATGTTTCACACATATTAGTGCAATACAGTGGAGCAATGTTAACAGGCTTATCTTTTATACATCTTTAAAAAACATACATTTTATTTTATTTTTTCGTTTTTTTTTTTTTTTTTTTGCAGGTAAAAAGTTCATGTCTGAACATTACCTGAAAATAAGGCGTAGATGCTGGTTTTGGGTTATTAAAATTAGAATGTGAATGTTAATGTTTTCTGAAATGAGAAAAAAAGAGGAACAATCACTTCTCATTGAATAAAACATTTAAAATCACCTATAACGTGTGTGTTTTTTCATAAAATATTAAATTTTTGTTCAAATTCATATGAAAGATTTAGCTAATTACATCAAATAGCTATTGCAAACCCTGAACAAGCATCTGAAATCAATAGGAAAATGAAAAGAAAATTAGTTCTCACTTTCTCTGTCTTTATGCTGACTGCCAGATGTAAGTCTCTACATTTACCTGTCACAGCACTCTGATTGGTTGGCTTGAAATCCAACCAATAAGAGTGCTCTGTGTCATTTTACACAGCGTGGGAAAGTTCTTTGGAATTTTCCCATGCTGTGTAATTTGACTCAAAACCATCTGATTGGTTGGAGTAGGGGCATGCCGCGAGTAGGGGCATGCGGGAGGATTTAACCTCCCTTTTATCAAGATGGGGGTCAGCTGCTCGCTGTTTAGGTGGCATGCCCCTACTCGCAGCATACCGCGTGTAGGGGCAATCGGGAGAATTTAACCTCCCTTTTATTAATACGGGGGTCATATGGGGGTCCCTCCTTGCTTTCTTTTTCTTTTGCGCATGCGCAGTGCTATTTTTGTCCTATTGGACAAAAACAAGTTATTTTTTAACGAATTTCGTATGAAAACGAATGGTTTGCAGATGAAATTCGGGATTGACAAATTACATTTTTATTTAGTACGAAATCATTCATACAAAACAAAAATTTCACTGGTGCACATTTCTAGGTCAAAGAATAAAGCAATGTTTCGACCCTCCTGGGTCTTTATCAAGATCCCATGAATCTTGATAGAGATTTATTTCTTTGCACTGGGAAGCACCCATGTATATTCTGTGAGTTCATTTACTTTTTGTATTTAGAGCTATATACAAATCTTGCCTGTATTTAGTCTGGACAGGAAGTGCTCTTAATTATTTAGGTATCAAAATTATGGCAGGTCCAGGTAGAAATATAGAAGCCAATTTTCTTCCATTATTAAAACACATGAATACAATTCTAAAGTTTGGATAAAGTTGGATATCTCCTGTACTAGCGGGATTAATACAGTTAGGGCATATATCCTACCAAAATTGATCTAATTATTCTGTATGCTACCATTTAAATTACCTATTAGTTGGCTTAAAATGATACAAAATGCTTTTAATAGCTTTCCTTCAGTAAAGGAAAAACCTTTAAAGGGACACTATAGTCACCTGCTTAATGTATTTGTTCAGGTGAGATCTATAGCTCCCTGCAGGCAATCTAATGTAAACACTGTATTTTCAGAGAAAATACAGTGTTTATATTGATTGATAGGAATACCTCCAGTGGCCGTCACTCAGATGGCCACCAGCGGGACTTCCTATCATGTAGGGCCCTAAAAAGGCCTTGTACACGTCAGACGTATTAAGATACGTCTGACGTGTGCAGGAGAGAGAAGGCACTGTGTGCGCGCCTATGAAGTATGTGCGCATGTGTGGCGAAGCCGCGCATGTGCACAAGGGAGCAATGACGCTTCCCTGCTCGCTCCCGCCTATTTCGTCGAAATTTTGACGAAATAGGGGAAGCGGCTTCACGAGGCTCCCGGCGCCGGAACCAGGTGAGTAAACTACTCTGCCTGGAGAGTCCCTTAATTAGCTTACAATATTTTTCTGAAAATATTAATAAGGGGGTGTGGGAGTCCTTAATATTTCTGAATGTCATGATGCATGAGAATTGACCAATGTTTAAGATCTCAAAATAGAAATAACAATATAGAAAGTTGGAGTCATAGTGAATCAAGTCTCTTAGAGATACTCACCATTTTGTCTCTTTTATACTCTGTCCAGCTAAGTATAAAAGTTTTGGTGAGAAATCTATTGTGTTAAATAATTTACAGCACTTTTTGAACTCTAAACGTAAGCTCAAAATACAGGATAAGTTATTGATTTGTCTCCCGCTGGATATAGGTATGACTAATGTACAAGACCTGAACATTAAACATTGGGAAAATCTGGGTATAGAAACATTAAAAGATATTTCGAAGACAGACATATTAGTTAGAAGACCTCTCTACTTAACAAAGATATCTACACTTATCTTGAAGATAAATATTTCCTTAATAAGCACTTAGAAATCAAAAATTAAAATTCAACATATCTTTTGACAAAATTCACAAACATCGTGCATAGGAATACTTTCAAAGTCTAAACAGTTTATTCAATCCCTTAAATCTTTAGGACAATACGGCTAAAGCTTTAACCAGTGAAAAGGAGGAATATCTACCAAAGTGTGAAAGAGATCAATCAATTAATATATCTATCTAGGAGGAAGATAAACATAAATCAGCTAGGATGTTAACTCATGGGTACACTGTTTAAATATCTCAGACAAGTGTAATAAAGTGGTAAATAGATGTTAATGAATACCTAGCAGTTTAGCCAAAATCTATTCCCCTTTGCACTCATTTTGTTTGAGATGGGGCCAACTTGGAGCTGATTATTTACATATATGTGGTGGAATTGCCCCATGAGTAAGACATTTTTTGATACAATTCATAGACAACTAAGCTGATTCGGTTTCACCCCATAGTCTTTTCCCCCGAGCTTTCTTGTTACATGTAGTATGGTCACAGATGCAAAAAGAATATAAAATTCTGGCCACACATGTTTTAGTTGCATCTAAACTGATAATAGCCAGGAATTGGAAGACATCTTTAAACATAGATTGGAATGAAATTGGCTTTTTTATCAGTGTAAAATGGAATGTAGTAGAATAGTAGAACTAATAAAATAAATTGGAAATTACATTATGTGAGGAACTATTTTGAAGAGGATTGATTTATTACTCTCTGTAATAAATCAAGATTTTGCTTCAGTATATTAAAAAGAGTATTCTCCACCCATATTATATTTTATTGTATGTATTTTTTCTTTCTATGTTAATGGCTAAGACCAAGCTCCTTTATAGGCGCCCAGAGAGTCTAAATGCCTGAGTACCCTAAATGCAGGATGTTGTCTTGGCCATTGTCTTACTATTTTATTTGTTGTTTGTTTTATGTCTTTTGTGTGTGTGTGTAATAAAAATTGACATAAATGGAAATAAAGAAATATTAATGAAAGAAAATAAAAAATATCCATGATCCATCAATAAAATTAATGTCACAGAAGGGCAAACAGCAGTGGAGAACAAAATGATCCCAGATATCAAATTTTCCCAGGCTTTGCTTGGCCACTGATTATCATTACCGACCATACATTTGCCCAGTTTGCCTGATTGCCAGCAGAAGATATTCTCTATTTTTTAATTGTAATGTTAGAACTTTATACAGTTCCGATTTGTTGAATATTGCTCACCAAACTCAACAAACAGACTGAAGGCATAATTTGGGGGGGGGGGGATCTATATTTTAGTCTGGACTTCTTACTTGGAACCTCATTGTAAATTGACTGATCTGGATGCAATTTTTACGGGGGATCCAGCTGATGGGATATTAAATAAAGCTGCAACAGAAACTTTCCACTGTGTCCTTTGATTTGTACTAATTCATAATTATTTTTTAGTAATTGGTATCCTTACATAAATGCAGCTGAATTGGAGAACATGAATAATCCTGATATTTCCCCACCCTCACCCTCATGTCCCCCCCACCGCCGGGCTGAAGTTGGAGGAAGGGGTTAAACACTTACCTTCCTCCAGCGCCGGGCTCCCTCGGCGCTGGGGACTCTCCTCCTCCTTCGGTCGTCATCAGCTTAATGCGCATGTGCGGCAAGAGCCGCGCGCACATTTAGTCAGTCCATAGGAAAGCATTCTCAATGTTTTCATATGGACGCTGCCGTCTTCTCACTGTGAAAATCACAGTGAGAAGAGCGGAAGCACCTCTAGCGGCTGTCAATGAGACAGCCACTAGAGGCTAGATTAACCCATATGTAAACATAGCAGTTCTCTGAAACTGCTATGTTTACAGCAGGCAGGGTTAATCCTAGATGGACCTGGCACCCAGACCACTTCATTGAGCTGAAGTGATCTGGGTGCCTTTAGTGGTCCTTTAATGTGGCTTAGTAACATTTGTGTTGGACTCCTTTAACCCCTTAATGACCAAACTTCTGGAATAAAAGGGAATCATGACATGTCACACATGTCATAGAAACATAGAAACATAGAATGTGACGGCAGATAAGAACCATTCGGCCCATCTAGTCTGCCCAATTTTCTGAAATACTTTCATTAGTCCCTAGCCTTATCTTATAGTTAGGATAGCCTTATGCCTATCCCACGCATGCTTAAACTCCTTTACTGTGTTAACCTCTACCACTTCAGGTGGAAGGCTATTCCATGCATCCACTACCCTCTCAGTAAAGTAATACTTCCTGATATTATTTTTAAACCTTTGTCCCTCTAATTTAAGACTATGTCATCTTGTTGTGGTAGTTTTTCTTCTTTTAAATATAGTCTCCTCCTTTACTGTGTTGATTCCCTTTATATATTTAAATGTTTCTATCATATCCCCCCTGTCTCGTCTTTCCTCCAAGCTATACATGTCATGTGTCCTTAAAGGGTTAAGGGTCCACATTAGGCACCATGCCAATGTTAATACATTATAAATATTAGCTAAATATAGCTAACCTGACAGAAAAATCAAACCTGCTAGCATAATCTTCAGAGAAAATGTCCAGTTAGCAGGTTAGATTAACACCATAATTTCATGTGAAGTTCGGCTATAAACATTTTGTTTGAACTCTGTGGAAAGTTCTGTAAACTACACTGTTTATGCCCAGGTGGTTTCCACATGTAACTATGGCAAGTTAGCACACAAGTGCACCTCAAGTGTGGATGCTTTTTTTTCGTTGGGGGCATATCTAAAATCAGCTTGCAAAAGCTACAGTTCTCTTGTCTGCAGACTTTGCAAGCCCTCCTCTTCTTCCCCAGCTCAGACTTTATTTTGCTCTCCAATCACAGCCTTCCTATGCAGCTCAATGAGAAGTCTTTGCAAGACAGGTGCTCAGGTCAATTACTGCCTCTTGAGTTTAGCTCCACTGAGCTAACCAAACCAAGAAGTAACAGGACGGCTTCAATTGAAATCTGCACCTTTTTCTAAACTGAAAAAAAGAGGACACACTATTCACACATTAAACCCTTGAGGACCGATGACGGTTCAGGACCGTCATCGAAAACATCCCCTTGAGGACCGATGACGGTCCTGAACCGTCATAACGGTCTGGGGGTACTTACCTGATCGCCGTTGGTCCCCCTGCGGTGATCAGCATTCCTCCCGGTCCATGGGAACTGCCTGTCTGCCCGGGCAGTCTCCCCGCGGCAGATCAGGACCCCGCGGCCACATGATCACGCTGAGCACATGGCCGCAATAGGTGCCTGTGTATCTGCCTGCAGGGGGACTGTCTGTGCTGAGAGGCAGTCTCCCTGCAAGTGGAAAATCACAAATAAAGTTAAAAAAAAACCAATCAGTGTAAAAAAAATAATAATATATGTATATATATATAAGATATATATACACGTATTATATCTATATGTAATATGTATATATATCTTATATACATAATGTCAATCTAAGTGTATTTATTTATTTATATATACATATATTAATATAAAAATACATTTATATTTAAATTACACACGTATATATACAATATATATAATAACTATATATATTGTATATATATATATATTATAAATTATAAATAATATGTAAATAAAAATAAATAAAAAAAGTAAAAATATTTTTTAATAATTTAAAAAAAATTATATATATATGTAATTTTATTCTAACAGTTTTTTGATATCAATATATATATATATATATATATATATATATATATATATTGATATCAAAATACACTTAGAATGTAATGATATATATCTATGTATAAATAAATAAATAAAAATAATACAAAATATACATATGTCCATATACATAATTACATAAATATTTTCATAAATATACACGTAGACTTCAAATATATAAATATGTATATATATTAAAATTCTACGTACATATTTATGTAATATTTTTACCTAATTAAATAAGGCCGAAAGTCCAGAGAATTTAATTTGCTAGCACTGTGTTTAACCCTGTAACTTTCTATGACAACCTAAAACCTGTACATGGGGGGTACTGTTTTACTCAGGAGACTTCGCTGAACACAAATATTAGTGTTTCAAAACAGTAAAACATATCACAGTGATGATATTGTCAGTGAAAATTATTTTTTTTGCATTTTTCACACACAAACGGCATTTTCACTGATGATATTATTGCTGTGATACATTTTACTGTTCTGATACACTAATATTTGTGTTCAGCGAAGTCTCCCGAGTATAAAAGTAACCCACATGTAGAGGTTTTATAGTGTTTGTGAAAGTTACAGGGTCAAATATAAGGCTTGATTTTACTTTTTTTTTATTGAAATTTGTCTGATTGGTTAGGTTGCCTTTGAGAGCGTATGGTAGCCCAGGAATGAGAATTACCCCCATGATGGCATACCATTTGCAAAAGAAGACAACCCAAGGTATTGCAAATGGGGTATATTCAGCCATTTTTAGTAGCCACTTAGTCACAAACACTGGCCAAAGTTAGCGTTTTTTGCATTTTTAACACACAAACAAATATAAATGCTAACTTTGGCCAGTATTTGTGACTAGGTGGCTACTAAAAAAGACTGGACATACCCCATATTGAATACCCTGGGTTGTCAACTTTAAAAAAATATGTACATGTGAGGTGTGATTCGGGGATTTATGATAGATAACGGTGTTACAATGTCACTATTGATAAATTTAAAATATATATATATATTGAAACAGCAATTTCCTACTTGTATTTATAGGCCTCTAACTTGCAAAAAAAAAAGCAATAAATCATGTAAACACTGGGTGTTTTTAAACTCGGGACAAAATTTTTAATCTATATAGCAGTTGTTTCATTAGCTTTTGTAGATAAGTAAAAGATTTTTCAAGTAAAAGTCCAAAAACATATATTTTTTTAAATTTTTCACCATATTTTATAATTTTTTTAAAATAAAATATATGACATGATACAAATAATGGTAATTAAAGAAAGCCCTTCTTGTCCTGAAAAACCAATATATAGTAAAAGTCCAAAAACATATATTTTTTTTAAAATTTTCACCATATTTTATAAAAAAATTTAAAATAAAATATATGACATGATACAAATAATGGTATGTAAAGGAAGCCCTTCTTGTCCTAAAAAAAACCAATATATAGCTTGTATGGGAACCGTAAATGAGAGAGAGAAAAATTACAGCTAAACACAAACACCACAAAAGTGTCAAAACTGCTCTGGTCCTTAATGTACAACATCGCAAAAACAGGCCGGTCCTTAAGGGGTTAAGCATGTCAGCAAGCTAATGTGATTTAGGACTCTGGAGTGTCCCTTTAACAGTACATTTGTGTGAAACGTACAATACTTGCAGACAACAACGTATGCGTACATGTTCAATGTTACTGTCATATTGATTTACTAAAACTGGTTAGCTATTTCCTTTTTGCTGTAGAGGTTCACAGCATTATAGGATGGCCTGCATAACTAAATCTACTGGGGAGTACATTTCCATATTAAAAAAAATATTTGGAATGTTTTGCAAGCTTTGAATGTAAACTACATTAAAATATAGGAGCTAAGCATGCGATACATACAATTTATTTAAGTGGATCTCTTACATATAAATTCCATGGCTGAAAGCCAAGGGATCCGTGCAGTTTTACACCGAAATACCCCCCCTCCACCTCCCACACATATATTTTCAGACACTTAGACCAGCTTTACTTAATATATTTTATAAAAATGCCTGTCCCACTGGGTTTTCAATCTAGGTACTGCCATCATCAAAAATCTAAGATCGCGGCAGCTGTTTGCAAGGTGTATTGACCAAAAGAGCAATGATGCGACACTACAGGACATGATAGGGCGCTGGAAGGACATAAGTAAATGGACTCTAGACCAATGACAACGTTGACAAAAGGCAGTGGATCTTGACTAAAGCTCCATGGTTTGTCAAATGTTATCATATTTTGAGTTATACATTAGGAAACGTACTCTCTACTTTTTCTCATGTATATCTTTAAAATTAAGCATATTTTGGAAAAGGGGGGGGCAAATGGGGGGAGATTTATGGTATGTTGACATAAAAAAAATTATGACAGATCAGCTTTAAGTAACAAAGGACTTTCTATATTAACATGGAAACAATTATTTTCTTTGAAAATTCTAAGGTTGTCAGACATTTTGACTTTTTTCTTTCCATCCTTTAGATTAAAGACTGCTAAAGTTTCTGGTGATTCATTTTCAACCAACCTCCCCATTTTAACTCATGTTTCTTCCCATGTGTTAAAATAATACCCAGTAACATAGTGATAGAACTGCATCCATTTCTCCACCCTGAAAACAGAAATCTCAATTAAAACCTACATTTATTCTCCAGAAAAACCACAGCTCAGACCACTAACAAATGTTTGTATAATTTGAAGCTTTACATTCTATAGCCGAATCCTTGAGGGAGCATTTGAAAGTAACACTGTATTTATATATTTAGAAAATCTATTACCACAAATAATTTTGCAAAGTTTCTTTTGTATTTAATGGGCTGTGTACAAGAAAATGTTACAACTATACTTGGAGATATTTATAGTATATAAACATATGATACAAATCATCACTAAATAGTTATTTTTCACCACAGTTTTACAAGAAGTGTCACTGAATCTTGAAATTGGTTTAGTCAGTCAGTGGAATAACATACTAAAATAGAAAATGAGACTGAAAAAAATTCTCAAGTTTTAACCTTCCAAACACCCCTCCAGCAAATCTGTAAGTAGGCAAAAACACTTTAGTGTAAATTCCTGTTGCTTGCAACAATGTTTCTCTAATAAAGCTATTCATTGAAACTGCAAACATAAATTTCATGTAATTATCTTTTAGCAGCCTGTGAGAATTGCCTCAGGGACAATTAATATATAATATATATTTAATATATAGCCTTATATACCCTTATTGCTGGGCAATTCCAGCATGAGACAACTTCTAGCCAATAGCAGATTGCTATGAACAGCACGAACTGAGGACATTAGTTTGCAATGAACACAGCAAGAGACACAAAGAAGCACTTGCGTCAGCTTAAGAGAGAGACTAACGGGTTGAACAATTGACCCCTCTGTTCCTTCAAAAAATTTACAGATGAGGGACAGATTGCAACATATTTATTTAGAGCTTTGATTTCAGCACAATCAAATAGAAGTGCATTGTTTCCTTACTTATTATTAATATTATTATTGTCATTTATATAGTGCCAACATATTCCACCACACTTTACAATTATAAAATTGGAATATTTGATAACAATAATTTACAAATGGAATATAAAAAGACAGGAGGCGAAGATGGCCCTGCTCAAACAAGCTTACGTAAAAGGACACTATAATCACCAGAACAACTACAGTTTATTGTGTTTGTTCTGGTGAGTATAATCACTCTCTTCAGGCTTTTTGCAGTAAACACTGTGTTTTCAGAGAAAATGCAGTATTTAAATTACAGCCTTGGGACACCTCCACTGGCCACTCCTCAGATGGCTGCTAGAGGTGACTCCTGGGACAGTGCCATTCCTTTCCTCGTAGAGATACATTGATTCAATGTATGATGAGATGTTGATTGACCAGGTCTGTGTTTGACTTGTGCTGGCTCTCCCCCTGATCTGCCTCCTTGACAGTCCCAGCAAATCCTATGGGAAAGCATTGTGGTCAGTGCTATGGAATTTGCTGTAGCTATATAAATAATAAAATAATAATAATTGGCTCACAGAATCACTTCAGATGATGTCAGCCAAGCAGGCAGATCAGGGACAGAGGCAGCAACTGCAGACTTGAATACAAGTAAGATTTTACTATATTTAGGGAGGCAAGGGAAGGCCGGGGGTTGGGGGCTTGATGGTGGTTTTAACACGTTAGGGTCAGGAATATTCCTGACAATAAAAAGCAGGGCCGTCTATAATGCAGGGCAAAGGGGGCAACAGCCCCAGGCCTAGTAATTCCTAGTAACTCCCAAAGCACCCATTTGTCCTCTGTCCACAACAATTTATTTTAGGATCACCGATCCTAAATTACATTGTTGCGGGCAGTGGGCCTGCACACTGAGGGGGCAGTGGCGGCGGAAGGTTGAGCCCCCTTCCTTGAGCCAGCAGGGAGATCAAAAGATCTCTCTGGCAGCTGTTACAAATGGACTCCCTGTTGGTCCAGTGTGCTGCTGTGGCTGACGCAATCCCACGCTGTTCCGGCGTACTGTGAGTGTCAGAGCACAGGCGCCGGGTTCCCAGCCTGTGCTCTGACATCATCAAAGAGTGCTGGAACCGCGAGGGAGTGCGGCAGCCCCATCAGCACACTGGACCACCAGGGCGTTCACTAGCAAGACCAGGGAGCGAACCAGCAGCACACTGGACCACCAGGGCGTTCACTAGCAAGACCAGGGAGCGAACCAGCAGCACACTGGACTACTAGGGACCCACAGGACCACCATTAAATGAATTATTGCCTCTCCTGCATGCACAGAAGGTCAGCAAGTTTGTCAAAGTCACATTAACCCTCTAACCCCTGTCTCTCTAACTCTCTAACCCTGTCTCACTAGCCCCCAGCCCTGTCTCACTAGCCCCCCAGTTCTGCCTCACTAGCCCCCATGCCCTGCCTCACTAGCCCCCTAGCCCTGTCTCACTAGCCCCCCCAGCCCTGTCTCACTAGCCCCCCAGCCCTGTCTCACTAACCATCTCCAACCCTATTACACTCGCCACCCTCCCACAATCACTCAGAAACCCCAAACCCTGTCACTCTCACTACCTAACTGAGGCATGCTCACCTACCCTCACACCTACTATAACACTTATGCAATGGATGTATGTATCTGTGTGTCACTGTGTGTAAGTACCAGTAGGTGTATCTCTGTGTATGTGCCAGTGTGTGTAGCTTTGTGTCTGTGTATTTGCATGTCTGTTGCTGTGTGTGTCTGTGTATCTGTATGTGTATCTGTGTGTGATAGTGTATACACTACACACAAATGCACGCCTGCATTCAAAAGCCAACATTCACACACACACATACTCCTGACAAGAAAATGCTTACATTCAAACACACACACATTGCTCAGTGCTGAATACAACCCTGCAAGAAAGGCCAAATTGTAGATCCCAAGCTAGCAAAGCATTGTGTACTTGTACAACAGATAGGGATCTACATTTTGGCCAAACATGTGCTATATCAGTGTATGTGTGTGTCAGTATGTCTGTCAGTGTATATGTCTGTGTGTTTTAGTAGGTCTGTCAGTATGTGTGTCTGAGTGTGTATTAGTATGTCTGTCAGTGTATGTGTGTGTGTCAGTTTGTCTGTCAGTGTTTGTGTGTGTGTGCCAGATTGCAGGCCAGGGAGGCAGGATCCAGGGGGCCCAAGCAAATGCATGCCCAGGGTTCAACCATTATTAAAGATGGCCCTGCCCTAAAGTGTTCCTTTAAGCAATGTTTAAAATTATTTCTTGAGAATAATTCCTCACTGCAATCAAGCATGGCGCCACAGATCCTCATGGCAAGCATACACATGGCACTATGGGGGTTGAGGTAATCTGCCATGGATTTTAGCTATGCTTTGATAGATTTGTTGGATGTAAACCAAAATGTATTGCTTTCTACATACATATTAAGTTGGCAATTGAGTTGTGCAAAAAAAAATCCACAAGTAACAATTCACCTTAATACCTAAGAGAAGAAGAAGAAAAATGGGTAGTTGATGGGAGATCTAGTATAGAATTGGGAGAATGATGCAGGCAGCTGGGATAGTTAGAAATGGAAGGAGAATTAAAATAAAAGTAAGATAGAGTGAGCTGAAATAGAATGTTATCTTATAAGTAATGGATCTTAATAAGTCCTTCACTTCCAAGCAGTTTGCAGAAAAACAACCCCCAGAATCTGAGTGATTTGGGTGTCCTAGAAAGTAATGTTTAAATGTAATTTTGTTTCCTTATGCCTAGAAAGCACATTATTTATTAGAAACAAAAACGTCTGACCAATTAATGAGGTTACAGATCGGAAAACAGAGTTGTAAATAAACATTTTTCAATATCGGTATACAAGAAATTTGCTCTCTCCTGAGTCCTGGTGCTCCTCCTACCTCTCCCAGTGCTCTTTCAGTGTTTCTTTCTGTGGCTCTGCTTCTTCTCCCCAACTCCTCTCTGATGGTGTCCCCCAAGGTTCAGTCCTTGGTCCCCTACTGTTCTCTATCTATACTGCCTCCCTTGGTAAACTCATTAGCTCCTTGGGCTTCCAATATCATTTCTATGTGGATGACACGCAAATCTATCTGTCCTCTCCTGATCTCTCCCTTTCCCTCTTGACTAGTGCCTCTGACTGCCTCTCTGCTATTTCTAACTGGATGGCTGCCCACTTTCTTAAACTTGACTTGACCAAAACTGAAATTCTGGTCTTTCCTTCCTCAAGTGTTGCTACTCCTATGTCTGTCTCCCTCCAAGTCAACGGTGCTACCATCAACCCCACCACACAGGTTCGCTGCCTAGGTGTTCTCTTTGACTCCGACCTTTCCTTCACACCTCATGTTCAGTCTATTGCCAAGTCCTGCCACTTCCATCTCAAAAACATTGCACGCATCCGACCTTACTTAATGCCAGGCTAAGGTGCTGGTAGATTCCACTGTCCTTTCTCGCCTTGAGAAATCCGCTTCTCAGTGGTCTTACGTGCTCCCAACTTGCACCCTTACAGTCCATAATGAATGCGGTGGCGAGGCTCATCTTCCTGTCCGCCCACACCTTCCACGCCTCACCCTCAGGGGCGTTTTAGCCGCGAGGCAAACAAGGCATTTGCCTTGGGCGGCATTTTTCAGAGGGGGCAAAAAACGCCGCTCCCCAAATGCCCAGGGCAAATGCCTTGTTAGCCTTGCAGCTAACAGACATGCCGAGCGGGCGGGCGGCGCTGAATATGACGTCATCTTCCGGCTCCCAGCCTCACTATGCGGCGCGCGAGGGAGCTGAGCAGACAGCTCAGAGGAAGAGCTCCCTCACCAGCCGCCCGCCCAGAGCCGCTCGCAGCCACTGGACCACCAGGGAGATAGAGAATCCCCCCCCCCCAGCATTCCCAAAGGTAAGGAGGGGGGTAAATAAAAATAAAAATTGTTAATATGAGTGTGTGTGTGTTTGTTAGTGTGTGTGTGTGTGTCTGACTGTGTGAGTGTGTCTGCTAGTGTGTGTCTGCTAGTGAGTTAGTGTGTGTCTGTTAGTGTGTGTCTGTTAGTGTGTATTTGTGTGTCGGACTGTGTGTGTCTGTTAGTGTGTATCTGTGTGTCTGACTGTGTGTGTCTGTCAGTGTGTGTGTGTGTGTCTGACAGTTTGTGTCTGTTATTGTGTGTGTGTCTGACTGTGTGTATGTGTGTGTCTGACTGTGTGTGTGTGTCTGCTCATCCAGTCTCCACTCCTTCAAAAACATAATTTAAAACCCACTTCTTCATAAAAGCGTATCAATTAAACTGTTAATAACTCCTGACTGATTCCTCTCTTGCAGCTGTCATTAGTCTAATACTATCCTTACCTTTTGTGTCACTTTACCCAACTCCCTCTAGCATGTAAGCTCATTGAGCAGGGCCCTCAAACCCTCTGTTCCTGTGTGTCCAACTTGACTGGTTTCAACTACATGTTTGTTCGTCCACCCATTGTAAAGCGCTGCAGAATTTGTTTTGTGCTATAAATAATAACATAATAATAATAATAATAATAATAATAATAATAATAATAATACATGGGATGAGAATTTGTAATGCTTCAGCCTTACTGGATCAGGTGAAATAGTGAGGTATGGTAGATTTCGCATGCAGAATAATGACAGTACTAAGGTATAGCAAGACAACACAGGAAGTAGAAGTGTAAGAGACCAGAGAGCAGGACTTGACTGGCATAGAGCCTGGCTGATTCAACACTACTGAAGTAGGACATAACTTTAAAAGACTGTGATGGGACTGGACTGTAATTAACCTAGTAAATGACAAACTAAGGTGAGTTTGACATGGGCTGGCTGATGTAGCGACATGATTAACAAGTGTGGTGAAAGGATAGTTGCAAAGCAAACTTTAAAAAAAAGTCCCTTTGCTTAAGAACAACATGGTATCCCACAACCCCTGAATAGGAGCCACTGTGTTTTTAAACCTGCTGGTTGACACATGCATGTATAAGTTCTTCCAGCTTTGCCATTGTGGCTGGCGATGTTTACTTTCAAAATATTTGTCCTTTGCTGTGCTGTGCAATCACGGAAGTCATGTTTCTTCTGCGTTCTGATGTACCACTCATCCCTATTTTCCTGGTGCCTCATTATGACATCATATATGACATGGAACCCTCCTATTGGTTTGTGACATCATGGCCCTCTGTAACCAATCATAACCCAGTACAAGGTCTATATACTTCCTGGTTGTCCTTGTTTCCTTGTCCTGTTGTTATTTCTGTTTACCCAAGAGTGTGTTATATGATATAATTTTTTCAATTTTCAGACCTTGACTTGTCTGACCATTCTTGATCTGGGTAACCCTGACCTTGGCTTGTCTGACCATTTTTGATCACTGTAACCCTGACCTTGACTTGTTTCTCATTTCTGTGTACCTCTATAATGCCACTGACCTCTTGTTATTGTTTGATCTGTGTCTGCTTGCAGACTTTCTGACTAAAATCTCAGTGCAATCCCTGCTACTCTAAGGACTGGTATGCATACTTCCCATGCAGATACCTAGGTTTGTCTGTTAGGGTCAGGCCAATCCTGACAATTACTGTGTAAAGGCAAATCTATTTTAAGAGAACTCTGTAGGCTCTAGTAATGTAGGTACTGTATCCTATAGCTCAGACTGATCAGGAGAAGAGGTGAACTGAGGAGCAATACTGTATTCAGGTCTCATGAAGGTATTGTCAAAGTGGCAATACTTATTGGAACACTGCAATATTGATGGAAGCTATGCTTCAGTGCACTCACCACAGACACCCAATCAGAGTTTGAGTTCCCTTGCCTTCCATCAGAAGACATGTCTTTGTCCAAAAATAAACTCCAAACTTCCTGAAAAAGTTAAATCTGATTCTTCTGCTGGATATTCCAGAAAAAATAGAGATCTTTCTTGTTCACCACTGTAAAAATGAGGTGAAGAAAGGTGCTTCACCACTTTATCTAGGGGTTTGAGCCCTATAATTATACAGCCATAATGAATCTAGTGTGGTGAAGACACCATAAAGTGATAATTCTAAAATGTAACTTTTAATAGAATGAATTAAAATATCAAACAAAGGGATCTATAAATCTAATCCAAACGTAAAACAATCTAAAGTAACAGAAAGTGAACAGTAGAAGTGGATATAAGAAATACTAGAGAAAAGGGATAGAGAAAAAGAGCAAGACAAACTGTGACAGTAAAATGTCTTGTTCTACGACAAGAAAGTATGAACTCGAACTCAGAGTCAAGTCTAGTTAGTAAAGTAAGAGAATAACTGTTAGAGCTAGAGTACC
Source organism: Pelobates cultripes (assembly GCA_933207985.1). Lineage (NCBI taxonomy): Eukaryota > Metazoa > Chordata > Amphibia > Anura > Pelobatidae > Pelobates > Pelobates cultripes. The sequence goes on along the minus strand of OW240913.1, from coordinate 211,885,956 downwards.
AATGAGTCTCTCCAAGTGGGTGGGATATCATAAATAGTTAGAATCAATTAATTACAAAAATGTATCAGGTCAGTTGAAATCATTTGATTTAACATTAGAAATGGTATGAGGGAAGGTATCTATACATTTAGACAGTTTATAGTAATGTATCAAATTTACCACTGGTCACCATTTGAATAACTTTTGCAACAATGTATAACAAAACCCTGTCAGGGGTAGCTAGCATACCAAGTAGGTTGAATATACTTCAAAATAAATACAAAGTCCTGCTGTGTAACCCACAATATACCAACACACTCTAAACACCTGTGTGCTCACCTCTCTTTGCACACAAAAACAGAAATTATACATACATAAGGAAATAGGCGGAGTATGGTTGGTTTTCAGGTATAATATTGCTGCAAAAGACAAAACAACATGGCCAAAGCCTAGTGCAATTTAGTTTAGTCTAATCAAAATAGACAAATATGTGATTCTAATGGTATGGTACTCACAAAGATGGAGGCAGTATAAGAGGCTCACCACAGGTGGGGAAGTTGGAAGGGACCCCACTCCCTTTTGTTGCTTTAGGAGTCTTCTTGTTTGCCCAGTAATTCCACTGCATGTGAATTCCAGTATCAGGAAATTCTTTATTAGTGCAAAACAAATTAATATAAAATAAAAGTTCTAAAAAAATAAATAAAAGATAAGATAAAATGGTAAATGAGTACAATATATAATATAAAATAATTGGTGAAAGCTTGCAAGACGCGTTTCGCCTATTAGAAGGCTTCTTCAGTTGCTTGTGGATCTTTTCCGGCATTCAGCTGTTCTTATATTCCTCCCTTTAATTCCTCATTATGGTCACCTGACGTCGTCAATCGTTTACGTCTTTTTCTTCTCAATGAAGTCATTTTGCTCAGTCCGTATTTGGAACGCATTCTTGCGTTCCACCGTACAAATTAACTGTATTGTCCATAACATTATTGCATATTACGTGCATGTTCAAAGAGAAAAGGAAAAGGGATAGTTGTATAAGTCCTCGGTTATTAATAAAGAAAATCTAAAAAAAAATTAAATATACGTTGAGTATAAAAAAAAACCGCAAGGCTTATGTAAGTACTTAGATAATTATGTATTGTTCTGATATATAGAACTGATTACTTTCATTATACATAAGAGCAGAGAACTTTTGTGTTAATAAAGTGTATAAGGTTACCAAAAAGTGCTTTTAAAAACTATAATAGTGCTTTTGGTGCTAAGTGAATTAGATGACATATTAACAATAACCATATGTGCATAAAGATCGTGTCCATGAAGAGGAACATATTCTCCAGTATAATTAAAAATGTATGGCATATGTAATATGCTAAAAACATATTAAAAAAAAAATTGTTGTTAAATGTGGTTAAAAAAGTTAATAAATCAATAAATCATAAATCTATAGGAAATGGCATAATTCAAAGTCTGAGTTTAGTCCATATGGTATGAGAGTGTTAAAGTTAAAAATATATTTTATCTCTTCTTTTCCCAATTTGTTAATAAAATCTCCTCCTCTCCAATCTTTTTGTACTACTTTTAAAACACAAAAAAAGAGATCTTTGGGGTTCTGATTATGGACTATTTTAAAATGTTGAGAGACGCTGTGTGTTTCAAGACCTTTCTTTATGTTGCGTATATGTTCCGCGATTCTGATGTTTAATGGACGAATTATTCTACCTATATTCAATAGGTTACAGGGACATTTCAAGGCGTAAATTACGCCTTTCGAATAGCAAGTAGCATGGTCTTTAATAACATATTCTCTTCAGATAATGTGACTAATATCGGTAAGGTGTCTTTTATGATTGTTCTACACAGAAGACAGTTGCCACAACCATAGAAACCTGAAAGGTCTTTTAAAAAAATGATTTTGTTTTTTTTGTATTTAAATGGCTTTTTACTAAAATCCTTTTTAAATTCTTAGTTACTCTAATGATAATCCTTGGTTGGGAGGGTAGGATTTTATTCAATATGGGGTCATCTTTTAAAATATGCCAATATTTTCATATTGTTTGTTGTACTTTTCTGGTATTACCGTGGTAATTACAGATAAAAGGTACATCATTAATTTTCTGTTCTGTTCTTTTTCTTATATTTAAGGAGTTGTTGTCTAGGTAAGGTTCTTACTTGTTCGTGTTTGTGAGTACCATACCATTAGAATCACATATTTGTCTATTTTGATTAGACCAAACTAAATTGCACTAGGCTTTGGCCATGTTGTTTTGTCTTTTGCAGCAATATTATACCTGAAAACCATCCATACTCCGCCTATTTCCTTATACAAGTAGGTTGAATGTTTACCCAGAGAAAATAGTATAGATAGGGGTAATTCGAACCTCCAAACCGATGTCTATGATTTCATGTATAGAATTTCAGGGAGGGTGCATGTGCCGGTTGATCCCTAAGCTTGTATAGAAATTAAAAAGAGAATTCTAATCCCTGCATATTTGACAACCGGGACATGTCCCCTCCATGTCCCAAGACCAAAGTATAAAGTAATCAAGAATTTTTAAAATAGTAATAGTATCCCAATACCCAATAACCAAATTTAGGTAGACAAATAAACAAATAATTCTGGAGTCCTGAAGAGGCCAGTAACATAGGCTAAATTTGAGTCATGAGTAGAAGGAACCCCCAACTTGAAAAACTCCAAAGTCTGCGCATTTCACCCGGCAGCCGTCGCCGGATCATCAGGAGTGCTCTGTTTCTGTTGATACTGTATGGTTGAGTCATGCAGTGAATAGAGGCTGCTAACTCCAGCTTGGTTCTGCCCGAAAGAAACAGTTCCTTAAACAACTTACTATCTGGCTAAAATACATTCCCTTCAACTAACTGTGAACGTCATATGATAAAGTTTTAACACTCTTCCTATGTACAAGGCAACAAGGCAAGTAAATTAATAGTCACCAAACGTTAAAATTATTTTCAAATAGGCTTCTGCAAAACAAGATCTCAGATTTATTTAAAACAAATGAGATACAGTACATACGTGCACATACTTTACAGCCTGTGCTGGTGGATCTAACTATTCTGACCACATTTACCTAGTTGGAAAAACATTTCCTTTAAAAGAAATACTCATGGAAATCATTATATGTATGTTACCAATCTTTGGCTATGCACGCATGCATCTAAATTAACATACATGATTACATATATTACCATCAATTAACATACATGATTACATATACTACCATCAATTAACATACATGATTAAATGGGAGTAAGATCTGGGATTAGTGTGTCTGTGGCAGAATGGAAGAAGGCAGTCTCCCATTATCTGCAGTGCTTTCAAATGGCTTTTCCACTGTGAGAATCGGAACAAATAGGTGATTTGCTGGTATCCTGTACCACAAAAATTACCCCACATATATTCAAACTCCACTACCCTGTGTTGGAGATATAATCAGGATTATCATGCCACATGTTTTGGTCTTGGCATTACTGCTTTGTACTACTGTTGTAAAATGTACAAAATGTTTAAAAAAAATTAAATTGCAATTGCTGGTGATTATCATTAGTAAATATCATCCAACAATCCAATGCTTCTTAAAGAGAATCAATGGGACACAGGATGCAATCCATCAGCAATGCTTCTCATATATAAAAATGCTCAAAGTGAGTGTGGAAAGCAACCCCACTGACCGTGTGATTAGCATCTGGGAGCTGTTAAGAAGGAGGTTTATAAATGTGCAGATTTTTTACAAAACAAGCATTAGGAAACTCCACAACATTCTCTACAGAGTAAAAACAGGGGGGTAGGTGCAGTGCTTCAGTAATACTTGACAAGGTATATGTGGAGAGAACCAGAGAAGAAATAATAGTGTAGTATTTAAAAGATGTGCACTCACACTTTCCTGGAGCTTCAATACAGCTCCAGTGTATGCGCCTGGGCGGAATAATCCCTGCCTATGGATCAAGTGCAGAGGTAATTCTTAGAATTATAGGTGTGGTATGGGGTATCCTCATAAAAAAATAAACAAATAAATATAGTATCTGGTGAAGTATGTAGAGCTATGAAGCAAGGATAGGTAAAAACTATAAAATGTACACTCATGTGTAATGAAGCCGTAAAACCTGGCTCCTCTGATAGCACTTGAAGTGGTATGATCCCCACTCAAGGATACAGGTGTAAATATAAATTATGCTAAAGTTCCGGTTTGCTCAATCCAAAGCGCTTGGGTGGTATGATCCCCACGAGATACAGCTCCAAACAATCCAACAGCATCAAAGTTAGGTCCAATTAAAAAAGTACTTTAATATTAAAAAAATAATAAAAGTAATACAATATATAATTAACTTAAATAGTGATAAAAAAAAGTTATAAACCATACACTTAACGCGTTTCTCCTTGGATAGGCTTTATTAAAAGTGATTTTTGATGTGATTGGTTTGATGTGATTTTTTTTGTGTGTGATTGTGATTCTCTACAGAGTGCAGTATTTCCCCACATGGAGGTTTGCAATAATTCATGCTTTTCCTTGCCTGGAACGTCTCAGGGTTACAGATGATTGGACTGTTAAAATCCAGTGCTATTATTCTGAAAAAGTGTGGAGCACACATATATTAATATTGTATTACTTAGCCCAAAAATTGACACCCTATGGAAGGAAAGACTGGTGAAGCAGATACAAGATGCCAACAGATACATTTTTTAATCTGAAACACTTTCATTATTTATGGTTCGTTGTTTTCTAGAATCACTATTCTAGTCTAAATATAACAATCGTGTTGTCAACTCAAAGAGTTTAGTGAACAAACCCTTTTGCAATTATCTTTGATGTGGCCACCCATACATTAAGAACCTTACAAAAAGTGTAATGTTATGGATAAAGTATTCAGTGCAAATCCACCATAACATGCAAGTTAACAAATGATCTAAAATGAGAGGAATCACTGTAACCAGGGGCGGACTGACAGGTCGGGCAGATCGGTCATGGATCGAGGGCCCGAGTCAGTCAGGGGGCCCGGCAGCACAGCCATGCTTCTGCTGTGGAGATCAGATTAGAGATCTCCACAGCAAAAGTAAGTTAAACAAAAACAAATTCAGTGAAAGGTTGCAGGGGGCCCATAATGACGCTAAGGGCCCCTGCAACCCATCACCCTGTAAATAAATCAGTGTGAGACCTGGCAGCGTACCTTACTCTCACTGCCAGGTCTCCTCTCTCTCTCTCCCTGCTCAGGGCTCCGTGTGAGGATGGGAGGTGGGGCGGGAAGTGACATCACCCCCTGCTTCCCTCTCACACGGAGCACACATACAGTGGATGGAGGGTGAGGAGAGGAGCAAGAAATGGAGGGTGAGGAGAGGAGTGAGAAAACATCAGATTGTACAGGTAAGCAGGCCCATACACACACTGCCCCCATACACACACACTGCTCCCATACACACACACTGCTCCCATACACACACACACACTGCTCCCATACACACACACACACACACACTGCCCCCCATACACACACACACACACACACTGCCCCCATACACACACACAG
>OW240913.1:211861279-211880339 GCA_933207985.1 Pelobates cultripes | reverse complement strand
TACACTGCCCACCCATATATGCACACACTGCCCACCCATGCACACACTGCCCACACACACACACACACACACACACTGCCCACCATACACACACTGCTCCCCCACCCACCTACACTGCCAACACACGCACACACACACAGCCCAAATACACACATACACTGCCCCCCATACACACATACACTGGTCACCCATACACACACACACACTGCATACACTGCCCACCCCACACACACACAGTCCCCCATACACACATTGCCCGACACACACATTGCCCCCTATACACACACTGCCCCCACACATATACACTTCCCCCCATACACACACTGCCCCCACACACACCACATACATACACACATTGCCAGACACACACATACACTTCCCCCACACACCATCCACATTCACACACTGCCCCACATACACTGCCAACACGCACACTTACACAGCCCCCCCATACACACATACACGTTGCCCCACACACACACATTCACTCACTACACCCCCCACACACTGAACCTTTCACACACACTGCAACCCTCACACATTGCACCACTCAGACACACCACTGCTCCTATGCCCTACTAGAGTCTCATATCCCAGCAGCCCCAGGTAAGCTGTCAAACGGTTCTTAAACGGTTTGACTGCTTACTTTAAAGTTATTTTTAACATTTACTTAGTCCTTAAAGGACCACTATAGGAACCCAGACCACTTCAGTTTCAGAGAACCTGCTATGTTTCACTGAGGGTTAATCCAGCCTCTAGTGGCTGTCTCACTGACAGCCGCTAGAGGCGCTTCCGCCATTCTCACTGTGAAAATCACAGTGAGAAGACGCTGGACATCCATAGGAAAGCATTGAGTAATGCTTTTCTATGGGCGGTTTGAATGCGCGCACGGCTCTTGCTGCGCATTCAAATCTGACGTCGGCAGAGGGAGGAGAGTTCCCCAGCGCCGAGGGAGCCCGGCTCAGGTGAGTGGCTGAAAAGGTTTTAACCCCTTCTGTCCAGTGGGAGGGGGGTCCTGAGGGTGGGTGGGGGGGCCTAATGACCCTATAGTGACAGGAAAATGAGTTTGTTTTTCTAGCACTATAGTGCACCTTTAATAATTTGGCTTTGAAGGGCCCCCAAACTAAATTTTGTCCGGGGGCCCAGAAGGCTGTCAGTCCGTCCCTGACTACAACCATTAACAGATTAGTTTTCAAACTGCTCTAGTGCATGCAAGCAGTACTGCTTATTCTCTTCTTTCTCATGACAGGATCCAGTAATCATTATGCTTTGGAAACCGAGTGCTCATAGCATAATACAAGCTGGCACAGGAATTGAATTTAGCTTGTCAATGCTGACTGATCTTTGGGTTAGGCATGTAACTAACAATGTGTAGTTGTTGCAGATTTGTGGACCTGATGTATGATTAGATAAATCTGTTAAATGGGTGCTGAGATATGTAACCTATTACTAGCTGATATTATTTTATTTTCTTTTGCCTTGGTAACGAGCTACCAAGAGACTATTTTACAGAAAGGAAAGCAATTAAAAAAATAACTTATTAAATGCCGTTTAAAAGTGTTACATTTTAAGTGTTTAGGTAAAAAAATACCAGGTATCACTAATTTACACCTCATTTGATGTAGGAAAGTTTTTTTCTGTGAGTGATGTGTGTGTGTGTGTGAGTGTTGTGTTTAAAAGTGAGTGGAGGAGGGTGAAAGCTGTAGGGGGGGATGCTGAGTGTGTCTGTGTGTGCTGGTTTCATTGTGCGTATGTGTGTGTAAGGGAGTCTAAAATTCAGAGGGCCCTGATGCAAGAATTGTTTTTGCCCCCTCCACCCCCATCGCAAGGATGGCCAAAAGGTAGATCTCCATCTGTCATACATCTCTCATGATACCTTGCCAGCTCGAGATCTGCCATTTGCCCATTCTTGCAGGGTTGTACTTAGCACTAAACAGTGTTTGTGTGTTTTAAATGTAAGCATGTTTTTGTATGGAGTATCTGTAGGTGAATGTAGGAGTGTATTTGTGTGTAGTGTTGTGTGTTTTTATGTACTGTTGCCATTTGAAAGTGTGTAGTGTTTGCCTTTGAACATAGCCATAAGTGTAATGTAATTTGGATAGGGGCTAGTCCTGAGTTTAAATAATATATTGGGTGCTGCTTCCATTGGGAACTGTATGTCCCGTCTGGTTTGTTTGGGGATTCTAGTAGCACTGTCTTTGGACCTGCTTGCTGGATGCTAGTCCCTGGTCCTGGGGACATATTAGTAAAGAACTAGGCCTGATAGCCTTTTTTGAAAGCAAGACAGGTAGAGGGATCAATACCTGCCTGGGAGAAGCATGATGGACAGAGTGGTCAATATTTCTCTGTGAATGTAGAGAATAATCCAAGCACTCCAAAAAGTCTTCCAGAATTAGGCAATTTATATTGGACCCAAGCACCAAAAAACAACCTTTTGACTCTAAGGTCTTTGTCAAGCGGCTAGCACCTTTTTGGTACTGGGACCGATCCAGTTAGCACCCAAGGATTCCTGGGAGGGTCTGAGTGCAGTTCCACTACCTAGTATGAATATTTGTCTGTGAGACGGAAGTGCAGGCGGGAGGTGGGGGGGGTGCTACCCACCTGATGGAGGAGGCACAGACAGATGGGCCTGCACACTGAGATCAGCTATGCCCTGATCTCAGCAGGATCTCTCTCTGAGGTGGAAGACCAACAGGCAGACCAACATGCCCAGTGGCATTTTGTCACAATCATAAACCTACAGATACACGTATTCAGATTTGATTCCACAAATTGGTGCTATTGTCTAATGATTGCCTTAGAAGACAAGGCAAAACACAGGTCAGTCCTTTAGGGTGTCCAGGATCCTGATGACTCTATGCAAAGCCAATGGGTGAAGTAAAAAATCCTGTTAGAGCAGATTAAGACACAGATTAAGTATGATGGGTATGTACCAAGAAAACGGGGCATTTTTCTTTTTTACTCAAACATGATGTTGAAATAGTAGATTGATATGTTATGAGTAGGAGTAGATGGTTACCATCCATGGTAGCCACACATATTTTGGGTAATTGAAATACAGCTGGAAGGAAAAGTCCTTATGCATGTCTGAGTTTCTGCAAGTCTGAGTTTTAAAAGACCACTTCTAGCAAACCTGAACAGTGCTCAGATCACCTACAACTGGAAAGAAAAGGCCTTATGCATGTCTGAGTTTCTGCAAGTCTGAGTTTTAAAAGACCACTTCTAGCAAACCTGGACAGTGCTCAGATCACCTACAGCTGGAAGGAAAAGGCCGTATGCATGTCTGAGTTTCTGCAAGTCTGAGTTTTAAAAGACCACTTCTAGCAAACCTGAACAGTGCTCAGATCACCTACAGCTGGAAGGAAAAGGCCTTATGCATGTCTGAGTTTCTGCAAGTCTGAGTTTTATTTTTATTTTTTTCAAATTTGACAATTTTTATTGTTTTGTCATTTCTTGATAGGATGGGGATACAGAAAAAAGAAAGGGAGGGGTGGGGAAGGGGGAAGTTGCAATTCCATAAAGAATGTGTACAAGTTAGTTGTCATAAACAATCTCTGTAATCACAGTTGCTGGAGTACATATAGTAACTGTTAAACAGTGCAAGGTAGTGGTATTCGTGCTTTGACCGTTGGTGTATATACCTTTCCCGTACCCTTGGAGTAGATGAGAGGGAGAGAACTAGGGCCTGACCTTATGCTTCAGTGGTAATGTTTGCCATAATTTCCCATGGGGGCTTGATGTGTGCTTGGGGTTGTTTGAGGGTTATTCTGGTTGCTATTCGAGTTCACCTTATGACCTCTAGTGTTGTTTGGAGTGGTCGTACTCCTTGTGATCAGTTACTTTGACCTTCAGTGGAGTATGCTTTGATAAGTATTCTGGCCTCGTGTGGGTTGAGGTCAGTCATGACGTCAGCTCACGACGGGAGGTTCCCTGTTGTGCCACTTTTGTATGTTTCCCACTTATCCCATGCTATTTCCCAGTATCTTCGGTACTGTTTGTGTGGTTTGTTGGGAGGAGTGGTTTGCCTTCTCATTGTGGTTTCAAAATGGCCCGCGTGGCTTTTTTGTTGTATGCACATGGGGATGGAGGGTATAGTTTGTGATAGCCAGTTTTGTGCTAGGGCGCCCAGGGCTACTATATTTATGTGGAAGATGAGATACCTATCTGGTTTAGGTAGCGACACTGGGATGTTGAAGAGCACATAGTGTTCTAAATTATGAGGTAGGGTGCATCCTGTACTGTGTGTGATGATTTTGGATATGTCTTTCCAGTATTGTTGCAGGTATGGGCAGGTCCACCATATGTGTGCCATTGTTCCTGTGCCTGATTTGCATCTCCAGCAGTGTGTTGGAAGAGATTGGTTATATTTGTGTAGTCGTATGGGCGTGAGGTACCATCTATATAGGAGTTTTTTGGCGAGCTCTATATGTCTTGAGCATAACGTGAAGGTTTTGGGGGTTAAGATCATACGTTCCCATTCCGGTTCAGTAAATTTTTTGTGGGTCTCTGTTTCCCACGCTTTGATAAATCTGTGTTCGTGCAGTTTGCATTTTGTGGGTAGTGTTGTATAGATAGAGGATATGACTTTCTGGGGCGGTGTGGGGCTAATATACATTTCCTCGAATGCTGTCATCTTTTGTGTCTGAGTGCTGATTGTTTTCTCCTGAATTTGTATGCGCAACCATGAGTCTAATTGGCGGTATGAATAATGTGCCACTATTGGGAGCTTATGTGAGTTCTGTAATGAGGCGAAGGTTGCTAGTCCCGTGTTGGTGATTATCTGGTGTAGAAATTGTATGCCGTGTCTTTCCCATATTCTGTAGTTAAAATCCGGGATAATGTGCGCTATTGATTTGAGTGGCATGGCTTTGGAGATGATTGAATTATTTGTTAGGAGGGGACGGGCCCCATCCCATATTTTTAGTGATAATGTTGTGGTTGGTAGGCAATCTTGCAGTTGCGGCCGGTTAAGTTTCGGTATCCACACCAAGTTGTCAGTACTAGTATTATTGGCCCATTCTGCTTCTAGGTGCTTCCATTGAGGTGCTTGTGCGCCTGGTCGTGTTTGGATAATACTGCTAAGTACGGTTGCATGGTAGTACTGTTTAAGGTTTGGCAAGTTCATACCCCCTTCTTTGAGCGGTAACTGCAGTACCTTTAGGGCTATACGTGCCCTTTTGTCATTCCAAACAAATCTGGTTATCCAGCGTTGGATTGTGGTAAAATAAGTGGCGGGTATATGAATCATAAGTGATCTGAAAAAGTATAACAACTTGGGGAGGATTATCATCTTGATCGCTACCATGCGTCCCGACCAGGATATGAATGATGTTTTCCATTCTTGTAGTTGTTTTTTTATTTCTATACTGAGTTTGCCATAATTGGCGTTAAATAATGCGGTGTGTGATTTTGTGAACCGTATACCTAGAAATGTAATGTAGTCAGTTCTCCAGTCGTATGTGTAGGTGTTTTTTAGTTTATGAGTGACCTCTGGGGGGAGTCCTTTGCAAAGAGCTTGCGTCTTAGAAATATTTAGTTTGTAATAGGACATTTTACTGTAGTTTTCTAGTATGGAGTGGAAATGTGGTAGAGAGGCTCGCGGGTCTTGTATCGTCAGTAGTACATCGTCCGCGAATAGTGTGAGTTTGTGTTCTTTGCTTTTTGTTTTGACGCCTAGGATTAATGGGTGTTGTCTAATGAGGGTCGTGAGAGGTTCTAACGCCAGGACGTATAACAGGGGTGAAAGGGGGCATCCCTGTCTGGTCCCGTTCGTGATCGCGAACGGATCCGAAAGGAACCCTGCGTTGATGAGTCTAGCGGTGGGGTTGCTATATAAAGCCTGTATTGTGTTCATGAACTCTGGTGGAAATTCGAACTTCGCTAAGGTCGCTCTGAGAAAGTCCCAATTCAGCCTATCAAAAGCCTTTTCGGCATCAAGCGACAAGAATAGGCATCCCGTTTTCCGTTTGTGTATGCTGTATAGTATGTCTAAAACTTTCCTAGTGCCGTCAGTGCCTTGCCTTCCTTTTATAAAGCCAACTTGGTCTTCGTGGACTAAGTCTGGAAGCATTGCAGCTAGTCTATTTGAGTATATTTTTGCCAGCAATTTAACATCTGTGTTAAGAAGTGAAATGGGGCGCAAGTTCTGTCCTTTGTCTGGCGGTTTCCCTGGTTTGGGCAATGTGGCTACATGGGCTATGAGCATTTCCTGTGGGATTGTCCCTGTGTGTATTATGGATTGAAAGGTTTGTTTCATGTAAGGAATGAGTGTAGGTGCGAAAGTTTTGTAGTATTGATTTGTGAATCCGTCTGGGCCCGGGGATTTCCCTGTAGGTAGTCTGGTAATTGCGTCCGTCAGTTCAGTTATCGAGATCTGTTCCGACAATTTGTGTTTTTGTTCTTCTGTCAATGTTGGCAGCGGTATCTGTTGTAGGTATCCCTCAATGTCTGTGACAGTTGGTTGATATAGGGTTTTATCTGCTTTTAGATTATAGAGGGCGTTATAAAAGGTCACTAGTTCCCTATTCATGTCTTGCGGGTTCCATAGTTTTTGGTTACCTTTTGAGAGAATGTATGGAATCTTAGAATTAGATTGCTTTTTGCGTAACATGTTGGCCAGCAATTTGCTAGCCTTGTTCCCTTTCGCATAGTGGTTCATCTTAAATTTTTTCAGAATGTATGCCGTTTTTTGGAATTGGTGGTCATTAATTTTGGTGGTGATGTTTTGGATGTCCGATAGGAGATCCTGTTTTTTTGTTTGGTAATATGTTTGGGTCGTATCTCTTAGCTGTATGAGCAGTTTCATAAGTGTTGCTCGTCTTTGCTTATTGAGATATGATGCTCTGCGGATCATCAGTCCTCGTATAACTGATTTGTGTGCTTGCCACAGGATCGGGGCCATGGTCTGGGGGTTCTCGTTAGTAGTGAAGTAGTGTTTAAGTTCTTGTTCTAGTGTGAGGGTGAAGTCTTGGTCGTGAAGCAGTGAGTTGTTTAGTCTCCATGAGCCTTTGCCTTTGTATGTGAATGCGTCAGTGAGTGTCAGTATCACTGGGGCGTGGTCCGACCATGTAATATCTCCATGTATACATTGATGCGTGTGTGGTAATCCTGTGCTGGTCATGAAAAAATGATCTATCCTAGAGTGGGTCTTGTGCACTTGGGAGTAGTAGGTGTAGTCCTTATCTCCTGGATGTAGTGTGCGCCACACATCGTATAAGTTAAATTGAATTAGCAGTTTATTAAGTTTGGCGCAGACCGGTCTAAGGGATGTCAATCTGGGTTTTTTTGCGTCTAGTGTAGTGTCCATTTCCGGGTCTAGGGTATGGTTTAGGTCTCCGCAGTATATTACTATGCCTTGTTGTACGTTGCTCACTTTAGTCAGTATTTTATGTAGGAAGTGCCATTGATTGTCGTTTGGTGCGTAGATATTAACTATGGTGAATGTGACATCATTAAGGTTGCAATTAGGATGAGGTATCTCCCATTGGTGTCTTTAACTATTTTGAGTGGTTCGAATGCCACTGATTTGTGTATTAGAATGCTAACTCCTCTAGATTTGTGGCTATGTGTGGAGTGGTATTGGTTTGGGAATTGTTTAAGGTCCAAAGAAGGAGATGTCTGCCTTTTGAAGTGAGTTTCTTGGAGGCAGATCACATCTGCGTTATGGTTTTTCAGTTCCGTGCGCAGTGTTTGGCGTTTTTGGGGGGTATTTAGACCCTTTACATTATGTGAGTATATTTTCATTATGGGGTTGGGCAGGTTGGAATTCTTCGTCTGTTGTTGAGTAGTTTAGTATAATGTTTAGTGATAGTCTGCCTCGGTATGCCAGCCATGATGTGTGCCTGGTGATGAGCGATGTGCGGACTGTTTGCTTGATATGCATAGTTTTGGGTATAGTGGGTTCTTGATCCTTCTCATGGTTTGCAACTAGGGGTAAGGATAGGTGGGGTAGAAACCTGAGTCTCGTGGAGAGCTCAACTATGTACAACAATGCCCAGATGTAGGGCTCGGTACTCCTTGGTAGTACCTGGGGTGTGGTGAGCATGTACTTTCTGCTCACGAAGGAGGCTACCTGGGCTCCTTCATTGGTTAGGTATTATCATATGCCCCGAAATTAATGCCAAACTAGTATCTTTTTTTTTTGTTTGTTTGTTTTTTTTGTTTCTAATGTGCTCTTGTGGTATGGGTATGTTCTTCTAGCAGACATCTGATTATGGGTTTGGTGCCTTATCGTACCGAGGCAAGAGGGAGTGCAAGCACCGGTTTTTCTTTTTTGTTGTTGGTTTTTTTTTGTTTTTTTTCATTTCGTAGCGCCCCGGCGTTTGCTACAGTGTGGTGGGGAAAGCTGCCACAGCTTCTTGTACTGAAAATGCTAGTACGCCTGTGCTGTGTTTAGTTTCGGGGTACTTTGGTTGGCGTGTCCCCACCCTCCCCCCGACCTCGTGCTCCGTTTGGCTCTAATATACAGTAGTAGAGTAATAATATTATTAACTTTTTTTTTTTTTCAGTTTTACAATCCTAGATAGTCACTCAGGTTGTGGTGTAGCCAGCTTTGCGTCTGCAATTTAGCTTCACATCAATTCCAGCAGGTTAGGGTCAGTAGGTTATCCATAACCCTTTTGTCTTAGGTGTGGGTTGGTGGGTGTGCTTACTCAATTAGATAGGGAATAAATCTAAGCCAGATGTGGTCTACTTTTGGCATTCGGGGTTCAAGTGTGCGTTGGCGTGCGTGTAGGTGTTGTCTGTGCAGGTGTATTTTGCGGGTTGAGGTGTCACAAAGTTAACAAAATTAACATAAACAAACATAAACAATTGGTTCATTATATACATTACCAGCCTCTACTTGTTATATCTTATTAGCAGTCCAGATTGGCTGGTATAAGTCTATTGATACTATACTTTGCGCCATTCGCGATGCAGCATGGCAGATTCTCTTGTCGGCTTGCTTGGTGTGGGTAAGTTCCATTCCTTGAGGAGCTTTTCACCATCTTCTGGCGAGGTCAATATCTTCGTCGCGCCATCTTTGGGGATGAGAAGCTTGAGGGGGTAACCCCACCGGTAGGCTATTTGGTGCTGCCTGAGGATGGTAGTGATGGGTTGGAAGGCTTTCCTCCTTCTCAGCGTCACCGCGGATAGGTCCGGGAATATCTTTATATCAGCGTATTTGCCAGGTGCGTTCTTGTTGGTTCTGCTCTGTCTTAAGATTATTTCTTTAATATGGTGGTAGTGAGCGCACAGGATGACATCCCTAGGGACTGAGGGTGGTAGGTGTGAAGGTTTGGGTATCCTGTGTACCCTATCCAAGAGGAGCATATCTGGCGGTGTGTCTGGCGAGAGCACATGGAAGAATTCGTGCACGTAGGCCTGAAGGTCCGCAGGGGCCACCGTTTCTGGTATGCCCCGCAGTCGTAGATTATTCCTCCTCGCCCTATCTTCAATATCCATGAGCTTGTTCTCCATTGTGGATACTGTGGCTTGCAGTGCGTTCACCTGGTCTATTAGGTGATTATGTGCCTCTTGTGTTTCCTCTATCCTCTCCTCCACGCGGGAGGTTCTCGCTCCCAGCTCCCCTATGTCTTTCTTCAGGCTTGATAGGCCTTTTTCCCAGCCAGCCATCATTTTGCTGGAGAACGCTCCCAGCTGTTCCAAAAGGAATTGCTTGGTGACCGGCTCCTCCATAGTCTGGTCGGCAGGGTCTGTGAAGAGGTTGCCGTCGTGTGTTTCCTCCCCGCCATCTTGTTGGTGCTGCTGGCTCGTATGTTTGTTCTGCGCAGCAGTTTGACCAAAAAAATTTTGTTTTTCGGTTTTGGAGGCTTGCCTTTTCTGTTTGGGTTGTGACATATTAGTTTTCTGCTTGCCAGGGTCGTCTATTGCGGGTATTGAGACGCCTTTATCGGAGCCCATGTGCAGGAGCTAAAGATTACACGTCCATCTTGCTCCGCCGGTAGCCACGCCCCCAAGTCTGAGTTTTAAAAGACCACTTCTAGCAAACCTGAACAGTGCTCAGATCACCTACAGCTGGAAGGAAAAGGCCTTATGCATGTCTGAGTTTCTGCAAGGTAGACTATGGAGGAAACTATCTACCCTTAATACTGGACACTATAATTGTATTGAATTTTAACCCCTTGCATATTTTTAAACTATATATCTCTAACCACCATTTCTTTGTCATTGTATCTTAACTGGACGTGCTTGCTCTTTAGTGTGTGTATATGTATGTGTGTATATATATATATATGTATATATATATATATATATATGTGTATGTGTGTGTTTGCTCATACACACATATATTCTGCAGTTTGTCTTGTCCTGCATGCTAAAGCTAGTTGCTCCCTGCCCTGCTCAACATTGGTTTTGTTAACTTAAATGTTATTCAACATCCTGCTTATCTCTAAAGATTTTCTCTGTTATTTCTTCTCCCCCCCCCCTTATTTTATTGATACCCACCCGAATGTCTTGCTTGACCAATCCTCACCTCCTCTGTGCATCTCCATTCCATAGCTTTTATTGCAGTCCTGTTTTGACCCTATCATCTCTGTCTTCCACAGTCTGAGTTTTAAAAGACCACTTCTAGCAAACCTGAACAGTGCTCAGATTCCCACCCCAAGTTCCTTACTACATTTATAGATAGCATCCCACACACAACTTTAGATAATTCCAAATAGCTGCTGCAAACACTACCCGTAATGTGCACAATCCACCTTCTTAACCCCTAACACTCACTCCTTCTCCTCCCTTATGCTCATTCTCCTTTCCTCTAATTACCTACCCATCAGAGCAATGCTCTATATTCTCCTCCTCTCCTTCTCTCTTTCTATCAAAATATCCCCTTCCACCCACTTCCCTCAACAAAACACTAACATTTACATTAATCCCTCTCTGCTACACTCTACCCTTCTCTCATCTCAAGCCCTGCACTCATTTCTCTATTCTCTCTCTCCTGCTCTAACCCAATCTCACCCTAGTCGCCGCCCATATAAAACCCACTCACACCTCCTGTCTCTATCTCTCCTCCTACTTCTGGCAGCTGGTGATGTCTCTCCCAACCCAGGGCCCCTCACCTCATCTGCTCACACTAAAGTAACCAGAAACCTTGCAAACCTCCTCCAAATACCCTGCAGTCTATCCTCCTCTACCAAAATTCAGTGTGCACTCTGGAATGCTCGCTCCATTTGTAGTAATATAAAATCTACAGCTATACATGACCTCCTCATCTCTAACTCTCTCACAATACTGGCACTCACTGAGACCTGGCTATCTCCATCCAATACCGCTACTCCTGCTTCTTTATGTTTCGGTGGTCTACAGTTCTCCCATACTCCTAGACTTGACTGTAAAGGAGGTGGTGTGGACCTATCCTCCCTGCCCCTGCCCTATCCTTTACTTCCTTTGAAGTTCACACTGTACACCTTTTTAAGCCCACTCCTTTAAGAATTGCCATCATCTATCGCCCCCCCGGTCACCCTAAACTATTCATTGAACACTTTTCCTCCTGGTTACCCCACTTTCTTTCCTCTAGCACTCCCTCTCTTATACTTGGGGACTTCAATATCCCTATCAACAAGCTCAATTGCCCTGATGCCTCTCGTCTGCTCTCTGTAACCTCCTCCTTTGGACTCACACAGATTTCTTCCTCAGCAACTCACACTGCAGGAAACACTCTTGACCTCATCTTCACCAATCTCTGTACCACCTCTGATCTCGCCACTGCTCCATTTCCTTTGTCTGACCACCATCTGCTAACATTTAACATCTGCATACCCCATACCAAAATCTCACCACCGTCCACTCTCCAACCTCGCAGAAACCTCAACTCTCTCGATCTCCAGCACTTCTCCACTAAACTCCAAACACTCCTTTTACCCATCTCAAATCACAACTGCCCTAACTCTGCAACCTCACTCTACAACTCCACTCTCTCCTCTCAACTTGACATCATGGCACCTCCTACAGTTAAACGCAGCAAGCGCCCCCAACTACAACCCTGGCACACCAAGCTGACCCGTTACCTCCAAAAATGTTCCAGAACTGCTGAACGCTGCTGGAGAAAGTCTCACTTTGCATCTGACTTTGTCCACTATAAATTTATGCTGCGCTCCTACAGCATGGCTCTTTCCTCTGCAAAAGTAAGCTACTTCAACACCCTCATAAGCACACTGTCCCACCAACCCAAACACCTGTTTCACACTTTTGATGCACTTCTTCGCCCTGTGACTCCCCCTCCTTCCACCACCTTGTCCGCCACAAACTTTGCATCTCATTTCACTGAGAAGATCTCTACAATCAGGAAAGAGATCTCTAATCTTTCTCCAGCCAGTATCAATACATCACCCACTCCCCCTGCCATCCTAAGCTCATTTGCACCTGCTACAGCACAAGAGGTTTCTGCTCTGCTCCTGTCCTCCCGCCCCACCACCTGCTCCCTCGATCCTATTCCCTCGCATCTCATCCGCACTTTGTCTCCCTCTCTTGCTCTTCCTCTAGCTAACATTTTCAATCTCTCCCTTTCCTCTGGCACATTTCCCTCTGCCTTCAAACATGCAACCGTAACCCCAATTCTGAAAAAGCCCAACCTTGATCCCAACTCCCCATCCAACTACCACCCTATCTCACTACTGCCATTTGCCTCCAAGATCCTCGAGAGAGTTGTCTACGCCAGATTAACAGACTTTCTTGAATCCAACTCTCTGCTTGACCCCCTTCAGTCTGGATTCCGCGCTGGTCACTCTGTCGAAACTGCTGTGACCAAAGTATCCAACGATTTAATTGCTGCTAAATCTCGCGGCCAATACTCTATCCTAATCCTCCTTGATCTTTCTGCCGCCTTTGACACTGTTGATCATCAACAGCTTCTTCACATTCTCCGTAACTTTGGTCTACGGGATTCTGCTCTCTCCTGGTGCTCCTCCTACCTCTCCCAGCGCTCCTTCAGTGTTTCTTTCTCTGGCTCTGCCTCTTCTCCCCAACCCCTCCCTGTCGGCGTCCCCCAAGGTTCTGTCCTCGGCCCCCTACTGTTCTCTATCTATACTGCCTCCCTTGGTAAACTCATCAGCTCTTTTGGCGTCCAATACCATTTATATGCAGATGACACGCAAATCTACCTGTCCTCCCCTGATCTCTCTCCGCCCACCTTGACTCGTGTTTCTGACTGCCTCTCTGCTATTTCCAACTGGATGGCTGCTCACTTCCTTAAACTCAACCTGTCCAAAACAGAACTTCTAGTTTTTCCTCCCTCAAGTGCTGCTACTCCTGTGTGTCGCCATCCAAGTCAACGGCGCTACTATCACCTCTACCTCCCAGGCTCGCTGCCTAGGAGTTCTTTTTGATTCTGATCTCTCTTTTACTCCCCATGTTCAATCGATAGCCAAATCCTGTCGTTTCCAACTCAAGAACATAGAACGCATCTGCCCATATCTAACGCCGGACGCGGCTAAGGTGCTGGTTCATGCTGTTGTTCTCTCTCGCCTTGACTATTGCAATCCCCCTCTCACCGGTCTTACATGTTCCCACCGCTGCAATCTATAATGAATACGGCTGCGAGGCTTATTTTCCTGTCCGGTCGCACCTCGCACGCCTCCACGCTCTGTCAGTCCCTGCATTGGCTTCCAGTTAGATATAGGGCCCAATTCAAAATTCTTGCTTACAAACCCCTACATAATGCTGCTCCAACATACCTATCCTCCCTCATACACAAGTATGTCCCGTCGAGACCCCTGCGCTCAGCCCAAGACCTACTCCTTTCCTCTGCCTGGATCCCCATCTCTGATGCTCGCCTTCAAGACTTCTCCAGGGCTGCACCTATTCTGTGGAACTCCCTTCCCTCCTCAATCAGACTTTCACCCAGCCTCCATTCCTTCAAAAAATCTTTGAAAACTCACTTCTTCATTAAAGCGTATCAATTAAACTGTCAGCAGGTTTCTCATCCCCCACCCCATGACTCCGTTCCTTCACCTGTCAAAAATGACCTACCAAGCACTCAATAAACCCTTCTGTAACAAACTATTTAATTCCCCTACTTTAACCCTTTGTGTCAATATACCCCACTCCCTCTAGAATGTAAGCTCATCGAGCAGGGCCCTCAACCCCCTCTGTTCCTGTACGTCAGTGGTCTGATCTCAATTATGTGTCTGTTAGTCCACCCATTGTACAGCGCTACGGAATTTGTTGGCGCTATATAAATAATAAAATAATAATAATAATAATAATAATAATACATGTGTTCTGGGTCATTATACAGGGAGTGCAGAATTATTAGGCAAATGAGTATTTTGACCACATCATCCTCTTTATGCATGTTGTCTTACTCCAAGCTGTATAGGCTCGAAAGCCTACTACCAATTAAGCATATTAGGTGATGTGCATCTCTGTAATGAGAAGGGGTGTGGTCTAATGACATCAACACCCTATATCAGGTGTGCATATTTATTAGGCAACTTCCTTTCCTTTGGCAAAATGGGTCAAAGAAGGACTTGACAGGCTCAGAAAAGTCAAAAATAGTGAGATATCTTGCAGAGGGATGCAGCACTCTTAAATTGCAAAGCTTCTGAAGCGTGATCATCGAACAATCAAGCGTTTCATTCAAAATAGTCAACAGGGTCGCAAGAAGCGTGTGGAAAAACCAAGGCGCAAAATAACTGCCCATGAACTGAGAAAAGTCAAGCGTGCAGCTGCCACGATGCCACTTGCCACCAGTTTGGCCATATTTCAGAGCTGCAACATCACTGGAGTGCCCAAAAGCACAAGGTGTGCAATACTCAGAGACATGGCCAAGGTAAGAAAGGCTGAAAGACGACCACCACTGAACAAGACACACAAGCTGAAACGTCAAGACTGGGCCAAGAAATATCTCAAGACTGATTTTTCTAAGGTTTTATGGACTGATGAAATGAGAGTGAGTCTTGATGGGCCAGATGGATGGGCCCGTGGCTGGATTGGTAAAGGGCAGAGAGCTCCAGTCCGACTCAGGCGCCAGCAAGGTGGAGGTGGAGTACTGGTTTGGGCTGGTATCATCAAAGATGAGCTTGTGGGGCCTTTTTGGGTTGAGGATGGAGTCAAGCTCAACTCCCAGTCCTACTGCCAGTTCCTGGAAGACACCTTCTTCAAGCAGTGGTACAGGAAGAAGTCTGCATCCTTCAAGAAAAACATGATTTTCATGCAGGACAATGCTCCATCACACGCGTCCAAGTACTCCACAGCGTGGCTGGCAAGAAAGGGTATAAAAGAAGAAAATCTAATGACATGGCCTCCTTGTTCACCTGATCTGAACCCCATTGAGAACCTGTGGTCCATCATCAAATGTGAGATTTACAAGGAGGGAAAACAGTACACCTCTCTGAACAGTGTCTGGGAGGCTGTGGTTGCTGCTGCACGCAATGTTGATGGTGAACAGATCAAAACACTGACAGAATCCATGGATGGCAGGCTTTTGAGTGTCCTTGCAAAGAAAGGTGGCTATATTGGTCACTGATTTGTTTTTGTTTTGTTTTTGAATGTCAGAAATGTATATTTGTGAATGTTGAGATGTTATATTGGTTTCACTGGTAATAATAAATAATTGAAATGGGTATATATTTGTTTTTGTTAAGTTGCCTAATAATTATGCACAGTAATAGTCACCTGCACACACAGATATCCCCCTAACATAGCTAAAACTAAAAACAAACTAAAAACTACTTCCAAAAATATTCAGCTTTGATATTAATGAGTTTTTTGGGTTCATTGAGAACATGGTTGTTGTTCAATAATAAAATTAATCCTCAAAAATACAACTTGCCTAATAATTCTGCACTCCCTGTACATAGTAATATTTTTTATAGTGCCTTCAATTTCAGTATAATGAGTATTGACATTTTTTCTTTATGATCAGCTTATACTTGGTGTTCTTTTAATATATGCTTTCTTTTCGATAATCTTTTGAAATATGTTTATATAATCTCCACCCTACATGTGCTGGTTTGATAGTGACAGGTCCATTTTTTGCAGTTGATTTTACTTTGTTATTAAATTCTTCCTTCTTTTTATTTTTCCAATTAAATGCTGATTGGCCAGGGCTGTGTTTGGCTTGTACTGGATCTGCCCCTGATCTGCCTCATTGGCAGTTTCAGACAATCTTAGGGAAAAGCATTGTGATTGGCTCAGAGAATTACTTCTGATGATGTCAGCCAAGCAGGGAGATCAGGGGCAGAGACAGCAGCTGCAGACTTGAACAAAAGTAAGATTTTTCTATATTTAGGGAGCACCAGGGAGGCTTGATGGTGGTTTTAACACTATAGGGTCAGGAATACATGTTTGTGTTCCTGTCCCTATAGTGTTCCTTTAATAATATCAATGCATGTGTTGGGGGCAAAAAATATTTTACTTCTAGTCCTCTATGTTTAAACTCTCTATTGAACTTATTTGTAATGTTTTTATTTTATTATTTAACAGTGTTTTCTTAACATATGTATATAGATATTCACTTGAAAATCACAAGATGGTTTGTCTGAAGCAAACTGTGGATTTTTATTTCTGTATCTGAAAAACCCCTATTAATTATATTAAAATTACCACTTACTGATTATGTTGATTCCTTTTTGCTTTGTATTTTATTATACTTTTTTGCTTTTTTGTGCTCATCTTGCGTCCATCAAGTTCAGCCTTCCTCACATATGTTTTTGCTGTTGATCCAAAAGAAGGCAACAAACCTAGTCTGAAGCGCTTCCAATTTTGCAACAAACTAGGAAAAAATTCCTTCTTGACCCCAAAATAGCAGTCAGATGTCTCCTTAGATCAAGCAGCTATTACCCCACTAATTAGAAATTATATCCCTGTATGTTATGTTTTTGCAAGTATTGATCCCATTGCAGTTTAAACATCTGTAATGACTCTGACAAAACTACCTCTTCAGGCAGAGAATTCCATATCCGTATTGATCTCACTGTAAAAAAACCTTTTCTTTGCCTTAGATGAAATCTCCTTTCTTCCAGCCTAAATGTGTGACCTCGTGTCCTATGTATAGCCCTGTTTATGAATAGATTTCCAGATAAAGGTTTGTACTAGCCCCGAATATATTTGTATAATGTTATCATATCCCCTTTCAGGCACCGTTTTTCCAAACTAAACAGATAAAAAAATTTTTTTAACCTTTCTTCATAACTAAAATGCTCCATTCCTTTTATCAATTTTGTAGCTCGTCTCTGCACTTTTTCTAGTGCCATGATATCTTTCTTTAGAACAGGTGCCCAAAATTGCACAGCATATTCAAGGTGTGGTCTTACCAGCGATTTATAAAGATGCAAAATTATATTTTCATCCCGAGAATTTATGCCCTTATTTATACATGATGAAACCTTACTGGCCTTAGCAACTGCAGATTGACATTGCATATTGCTGCCTAATTTGTTGTCTATAACAATTCCCAAATCCTTCTCGTGTGTGGTTATCCCTAGTTCACTACCATTTAGGGTTTAAATTGCTTGTGCATTCTTGACCCAGAAGTGCATAACTTTGCATTTCTCTACGTTAAATTTAATCTGCCATATTAGTGCCCAGTCCCCCAATCTATCCAAATCCCTCTGTAGCAAAGCAATATCCGCTCACATTTTATTACTTTACAAAGTTTTGTGTCATCTGCAAACACTGATACATGGCTTTCAATGCCTATTTCAAGATCATTTATAAATATGTTAAATAGAAGTGGTCCCAAAACAGAACCCTGAGGGACACCACTTGCCACTTTTGTCCAGCCTGAAAATTTACCATTAATGACAACTCGTTGTACTCTATCCTTAAGCCAATGTTCTACCCAAGAACAAGAATATTCATCTAGACCAATTTCTTTTAGTTTGAAGACTAACCTATTGTGAGGAACTGTATCAAATGCTTTGGCAAAATCCAAGTAGATCAAATCCACTCCAACACCCTGATCTATACTTCTTCTTACTTCTTCTTAGAATGCAATTAGGTTAGTTTGACATGACCTATGTTTCATAAAACCATGCTGATTATTGCTAATAACAAAGTTCTTCCCAATTCATTCCTGAATATTATCCCTTAATAGTCCTTCAAATATTTTCCCAGTTACAGAAGTTAAGCTCACAGGTCTATAATTTCCAGGCAAGGATTTTGAATCCTTTTTAAATATAGGAACAACATCTGCCTTTCTCCAATCCAATACCTGAAACAAAAGAATCTTAAAAAATTAGGTTCACTTATTTCCCCACTTAGCTCCTTAAGTACTCGTGGGTGAATACCGTCAGGCCCCGGAGCTTTATTTACATTAATTTTCATTAATACCTGTAGCACCTTGCCTTGCAGCAATCATTTTAGATGTAGAGAAGTAGATAGATACACTTTCAAAATTTAAGATTAAAAATTTTATTCCAACAGACAAATAGAATTTATAAGGCTAAAACCATTATTTTAAAGGGATACCCAGACCAATAAAGGGTTAAACACATTTTATTTACTTACCCGATCCCAGCGCTGATATCCCTCTGCGCTGGGTCGGTGCTCCACCTCCTCTGATGTCATCCAACAGGGGGGCTAATGCACATGTGCAGTGAGCACTGTGAGCACATTAGGCACTCCCCATAGGAATGGGAATTTTACGCTCGATGTCCGCATGCAGAGCGTAAGGAGGTCCAACGTCGTTGCCCAGCAAGCAGGAAGTGCTTCTGGTGGTTGTTGGTAGACAACCACTAGAGGCTGTCATAGTGCTGCAATGTAAACATTGCAGTTTCCTTAAAAACAGCAATGATTTACATTGCAGGACTGTGTGACAGGTACACTGTACCCAGACCAATTCAATCAGCTGAAGTGGACTGGGTGCCTATAGTGTCCCTTTAAATAAAAGTATTTGAAGCTTTATCATTCTTATTACAGAGAGTAAAACTATAACATCATGATACCGCTTATATGAAATAGGGAAGTCATCTGTTTTAAATAAGTAGCCTGATGCCATTTTAGAAATTTGCATGCAAAAGGAGACAGAGGCCCTGTAGCAAATATTACTAACATTGCAAAGATTACCTCTGCTGGTTGAGCATGGTGTAAACTATTTAAAGAATGTGACATTACA
>OW240913.1:211844625-211861179 GCA_933207985.1 Pelobates cultripes | reverse complement strand
ATATGTGTATATATATATATAAATATATATATATATATATATATATATATATATATATATATATATATATATGACATAATAATATTATCACCTATTGGGGACCCAAATCTAATTGTGTAAATAGCCATAGATTGGCACGAAAGTGCTAAAGCTTTGTACAGTAGTGTTACAGTCATAGTTGGCACTCTCTATGCAAATGGTTGATTCAGTTCATTTGACTCTCTCTACCTACTAGAAAAGGACTTGCCGTTTCCCCTCCTATTAGCTATTATTATTATTAGGTCCAACTGAACAGCCAGTGAGGTTTCCCTCTTAGATGAAAATGGACTCAGCTGTAGCTATAGCACCTCCTACTATTAGGGCTGGATTTACGTGTCACGTCCCTATAGGAACAGAATTCTAAGGCACCCATCAAAAAAGAGAACAATGGTTTAGGGCACATGGAGATTGAAGGCTTAATTGCAAAGTACTTACCCTCCTTTGTCAGCATTCTATGATAGTTTGTTGAGCTTCAGAAGCTATTATACAGTGTGCATCACTCAGTGCTGTCCCTACTCCTCCTGGAAAGCATTACCTGTATACAACGCTGCTAGTGGGCAGAAAGGTAGTGATCCCTTCCACTTTCTGTCCAACCTCATACGCAGACAATGGAGAAAATAGAGCAACACTGAGTTTAACAACCTCTATAACTGTACCTGCACGTTTGCTATTGAGCATCAGAGGTGACACAGAGAAGGCGCTGAAACCTAGAGGACATGAGTCTGTAGGTAGGTGCCAACTCTGCATAATGGGAAATCCAGCCCTGCTTGCAATTTGTTTGTGTTATTTTTGGAACATGGTAGATCACATAGCTAGGTGGTAGGTACCCTAACAAGCAAGATATCCAACTGCAATATATATATATATACACACACCACACTGGGACGTTGCTTTTTCCTTTCCCTTTACAGAAGTAACAGTAATCTCATTGATTATACCACTATGTACAAAAGCTCCTCCTTTACATTTTCCACTCTGAATATAAATAAATATTTTTATAGTTCAGCTTTGCTCCCATTAGATTTTTGATAACATTGTTGACAAGCACTTTCCTGGCTGCCTTCCCAGTTTCAGCTATGATCCAGTGATAATTACTGTTATTGCTAGCTGTATTTTTGCCTGTATTACATGGACAGTTAGTCCCTTGTTTCTTATTATAATTGTATTATTTTACTCATATGCCTCCAAGTGTAGCTTAGTGTGTAATAATATGTGCAGAGCAAGTATTACACTGTTTTGTGGTGAGATCATTTTCAGACCTGCTGTTTAATTGTGTTAATATACTTAGTAAGTTGTGCCGCTATGTACCATTATTGAAATCATGATGGCTGTGCTCATTACCAATTTTTATCTCAGATGACAATGAATTAGCTGTAAGCATTTTTGCAGTATAAGTATAATATTTTTTATATTTAAAATAACTAAATGTTACAGGAAAAATTAATGCTGTTGTAAAGAATGCAAGTTAAAGTAACAAGACAGGACTTCATATTGTGGATTAAATTAATTTGCTTGGAATGATACATTTTTAGGAATACAAGTATTCATTGCTTATGCTTAGTCATAGACCTAAGATTTTTCTAAGGTTTTATTAATCCCTAGTAACCAATAACATATTTTTCTGTATAATAACTATATTATGGTACATGTTGAACATACACACTAGACATTAAGCTGATATAGGTAGGATAATTACATATAAACAAAAACATGCTTTCTGAGGCATTTATTTAAATTTATTTCTCAAATAAAAAAAATAATTTATCATCTTCCATATCTGTTTATTGATGTATATCCGTTTTTGGATGAATAACTAGTAGAAGAAAATGTGTGTATACAACATTTAAAATATATTTCTAATTAATAGTGATAGTTAAATTCATTATAGGTGATTTTCAATGTTTTAGTCAATGGTTTAAGTTTTAAAATTTTACACCAAGGTCTTTCTTGATTCATTAATCTTTTCCAAGGAGGCACTAGTTCTCCAGCAGGAAAAGAACATGGGCTCAAGTCATATCATGATTGAGTGTCTTCTACAGAAAACATTTCTTTATGAGTTCCCCATCTAAACTTTCAGGGTCTGGTATATGACAAATGGATCCTTAACCCATTAATTGGTTCAAGGAGTATATTTGCTTGTTTAGTAAATAAATAGTGGGACACTTTACAGACTGTACATACACCTTATATATATTCATTTCTACCAGTATTTGTACATATGAAGTGACAGTATTTCAATTACTTTCTTTCAGATTGACCCCGAAGATTGGTTTCCCCTGGAGTGAAATCAGGAACATCTCCTTTAATGACAAGAAGTTTATTATCAAACCCATTGACAAGAAGGCACCTGTAAGTGTAGAGGCATTATAATTAGTAGGCTGTATTAATAAGGTGGCCTCACCCATGTGCAAGAGGATTGTGCATGGAGTTTGTAATAACATTTTGCATTCTGATGGGTTTTTGTTTCTGGATCCTTTATAATTTGATGACTTGGATATGAGAGGAGTACATTAATGTGCTATAAGACTTGTGTGCAATGCAGTCTGTTTCTGGAATTTAGAGAAAACCTGTACAGGATATATAAATATATAGCCCTGTAATGATTACAGATAAATCTAAAACAAGTGCTTATATATATATATATATATATATATAAGCACTTGTGTATATATATATATATATATATATATATATATAAGCACTTGTTTTAGATTTATCTGTAATTATTACAGAGCCATCATGTTTGAAACATGTCATATGATTTTAACATGGCTTACTCATATGTTATACATTATTGGAAAGTAGGAGTACAACAATCATACCACAACACTACAGATTTTCATTTTCATTTACAAGAATGCCCATCCTACATCTGGCCTTATATGACTTCACACTGATGACTCCTCTGATTGAGCAATAAAAATGCAAAATGAGTAAATGTGGGTAGATAGTGATTACATAAACAGTTACTAGGGTCTGAGCAACACAGTTTTAACATTAGCTACTATCCTGCATAAACTTGTTATATTAGTTTCATAATCCCTTATTCATAGACCAACTGTTTTCTTATCCATGGGATTGAACACAAAACAGGGTTCCCATACTATTTTATGTGGTTTTCCGTTGGACAACATCTCTCCCTAATGAAATTAAAGATGTCTGAAAACCCTGTTCTGTTGGAGTATATTTATCAAAGCGTCCTGAAAATTAACAATTAATGTTTTCGTCATAGTAAATCCATCCATTTATCACAGCAATTTCTATTTCAGAATACAGCCAAATGTAGATGACAGAAAACTAAAAGTGAAATAGAACTCTTTTCTGTTGAAAAAAAAGTAGATTTAAAGGTTTATGACGTTTAGGATGCAAATATAAAGAAATAAAAAATTGGCAAAAATTAGATATAAAAGTGTGAAATATTTTGATAAATCTCCCCCATACTGTCATAGAATTGAAATCAAATAATTGTGTATTTAAATGTTTAGCAACAGAAGATAAGAGATGTTTCGTGTTACGGATATTCCTTTTTGTTTTCATTACACTCTCCCGGATTGCTTCTCTCTGCTACAAACTAAAACACCTAAAATGTTTTTGGACATGTTAAATACAAGCCAGAGTGCACTTTTTAGAATCTTGTAACATCCTTCCTTGACCTTTAAATCTCTCTCGGCAGCTGACAGAGCATTAAATCAGAGACATAAGCCAATCTCATACTGTAATAGGTTTATGTTCTGCCTTTCTTTTTCAGGACTTTGTGTTCTATGCTCCTCGTCTTAGAATCAACAAGCGCATTCTGCAGCTTTGCATGGGTAACCATGAACTATACATGCGCCGTAGAAAGCCAGATACAATTGAGGTGCAACAGATGAAAGCACAGGCCAAAGAAGAGAAGCTTCAGAAACAACTGGAACGGTAAAATAAAAAAAAGCTATATAAATACATGAAATTTTTTTTTGTCCTTCTAGTATTTAATATGCAGGGATGATATGCAGGGATTGTAACAGTTTATTAGTCCTTTACTTGCATTATTAACATATTACTAACATAATTAATGCTAATATATGCATGTGTATTTCATAGTCACATCTGGTCTTATTATCAATGTTATGCAACAACTTTGAACTCTTTAAGTTGAACTCATACCACAATTTGTTTTTATTGAATGAATTGACACTTCAAAAAAAAGAAAAGAAAAGCAAATTGTCAGGGTTATTTACTAAAGTGAGAATTCAATGTAAATTTCAAATTTAGGGACAAAATACCGGAAATCAACAAGCAAGCCAGCATTGCAGTATAAAGTTGTTCATTGAGCTATAATTTGTATATTGAGCAACTGTTTAATTTTTGTAGAAATATCAGTTATAACATGACATATGTTCATGTTATATTTAATATTTCACTTCCAAATAAACTCTAATCATTACATTTTTATTGAATGATTTTGCTGTGTCTTTATCATTATGTATATATAAAAACATAGCCATTGGCTTGTAGCTAATTTGTAAAGATAAATAATTCACTTCCTCTTTGTTACTAGAACCGGGAGGCTCTAAGGATGCATAATGCTATTTTTTCCATCTTACTTAGTTATGAATTGGGATGATTGTGATTCATGTTTTTTTTTTTTTATCTGCTATGCAGACAACAGCTGGAAAGTGAGAAAAAGAGGAGAGAAGCTATTGAAAAAGAAAAAGATCAGATGATAAAAGAAAAGGAGCAACTGATGCATAGGTTACATGAATATGAAGAGCAGACAAAGAGAGCCGAACGAGGTAAACCAAGCCATAAATGTACAAAAATGTGGGGTTTATTCACTAAACCAAATATTTATTCACAAAGTTATATTTTGTGTTGGCTAAAAATCGCCAATGCTGCTCTTGTGGCCAAAATGTTGTACAAGATTTTCCTGACTTCACAATGTGTTATCTTGAGTTGGCAACCATCATCTGTGTTGAGTTAGAGACTTATTTCAGATTCGCTATTTAACCTACATTTTGCACATTGTTTGCCGTCTCAACTTAAAGGCACACTACAGTGTCAGAGATACAGACATGTATTCCTGACATTGTAGTGCAGGAATCGTTTTCTAGGTCCCTGGCTCCCCTCTTTGTGGAGATTAATGTTTGGAAACTCTCACCCTTTGTCAATTACAATGCTTGTCTAGCCCTGCCTGGTCCCGCTTTGATGGCTGAGATAATCAGTTTTGATTCCCATACAATAGCATTGGGGACTAGTGCACATACACAACAAAACACCAATCAGTATTGCTGCATAGAGTTGCATCAATGCATCTCTATATGAGGAATGTTCAGTGCCTCCAAGCAGAGCATGTAGACACTGTGCAGCACTGAGATAGGAAGCACCTCTAGTGGCAGTCTAAGTAACTGCTTATTAGAGGTGTTTTTAGGTGTGACAAAACCCCGTATTTTTTTGTCCCAGTTATTTTTCCCTGCGTTTGGTAGGTTGATCCCTGGCTCATTTAACTTCAAAGAAAACCACAAACTTAAGTGCTCTCTCTGTGTGGCTGTCGTTCGCATAACCAAACAACACGTGCACTGGAAAATGGCAGCCATCTTGTCTCCTGAAAGCAGGCATCGGTACTTGATCGTCGAGTGTCTGGAACTTCTATTCCGACACTTGACTCTGCGAACATCGATCATCTGGTTCCTAACGCCTGCTTACTTTCATGACAAGCCAGGAGAGCGCTGTTCGGTAGGATTGTTTGCACAAACCAGGCGAACAATCGCTACTTATGAACTGTTCAACATTAGGTTCATTTTGGAACTCCCGAAGGTGACCACCGATTCTATTTATGGGGGTTCCTATGTATGTTATATGTATTTTGGGGTATTTTATGCTTTATATTTTGTACCTCTAGTGCCTGGGAGATAATTAGTTTAAGCAAAGCACACTCAATTATCTCCTAGACACAGAAACACCTGGGAATGTTGTAGGAGAATTTTCCTATGTTACTGCTGGAGACCCCATGCTGGCAGTCTGTTTATATAAGTGGGCCATCTGGCCATGATAAAACATTTCTGTTTTACCCTTCATCAAGTTTCGACTAATGTTTGGGTATGCGAACGACGAAATGCTTGATTTTTCTCACGGCCTGCTTGGATTTCAGGAGAGTAAGAACCAGCATAATATGTGAATGGGCTTTAATCACTCAAGCCTCTAGCATTTCGGGAACGTGCGACCGAACGTACTTCATGAAGTACAAGGGGTTCGTTACACTAGATAGCAACCTAGTAACAACCTTTTCTCTGAAAACACTAACACTGCAAGGACATACTGGAGACACCAGAACCACTACGTTAAGCTGTTTTTAAATTAATTCCTTAGATATATAGGCAATGTGATCATATTTTATATATTAATACAAAAGTGAGGTCTGCTTTAAAATAATTTTGGACAATGCATTTTTAAAAGTGTCAGTGACAAACAGATTTTGGTGGCAAAGATTAATATTCTGTATGTATTTGTATGTATTTTTTTCCCATATGATGATCTTTTTTATGATTGATTTTATGATGATTATGCGCGTGGATGCATGATTGATTATTCTACAGTACAACAAAATCCACAGAAAGTTTATGATAAATCTTTGAATTAATAGAATATCTTGCCCTCTTTTATCAGAGTTGTCTGAGCAGATCCAAAAGGCTAGAGAACTTGAAGAGGAGAAAAGAAGAGCTCAGCTAGAGGCAGAGAGACTGGAGGCTGAACGCATTGCTGCTCTACGTGCTAAGGAAGAATTGGAAAGGCAAGCTATTGATCAAATGAAGAGTCAAGAGCAGCTGGTAGGTCACTCAAGAATGGCATTTTATGTATGGGAGAAACATAAATGTGGCAGAAAATTTTAAAAGTGGGCATGTTACCATGGGAATTAATGGAATTGGTAGGAACATTAATTTTCCCTATATTGATTCCTTCACTTTTTGCTCTCCTCTTTGCGGTTAGTGGCACTTTAATTATCTCACTTTTTTCTTTACACTATCCTCTATTATTTATCTTCTGATTTCCATTTTTTTTCACAGAATAGATTATCAAATTTCATCTCTATCCAGTACCTGATTCCAGTAATAAATCCTACTTTGTATATTCAAAATGTATCAAGCTGGGAATATAATTTATTATGTAGATTTTTTTTTTCTTCTGTAGGAATAATGAACTATGTATCCAGTATTATGTTGCCAAACACAGCTATCTTATTCAGTATCCTCTGAATAATATAATTTGCTGAAAACCACTATGACTATTTACTTTTGACTTGTGCACATCAAAAAATTTAGCTCAACTGAATCATTTAATAAAATTTTTTTTTTTTTTAAATAGAACATATTGTGTGTCACCTGAATTTTGACCATATGTCTGTTCAGCTCGGCAGAATTTCAGTACCGAAAAACTGATTTAGGAAACAAATGAGAAGAACGAAAAGAATGTGAAAATGGGCCAATCAGTATACTGCAAAATATATACATAATAAAATATTATGTATATATTTTGCAGTACATGGCTAGGACCATTTTCCAGCCATTTGGTTCAAAGATCAAGTTAGAAACATTTTTAAAAACTTAGAGGGAAAAGTGTGTGTGCGTGTGAATATATATGTGTGTGTGTGTGTGTGTATATATAAATAAAAAATAAATAAAAATTATATATATATATATATATATATATATTCCCAGAATCCTTTGCGGTTGTAACATCACTGCTGATTTGGGATTTCTGTGGGAAAAGCAAGTCTTATGGCTTGACTGGTGTGCAGATTTTTGTTTAGCATTGTATTAACTATCCACATACTTCAGGTGGAAGGGGTTTTCAATCACAATTTTTCCCCACCAAAACCTATTTGGATTTTGATTCTAAATATATATATATAAAAAATCATTTTGCTCCTGCTTCTTCCGTCCCTCTTTGGTAACTTTTCACTTCATCTGTGAATAAAATCAACATTTAATGACTGTCCCCTATCCACCAATCATCCTTATTTTTATTTTTTATTTTTTTTAGAATCACAAATTAAAATGAACATGTTCAGCAATTGTGTATTTCAGTTGGTTTTGTTGATTTAGGTACATTTCAGTTACAAGTTCAGGAAATGACCGATTCCCCAATCGGCCCAAAGTCAAATTAAATGCCTTTTGGACCAAAACAAATTTCCAAGTCTAATTTACATCTAAACCCTCCATTATAGTCTTACCTTTATAAGTATTGTGTTTGTCTACTTATACACTAGGAGATATATGAAACTCAAAAATGTGGGAATTGGATTCTGTCAAGTAGAAGTATACCTGATTCACATACTCACTAAGGGTTATTCCTGTTACTCTAAGCAATATGAGATGTCTTCTGCCTTACCCCTAGAAAACAGACATTGACATATATACTGAGTCATAGAAAATATAGAGTAAAAATGAATTAAAAATGACAGCAATGTCCCACTACAAATGCAACTTTATATCCCACCAATTGGTTAGTTACCTACTGCCATTTAATATTTGTATATCCAATACCATATTTTATGTTCTCAGCACTCCCCTTTTTTCCCCACGTATTTGAATACAAGCTTTACTCTGACAGTTCTTTCTTATATAATCGGTGAAAAAAATTTAATTACAAAAACGTATTTGTTTTAGGCAGCAGAGCTGGAAGAATATACATCTAGAATAACAATGCTTGAGCAGGCAAGGAAAGTCAAAGAGGAAGAAGTGGGTGAATGGCAACTAAGGGTAAGTTCTCTATTTTATTTTTAGTATTATTGTTAATAGATGTAGGCTGGGCCTGCTGTGTGCAGACTGCATATGAACCACTAGCAGACAACAGATAGATATATAGAGAGATAGAGATAGAGAGATAGATATATAGATCGGTTTGGTTACCTTGATTATTGCTTATAAAATAATACAATTCATGTAGGGTGAATCTGTGAAAGCATTCATTTTTAAGTTTCACTCTGATTGACTTTTGATCATTTACTACTCAGCATTCCAATGCTAAAAACAAGACAGACTTTTTCACAGTACTGTTATAAACACTTTCACTATCCTTTACAGGCCCAGGAAGCCCAGAGTGACCTACTGAGGACTAAAGAAGAGCTACATATGGTGATGGCTGCTCCACCACTGCCGCCACCACCACCAGTGTATGAGCCTGTTAGAGATTATGTCCATGAAAACCTACACGAGGATGGAATGGAATACAGCGCAGAGTTTACCAATGAATACTTCCAGGATGACCGCAAAGAAGAGGAACGCATTACTGAAGCACAGAAAAATGAACGTGTTCAGAAGCAGCTCATGGTAAGAATACATGTTAGAATTTATTTAACACATGTACAAATATTTTATGTAAGACAACTTCATCTATATAATAACACAAATTCTATGTCATCAAAATGCATTCAGTTCAATTCAAATTTTGAATTAAATCCATTAAGCCATATCTTAAATGTGAAATGATTTTCCACTTTGACAAGGTGAAAAGCAGTATATAATCTAATTGTCAAATTGGTCTGTCAGCAGAGCATGAAGGGCAGCTGCAATGGGCCACCAGAGGCCACAGCAGCTCTCATTCAGCCCAGCTTTAAAAACGTTCTCTGATTTTACATTTGTGTTTTTATGTGTGTCTACGCTCACCCCCCTTGTTAACTTGCGGGATCACAGGATGTGGGAGAGACCACTGAAGAAAGGGGAGAAAATGGGTTCCAAGAAGAAAATTGGGTGTGAGAATAAAAGGGAGCCGAGATAGAGAAAAAAAAAAAGGATGGACAAGAGAGGAAAAGGAAGCAAAAAGAGAAAGAAAGATTGTTCTGGGTAGAATTATGGGACCGATAACAAAGAGGGTCTGGGAAAGGAAAGATAGGAGGTCCAAGACACAGAGGAGATGGGTGTGTGGAAAAATAGAATTTCAAATGGAAATCAAGAATTGAGAAAGATCTTAGTAAAAAAGTGTTTTGGGGAATCTTAAAAGAGTGGGTGTGGGGCTAGTAATAATGTGGATGTGTAAGTCAGGGGAGGGTGTGTGTGGGTATTTTAGCGTTTTGAATGTGTGAATGGACAAAATGTGAAATTTTATAGTATGAGGCATATGCAGAAGCAGAGTAACAGAGGGCAATTTAAACTAAAGTTGTTTTTGACTGTAAGAGCAAATCATATGCTTAGAAATGTTTAGTAAAACCTTTGTACTTTTCTCCAATCAGGTTAGCTTTTATTTCTTGGACCTGTTTACAAATTTCAGACCACATTTTTATTATTATAAGATATAATAGAATAGGTCAGTGTGTTTTGCCTGGTTTTAAATTGATCACATATTAGAGTTTCATAAATATATTCTACCATTCTATAATTGTTATCTGTCACTCAACAGGCTCTAACAAACGAGTTGTCACAAGCAAGAGATGAAACCAAGAAGACACACAACGACATACTGCATACAGAGAACGTTAAAGTAGGCCGGGACAAGTACAAGACCCTCAGACAGATTCGGCAGGGCAATACCAAGCAAAGAATTGATGAGTTTGAATCTATGTAATGGCATTTTGAAATTGTCAGTAGAGATTGGTGGATCTAAAATGTGGATGCTTGGAAGTGTCACCAAATGGCAAATTTATATTATTGATCCTACTGGCTAGAAAAGCAGCCTTGGAAAATAAATATATATATATATATATATATATATATATATATATATATAATAAATATATATATATATATTGTCTCCGCTTTTATATTTGTGTTTAGTCTTCTACTTGAAAGCATAGTAACTTGTAACAGTCCTATGCAGAATGGGGCCAAAATGTATTACAGTTTCTATATGCAACTGCGGCACATTTTTGAACCATTCAATTATTTAAGCAAATGACTAACTAGAAATTACGTCTTCATCAGCATTAATTAGATCAAACGAATTACTAGTTGATATAATGGTGCCAAAAGGCTGGTTTCTCCTTTTTATCATGGAGTGGAAATAAAAGAACACGCTATTTGTATTTAAGGCTTGATTTTCTTTGACATTTTCAGATATTTAGATCCACATACCTGTGTACACATTTATGCCTATGGGTCATTTTTTTAATGTCCGTTTTTATTTTTTTTATTTTATTTGTAAATCGCATTGGTATTTGTTGTTGATTAAAGA
The DNA here is from genome assembly GCA_933207985.1 of Pelobates cultripes. Taxonomy (NCBI): domain Eukaryota; kingdom Metazoa; phylum Chordata; class Amphibia; order Anura; family Pelobatidae; genus Pelobates; species Pelobates cultripes. The sequence continues at coordinate 211,849,998 of OW240913.1, read as the reverse complement.
TTGATTGGGTGAATATTGTGCCATACATTTTCTGTATAATCATTTCACCACAAAATGAGAATCTGTATTTATCCACTGATAATTAGCAAGATCAAATATGTGTGTTAAAAATAGAAGGCTAAATGTAAGAAACTTGCAGATGTGTCAAATATATTATTTTTGTTAAGGACATTGTGTGCTGAAGTATATTTCCACACAGTTATTTGCTCAGATGTAACACTCTGCGTTTAAAAAAAATATATTTTTGCCTCTTAATTTGTCTTCCTTCCGTCCAGAGGTAAAAATGCTTATTTTAAATAATAATCTTCATCCAATAATTATGAAGATATAATGTGTGGCACGCAGGCTCTTCATTTCTAAAAGAAACATATTTAGTTAGGTAAAATTATTAGAATATCAGTACACCCCAGTAACAACATATCGATCTATTTCTACAGAGAAATTGGTGGTTATTTTAAAGAGGATTTCTGTTGGGAAGTTCTAAAAGTAAAACAATCAGCAGAAACATTCTATAGGTTTCCATGGTGATAGCTCTAATTTTTGATCTTTGCTTTATCTCCATACATAACCAATGTGTATATTGTGTTTGTCATGGACTTACTAAGTACCTGCATTATTATTACCATATAGATACACTTTATTTGATATTCTTTACCAGGTGCATGTTGCCTTTCTACTTTTAAGAGTATTGAATGATTCTGTGATTCTGGAAGAGGACTGGCTGTAAAATCAACAAAGAGTCGATGCTAAAGCATTTCATTTTGAAAATTCAAATATGGGACATAGAGAGTGATGTGTTTCCTTAGCACCGACAGTTAGTCCTGTAGACATTTTTTTTTTTACTTTTCTATTAAAAAAAAGACAAACATTTGGGGAACCTTTTTTCAGGAATCTCTAGTTACAGTATGTGTTATATTAGAACATAATAACAAATCAGGTCTGGAATGTAGTATTTATGTATAAATATGATCGTAAAATATACGTTTTTAATGTATTAGAGAAAAAGGGAAATAACATTTGCATTGTATATTTTTGTTAACTTTTACAGATTAAAATTAAATTGCATATGTAAAATAAATTTTACTGAAAAGATTTGTAGACTAATTTGCTGCTGCACGGTTAATTTTCTTTTTAAGTTGTGTGTTTTTCTTTTAAAACAAAATGAATATGATATGCTTCTTAATTGATTAACTTAATGTCTTTCTTTATTTTTTATTGTTTTTACTATATTGTTTCAGACTCCACAAATGAAGTGACTGTTATACTGCTCTTTTTAAAATATTATTATTATGAAAAATGTATATACATCTTCCAATGGTGGAAGTGAATACACATAAATCTAAATAATTACATTTTGCAAGCACCTGCCAGCGTTGGGCATAATGCTATAATTGTTGATGATAAAATAAACCTTTAGAAAAAAATTCAACATACAAGATTAAATATATTCTTTGTATAGATCATATTTTAACCTATTGTAATAGAAATTATTAGTAATGTTTGTTTTCTCAGATCACTGGTGGTAAGACTGTTTTGGAAAGAGTATATTCATACTGACAATGAGAAAAGCAATATAAATTGAAATTCCATAATCTTAATTGTAAATATAAATAAAATATAGAAGAAATGATGTCGCTTTAAAACAACAACGACATTAGAGTATCACTACTTTCGGGAGATACGACAATGGATGTGGTTTATAGAAGGGAGTCTAAATAAATGTAAAGCAATATCATAAATACAACGGGAGAAAAATCTGCTCTATACTTTATTTAGAGAATACAAACTAAAGAAACACTTTTCATCCCCACTGTTGATGTAGTTTAAAAATTGGCCTCTGTTGATTGCTTCTCCTGGTTTCTGGGTAATGAAAACTCTGCTCTATTTTCAGACATTGTTGCACTTGAAAAGGTATATTTCCAAGCAGGGGTGGCTGTAGACTTTGCAATGCCTTATGCGAAACTCAAATATGAGTTTGCCAGGTGCATAGCTGTAGACAATGTGATAGGAGTCTCGCGATCTCCAGAAGTCAGAGGTTACCACGGCAAGGCTCTGAGATCGCAAGACACTGCACAGTCAGCAGATCACACCCGGCAGAGCTGCAGACTGGAGGCCCCCACTTTTTGAGCAGCACCCGACAGCATACAGAACAAACTGCAAGACCCCCTCCCGATGTTGGGTCCTCACTCATGGACCAAGGACCCAACAAGTCACTCTGCCGTAAGGCTATTTAGGCAGCCACCTAAATTGCCTAATTAAAGAGCCGCTCTTCCAAGAAACCACTTAATAGGAAGTAAACTACAGGATTGCACAGAAGTCTAAAGTGTGCCACCTACCAGTGGCTTATTTGCTGGTGAGCTGAACCCAACAATGGCTGGTTGAGAAGACCTTCTCCTCTACCAGGTATGCTCTCATTGTGTCAGGATTACAGAATGATCCAGCACATAGAATTGTGTAACACAGAGGACTGATAGGTAACGTATACCGGACCTTAGAATGGCCGGACTAACGTACCACATAATAGTCAGGAATAGCCGAGGTCAAGGGATACAGAAAGAGACACAATGGTAAGGAAAAGCCAGGAGTCAGGGATGCCAGAAAACAGGGAAGTCAAAAACAATGCCAAAGTCAAATAACCAGAATAACCAAAATCAATAACGCGCTCTCGGACAACCACAAGGGAAACCACGACAGGGCACTGAACAGGATGAGAACTGTGCCTAAATACCCCTCCTCTAGATCTGATAGGCTGTAACTGGCCTTTGACCCCAAAGGCAGTTACCAGGTTCCCATTTGCATAATTGCTGCTCAGCATTAACCCTTCTGTGGATTTGGTTGCTGCTCGGCTCAACTTTTCATGTGTGGACAGTAAATCCCATTAACCATTTTTATAAGCGGATGAATACGTGACATTACCCCCCCACCGGAAGAACGCCCACCGGGCGGGCAGGACCAGGCTTGAGAGGAAATTTGACATGAAAATAGCAAATCTTGCGGCCAGCATGTATATCAGATGCGGGAACCCAAGAACAATCGGCTGGTCCATAAAATTTCCAATCCACCAAGTACTGTAAAGTGCCCCGAGAAAACCTGGAATCAATTATGGAGGAGACCTCATACTCTTCCTGTCCAAAAACAACTAAGGGAGGAGGAGGGACACTTGAAACAGTATATTTATTGCAAACAAGAGGTCTGAGAAAGGACACATGAAAGGTATTAGGAATTTTCAAGGAGGCAGCAGTACCCAGAGCAGATTGAACTTTAACCCAGGTATCACGGATGGAAGCCAGATGGTCATCCAAAGCAGGAATAGCCGTATCAAAAATAACAGCCAGTAGGACAGTAGGATGCCGGCCATTATTAACAAAAAATGGACTATGCCCAGAGGAATCATGGTCAGCATTGTTCCTAGCAAACTCGAACCAATTGTCTTGAGTGCTATTAACAAAACAACGCAAGTATAACTCCAAAGACTGGTTAGCCCTCTCAGCTGTACCGTTAGTCTGGGGGTGGTAAGAGGATGAAAAAGACAATTCAATCCCCAATTGCTTATTAAAAGCCCTCCAAAACCGAGATACAAACTGAGAACCTCTATCAGATAAAATATTGTGAGGAATGCCATGCAGACGGACAATCTCACATATAAAGATCAGTACCAGGTCTTGAGATGACGGTATTTTCTTGAGAGGAATAAAATTAGCCATTTTAGAAAAACGGTCCATAACCATGAGAATGGTGGAATAACCGTTAGAACTAGGAAGTTCAACAATGAAGTCCATAGACAAGTGGGACCATGGGACCTCAGGAATAGGAAGAGGTTGTAACAAGCCACAAGGGAGTTTATGAGGCACTTTGGAAACCTCACAAACAGAACAAGCCTGAACATATTCCTTAACATCCTTCCTGAGGGAATCCCACCAGAATGACCTCATGATAGCAGAAGTGGATTTATTAATACCGGGGCGACACATTGTCGTGAAACACCTTCATGATATTAACCCTTTCCCTCAATGGAACGAACAGTTTGTCCTGAGGTTTACCGCAGGGCTCCTGAGACTGAGCCTCCATGATGGAGCCAAGCAGTGGAGAGGACAATGAAAGGACAGTGGACTCAATGATACATTCCGGTGGAATGATATGAGACGTTTCTTGCTCTAGTATAGCCTCAGTATCAAACTGCCTGGACAAGGCGTCGGCCTTGACATTTTTAGAACCAGGTCTGTAGGTGATAAGAAAATGAAAGCGAAAAAGAAATAGAGACCATCTAGCTTGTCTAGAAGATAATCGCTTAGCATCTCCTATGTAAGCCAGGATTTTGTGATCAGTAATGATCAAAAGGGGGTCCTTGGAACCCTCTAGAAGATGTCGCCACTCCTTGAGAGTTAGAATAATGGCCAACAATTCTCTATTGCCGATATCGTAATTGCGCTCAGCAGGAGACAACTTTCTAGAAAAGTAACTACAAGGATGTAACAGAGTTTCCTGGCTCTCCCTCTGGGAGAGAACTGCCCCTACCCCTGTCTCTGAAGCATCAACCTCCAGTATGAAAGGCTTACTGGTGTCAGAATGTATCAATATGTCAGCGGAGCAAACCGCTGTTTGAGAGTTTCAAAGGCTTCAATTGCCTCCTTAGACCATATCGTACCACTAGCCTCCTTGTGTGTCATATTGATGATGGGGGCTATTACTGAAGAAAATCCCTTTATAAATATTCTGTAATAACTGGCGAAACCAATGAACCTTTGAATGGCTTTCAACCCAGTGGGTAAAGGCCACTGTAGAACAGACTCTAGTTTTTTAGGATCCATCTAAAACCCAGAGGCAGAAATATTATATCCTAAAAACTATACTTCAGACTGGTCAAAGATATATTTTTCCAATTTACAATAAAGTTGTTTTTTTAATAAGGTTTGCAGAACTTGTTTAACATGATCATGGTGAGCCTGGAGGTCAGGAGAATAAATAAGGATATCATATAGCAGATAGACCAAGACAAACGAGTAAATGTAATCCCTGAGTACATCGTTAATGAAATCTTGGAAAACCGCTGGAGCATTGCACAACCCAAATGGCATCACTAGATATTTATAGTGTCCACTTCTGGAATTAAATGCAGTCTTCCACTCGTGGTTTTCCTTGATTCTCACTAAATTGTAAGCGCTTCTAAGGTCAAGCTTAGTAAACACTTTAGCGCCCTGAAGTCTGTCAAATAATTCAGTAATAAGAGGAATGGGGTAGGCGCTCTTAATGGTGATTTTGTTCAATGCCCTGTAATCGATCCATGGGCGCAACTCACCATCCTTTTTAGATACAAAAAAGAATCCTGCACCAGCAGGCGAGGATGATTTTCGTATATGGCCTTTATTCAATGAA
>OW240913.1:211803831-211835030 GCA_933207985.1 Pelobates cultripes | reverse complement strand
TCTAGGGAGATGATTGTAGTGGGAATGCCTCTGTGTTTGACGAACCACGTTAGATCAATGGCTCGTCGTGTGTTGTCCATTGCTTGTCTATGTGGGCAGTGTTTTATGCCCAGCTAATGAGTGAAATGCCTCTGGTGAACTTAGATGGACAGATGGGAGCCACTGGTGATGTCCAGTCCCCTAGCGCTGCAGGCAATGTAAGGAAAACTGCTGATGGTGCTTCTGGGAGCAGGCTGATGAAAGTTTCTCTGATGGCTGCATTGAGCATGTCTGCAGTCACTGTTTCTTGCAGGCCTCGAATCCTGATATTGTTCCTCTTAGACCTGTTGTTTAAGTCTTCCAGGTTACGCAGTTGGTCTTGGTGGTCTGGGATGGCAAGGTCTGCAAGGCCTGCATCAAGGCCTGCTTTAATGTGTTTCGCCAGTTCAGTGGCCATGTTGGCATTAATGTCCCTGATGAGCCCTTTAAGATCCTTCTTGGTTACTGGTGCAGTGTCTCTGCCGTTACTCAGATCACTAATTTCTGAATCGTAGTCGTAGTCTGATTCTGGCGGGTCGTCTGCACGAGGCGGGCCCCTCTCTGTGCGGCTGCGGAATATTGGGGCTACGGCCAAGTCCTGCTTGGACATCCTCCCTCCGCCCATAGTTAGTGTCACGAACGCACCCTACTCCAAGAGTGTGTGTGACGTAGTTGTGGTGGTGAAAGGGTTAAAGTACACTATTTGTCTGCACTAGACCGGAAATAATGACAAAATCCCCCTTTAACACCACCCACACTTAAACATAATAATATAACTATTACTACTTTAACGCTGCCACCACCAAGACAATTTATAAATGGGGTGCCTTGGTCCCCCAGGTAAATCAATAATAAAACCCACCAAATATTACTTAGTACAATATTTAAGGAATTATAAAAATACTAACTAGTCTCTTCAGGTAACGTGATTCTTAACCAGACAAAGGCAGAACTTAATAAATGAATGTTTATTATGAGCAAAAATGAATCACAGTGCATATAAAAATATATGATAAACAAATTATTTACACCAACAACAGATAAAAACAAAAAGGATAAAATACAGAAGTCCTAATTACTCACTTAGGTTTTCAAAGTACAACTTCTGTCCAGGGGGTCTCTGGCAAGGAAAGATGGTGACTCACCCAAAATTAGATCTTGGCCCCAAGCAAGTACACCAACACCCTTCAGGATCATTAAGTCTTGCCCAGGGGTGGAGTTAAGGCGTACCTACAGAAATAATAACTGACCACCTCCTTTGTTCCAGACCACTGTCAATCCAAATGGAAGCATTTGACTCTATCTTCTTTTTTGTACCTGCCACAGAAATAATAATTGCATCTACAAATTTGTTATTATTTTCCCATTCCATAGACATGTTGCACGTCCCACCCACGATCCAATAGGACGGACATCACAATTCCTTTCCCTAGGGTCAAGTTAGGCCACTCATGTTTGGACTTGGTTAGAAGATGGCGCTTGTCACATTCCAAATATAACAAAAATGAGGCTTAATTATTATTCTGTGGGGGTAAATATGAATGTTTTTGTCCTTCCTTTGGATATGATACTAGAACAAAGCTAATGGCATTTACATATCAAAGAGATTTACTCATCACTTACAAGGTACATGCCAAATGGATGAAGAGACATTCAGACTTTTTCCAAGTGTAGAACCTCACACCTTGCAGACTTCACATCCATATAGTAAAATCCTTTTCACATTGCTATGCCATTCACACTACCCCTTCTGTCATCTGACCTCTGTGGGGGTCCCAGCTTCAAAAGATGTAACCCCTGTTGACCTCAGCAATAGCATCTCTGTAATTTGTGCCATTTACTACACAAATTACATTAAAAGATGATATTCCATAGTGTAATAATAAATTATACACCCTTGCCGTGACTGTTAGCACTTATAGAGGGTCTCTGGCAGCGGGTAAGGTAGGTACCTGGATTTTGCAGCGGCAATTGATGTTGAAAATAGCTGTTAAAGTCGCCTGACAGTGCAGAGCTCTAGTCAGACGTTTCCATCTGCACCAGAAGTCAGACGCCGCCCCCCCGCCACAAACTTTTTATGAGTAGAAAGGAGGAAAATTAACATAAAAAGAGTCATGACATCTCCCGCCCTAGGGATTATCCAGTTTTGCTGTGAGCTCCTTATAAATGTTACTAAAAGGTTATTTGTTTTCTGTTTTTTATGGGGTTTTTGTTTGCTTACACTCGATAACCATGTGCTCCTCTAAGTACCGAATTGAGGGTCAATTATCTTTTATTTTCTGACCATTACAACACAGGGCATGGTTATAAAAATGATCTCTAAATGATCTTTGCAATTCTCACAGTCTGAAATGTAATTTAAGGTTAACTGTTGAAGTCAAGACAAAACCTGGAACTGTTAGAAATAGCGTTACTATGTGTTGACTATGGGTGCCCACACCTTTACATATGCCATATTTATTAGGTTTTTTTTCAGTCTTTTAAAGGAACATTACATAACTTTATAAATAGATTCCTTTTTACTGCTGGAGTATTTCTTAACTTTGTGGTATGCCCAACTCCCTTTAAAATAAAAAGAAAAAAAATCTGTTAAACATGTCCTGGTCTTGCCATGGCAGCTACTCCTCATCTTCTAAAATCATCCTCATTAATAATCTCTGGCCAATTTAGTGTTCATAGAGAAGCATCAGAGCCCTAATGGGCATGATGGTGTATATTTAATTCAGAACAGCTCATAGTTGATGCAATTAAGCATATAATTTATTATACACTGCAAAGAATTGTGCAATAATTACATTATTAGAAAAGGTGCAACATGCAAAAAATGTGATCTAATTACTAGCATATTTACAATTTTAATGAGTCGTAGAATAACGTGTTATTCATTACAGCTTGAAAAAATGAACAAGAGATTTCCAGCATAATTCAGGACCCTCCAACAGGCCAGAATGCGACAATATCATAATGAATATCATTGAAAACCCATATTCTAAAATTCTGACCTCTTGCTCAGTCTGGAGGGTCTAAATCCTACAACTGAAGACTTAGAAAATCTAGTTACACACCACAACCTTGAATACCATAGAAATTGAATAGTACAGTAAATTATACAAAATCTCAAACAACACACGTTCACATAAATCCATTTATGACAAACACAAATATGTTTTGGATGTATCTTTATACCACTTATATATGAAGAGAACTATTATTTCTATAACATTATTTGTTTTTACTGAATTATTGTACAGTTTTTAGTCCTAAAAGTTGCGTACACCTGCACCAAGAACCCAACCAACCCTCGTTCCTTCTAACTTACTTGCAAGTTCTCCAACTGCTTGAGCTCTCACTCAATTACATCCTGATTTGCTTTACATGCTATCAGTGGCGACAGTTATCCTTTAATTGTTCCAAACATCACCCCCAAAATGTCCCTATTAACTCCCCATTTTAACCTCTAGATTGTAACCTCACATGAGATTTAGCTAAGTGCTTTGTATAGAAGAGCTTCAGTGGCTATATCTCAGCTCATCGAAAGGCCCTTTTTACCTTTTATATTGGTCTGTTTATATTCTATTGTCTGCAGAATATTTTGCTGCTTCATAAATGCCAATAATAATAATAATAATAATAATACTTTTATGACTATTATGCCCCTTGTGGTGTCCTGGTTGTATAATGTGTATTAATTTAGAAAACATTGTATTTGTCAATCCTAAATGTCTTGTGAATTAATGTCTCAAAAGAAGGCTGATGTAGAAAACATAAATACTTTAGACATGTGGGTGAATACAAAAGGCTAAGGTATTAAAGCAAGGCACCCTAAAACAACACTATTCTGCTTCTATTTCATTGTTTTAGTTTCACTTTAACAGTGCTTAAGTCGGGAGCTGTTTGGAACTGATGACTAGGCTGACACAACTGGTTGTCACTCAAGCCTAGTGATATCATTTCTGTCACAGACTCTGTCACAAAACTGATAAACTCAATTAGCAAGCCATTAGCACTCATACAAATATAGAAATGAAAAAGCTTGTTAAATTCTAGAAACAATAGCTCCTGCAGGGAAAAGAAAAATGTCATACAAATATTAAATTATTAAAATTGCTATAGGGTACATTTACTCATGTAGATGCTCACCCTTTTTTTCCATGGGCAGTAATTTAAATGCTTTATTATTCACTTGATTTTATTCACCACACATGCAAAAAAGGCAATGAGAGTTTCACTATGAGCAATAATCTGTGTCTCTCCACCTGTTCAAACCCCAAAAATGTGTATCTTCACCTGTGCAAACCCCCAGTCTGTGTCTCTCCATCTGTCCAAACCCCCATCTGTGTCTCTCCTCTTATCCAAACTCCCAGTCTGTGTCTATTCTCCTGTCCAAGCCCTCCTCTGTCTCTCTTCCTATTAAACCCCATCTGTGTCTCTCCCCCGTTAAACCCTATCTGTGTCTCTCCCCCTGCTAACCCCATCTGTGTCTTTCCCCCGGATAAACATTAATTTGTGTCTCCCCGTTAACTCCATCTGTGTCTCTTCTTCTGTGTTTCTGCCAGTGTGTATGATTTAGCTTTTTTTCCCCACTTGTTCTCCTAACCCTTACTTGCCTGATATGCAGTCTGCTGCTGGCTGGGAGATACAGGCTGAACTTGTTGTGCAGTGCTGCTTTCGGGAATTCAGTCAGTAGAGAGAGGCAGGGAGATTAGGTAACTTCCTATCCTTGCTTCTCTCCACACATAGCACACCCTATTTGCCATCGCTGGTATTGCAGAACTGAAAAACAATAACGGCATTTGCATTGCTGATATTGCGATACCAGGCAGCCTCAAATACCGGCCAGTCAGTAACCTGTTGTGACTAGAACATGGTTATTAAATAGCCAGAAATTTAGGTAAATTACTATGCATTAACAATACTATTGATGAAAGAAAAACAAATGCAATATTAAATGGACACACTACAGGCACTGTAACTCTTTTATCTGAGTTAAATGGTTATAGTGTCTGGAGTTGTCTGGAACCATACCTCCATTCAGTGTTAAAGAAGCACGCCAATGAAAAAAACATATATTTTTATCATTTTTGAAAACAATTTAGTAGATATAACCATGAAACAGAATGTATGTAGTTTTTCTGCATTTGTGAGGATATAAAAAAGAGCTTGCTAAATCTGCAGACAGCAGCTCTTTGCAAGCCCTTCTCCCTTTCTTCAAGCACAAATTGAATGGAAATATATTGATTATAGGCTTCTCATTGAAGGCAATGATTGCAGGTTTCCTAATACAGCTCATTGAGAAGGGAAAGTGTTAGGCAAGCTCTACGTTAGTGCACCTACTGTTTCCATTAAAGGGACTCTCCAGTGCCAGGAAAACATATCCGTTTACCTGGCACTGCAGGATCCTGCAGTGCCCCTCTCCCTCCCAACCCCCATCCCAGGTTGCTGAGGGGGTTAAAACCCCTTCAGTGACTTACCTGAATCCAGTGCCGATGTCCCTCAGCGCTGGTCAGGCTCCGCCCATGCTTCTCCCCCACTGACGTCAGCTGGCGGGGGAAAGCTAATGCGCATGCGCGGCAATGTCCGTGCATGCGCATTAGACCTCCCCTATAGAAAAATAATTATTCAATGCTTTCCTATGGGGATTCTGGCGATGCTGGAGGTCCTCATGCATAGCGTGAGGTCGTCCAGCGTCGTTTAAAACACTTTTCGTATTCTAAGAACACGGAGGTCCGTCTAGTGGCTGTCTGATAGATAGAGGAGGACTTAACCCTGCAAGTGTAATTATTGCAGTTTATAAAAACTACAATAATTACACTTGCAGGGTTAAGGGTGGTGGGAGTTGACACCCAGACCATTCCAATGGGCAGAAGTGGTTTGCGTGCCTGGAGTGTCCCTTTAACTCAGTGGAACAATCTGAAGTGCTTTGTGTGTGTGAGGTTTATCTTTAAACCATTTTAAAAGATTTTAATGCTAAAAAAGATTCCCCAGCAGGCCATCTGCTTGCATTCATGAGGAAGCATCCGTCTGAGCAGCAATAAATGTCTGTGATAGACTAATAGCAGTTAGCAGACACTCTCAACAATTACCCATTACTGGTATGAATTGGTGTGGTTAGAAGGAATAGTACAATCCTTCCCGTAGGGGCTGGACTGTGGGAAGCCAGGTACTCTCACTCAGTATTAAACTGCTTGTGACAGACACTTCCGCCGACGGATGCTCCTAGCACTGCTGAAGGACCATCAGCACTGCTGAAGGACCATCAGCACTGCTGAAGGACCATCAGCACTGCACTTGACACCATAGGCACTGCAGACTCCACGAACCGCCGTAGCTTGGTTGGGATCTCGCCGTCCCCTCCAAGAGAGTATAGCTGGGTCTCTCCTCCAAGAGAGTATAGCTGGGTCTGTCCTCCAAGAGAGTATAGCTGGGGCTCTCCTCCAAGAGACTATAGCTGGGGCTCTCCTCCAGGAGAGTATAGCTGTATAGCTGAAGAGAGCTCTTACAAGAGCTAGCAGTGATATAGCTGTCCCCTACAACAAGAGACAAGGCTACAAGTTGAGGGTAAGAAGATCTAGTTTATTGAGTGCAAGGGGCATTTCTTTTATACAGTTTTCCCCACAAGGTTACCACCCATGTGGACCTTGTTGGGCACCGACAACACAAACTTAACACCCAATCATTTACAGACACACAGTTAAACACTCCCATCCATTACTGTAAAATTCCTCCCCTTTGCTTGGGAGATAATTGAGTTAATTGCTGTATCAACTCAATTATCTCCAAGCGCAAAATATACTTTTTATATAAATTTTATAACTACAAAACTATACATTCAATCCCAATAAATTACATTTTCAGACCCCATACTTAGGGGACAAACATATCCAAAAATCATGCGAATTGGTCCAGTGGTTCGGGAGATAGCTGGAAGTCCCATTTTGACCGACCGCACGCACATTTTCATGCCCAAAACAGTTCCAGAGATTTGGGCCGTGTGGCCGGTCCATTCACCTTAGTTCAAATACTTGAAATTGAAATGCATGAACGGGGTTGTTCTTGCAATTAGCACTGTTAATGTGGTGTACGTATTGTCGAAAGCCCTTCGACTCTATTCGAAGTGTTGAAGTTCCAGAGAAGACAGAAGTTCAGCGCTGTTCATGCCGTCGCGTATCCAATTTCAGTTCCATGAACTTGACTACCAAACACCGCTGAACACGTTCGAATGAATTAAAATGGCCACCGCCACGTATTCGTTTGTCGAATTGCGGGCACTTCGACACTTCGGCTGCCTCCGAAGTGCCACTTCAAAAGGGCAGAATTGTAGCAATACAATTTAAAGGGCCAGAAACAGTTTCCAAAGTACAATAGCCATAAATAGAGGCTTTTAAATGGCAATAACCCCTAGGGGCCATAGTCACAAGGCAAAAGGCCGGCCATTAGTCCTCTCCAAGCACAAATGGCGAAAGGCACTTCGTCACACTGCTATTAAAATGGTTTAACACTAAATGCTGGGCCAGCGCCCGAGGACCCCATGCTTTATAATAAGTGACATGAAAGTGCCTACAGTGTTCCTTTAAATCTTCTTCTTTTGGATTGTAGAGAAGGCATTCATGGATAGAACTTACACTAGGATACTGCTTTCAGAACCTGTCCTCAAAGTACCTCCCCTGGTAACAGATTAAGTACAATTTCCTAAGCATAAGAAAAAAAATACTTGACTATATGCTTGAACTGGTGGTTCTTTGAACATGTGTGAGTAGTACAACAGTTAAATTAAGCTGCAAAATGGCTTTACAATAGACATCTCTCAGTTGGTGTCCCCCAAGGTTCAGTCCTTGGTCCCCTACTGTGCTCTATCTATACTGCCTCCCTTGGTAAACTCATTAGCTCCTTTGGCATCTAAAATAATTGCTGTCAGATTTAGAGCTCAATTTAAAATTCTGGCTCTTGCTTTCAAATCTCTACATAATGCTGCTCCCACCTATCTATCCTCCCTAATACAAAAGTATGTCCCGTCTAGGCCCTTACGCTCTGCTGAAGACTTACGTCTATCTTCTGTCCATACTCCCACCTCTGATGCTTGCCTTCAAGAATTCTCGAGGGCTGCACCGTTCCTGTGGAATTCCCTTCCCTCCTCCGTTAGATGCTCGCCCAGTCTCCACTCATTCAAAACCCACTTCTTTATAAAAGCATATCAATTAAACTGTTAATAGCTCCTGACTGATTCCTCTTTTGCAACCGTCATTAGTCTAATACTATCCTTAGCTTTTGTGTCACTTTACCCCACTCCCTCTAGCATGTAAGCTCATTGAGCAGGGCTCTCGACCCCTCTGTTCCTGTGTGTCCAACTTGTCTGGTTATAACTACATGTTATGGAATTTGTTGGCGCTATATAAATAATAACATAATAGTAATAAAAGAGGGACACTCCAGACCCTTTACTTATCTGTGTATGTGTGTGTGTGTGTATGTCCATTATTTTATTTCACAAAGAAATCAAATCGAAATTTGTACTTTCATAAATTAACCTTGTTATCCCCCACTGGCTGTCAATCAGACAACCCAATTCTATTATTTCCAGGTAGTATAGCTCAGTAGAGCTAAATTCAAGAGGCAGCAATTGCCCAGAGCACCTGCATTGACAAAGACTTCTCATTGAGTTGTATTGGGAAGTCTGTGATTGGACAGCCACAGAAAGCCTGGGCAGGGTTAGAATGGGATGGCTTGCAAAGGATTTAAATAAGATATAGGTGTTTTTAGATAAAGCCCAATGAAAAAAATGCACTGTTAAATTTAAGATTTTTTTTAAATTATATTTTATTTTTTGCTCTTGGGCAGTGGAATGTCCCTTTAAATATTTTTCTGTTTCTGCTGCCAATAGATTTTACCCACAATCCATCAGTAAACTCAATCCCTCAGAGGGACAAACAAATAACATCATGGGGATACGAGAACAAAATGGCTGCAACCAAATGTTGAGATCCGGCACAAGGAAGAAATTAAATAAATATAAATAGAGGCAATGGGGACTATATGATCATGAAGATATAAGGGGCATAAGGAAAATAAAAATAAAAAAATTGACACGGTTGCTTTTACATACTCTGTAAATGGCAATAGCAGAAACAAATTTGGACATTGTATCTTAAAGGAACTGCCACCTGAGTTGGTAATATACTAATACATTGTAAATGTGCCCATTTAATACACTTCAGGAAGCACAAAATAAGGTTGCTTTATTCTGCTTCATATGAACATCACCATGATTTCATATATCTTAAAGGAACACTTCAAGCACCATAACCACTGTAAGCAGAGTGCGGTGGTTATGGTGAAGGTCTGCCCTGGCTACCCAATCATTGTAAGAAGGTAAACTGTTTTAGAAAAGTCAGACTTTTTGCATGGGGTCATCAAAATGCCACTCCCTGCCTCCACTACCTCCACTGGAGAGCCGAAAACTTCTAAGTTGTTGATCATTCTCAGCCAATGAGAAAAGTCAGGCACTGCCAGGCCTAATATCAGACAGAGTGTACGGCTCACTGGATCACTGTCCACTGTAATACTCTCCTGGTTTATCTCAGTCTATTTTCACTTAGTCAAAGTCTCTGTAGTCTTACTGAGCATTATTAAATATAATTAGATGTCTAAACAGATTATTTATCAGAGAACAGAGCTCTTGTTGTTGCATATGAGTAAAATTAGAAATGAAAGGCTGACACGTTGGGTTGCAAAACAAGAGTCTCCTCCATCCATTCATTGGGCATGTTAAGCAACTGCTGCCATAAGCAGTGGGCTGATTGGTGAGCTTCAGAGGTATTGATGTCCCCTCCTACAATAGAGCAAAATTATGACATTTTTAGTTTAGAAATGCATTTAAAATGTTAGTCACACAAACAATGTATAAAATGCAACAACATAAAATAGTATGTAATGTGGTGACAATAAATTCTTAGAATTATTGAATGGGGTTCCTGTTTAAATGATATATTTAAATCAAACATTGAGAGATATGCAGTGGTTAGATATGGGCATTGAGAGGAGGTGGCATGCCTAAAATCTTTAACACATCACAGGAGGCTTCATATTATTATTTTCTTTACTGATCTCCCAATAGCAGCACAAGTGAACAGAACATTAACTAATCGTAAAACAGTAGAAAAATTATATAAGCCCTAACCTACAAAGGTATCTCCTCTATATTTGCTGCTCCTGGATATCAGCACAGGTCAGAGAGTCACCGTCATTTCATGGATGATATTCCAATTATTCTTTTGTATAATCTCTTTATCACTTTAATGAAATCCCTTTACATTTTAATTGTCTATATTCTATTTATTCCTTCCCATTTATTGCCCTTTACCTATATATTTTCCATTGGCTTTATCCTTTCCAAGTTCCTGTCAGGGTTGCAATTCGATTTTCTATATGTTTTTTATCTTGTTTCAGTCACTTACTCAACTTCCTTCCAGTGCCCCCCTTTCCTGTCAAACTGGGAGAATTGGTCTGTATCCTTCCCTAATCGTGGTGGCCATATTGGTTCTTGCGCATATGCAAGTTTTATGTCAGCCATTTTGTGTTTACAGGTGCGCTATGTACGCTATACCTTGTGTTTATCAAGTTGCCTTATCCTTGCTCTATATAGGTATACATTCTACTTTGTTTGGCCACATTTATAGGTTCTGAATGCAGTCCTCGTGGTTATATGTATATTGTACCTACCCATTATTCTTATAGCAGTTAAGTTATACCTACTCACCACAATTGTTACTGCTAAGGGTAACCCTCATGATGAATCTGAGGTAAGCCCCCTATCACATACTATTGAATGTGGGTTGAGCCCCCTGCGTTATGTCACTTGCCACAATACTAATATACATATTGAGGTAAGCTCCAAGGCATCATTGTATCACTCTTAAATATGGCATACTTTTTTTTTTTTTTTTTATTCTTTATTTTCATCATGCATGTGATAACATTTGGCGTGCAGGGCCACAACAGCAGCTGCATGCTTTTTCATAACATTTTAACATTGTAAGTCAAGGCAGGTTAAACAGCGCACATTTTTTTTTTTTTGATAAAAGAATAACACTTGCAATTATCGTGCTTAAGAACAATGATTAATCAGTTTGGACATGTTCAGCTTGTTAAATTTACAGTTAGTTTGGTCTCATGTAAGAATTAAGTTAAGTCCATGGCAAAGCTGTACGGTGAGGGTCTAACATGGGTGCGTATGTATTTCTCTTGTCCCCTTCTATTCTTCCCCCTATTGTGTTTTCTGATATGCATATATGTATGCCTATATTCTCCCTACAATAGAAAGTTATGGGCTAGTACTAGGGTCTTACGCATTAAACATCAGCAGGTAAGTTGTTAGAAACGTATTAGCCAGCATATTCAGCCGCTGACACCGCCAGAGTAGGCAATTTTAAAAACCCCAGGGAGATCAATAGAGGTTTTACTGATTTAGTTGAGTTATCGTGATATCGAGGGCTAGTGGTAGCTCGTGTTCCGGGTGGCTAAGTTTACAATCCTATCCGTGTTGCTCAATAGGAGCAATGCTGAGTAAACGAAACTAAAACCATAAACGCAAAAACATTACACACACAAACCGTAAGAGAGCTTTGTCCCCCGTGCTGTAGCAATTAGCCTAATGTGTTCGAAGTGTGTGGGCCTTTGGTGCTAAGTATCTTCTAGAGGCGTCTGTGTGCTTCTGCGTGCCAGAGGCCGTTTGGGGGCAGTAGTATTATGTCTGTGTCCCCTTATTACAATTCGTGTGGAGTGTGGTACTAACGTAGAGCGATAGTAAGCGTTTATGTGGCTGTTGTTAGAGTAAAGATAAAAAAAAATAATAATACAAAAAAAAAAAATAATAGAAACAATAATAAAAAGTAAGATAAGCTAAGCATTCAGTTATAAGAATAAGGTCGTGATTCGGCCAATCTAAATATGGCATACTTTTATATATCATATTATTTTTATTTAGAAAACACCAGCAAATTCCAAAGTGCTGTACAATAGGTGGACTATCAAACATGTATATGCAGCAAGACAAGCTGGACACACAGGAACAAAGGGTGTTGAAGGCACTACTTAACGAGATTAAATTCTAGAGGGAGTAAGGTGTTCTACATGGGTAAACCCCCAGAAGGCTGACACCTAACTCATATTACATCTATTTCCTAGGTGTACCTTTTTACACCTCTATACAATATTTCTGCTAACTCTGGTGCTCTTATATTGTCTGGGTGAACCACAGTTTCTCTGAATATTTATAGTACCTAGGTGAATCCCAGAGCAGTGATCTTTGGCCTTTATATTGAGTGAACCACAGGGAGCTTATGCATTTCCCCCCTTTGATGACAGCAAAGGTTCTTCACCATCTTCATTTACAGAGAGTGTTAATCCTGTTAATAACCCCTTTCTTGTCAGGCATGGTTCCCTGTCCTCCTAGAATTATTGTGTCTGCTTCCATTATTCCAGATGCTGCTCAAAGATCCATTGGGAAATCCTCATCAATTTGTCCTCCAGGACCACCTCCACTTGGTGGCTTGGACTCTTTCTGGGGAAACAGTCAGGGATTTTAGACAGTCGAAGGATTATTGCAAATGTCTAAGACTCTTTTATGGGACTCGTGGGCTACAGCAACAAGAATATGTTAAATTTTCACCTGGAATTTCTGGTTGGTGTCCAAAATGACACCTCGATCATTCTACGCCCCTTTTCCAGTGATTAAAATTTATCCTCTGAACTCTTTTGTGCGATCTGCCATGTCAACTGCACATGCTCCCATACATGGTATGCCCATTGTTTACCTTCCAGCAGGACAATGACCCCAAACACACTGCTAAAGCAACACTTGGTTTAAGGGGAGAGTTTGTAGGCACATGTGGGGCATTAAAATGTCACGTTCGACTACTCCTAAATACTCCTCTCTGGGGGACGTTGATGTGGTTTGACGTTTCTTGTGTGATTAAACAGACAATTCTGCTTTGTTCCTACACTACTCTCAGCTAAACGTACTCTTTCTTTCTTACAGTGCCTTGCAAAAGTATTCACCCCCCTTGACTTTTTACCTATTTTGGTACATTACAGTTCATTACAGTTCAATGTTTTATTAATCTGAATTTTATGTGATGGATCAGAACACAATAGTCTAAGTTGGTGAAGTGAAATGAGAAAAATATATACATAAAACTATTTTTTAGAAATAGAAAATAGAAAATTGGTACGTGCGTATGTATCACCTCCTTTGTTATGAAGCCCATAAAAATCTCTGGTGCAACCAATTACCTTCAGAAGTCACATAATTAGTTAAATGATGTCCACCTGTGTGCAATCCAAGTGTCACATGATCTGTCATTACATATGCACACCTTTTTTGAAAGGCCCCAGAGGCTGCAACACCTAAGCAAGAGGCACCACTAACCAAACGCTGTCATGAAGACCAAAGAACTCTCCAAACAAGTAAGGGACAATGTTGTTGAGAAGTACAAGTCAGGGTTAGGTTATAAAAAAATATCCAAATCTTTGATGATCCCCGGTAGGACCATCAAATCATAACCAAATGGAAATAACATGGCACAACAGCAAACCTGCCAAGAGACGGCCGCCCACCAAAACTCACGGACCGAGCAAGGAGGGGATTAATCAGAGAGGCAGCACAGAGACCTAAGGTAACCCTGGAGGAGCTGCAGAGAATCTGTACATAGGACGACAATAAGCCGTACACTCCATAGAGGCACGTTTGGCACTTCCAAAATGGCACGTTTTGAGTTTGCGAAAAGGCATGTGGGAGACTCCCAAAATGTATGGAGGAAGGTGCTCTGGTCTGATGAGACTAAAATTTAACTTTTCGACCATTCAAAGAAAATGCTATGTCTGGCGCAAACCCAACACATCACATCACCCAAAGAACACCAACCCCACAGTGAAACATGGTGGTGGCATGGTGGTGGGGATGTTTTTCAGCAGCTGGGACCAGAAAACTGGTCAGAGTTGAGGGAGAGATGGATGGAGCTAAATACAGGGATATTCTTGAGCAAAACCTGTACCACTCTGTGCGTGATTTGAGGCTAGGATGGAAGTTTACCTTCCAGCAGGACAATGACCCCAAACACACTGCTAAAGCAACACTTGGTTTAAGGGGAGAGTTTAAGGGGAAACATGTAAATGTGTTGGAATGGCGTAGTCAAAGCCCAGACGTCAATCCAATAGGAAATCTGTGGTCAGACTTAAAGATTGCTGTTTACAAGCGCAAACTTGAAGGAGCTGGAGCAGTTTTGCAAGAAAGAATGGGCAAAATCCCAGTGGTAAGATGGCAAGCTCATAGAGACTTATCCAAAGCGACCTGGAGCTGTGATTGCCGCAAAAGGTGGCTCTACAAAGTATTGACTTTAGGGGGGTAAATAGTTATGCACATTTACTTTTTTTGTTATTTGGTCCTATTTGTTGTTTGCTTCACAATAAAAAAAAAATCTTCAAAGTTGTGGGCATGTTCTGTAAATGAAATGATGCAATCCTCAAACAATCGATGTTAATTCCAGGCTGTGAGGCAACAAAACACGAAAAATGCCAAGGGGAGTGAATACTTTTGCAAAGCACTGTATGCCTTGTTTCTTCCTATTGTGCGTTGAACATTCACAATTTCTCTTTGCACTAAATCAAATTCGATTTATCTTTCTTATCCATTTTTTAACTAATGCTTCTAAGTTGTGTGTTTCCTCGCTTCAGCAATAAATAGATTTTATTTCTCCTCTTCTCTCGTCTCGTTCAATTAAACTCCTAATTTCAAAAGTGTGCCCTTTTAAACCAGTTTCTATGACCACTTTGTCTCAGTGGGGATGCTGGAATTTCTGTCTAGCTGGTGTTGACTCTTAATTTGGAGCACATTTTGTTCAGGGTGAAGCGGTTTCTCGAACTTTATTATTGGGAGCATCTCTTGCAGATATGCGTTCAGCCAGCTGGTCGTGTCTCTCTCTCTTTTAACAGAGTGTCAAACTAGCAAATATGAAACCTCCTGTAATGTTAAGATTGCAGATCATGCTAGCGTTAGTGTACCTATAATCAACCTATACCTGAGCGGGGACTAAACTGGAGAGCAAGCTACTGAGCTTCTGTCTGTTCTAAGATTTCTCATATTATTTGCTCTTGTTGCCTTCCTTTGGCCTTGTTTCTTTTTGATCAGATTTGCCTTCTGTTCCGGTTCTTTTGCATAGTTCAGAGTTCAACTCTCAACTCAGAATTCAGAGTTATCCCATTCCTCTTTTAACGTATGTTCCGGTTCTTTTGCATAGTTCAGAGTTCAACTCTCAACTCAGAATTCAGAGTTATCCCATTCCTCTTTTAACGTATGTTTTACTTTTTCTTTAGACTTTTTATGTTTATGTTCATTCATGATCAAAGAAAAAGGAGGTGATTTTGTGGGTTAGGGCATCAAATACTTATTTCACTCATTGATGTGCAAATCAATTAACTTTTTTGACATGCATTTGTCTGGATTTTGTGTTTTTCTTTTGTTATTCTGTCTCTCACTGTTAACATACACCTACCATTAAAATTATAGACTGATCATTTCTTTGTCAGTGGGCAAACGTTCAAAATCAGCAGGGGATCAAATACTTTTTCCCCTCACTGTATATTGCCTTTCTACTGTTTATGATTGTTCTGTTCACCTGCTGATATTGGGAATGCAGTAAAGAATGATTAGCAAATATTTGTCTCATTATTAAAATTAAGATTATATGTACACTAAAACTAGCATAATCTGTGATTTCGATGTACTCTGGGACCTCTTGTCTGTTGTGAGGGATAAATGTGTATCCGGATAAGAAAAACATAGTGTGCTCCCTCAAAACCTGAACAGTGTATACCTATACACAACAGATTTTTATGTTTAACCCCTTAACGACCTAGGACGGTTCAGGACCGTCATCAGCATTTTTTCGTTGCCGACCGGTGACGGTCCTGAACCGTCCTAACGGTCAGATGTACTTACCCGATCGCCGTCGTTCCCCCGGTGTGGGAGACTCCCGGTGTGGGGAAACTGCCTGCAGCCCAGACAGTGTCCCCATGGCGGATTAGGAACCCTGGGGCCATGTGATCGCTCAACAGAGCGATCACATGGTCACAATAGGTGTCCTACTGTCTGCCTGTGCTGACAGGCAGTCTCCCTGCTAGTGTAAAATAAAAAATAAAAATACCTGTTTATGTTAATACAAAAAAAAAATTATATATGTGTGTGTATAAATATGATATATAGATATATATAAAATGTCATACTAAGTGTATTTTTATATTAATATGTACTTATATTAATATAAAGATACACTTATAATTAAAGTACACACGTATATATATAATGTATATAATAACTATATATATTGTATATATATATGTTATTATTATAAAGTACAAATAATAAGTAAATTAAATTTAAAAAATTAATAATAATTTTTTTTTAAATTATATATCTATATGACATTTTAAACTAACTGTATTTTGATATTAAAATATATATATATTTATATCAAAATACACTTAGAATGAAATTGTATATATATATATATATGTATATATAAATAAATAAAAATTATACGAAATATACAAATGTCCATATACAAAATTACATAAATAATTATATAAATATACACGTAGACTTCAAATATATAAATATGCATATATATTTAAATTCTACGTGCGTATTTATGTAATATTTTTACATAATTAAGTAATTTTATTAATTGCAATTTGAGGGACCTGCCAGCCAACCCAGGCCGAAAGTCCAGAGAATTTAATTTGCTGGCACTGTATTTTACCCTGTAACTTTCTATGACACCCTAAAACCTGTACATGGGGGGTACCGTTTTACTCAAGAGACTTTGCTGAACACAAATATTTGTGATTCAAAACAGTAAAACATATCACAGCGATGATATTGTCAGTGAAAGTGACTTTTTTCGCATTTTACACACACAAACAGCACTTTTACTGATGATATAATTGTTGTGATACATTTTCCTGTTTTGAAACACTAATATTTGTGTTCAGCAAAGTCTCCCAAGTATAACAGTACACCCCATGTACAGATTTTATAGCGTTTTTGAAAGTTACAGGGTCAAATATATGGGTCAAATATTTTTACACTGAAAATGGCTAGGTTGGTTACGTTGCCTTTGAGAGCGTATGGTAGCCCAGGAATAAGAATTACCCCCATGATGGCATACCATTTGCAAAAGAAGACAACCCAAGGTATTACAAATGGGGTATGTCCAGTCTTTTTAATAGCCACTTAGTCACAAACACTGACAAAAATTAATGTTCAATTTAGTTTTTTACTTTTTTCACACACAAACAAATATGAACGCTAACTTTGTGTTTGCCAGTGTTTGCAACTAGGTGGCTACTAAAAAAGACTGGACATACCCCATATTGAATACCCTGGGTTGTCTACTTAAAGAAAAATATGTACATGTGGGGTGTTATTCAGAGATTTATGACAGATAATAGTGTTACAATGTCACTATTGATACATTTGAAAAAATTTATGTTTTGAAATCGCAATATCCTACTTGTACCCCTATAACTTGTAGAAAAAAGCACTTAAACACGGGGTATTTTAAAACTCATGCCAAATATTTGAATTTATTTAGCAGTTTTTTTTCATTCGCTTTTGTAGATGAGTAAAGGATTTTTCAAGTAAAAGTCAAAAAACATGTTTTTTTTCAATTTTTCATCATTTTTTTTATTTTTTTTAAATTAAATTACATGAGATTATATAAATTATGGTATGTAAAGAAAGCCTTTTTTGTCCTGAAAAAAACCAATATATAATTTGTATAGGAATAGTAAATGAGAAAGCGGAAAATTACAGCTAAACACAAACACCACAAAAGTGTAAAAAGAGGCCTGGGCGCAAATGTACAACATCGCAAAAACAGTCCAGTCCTTAAGGGGTTAAACTTTTTTTGATAATGTTGTGATGTTATTGTGTGTGATATTTGTGACACTTGCATAGATAAGCTTTGTGTATGGACAGCAATTGTCATACTCTGCCACTCAAATACTTCTTATGGCAAAGCAATGGGTCGACCTCGCGTAAGTGGTGCAATTTTGAGCACCTGTTTAAAAAAGGATGTTATAAAACTAGATAGAGTGCAGATGTGGGCTGAAAATAATAATAAAAGAAATAGATTTTAGAAGATTTTAGAAGGCAAGCTAGAACAATTGAATATGTTTACTCTAGGAAGCAAGTTACTTAGAGGCAACATGATTTTTATAGGGCAAATAGAAACAGCTCTCTGGTAAGCTGACGATTAATAGGAATGTACAAAAGGACAACATGTCAATCATTTTGACTAGAAGAACAATTCTATTATGGCAGAGTTGTTTACAGTAAGAACAATAAAAGTATGGAATTCTCTTCCTTGAGAGGTTGTTTTATAAGAATCATTACAGATTTTTAGACAATACATAGATAAGGGATAGACAACCTTCTGCACTCGAGATATTTTAGACTACATCTTCCCTGATCTTACTCCAGAGTTATGAGAGATGTAGTCCACAAGATCTGGAGTACCAAAGTATTTTTTTTAACAGAATATTTAAGTAGTAGTAAAATTTTGAGCAACTGCTTCCTGATGCCAATCTGTTGTCAACAACGAATTTGTGGCAAATTTAGAAATTGTAGCTAATTGGGTTTTTCTCCATCTTTTGGATCAACAGCAACAATACAGATATGTAAAATGCTGAATTCCATGGACTTTAATCCTTTTCAGCCAATATTATTAACAGAGTTATTCATTAAAGTGAGAATTGAAAGTCAGATATTACTTTAGTAAATAGCCCCATATGTTATTATATAACTATGTGCAGTGGCGTACACACAACCCATGGGGCCCCTGTGCGAAAACTGATCCGTGCCCCCCCCCCCGTGCGCTTACTCTGCGCGGTATGGGGCCGCAACACATGGCAGCGGGCACCTGGTCGTAGGGCTGCGACACCTGTGACCGCGGTATGTACGCCAGTGCATGCAGATACACATACACTTAAAGGACCACTACAGACACCCAGATCACATCAGCTCAATTAAGTGGTCTGGGTGCCAGGTCCCTCTAGTTTTAACCCCGCAACTGAAAACATAGCAGTTTCCGAGAAACTCTCATTGACAGCCGCTAGAGCAGCTTCTGCGATATTCACTGTGAAAATCACAGTGAGAAGACGCTGAACGTCCATAGGAAAGCATTGAGTAATGCTTTCCTATGGGCAGTTTGAATGCGCACGCAGCTCTTGTCAAGCATGCGCATTCGGAGCTGAGAGGCGGATCGGGCGGAGAGATACCCAGCGCCAAGGGAGTCCGGCGCTGGAGAAAGGTAAGTGCTTAAGACACACACACTCTCACAAACAGACGCATACACACTAGCTAACAGACACACACATTTACTGACAGACACACACTAAGTGACAGACATACATACACACACACTCACTGACAGACACACACTCACTCACTTACAAAACACACACTCACTAAAAGACGCACACAAAGTAACACACTCAGTAACAGACATACACAGTAACACACTAACTGACACACTCTAACACTAACACACACACTCTGACACTATCACACACACACTCTAACACACACACACTCTCTAACACACACACTAACACCAACACACACTAACACACACACACACTAACACACACACGCTAACACTAACAAACACAGACTCTAACACACACACATACTCTAACACACTAACACACACACACACACACTCTAACACACACATACACACTCTAACACACACACACTGACACACACACACACACTAACACACACTCTAAAACATACACACACTCTAACACACACACACACACATTAACACACACTCACACACTCGCACACACACATATATTTTTTTTTAAATTTAATCCCCCCAGCCTCCCTACCTTTGGGAGCGCTGAGGGGATTCCCTGGGGTCCAGTGGTGTCACCCGGTGGGCAGGCTGGCGGGCACACGAGGGAGCACTCTCCCCTGAGTGCTTTCTGTTCAGCTCCTTTGCGCACCGCGTACTGATGCCGGGGCTGGAAGATGACGTCATCTTCCGGCTCCAGCATCAGTGTGGCGCGTGAGGGAGCTGAAGAGGGAGCACTTGGGGGAGAGTGCTCCCAGGCCTGCCCGCCAGCCCGCCCGCCCGCCCGCCCGCCGAGTGACACCAGGGCCAGCCTCAGTGGCCCCCAGGAGAAGAGGCTGGCCACACTGGCATATATACCGGGTCACAGGGTGGCTGGGCCCGGTCGCAGTCGTGACCCCGGTATGTATGCCACTGACTATGTAGATTCACCACAGGGAACCAGCTAAGCATAAATAGAGTGCATGTGACTACAAAAAGGAAAATATAGTTAAAAATAACAGAGAAGCTGGATGTACCTGAAGCAAAACACAATAAACAAATAAGGAGAAAAACAAAAAACCTTAAGAAACACAATTAGACCTGCCCCCGGTAGTTATCTAAAAGGATGTGAAAATTATGCGTAATCATATCAACTGAGACCCCTTTAAAAGGAAACAGGAGATAGTGTAGGTCTACGAGAATCAGGACCACTGACATGAAACAGGTCACAAGGTTTAAATATATTTACCTGATTTCAGGCTGATACCACCAAGGAAATGGTCATTCATGCCACCAAAAGCCTGGTCCCAGACTGTAAGATCAAGTTGAGCATTCTTAAGATCGCTTGGATTCTGAATGTTAAAAATTATTGAATGCTTCCATTCAGGGCAAACTTGTTTCTTGAGAACTGGTGTACTTTGCTTTTTCTCCCCCTTATTTGGTATAACAAGACAACTGAAAAAGGAATAAATATGAATCTGATTAAAACTATTATGTAGGACAGGTGTAATTTTCACATAGTCATAAAATAATTCAGGATCAACAGCATTAGTTAAAATGTACTCGCATATCAGTGTTCCAAATTGTAATAACCAGGCATGTGGAATTTGTATCGCTCAATGCCCAGGATATATTGTCCTTGGAAATGAATAGCCAGTTTTTTAGTCCTTAAGCTCTGCCGCAGGCAAGCAGCTGGTCTGCTTTAGGCCTACACCTCCTACCAGTCCGGCGCTCTGAGTCAGCTGCCAGAATTCCCAGCATGCACTCTGATTTACTAAATGCCAGAACAGCGAGGGCGAGATTACTAAAGTCTGCACCCACATCTCTCTGATGTCAGTGATGACGTGGAACAATTATATTCCGCTCTATTTAAAGCCACAGTGAAGCCCAAATTATGTGGGCAAAAGACCTAACATCAGTAACCTATAATTATTCCTTACTGTTCCCCAATCAATCACGGCACTTAATAGCCTGATTGTGTGTTAGAGTATTCAGTGTGTTTTCTGGGTTTACCTTGGCTCAGTCATTTTGACTACTCTTATCTCTGGAATCCCTGACCTTGGCTTTGTGTATTAGTGTATCCTACCTTTTCTTATGCTTGACCTTGACCTGTTTATTGGTATCCTTGTTTCCTCTCCAAATTATATTCTATATTCCTTACATTAATCCTGGCCACTCTAAGGTCCAGTACCATGTACTGAATTAATAGAGTGTCTGTCGCCTCCTGCTTGTGTGTTGGGATACCTTGACAGTTTCTCAACTCGGCGGTGATATCCTAACTCTGCTTGTTCTAAATCTCCACTGTACTGCTTCGTATCTTGGATTGATTCCCTGGTTTTATGACTCTGATAATGTAAACCTCGCTTCACTATTTAAAGGTCCTTTTGTAATTCTTCATCTGGATTGAACAAAACTCATAGTTAAAGACTCTGCTTACAGTAAAGGAGAACCACTACTCTGAACTCTCATTCTTACACAATACTCCCTTTGTTCAAAGTACAGGCTTTCTATTAAACTGACTTCCTTACTGTTTGCTCATCAACACAGCTCTTCCAGATATTCTCAGGTGTAATTCAGCTGTGGGGTAAATGGAAATCACGCTCCTATTCTCTCTGCTGCTCAACCGTGTGACCTCGTACTTTTCTGCTGTACATATCTGCACTCTATCTATTTCACTACACTGCTGTTATGACTGCGTTGCCATGTATATTGCTTGATCTCAAATGGAGGATTTCTCCCAGACACCCATTGTGCTTTGTTTGACTTACTTTAGTAGGAGTTATAGTCCTAATCTTTTAATTTCTAAAATAAGACTTCCGATTCCGAATCACCAATTGGATATATTTCGTATATAAGAAGACACTTGTTTATGGACCATTGTTTTACAGTCTATGCAAAAATCTCAAAAGTAAAGACACACCACATACACCTAGTATTTACAGGCAGATAACACACACCACATACACATTACACCCAGCTGACACACACACTCAGCCACCATACACACTGGTGAAAGGACAGACACTGAACTCCACATTTTTGCTTATTAAATCTGAATGGCAAAATTGAGTGAGTGATCCTGCCAATATGTCCAAGCAGGGTCCCCATATTTTTTTAACTTTAAATTATTTCATGTCAGATAAATTACATTGCGCTACCACTTTTTTCCTTTAGACAAGTAGATTATTTTTTAAAGAATTTCCACGCCACTGAATGACTAACACACACAATGAAATAAATGGAACAGCTAGTTCACCCTTCTCTAGCTTTTCTCACAAAAAAACATTTTCTCAATCTTGTGTGCACCATTGTATTGACAAGAACAATGTTAATTTGTTAACTAAGGTGCACAAGAAGGTCAGCCTTGTAAAAGTACATAATCAGAGATGTACACATTGCTGTAGGGATCAGTGCTTGTTTTTTACATTTACATAAAATAAAAGACTTCATATATCAGCAGTTTGGGGGAAAATACTTGTTGTAAGTTTTGTATAAAATATATAATCGTTACCTACCTTTTAACATATGAGTTTAAAATTCCATCTGGCCTTAATGATAAATTCCTGGCACAATTTACAATAAGGTGGAGTTGGACAACATCTTTTTTTTTTAGATCTGGATCTGTAAAAAAAATTGTTCAACTTGTTCATAACAATGAAAATTCCAGTTAGTACGACAATGAAATCAGAGTCAATTCTATACACACCATGTGACTTCCATTCTTCGAACTGGAATCGGTTAGGAAGAGGTGGAACTTCCAGTCTGATTCTCACACAAAGCTCCCCATGATACTGTATGAAACCTTCATCATGCTTTTTCGGCTGCAATGTAAAAAAAAAGAGTTTATAAAAAAAAAAACAATGACCTTCTATGAAGTCCATTTCAAAAAATGCCTGTTAAATACACTGTTACTTGGCTTGCAGGTGGACATTTAGCAAAATGAACCTTTACCCTTAGATTTAAGCTGCGTTGGTGATGCTGTTTTATCATGCTTGACCATAATGTGAGCTGTAATGTAATGAAGTTTCATTTAGCAGGAGTAAAGGTTAGACGGCTGTGAGGCAATGTAATTACCAGCAATTAAGTTCCACCATAAGAATTTTTGCAAAAAAATTATCTGGAAAGTGAATCTATGAGTATGGAATCATTTGGAAAACGTAATAAATCGAAAGCCTTAATAAGTTAGTTTGGTTGCAGGGTGAGTTAGGTTACGGGTTAAGAATTTGTGGGTAGTGATCACATTAAGGAATAATGCCTAAATTTAATTTTGTTTGGAAAAGCTTTTGAAATAGTTTAGTATGTCTCTCTAAAATTATTTACATTTTTGAAAATATTTAAAGGGACAAGAATCACTTTGAGACAATTGTATCATTCAGCTTTGAATGAGACAGTTGCCTCACTCTGCAGGCTGAGAAAAAGCAGGTAAATATATATTTTTTCATATCTACTTGCTTCTTTTTTCTTATGCCTTCCGCATCCACTCTATGGAGAACACTGATCTAACCAAACAGTGTCCTATTCCTAAAAAAAAGCCGTAAAAGTGCATTGGGCATGCCTGACAAAGTCACACGAGCATTTGGAAGATCTCTTCATCTTGCAACACCCATACAAGGGAAGAAGAGAGGACGTTTGATCAGTGTGATGCATGGAGAGCAGGCTCCGTTGTCAGGTTTCTCTCTCCCTGCTCTGTTAGTCAGTTAAGAGAGAATTAGGAGCAGGGCTGATCCTAGGGTCACTGGAGTCTGGATGCAATAATATATTAGGTGCCTCCCCAGATATGGCTACATTGCTAACTCCTCTCCTATTTCCTATGGAAGCCACTTCAACTCTCCTAACTTCCCCAGGTAGCATGTCACCCGCTTGACAACAATGCCAGCTTTACCCCCAAAAAGCTTATCAGTGCCCAACTTCACAGTGCCATCTTTGTCCCCATACATCTACCCAGTTCTATCTGTGTCCCAAAAAAGCTAATCAGTGTCATATTTGTCTCAACATAACTAATATATGCCATATTTGTCCTTAAATACCTTATTAGTGCCCTATTTGTGCCCAAATTACTTATCAGTGCCAGGGGAGAGGAGCTGGAGTTGGGAGTAGGGATGTAAAAGGGGGAATAAGGGCTGTAGTGGGAGGGATACAGTTGCAGTAGGGGGTATAGGAGCTGTAATGGGGGGATATGGGCAGAAATTATGATGACGGGGATGTAATGTGGAGTTATGGGCTAGATTTGGTTGTAGGGACAAGTGTGGCATTGGGACTGCAGTGAGGGTAAGGGACTATAGCATGGAGTTAGGGGCTGTAGTATAAGTGGCTTAGGAACTTTAGTCTGCATTTGGAGGGTAGGGACTGTAGTGGGGGATAGAAGCTATATTTGTGGATAGGTGCTGCAGTGGGTATAAAGGACTGTAGTCGGGGGTAAGAGGCTGTAGTACAGATGGGGCTGCAGTAGGGGAATAGGGGCTGCTGGTGGGTTAAAAGGGCTTTAGTAGGGTTTTTGGGGCTTTAGTAGGGTATATAGGGCAGCAATTGGGTGGTTAGTGGCTGTAGTAGGGTATAGGGCAGCAATTAGAGGGCTAGAAACCGTAAAAGGGCATAGGGGCAGCAATTGGGGGGTTAGAGGCTGTAGTAGGGCAAAGGAGCAGTAATTGGGGGTTATGGGTAGGATAGGGTATAGGGACAGCAGTTGGAAGGTTAGTGGTAGTGTAGAGTATAGGGGCAGCAATTGGGGTGCTCTAGTAGAGTGTAAGGGGCTGTAGTAGGGGGTTTAGGGGCTGTGGTGGTTACAGGGTGTAGTGGTAAGGGACTCTAGAATAGGGTTTAGGGGTCTATAGTGGTAAGGGGTTGAAGTATGGGGACTATAGTAGGGCTAAGGGTTGCAATTGGGAGGGGGTAGGGGCTAAATTAAAAAAACAAAACACTGGTTTATTCCCCTCTTCCTATGACTTACCTTGGGCCAGGGAGGGGGAGAATCCTGATCACTGGGGGTCCTATGCACCGAGTAAGCCTAATTCAGAGGACGGATCCAAACACCCTGTGTACCCACTCAGGATCACCCCTGATAAGGAGCTTGCCGCTGCTCTACAGTGATGTCCTGTTTTTATCAATAGTGGACTGTTCTGGACTGGACTAAAGGGTGATTTTGGGTGACTGAAAAAAATGCTATAGGTGAAAGATGTGCTCAACAATGTAATCTGACCAAGCTTATAGTAAATTTATAAATGTTTATTAGATACTGTAAAATGTTTTTCCAGCTTTATTTTGGTTTGCATATTTGTTTAAAAGTGTTAATATTTTGAAAAATAAATATTTAAACCTTGTATCCAAAAATATTAAATCATATGAAAAACTTATACATATTATAAACTCAAAATATTAAATTGAGACTAAAACAGGTGAGTTAAAAATGGAGGGTAAAATCTCTTAGACAAAAACCATTCGAATACAAATTTTTTTAAGAGATATTGATTATTTCATCATGTTTGAAATCACTTTAGAACAAAAATTTCCAAGCTCATTGTGTATATTTTGTAACATCTATGGTCTTGGGCATGATATATCAGCTTGGACAAAATAAATAACTTCAAAAGTCAACATCCTGCCTTGTTTAAATTAATGCGTAGACCTAGAAACACAATTTACAACATCCATCCCCCAATCTCACAAATACTGAATTTTAGGAAATCCAAGATTATTAAATCAGCCTTCTCGTATTCACTTCATATTTGGTTATATCTCCAACAATTCCACCTTTAATTCATTTCTATATTTGATTATTCAAAAACCCTTTATTTTCGTTTGGACTTCAATCATCTGGTTTTCCATGTCAAACAGAGATTGGCATCACATAGTTAGCTTATCTGTTTTCTTAAAATGACGTACACATTTTTTCTAAACAATATGGTGGGAAATTCCAAGTAGTAATATTATTTGTGTTTAATTTAAGTTTCATTAAAGTCCTGATTTGACTGGGTCTTCCTGGAAGACATTCATGCCTATATCCTCTAACTCGATATTTGATAGGACAACTGCCCTGTTCTATTCAAGTGTCTTGGAATTAAATTGTGGCTAACGTGTATTTTTAACTTGTTTATATAAAGGGCGTACACAAAGTGATTTACTAGTCTAGTCATAGATTATTAACATTAACACTCATCATCCATGCTCTTACCTTTGATCTTAGTTGATACCAGTTAAATGACTGTGTAACATTGTCATCAAAGTCCCATTTCTCAAGAGGAATGGTCACTTCTCCTAGGAATACTTTCCTCTTTAGAGTATTTGAGTGCCACACAGATACTTGAAGTGTTCGTGTCTCTAGTTGTGAGCGCTCAAGGGTGAACTTAGAGAGTAAAATAATCACAATAAGTTTTATAACATACGGTAAATGTTTAGCTAAACTACACCTGACCAAAGAAGAGAATACTTGTGCTACCTCACTAAATTACAAGAGAACTGCAAGGTAACTTCACTAATTATTATCAAACATTGAATTATGTTGATTTGAAGGGCGTTTGCCACTTCTCAAAAAATGTCACCTGATTTTTTGATTAGTAAATAAAACATTGACAAGGCACAAATTAAAATAATGAGGAGGATAGAAGCATAGAGGGAGATTAATCACAGTGTTCCGTTCTAAAAAGTGGTCTAAAGTATTAAAACTGTGGCAATCGGAATGGATACCAGTGGAATCATCAGGTGCTGGTTCCTCCCCTTTTACATCTTTTTACTACTTCTTAGAACAAAATGCTTTGATAAATCTCCCCCATTGTTTCTGTTTCTCCTGTTCCAGTAACTACATTCAATGTCAGAAAATGGCAACATTTATAGCACTGAAAGGAGCCAAGATGGAGGTCCAAGACAGAGGTAAATACATGAGTGTGCAGTTACACATTTCATTTTATTTTTGAGATCTCACAAACATACATTGGCTAAAATAGTAGATAAATAAAGATAAAAGACATAATAATCCAAATTATTGGAAGTTACAATTCCCTTTTACTGAGAGAAAACATAATCTGTATACAGTATTTAAAACTGGATTGAAGAAACAAGGCATGGCTTTTTTTTTTATTTAGCACTAATTGCATGGACGTATTTAACAGCTAAGGGTATTGTGTAACAAGTCTATATTTATATAAGGATGCAAGAGAATGGGACAAAACATGCTATTGTGTAAGTTAAGATTGAAATGTGACTTTGGAAACCGAGTACCTTTACTAAAAACATTGTGCAAGGTCAAAGAAAACTGCAATATTATTCTAACATATCAGGTAATTATTCATTTACAAGACCAGTCCCACTGGTCTGAGTAAATAAATAGCTCCCCATATACTCCAGCCTGCCTAGCCTTTCACAAACACAAACTGACTCATGCATACTAACACATAATAACAGGAAATGCTTATTTGATTTGTTTCAATGATTTATCTTCCGCTGTAATTACATAGTGTAATTGCACTACACATTAAATATAAAACTGAGTCTAACAAAGGCAAAAATCAGCAATAGTTAGATTATCTGCATTTCATGTGAACAAGTTATCTAAAATCGTCCTGCATTGCCCACTTTGCTAATATACATTTACAGTATTTTTATTGAATTTGATAAAACAATCTCTCTGTTCAAAGAATTCCAAATGTGTTTGTTCTTAAAGGACCACTATAGTGCCAGGAAAACATACTCGTTTTCCTGGCACTATAGTGCCCTGAGGGTGCCCCCACCCTCAGGGCCCCCTCCCGCCCGGCTGGATGGCGAGGAAAGGGGTTAAACTTACCTTTATTCCAGCGCCAGGCGGGGAGCTCTCCTCCTCCTCTCCGCCTCCGATCCTCCTCTTCGGCTGAATGCGCATGCGCAGCAGGAACTGCGCGCACATTCAGCCGGTCTCATAGGAAAGCATTTATAATGCTTTCCTATGGACGCTTGTGTGTTCTCACTGCGATTTTCACAGTGAGAAGCATGCAAGCGCCTCTAGCGGCTGTCAATGAGTCAGCCACTAGAGGATTTGGAGGCTGGATTAACCAATTTATAAACATAGCAGTTTCTCTGAAACTGCTATGTTTATAAAAAAAGGAGTTAATCCTAGAGGGACCTGGCACCCAGACCACTTCATTAAGCTGAAGTGGTCTGGGTGCCTAGAGTGGTCCTTTAATGAGAAGAGCCCTTTCAACTACTATAGATGACATTTCCCTTGACCTGTTATCCGTTTTAAAGCTCAATTTAAAGAGCAGGTCACCAGAAATATGCTAATATTTGTTTTTGATATTCTCATATATCCCTAAAGTTAAAAAAACACGCGCAAATTTCTGTAATGTGGAAAGGACCCTATATATACATAAATACTTTGTCTCTCTATCCCCGGCGAAGAAGGACTTCCAATTTCTTGTTAGTATACGACACAACATTTTTAAAACATAGACACTGCTGTTCTATGTAATGAGAATGCACTGATCACATATGCCTTGTTAATCATATCATTTAGTGAAATCTGATGTGGACCTAAACTATTGCCTACTGTACATTATGATGAATCTGAAATCTGTAAAACCAAGTAAAACAACATGACAATAGCAATGAAATATTCTCATGTTTAACCAAGCACCTAAATCAGGGGTAGGCAACCTTTGGCACTCCAGATGTTGTGGACTAAATTTCCCCTGATGCTTTGCCAGCATTATGGCTGTAAGAGCATTACGGGAGATGTAGTCCACAACATAGAAGTGCTGATGGTTTCCTACCCCTGGTCTAGATAGTATTTGGAATCACAAATGGGCCAGACTATGTTTAATATGCTACAACAGAATTTAGAGAGAACTTGTGCTTGCTGTCCCTGTTATCAAAGTATGGACTCCTTCACTGGCCACTCTGCCATCATAATTACTATTAGTTTTTCTGCCAGGCTCATTTCAAAGAATGATGGACTGGACTGCATATGCAGCCAGACTAAATACAAAAAAATGTGATTAGAAGAACTACAAATATATTTGTAATTCATGGTTTGAGTGAGAATAAATTTGGTTTGGGAAGAATAATTAAAAGCAATATTAATTAACAACTAACCTGAACAACTTTACTTAAATATTTCATTATACATCATGATTAAAGGATTACTGGATAATGATAATGCTTACCTTTAGTGTTTCATGAAATAATGGGTCGACTGTATTCCTTTTAATGCTGGTCTTTATTTTACCGTGAGTAGATTTATCAGGAAGCAAGTAAATTTTCACATAGCTGGAATTAAAGAAATTATACTAATAAAGACATCTGTACTTGCTTTACATTTTTACAAAGGAGAATATATCACACAAATCATTCAGAACTATTTTCATTATAGGCCCTCAGAAGAGCTAACAAAAGTTATACAAAGTGATTCTACTGACTGAGGATTAAGCCTATACGCATCGCCTATGATGATAAAACATTATTATATGAAAACAGCAACAACAAAAAATTACATGTGAGAAAAAAAGAAGCAAGAGGAGTATTGCATGGGTTATATGTTCTGGTGTGCATAGAACAGTGATGGCGAACCTTTTTGAACCCGAGTGCCCAAACCGTAATACATGCCAATTTTTTTTCCCTCAAAGTGCCAAAACGGCAATTAAACCTGAATATTGAGGTTTAAGTTTAGAAAAAAACAACTCATACAGTTGTCCGAACTAATTAACATCTCTGTGTGTGTATTAAGCAGTTTGTGTGTGTGCTCGGCAGTCTGTCTGTATGTGTATTTAGCAGTCAGTCTGTATTTAGCAGACTGCTGAATACACACACAGACTGCTGAGTACACAGTCTGCTAAATACACACACAGACTGCTAAATACACACACACACACACACACACACAGACTGCTAAATACACACACACACACAGACTGCCGAGTACACACACACAGACAGACTGCTGAGTGTACACACACACAGACTGCTAAATACAAACACTGCATTGAGGGGTGATGTGTTTGTGTGTGGGGTGATGTGTGTGTGTGTAGGGTGATATGTGTGTGTGTGTGTGGGTGGGGTGGTGTGTGTGTGTGGGGTGATGTGTGTGTGTGTGGTGATGTGTGTGTGTGTGTGGGGGGTGATGTGTGTGTGTTTGTGTGGGGTGATATGTGTAGGGCAGGGGTGCTGTGTGTGTATGTCATCCCCTCTATCCCCCCTTAATATATTTTTAAAAAGGCAATGCTTACAAAGAGAGGTAGGGAGGGAGGAGGGAGACATAAAACATAGAGTCTTCCCCTTATAGGCACTGCCTGCAAGGGTAGAAGTCTCAGCGCTGACAACAAATCTATGTTTTTTTCAAGGAACTGACATTTGGCAGCTCGTAAAGAGTTCTGTAGTACCTATGCCACATGTGCAGTGAGTGCAATAGCCCCTGGTACAAAAGTTAATATATCTTTATAAGTGCAGCTTTTCAAACTGAAATATTGCACATACAGACGCCTACCACTATGATCACTTCTAAAGGCAGGAATGGTTGTGGTGGTTGGAGTAACCATTTAATTGCTCTATATTTTTAATTTGTTTGCTTCAAATGGTTGTTTTTGTTTATTATTTTGTATTCTTGTGTCGGTAAGTGTAGCATTTGTTGTTTTATTATCGGTAGTGTAAATGAATGATTACAACATTCTAACTTAAATAGGGAAATATGACTATGGAGGTACTATTTTATGTATTTAGAGATATCAATTAGCAAATATATCTTAGTTATTACATTTCCTACACTCCCTGAAAAGAATGACCCTTTTCAATTCCAAGTGAGGATTTGCATTCTGTGTCTTCTTTGATTTC
>OW240913.1:211556028-211803731 GCA_933207985.1 Pelobates cultripes | reverse complement strand
CTGCTGTTTGCTAATCTGGGAATAGAAGTCTTAAGCATACAAAGATAAATCAATACAATAGTAAAGGAAAAGAAGAAAAAAAACACATAGAGGGCACTTGTAACTGACTAAAAGGAACACAACATTAAAAAAAATAAAAAAAATAGCAATTTAGTAGATGTACCCACATAGATAAAATAGATGTCTATTTTTTTTGCAATTTGCAGAGCTGGAATTGTCAATTGGATTCAGTATTCAGTTGGATTTGGCATGTATGTGAGAAGGACCACTGTAACTCACTCTGGAGGTATTATTACCCCATTATCCCGCTTCAATGCTTGCTTAGCAAAGCTGCAGCTAAAGTTTTATTTTAATTTTTATATTTTTGGAGTGACTGTGTAGGAAACAACTTTGATTCCAAACATACCTATCAAGTGCTGAGTGGTCATTTTGTAAACTGTAACTCACGTACATGCCACATCTAAATATTACTTATAGGGCACATTGATGGGAGGAGGAGTATATGGAGCTCCTCAAACTATAACAAAACTAGGATACAATTATTCTAGGCACAACCTGATTTTCTTTTTGGTGTTTCTACCCTAGTAGACAGAAATATAAATATGCTCTTCTATGAAACATATTATATAATTTAATGAAACTTGGCAAATTAGATTATTATCAATCATAACCATAAGTGTTACTCATCTTAGACATGCATGCTTTTAGGGGATCTTCTTATTTATCAGTTACATGTGACCCCTACATCATATGTGCTTTGGCATATTGTATGCATTGATATGGATAATTTGAATTTGGAGCTAGCTATTTTACCCCAAATGAGACTGGAGTCCAG
Organism: Pelobates cultripes; assembly: GCA_933207985.1. Lineage (NCBI taxonomy): Eukaryota > Metazoa > Chordata > Amphibia > Anura > Pelobatidae > Pelobates > Pelobates cultripes. The sequence goes on along the minus strand of OW240913.1, from coordinate 211,802,896 downwards.
CACATCAAAATGTTGGTATATAATGTGTTACTATGGTTTTCCACAAACCTGGTTATGGTTTACAACAGGGGTACCCAAAAGGTAGATCCTCATTTGTTGTAGAACTACAAATCCCATGATGCTTTGCATACGTTTAGAATGGAAGTTGTAGTTTTAAAACATCTGGGGATCTACCTTTTGCGCACCCCTGGTTTACAAGGAAAGTATATATCAGATGGAGCATAATACACGTGTAGGGTCTTTACAATAGTAAGAAACTTCAGGTCTGTCAGAAGCAACAAGTGGTGGGAAAACACACAAATAATGTCACTGCCATATTCAGAAATTGCTGAAAATGATGAAACAACTGCATCAAAAGACATGATGGGATCAAGTTGCTGTAGTGGCTACTATTCTGCACCAAAGGTGACAAGGCCTAATAATTCAATCCACCAACATTGCAAGCCTGAATTCTGAAATATCCATGGGTCTGTAATTTTACTTTATAACATCCCTCTGTATAAACTGGAGTTATTACTCCAGGAATAATTTTATTCTTTATAATGCCCTATTGCAATAATTGCAGCTAAATTAAATTGGAATGTGTGCAATGCTTAGATTTTGGCAGAGATTGGTGATAAAATTGTTACATAAAAAATGACATAATTATCCTAAATTAATATGGTTATTACCCCAGGGCAGGGGTGGGCAATCTGCGGCACTCCAGATGTTTTGGGCTACATCTCCCTTGATGCTTTGCTAACATTATGGCCCAAAGAGCAATATGGGAGATGTAGTCCAAAACATCTGGAGGGCCACAGATTGCCCACCCCTGCCCTAGGGAGTTTAGTTTTGGCAAATATGCACTTTTGTGTTACACAGAAGTCAAATAAAGAGTGACATAATCCCCAGAATGTTCACCACCACTGTGGTTTAAAATTGCTTAAAACAAACAAACCATAAGACATACAAAAGGAAAAAGGATGAAAGTAGTGGAAAAACATAAAAGAAATGTGTAAATTATTGGTTATACCACGTACCTTTCATGAATATTTTCATAATAAATATTGGAGATCTTCCATAAGTATAGTGTTCAGTTCTTTAATCACTAGCAAAAATGTATAAAAAACACTCATGAAGTTTCTTATGAGATTCCTTATGAATTTCTCTATTACACTATGAGTGCTTTTTAAAAACACACACATATATATATATATATATATATATATATATATTGTATCAAAGATCTTTCATACGTGTAGTGTTCAATTCTGTAAGATATATATATATGAAAGATCTTTGGTACAATTTTATGCAGCTTTTTTGATTAGCAGACCACTACTAAAAATAATGACCCAATACTGAAAATTTGCAAACTTTTTTTTTTTTAAAGTTATTCATTCTTACTTGACCTAATTGCTTAACTCAGGTCATATAAATTATTTAAAAGCAAAGTTATGTGTGTATTATTCATGTAATGAGAAAGTGGGAACAAATGCATAGCACTAATGCCAAAACAACCACAGCCATTAATGATCAAAAACATCAATCTGCAAGACATCTTTGCATATTTTTGATTGTGGGCATTTATAAAAGAAATATTTACTAGTGCTATTTGTTTTTTAGGTGGCCTGTACTGATTTTTATTGTTATTGTTTGATTATTAAAGGGCCATTGCAGCCCCCTCGAACACTTCAGCTTGCTGAAGTGTTCTATGAATGAAGAGTGTGTCCTCTTTTTTCATATCACAAAGAGTGCAGATTTCATATTAGAATTCACTTTGATAAATTAATCTTGTTACACCCAGACAGGTTCTGTTACCTCTTGGTTATTTAGCTCAGTGGAACTAAACTAAAGCCTGCCTTGCAAATACTTCTCATTAAAGGACCACTATAGTGCCAGGAAAACAAACTCGTTTTCCTGGCACTATAGTGCCAGGGGAGGAAGGGAGTTAAACACTCACCTTTCTCCAGAGATGGGCTTCCTAGGCGCTGGGGACTCTCCTCCCTCTTCTGATGTCATTGGTTGAATGCGCATGCGCGGCAAGAACCACGTGCGCATTCAGCCAGTCCATAGGAAAGCATTCGCAATGCTTTCCTATGGACGCTGGCGTCTCCTCACTGTGAAAATCACAGTGAGAAGCGCGGAAGCGCTTCTAGCGGCTGTCAATGAGACAGCCACTAGAGGCTGGATTAACCCTATTATAAACATAGCAGTTTCTCTGAAACTGCTATGTTTACAGCAGGCATGGTTAATCCTAGATGGACCTGGCACCCAGACCACTTCATTAAGCTCAAGTGGGAAAACACCCAGAATACGTATAAGTAAATATATGGATTAAACAACAACCTGATATAGGATATGCTCCATATAGTGGATTCTGTATAAAATTCAAAATGCTGACATAGCGTAATACAGTAAACAAGAAAAAAATATAAATATAGGTGAATATAGATGCACTCACAAAGGCACGTGAAATAAGGCTGCCTTTGTGAGTGCATCTATTTGCCTTTGTGAGTGCATCTATATTCACCTATATTTATATTTTTTTCTTGTTTACTGTATTACGCTATGTCAGCATTTTGAATTTTATACAGAATCCACTATATGGAGCATATCCTATATCAGGTTGTTGTTTAATCCATATATTTACTTATACGTATTCTGGGTGTTTTCCCGCTTACTTTTTCTATATTGTCTCTTGGGTGTCTGTGAGGTACACCTGGGAATTCTTCCAGCTATACGTTCTTATTTCACATTTGTAGTGTATATACTATTTTTTTGCTTAAATTAAGCTCAAGTGGTCTGGGTTCCTATAGTGGTCCTGTAAGTTTTATGAAGTCTGTGACTAAACAACCACAGAAAGTCTGGGAGGGATTGGAAGGGGAGGGCAGCTTCTGCAAACTTAGATATACCCCCAACAAACACAATGCATAATAAAAAATAAATAAATAATTGAATTGGGGGTATATCTACTAAACAGTGATTTCTATTTATTTTCTACTATGGAGGTATAGCGTCCCTTTCAGCATTTGTGACATCAAAGCTCACCACAACATGCACAATCTCTTGTATTATAGGAATATGAAACATTGGGGTTATAAAGGGATCCATGCTTCTTCTTTTGTTAAAATGATTTGTTGTTTTTTTGTGACCAGTGTCTCCAGAAGAGAGAAGCTGGATTTTGTGGCTGCTTGGGGACAGTGATTAATGGATAAATGATAAATTGATATTTGCAAAAACATATAGAGGAGACTGGGCACTTTAAATAAATAAAATAAAAAAACAACTTCCGCTTGTAATCAAGAAGACTGAAGTAACATTACAGATGATGAAATTGTAGGCATTTTTTCTAAAGTCCTTTGGATTTGCTGGTTGAGAAGTGTGTTAATCAGCTGTCATTTAAGTGCTTCCTTATTGCTGTTTCAGTGTTTATTGCTTACTGTATCAACGTATGTTGTCTTTTCAGCAGACAATTAAACATACCACTCAAGCTTTCTATATTCCAGCACTGAACAGCTGTAGAAACAGAAAGCATCCTGTGCATTGAGTCAGAGAAAATATTTCTTAAAGAATTAAACAGCTCATTTACAATCGTAACACACGCAAACTAACAAGCCAAAGTTTTTTTTTAAATGAATAGAAATGTACCCATTTATAACTTTTCTGATGTAAATAAAGGAATTTTATCAAGGGAGTAAAATATAAATATATACATGAAATAAACCGTTCTAGTGTGCTACCCACTTTCTGGTATTCATTGGGTTAAATAAAAAGCAAAGAATAGATTCAGTAGGTTGGCGGTTGCTAGGAAGTAGCATCTTGTTGTTTTGATTGTGGAGAAGCCCCCCTCATCCCATACTGGTAATGTAGCTCTCCTCCACGCACACAGTGATAGAGGCTGGGTGAGTCTAGCAGGGAGAGGCAGGTAAGCTTTTCACAACAATTCCCAGCCGAGGGAGTGGCAGGAGGGAGGGAAGGAGGGACCTGTGGGGCTAAATTGGCAAGTCAGCCATATTGCAACTAGAGGGTAGAAGAAGAGCACCCAGTGAGGGATCACCAAGGATAGCTCTCCCAAACAGTCTGCCTGAGGGTGACAAGGTAAGTAAAGCTCTTTCTTCTCTGTTTCCAGAGCTCTAGGTGTATGTGATTCCCCCTTTGGAGCAACCCCTGGCACTGTGTGCAGGGAATAAGGACAGTGAGACAACAGGTGTTACAAGGATTAGCTGCTGATTGCTCTGTATATCAGTGCCACCAGCTGCTGGCTGCAATGGGCACAGTTTTTTTCTGCCAGCCTAGCTTGGGGCACTGGAGGTAGTTTATGGCTAGGTTTAATAGTTAGTAAAACTTGTGCACCTGAGTGCCCGTTAATACTGTACCATGCTGGACTGCTGAGATTTGTTTTATCTTTAAAGCATCTACGATAATGAGAATTAAAATGTAGTATGTCCTCAGTCTCCTAGATTCTGTGTTCTAGAATGCCAGAGGGTGATGGCCGATATGGGTCTTAGTAGATCACAACCCCTTGTCACCTGGGAGTCATGAAGCAGTTTCTGACTATTTACTAAACTGCGAGATGTGGCGAGTGGACCAAATTAGGGAACTGGGGCCGGAAGTTGGATTCCCAGGTGATGTAGAACTACAGCTCTCATTATCCTACCAGAAGGGGGGTCTGACATGCCTTTTGACTTCCTAGGGTCTAGTTTAAAACTGTCTCTTGCACGATCATTACGGTCGAATTGTTACCATATTACTCACTGTTTAGTCAATATGCCCTGGGTTTTATGTGGAGTACTTTTTTACATATTATATATTATGGTCAATTTTTTGTGTCATCTCTTGATTATTTTGGACAGGGTGACGCGTATCTTAGTTTACTGAAGTGTTCTACCTGACTTTGATTTGGGATTATGTATGATTTCAGGGCGTGACATTAAACCTTGAATGCTTCTAGTTCATGTGCCTTGTGAGGCATACAGTGGGGACAATGTTTTTAACCTCTTTATTATTGAACATACATTTATGTAGCGATCAGTGAATCCGAGTATTCCCCATAGTGTCAGAAACTGAATTTATTTACCTGGGGAAACCAGAGGAAAGACCACTCAGTAAAAACACCAGTGGAGGAGGTATGAAAGTTGGAGAACAAGTTATATAAACTCAGACAGGATGAGGTGGGGCTGGAAGCATGCAAGGTTTATATGCACCTGTAAATAATATTACCTGGTGTTAAAAAGAGATTTATTCCTGTTTAGAGTTTCTTCTTACTGCATTGCATGTTATATAGATGTATACATGGAGCTAATTACAGCTCTTACAATTCCACTGATTCAGCACACTTTGTATTCTATTCAGATTGTAATTTCTATATCATGTTGATGGTTATTGGTTTATAAAAAGGGTATGTGTATATGTTGTTTTTTAATGTCTCCTTTATAAAATCAGAAGTATCCTTTCAATAATTCTTGCATACTAACAGCAAAAATATTCAGGGTTTTTCACTAAAGTGATAATTCTAAGTAAATTTAAAATTTAAGGCCAGAATAACCAAACAAAGCATAACTGGCCAGTTTGGCTATATCCATCTTACCATGGAAATTCACTTTGAATTTTAATTGAATTCTCACTTTAGTTAATAACCCTAATGCTTTGGCACAATAAGCAACTTCTTACACACCACTACATGTGGACTGTAACTCCCATGATGCCCAGTCAGTAGGTGATTTAGTCCAAATCAGCTAATTGACCAGGGATGTAAGTGGATATAGCTGTAAATCCATCCAGCAAGGGCAGTGTTCAGTGCTGGCTAATCTGCTCTCTCACACCTTAAATATTAAATATGTTTAGTTTTATGGGTGTGGTGAATCAAGTGACCTTTTAAAGGTTGCAATTGGACTTTCTTCCACTGGGTGAGGCCTTTTCTTTAGAGTGACTTGGAACTCCTTGCTCATTTTCTGTATGATTCATACACTTTATAAGTAAACTTTAAAAATATAAAGCTAGAATTTCCAGAAGTCTTTTTTTTTATTTGAGCCAGCCACTTCTACCTATTAAGATTGTTTAGACTACATTTTCACCCACACATCATTCATATTTTAGGTTCTGGTGACAAGGCGTAAATCATTGGATTTTATCCAATTTCTTTGTGGGGAAGGAGTGACCAAGTGCAGGACCAAAAATGCCGAAACCAGTAAGTGCAAACTTTTATGATGTAATTATTGAATAATTTAATCATTATTTGTATGAGGATTTTGATTGTATAAGATGGTTATAAGATTTTTTTTAAATCAAAATGACTAGTGCAGGTATGTCAAGCTGTAGCCTGCCTTTGCCTGTTCATTTTCAACAACCATAATCCTCAGCCAACCATTCAACACCCAGGAATGATATAAACATAAAACTTGGATTTAGATATTGTGATTATTTTAGTTTTGTATTAATGATCAAATACAATCTTTACATTTGACAGTCTGCCAGTGAAGCATTCAATGTGTTTTTTTTTCTTTTTCTTTTAATGTTTAACCCCTTAAGGACCAAACTTCTGGAATAAAAGGGAATCCTGACATGTCCTTAAGGGGTTAAATAGATGTTTGCCATATTGCAGGGCAACAATGATTTACAGATTCAATTTTGTTTTATTTCAGAGTGAGCTGGTTTTGATGGTGTTAATGAGAAACTATAACTACAATTAAATTTGTTTTTGGCACATTTTGTTGCCTACATTTAGTAGCTACACATATCCCCATTTTAAATACCTTTAGAAAATATACATTGACGATTCGTTTTTTGCTTTTAGAATTCTGAGGGAAGAATTACATGTTGCATTATTTATTAGTCCTTAATTGTATAGCAGCTTTCTGCCTAGAAAATCCTCTTAAGAGGAGGAAAACCAACAAGTAACCAACTGCATGCAAGATTATTCTATCCAAGTACAATTGTTTTAAAATGTCATTTACAAAGTGTTAATATATTATATTTACAAAGATATCTGACATATCGTATTGAATGTTTACGAATAAGACATTATTGAGTGATAGACTCATGAAAAGCGCATATAGTTGTCAGTTCCCTTATTTTGTTACAGTAAAACCCAAAAGTAATTCTCACCGTTGACCTCATTAAAACAAAGTAGAAGTAACAAACCTATGTGGAGCGAGTTTTGCTAAAATAAAATAAAAAATCTTATACTCATTACGTCTTTTCTCAGGTTCCTTGTTTAGCATAATAGCAGATGTACACTACCTGTAGTTATCCTATTGTGAGGAAGTATACACCTCAGCTGCTGATAAACTACAAGGCCCATGATTCCATTGTGATGGTGACTGACAAACCTGTAAATTACAGAGCACTTTTGTCTAGTAGGCTCTATAAATACATTGTTAATTAAAGGTGAATCCAATAATGATACAGGAAAACAGATATTTTTTTTTTATTTGTGTAATTATTTTTATACTTTTATACTGGTATTATTAGGGCTTGAGAAGAACATGACACTGATAAATGAAAAGCTTTATAGCAGAGGATCTTTTTATACACATGTTTGTAGGTGTACATGCTGTTCCTATTATGGATCTCACCCACATGCAATCAGTGCTGAAGCATAACTCAGTTTTGGAACAATGGGTTTCAACAGCAGGCTGAATGTTATCTGGGTTCCAATGCTCATACAATGCACCTGTCATCAAAATAAGAATTACAGTTGCATGCTGACCAATGTGGAATTTATTCTTTGTTAAAGTAACTAAAGGATTTCAAACAATGACAAATTCTGCAATTACATTGTAGTCACAAGACAAATATATCAAAAGTCCTGTTCTAGTACTAGCTCTGAATTAGGGAATGACATAAAAAAATGTGCCAAATTGGCTTGTCTGGGGTCGTACTTTACGCTCTGATATGTTTTAATTTAATACGATCTGTCTAGAACAATGAGGAATGGCTACTTTAGTTTATGCCAGAGTGTAAGTAGCAATGATAAATTCCAAACAATACATTAACACAGCGATTATGTTAATACATGGTTTTCCTTTATGACTGTGATCTCATTCTCGTAATAGCATTTATTGAAATGTGTCTCCAGGCTGAGGCAATATAAAAAATATGCAACAGGTTATTACATTCTCTAGATTTTTTGTTTACAGAAAACGGAATTTCCAGAGAACAGTTCAACTCCTTTGCACAGCAATAAATAATTGAAATCAATGTATTTATCATTCTATCTGTTAACATTTACAATTATTGATAAATTCTAATGGATTATTTATTTTTTAAGAATGATAAAGGGATTATAGCTCTATGCCTTCATATTTCACTTATGTCCATATTTATATAATTGACATAACAATCATTTTTAGAATTTATCAAATAAAGCAACTAGAGACTATATTTGCCTGAAAATCCTTAGCACCTTGGTCCCTTTAGATACTATGAAAATTAATTTAACGCTAAACACAGAGATACTCAGATAAATTTACCATCATTTCAGTCGTTATACACTTTTTACAAGGTAGCTTGTTTTGGAACTCAACTCTGGAACATTTCATTTGTGAATATTGATGCTGCATGTCCAGTGAGCTAACACTTTTTTACTGTGAGTAATTCTGAGTTAACCTGTCTTTCACCTGACAATGTCATATGACACTAGATACCAAATTGACTAAAATATTTGTTAAACACCAGAGAAAATATATAAACACCACAGACAAAGTATTACATAACTTTAAACATTATTCCATTCAACCAAACCCATCACAAGCCACAAGTACATTTCTGTACCTTACTCCAGCAGTGGACACTTTTGGTCTTATATTATGTTTTTACTTGGCCATAACCTACAAAGTCTTAAACAGTAACAGAACAAAATAACTGGAGTTATTACTTATATATTTGAAATTATTTATCAGAGTTCTTTGTTGTAGAAAGTAGTGTATAAATTTTAATTGGGAGGAGTCACCAATGTGTCTGCCATTTCCACTAGTTTCCATGGTGATTGCCCCAATTTTAGAAATTTGTAACACTTTTTAGAAGGAGGCTACATCTTCCTTTGATCTATCTAATAATCATATATTTTCCTGACTCCTTACCACTCTCGTAAATTACTGTGTTACGTCATCAAAACATAACATTTTATTCTCCGTGGATTTCGATTTACCCAGAAGTAAGACCTGCTTTTACTTAGAGATTACCAGCTGCCACATATTATGAAGAAATGGTTCAGTGAGAGGATGTTTACCATGAAATTGGTGCTTTATTTGCAGCTGTTAATTTGCCTCAAGCATGTCCCTGGTCAGCATGACATGTGTGATATAGAAAAAAAAACAACAGAATTGTTTAAGTTCTATTTAAACAATTAAACCATTTTCAGAAAATGAGGGTCACAGAAAAGCACCCTTGTGAAGATTATAAAAACCTCTTGGAATTTTCTACACCTACTAGTTTCCCAAATAATAAAAGTCATTATTTTAATTTTGATTTGAGGAACTGCCATGTTTTAGAATATGTGTTTAAATCAATCATACAAACAGGTTATGCATTTTGTTATTCATTTGTTTATATATGGAATATATTACTAATCATGGCCTCTTAAAATTATGCCCGTGTGCTTGTTTAAGCTTATTTTTTTTGTTTTCCAGCATCAGTAGATTTATAAATAAAACCTGAAGTATATAGATATAAAAATAAAATAATGAATTTGGTGCAAAACTAATCATTATCTTTTAAAAAAAAAACTGAAGGAGATTAATGAAAAAAACAAAAAACTTAGTATAACTAACTGCAACCTTACCTATATATTGCACCAAATGTGCTGGGTACTTGAAGTGTCCCTTTAATTAAAGGTAATTCCTAAGTTACTTGCTTCAACCTGGATTTCTTTGTATTTTTATTGTTTAATATTAGTTATCTATTATTATCTTCAATGTGTTTGCAATTGCCCTTTAAAATACTAAAATAAAGTGGCTAAATAAAACTAATTGGGTTTCCACTTAACACATCTAAACGAGGTTACTGACAAACACTGTTAATGCTTTTTGCTTTAAGTAAAAGGTAGCTTCATAACTTTCCTAATTTTTATACATTTATGTTTGAATCAATAAGACATATAGTTATTAAGATTTATTTAAAGAGTCCACAAACATTTAGCAGAGCTGCACATACTGAGCAAAGAGTGTAATACTAAAATGTAGTTTATCATACAGAAACAGATCAATAGAACTGGTTCTTAGTGCCCAGCCCACAAGCAACTTAGAAGATTAACAATTAATTGTTCTAAATTCACATGTTCTTATTGCCCAATTCTTATAGTGTATGGTATATCGTAGCAGTAACTGTACGAAAAATGGTGACCCTTTTGAATTTTATTTTATTTGTATATGAAAACAGAGAATATGGTTTGTTTAAATAGTGTTCTTTACAGTTGACATATTTGCATGGGAATAAATATGTCATGGGTGTCCTGTGCCAAGAATGAAACTGTACATGTTTTACATGTTAAATGCATAGAAAGACTGCATTTAAAGACGTCTATCCAGTTGTATGTATGGTTAAATAGGCACTTCCTGCATCATACGCAGTGTGAACCTATCTACTGAAGGTTTCCGAGCACAAATTTGTGATATTGTTTTTACATATAGAGTGGCTTGAAAGTGTCAGGAGGACCACTCTCCATCTTTACTGTGCTAACAGTTTCTTAGTGCTGCCAAGAAAACTATTTTTATAACGGGCTGAATGAAGAAAATTTAATTTAAAGATGTCCGCTTTAAACATACTTAAAGTTTATAGCTCAACACAGTGTTTCCCATTCTAATCAAGTACTTGGTTCACCGCATATATCTGTGCAAGAAGTACATTTTGTGGTCTAATGCTAAAAATGTCACCCATAAGGACACCTTCACCACATCAACAGCATCAGAAATGGGCATTGCAAAATAGCTCAGCTAACTGCTTCTGCCTTTCAAACCTCATTGTTGCATGTTGCGTTCCCAGCAGAGTTAAGTCATTCTTCATTGCTGATAAAATGAGCACCAGTACAGGGGGTAAAACTACCTCTATACCCTAGGGCAGGGGTAGGCAACATATGGCACGTGTGCCATGCATGGCACTTGAGGTGCCTTCGTACGGCACTCGAGGCTTCAAGAGACAAACAGGCTCTGGCCTATCAGGAGTTCCAGGGAAACTTTGGATATCTGCTAATTTGAAAAGGTGGTAAAGGGCAATCCTCAGTTTATGCATTGCAGCACGTAGAGGAAGTGAGCTCAGATCACTTCCTCCCAGCACTTGTGAATGGGAATCCACACAGTAGTACAGCAGCCCACAGCTGCTGTTGCAGCTCCTGTCCTTGAGCTGTACCTGGCCAGCCTGGTCCCCACTGGAACCTAGGGAAGCCACCCACACTGCTAGATATACACAGAGCTGCAGAATAACCCTCCCCTCATACAAATAATATGAACAGCCCACACACAAACACAAAACGCAACCCGCACAAACTCAACACCACTGACAATCCACATACATGCACACAACCCCACATGCAGCCTCTCACATGCAGTTCCCCAAACTGCCCCAACATACACACCACCAAATACACAATGTGACATATAAACCCACACACAATTCCATAAGCAGCCCTCATGCACAGCCCACTTTCATAGGAACACAATACCACAAACTACTCATGAACATATACAATATAATAGCTCAAATACAACAATACAAGGCAAATGCAGTATAAATAACACAGGCAGAATACGGCAACATGCACACCTCAATTTGAAAAAATAGGACCGGCACGCTACGGGACATCACAATCTTATTTCAGCAAAGTGCTGCTAAAAGGTTGTCTACCCCTGCCCTAGGGTATAGGGTGTAATTGAAACCTAGGGAATTGTAAATTTATCTTTCCTGATAAAATGCTTTTTGGTGATATTATATTTTGATATTATTCTTATTAGTATAATAGAGATGATATTATTGTTTGTGACTTTTTAGCACCCATTGTCTATATCAGGGCTAAGCAACTTTTTAGCAGCACTGTGCCGAAATAACATTGTGATGTCCCGTAGCGTGCCGGTCCTATTTTTTTTAAATTGAGGTGTATGTTGCAGTATTCTGCTTGTGTTATTTATACTGCAGTTGCCTTGTATTGTTGTATTTGAACTATTATGAGCGTATATGTTCACAAGTAGTTTGTGGTGTTGTATATAAAACCTATGAATGAGGGCTGTGCATGGGGGCTGTTTGTGGAATTGTGTGTGTGGATGGACATGTCACATTGTGTGTTTGGTAGTGTGTGAATTGTTAGTGGTATTATGTTTGTGTGGATTGTGTGTATGTTTGTGTGTGGGCTGCTTGTATTATTTGCATTTCTGTGTATATCTACACAGTGTGGTGGCTTCCCTGGGCTCCAGTGGGGACTAGGCTGGCCAGGTACAGGTCAAGGACGGGAGCTGCAACAGAAGCTACGGACTTTTCTACTCCAGTGCGGATTCCCATTCACAAGTGCTGGAATGAAATAATCTGAGATCACTTCCTCTAAGTGCTGCAATATATATATTGAGCATTGTCCTTCACAACCTTTTTGTATTAGCAGATATCTGAAGTTTCTCTGGGACAACTGAGAGGTCAGAGCCTGTTTGGTGCTAGCAGCCTTGAGTGCTGTGCAAAGACACCTCGAGTGCCGTGCACACGTGCCATAGGTTGCCTACCCCTGGTCTACATGGTGCTTTCTGTTATGTAGCTGTAAATGTTAGTGAGGGTCCCCAATATTGTTGTCACTTCTTTTAGAGATTTTACAGATTTATATGTGGCATGTATGTATATGAGTAAACTTTTCAAAATATTTAAATGTCAATTTTGTATAATAATATTATCTACATTGTGACCTGTTTTTAGACTTTAATACATTCTAGACTAATCACTAGTACTACTAATATCGCTATCCACATAAAGTCAGGCATCCAGTGAGCTAATTTGCCTTTTGTTTCTGCAAGTGGTTACCTCATCTTCCTGAGAAAGGAGCATTCTGCATCTCCCAGTATTGGGATCAGGAATGATTTGTTCATTAGTGAAAATAATGCGTACCTTTTACTGACACTGGCAATAGAAACAATAAATTCATATGAATGTAAAATGTTGTCCATGTAGAAACCCCAAATTGGCCAGACTATATGAATTTACACAATGTCACCTAAGGATTCCAGCAAACGTAACTATAATAGTATAAAGACTAAATAATGCTCAAAAAATGTGCTGGTATGAAGTATTGGTATGTCGTCATGTGGAATGTTTAAGTAAAAGTCAGAATAGTTACTAGTTGTGAAACAAATCTAGATGAGGAAGAGGTGTGTTTATGACTAATATCATTAACATATTGATAAATGCTCCATAGCAACCAACATAATTCCTCTATCAACAGTTTGTAAATATGTGAATTCAAGAGAAGTACAATGTTCAGGTTTATTGGCTGAAGGAATGCTGATTCATACACTTAGAAGTGGGAGAGAGAACACTAAATTGATGCAATTGTACCTTGTGTTAATTAATTTTAGTTATTGTTAGTATATGATTCAATGGAAGTTTCAGGACATGATGGTGTGCATTGTGTTACATTAGCCACACACCCTTGGTACACAAGAAGTTATTTAACTACTAATTTAAGGGCAACGTCCAACTGAGATCATTTGTAGCACAGCCAGAGGTTATCTGGTTACACAAATTAGAACACAGGTAATATGTAACTAAACATATCCACCACTATACTACATTAGACAGTTTTGTTTAAAAAAAGTGCCCATTTGCGGTCTATTTAATTTGTCCATGCAAGCACCTTTTTTTTGTAAAAGTGCACAGAACTTTATTTCAGTTTATCTACAGTTTTGATGCAGTTTGTAGCAAACATTTAAAATTTTCTCAAATCTGATCAAATCTGAGCTAAATTTCTTGTCATTGCAATTCCAATTCCACCACAGCTTTAGACACTGATGATGTAATAAAAATGTCCATTTCTGATATGTTCGGAAGACAGGACAAAGAGGGCTGCATAGCCTTTGCACAGAGCACCTTAAACTAAGCTTTGAAGCTCAACACATAAAAAAGTCAATAAAACTAATGAAATATATCTTTTGGTATGTGGCTGGCAAGATGATAGAAACCATGAAAACTAAAATAGAAAAAGAAACAAACTGCTACAGCAATGCATTATTTATAAGCATGTTCTTTACAGACATACGAAACTGTTGTTGTAAGATGAATATCTAAGTAAACTAAGTAAAAGTTTACTGATGAGAGGAGAATATTTTGCATTTTATTTTACCACGTAATGGGACTGCATCACCAATCATATAGCTCTGCAGTTTAAGTCATGTAAAACCATCTATCGGGTCAGTCACAACAACAAACTAAATGCCTACGATTGATACTAAGAAGAGATTAAAAGGACACGCCAAGCAACTTCATCTTAAAGAAGTGGTTTTAGCACATATACCTTGTTCCTCCATATCCATATGGCCATTTAGGAGGTGTCTTTCATAAAAACACATCTAGTGGCTGTCAAACTGACAGCCACATGAGGGGTTGCCTCATGGAAGACTTTCAATAATTGAAAATATGTATGTTAAGCATCATCAGGCACAGCATGATGTCACCAGACCCTGTCAATGCCTCAGAAAAAAACCATTGCATTCTATACATCAGTAGGTTCCCAATGCATCCCCATAAGAAACATTGGATTGGAGCAGACATGATCCGCATGCATGACCCTGTGTAGAATTTCTAAGACTGTATTGCCGATTGGTAAAAATTATGTTGAGATGACCATAACCTAAAAAGTAAGCAACACACTAGCATTAAAATAAATATTTGTTTTTTTAATTTCAGAGTGTTGCGTTAAAGTAATATTAGCTCTCATACGGTTTACAGTCCAATATGCCAATACGCTATAAGGAAGTTGTTCTTCTATATTGAATATTCACAACCTGGTATAAATTGCCTACATACTAAATTCATCAGTGGTTTCATTTGCTTGAAAAGATTAGACTCTGTTGGAGGTTCCGCCTCTTGGTCTTCATCTAGGTGTGGTGGCTAATGTTTTTAGACATACATTGTGTAATAATACATGTATAAAGAAGATATCTTTAAAAAACAAAATCATGATATGACACGGTGTCATATGTCATATATTCTTGTTCACCTGAGGTTGTATTTACCTAATTTTAAGATCTGCTAGGGAACAGATGATTGTAATTTTATCCTCGTATGTAATACCATATAATTCAAAGACGCAGTACTTTCTTTTTCCCCTGACTGTACATCTACACAGTCAAGTGAGTGATATTTTCACACACAGACCCACCAAGTTGTCTCTTGGAATGTCTCCATTCTTTTAATCTATACATTAGGGACCAACCTATTATCGTTCTGGACAATATTATTGGGCCATATTCAGCATTATGGCAAATATCTGTATTGCCTCATAATGATACTAATAATGTACGCTAGCTTCATCTCTTCTCTTTAAGAGAGAGGCCCTGCTGGAAACAGAAGATAGCGTGTGCTGGGAACCAGCTGTCCCCTCTACAATGTTAGTGGCATTCGGGGCAAACAGCCCCCCTAACCCGCACCCCTGTAAGTTCCTTAACATTTCAGTGGCCTTTGTCCAACCTAGTTTCCTTAAAAAAATTTAACTACAATATCTATTTAATTTACTTGTTTCCAGCACTAATATACCATCAGTGCAGCCAACCGATCTGCCTCCTTAATCAGCAAGCATGCTATATCTTGTTTGAACTTGTGATTGCATCGCTCCAGTGTGTCTTTTGGATGCTTTCTTTCATTTTCCATAAATACCTTTTTGTCGATCACATCTATTTTGATGCTCCCGTGTTTGTGATGTCATCGAGTCAGTCTTGTATTTATGAAATCATCGCGCAAGCCTTGCAAAGGTTACAGCCATATGGTTTTGGTAAATGCAGCGCTGTATCTAGCGCGAGGCTTACAAGGCATTTGCCCCCTGAGGCTGGCATGCACTAAATTCACTCCAGCCCTCCCAAAGGTTGAAACCATTGAATAAACTATTATATAATTGATATATGCAATTATATATATTTCTTTTGCAGTTTAAGGGGCCACTCCTCTATTGTTAGGCAGTTCTCATCAAGGTTGATTTTTTTTTTTTTCCCCTTAGTATAGATACAGGTGTGAAGTTATTGAGCTCTAGAAAATGGTTTACAGTGTCATTCTCTACACCCATTTCTATAAATGTTTTTTTAGATTGCATAGTACACAGTGTTTCTATAGCAAAGGGTTGGCTATGTGGTGTCATTCTACCTGTTTAAGATCTACTGAACTGATGCAACATTCCCAGAAGGAAGAATCTCACACTATAGAGAAACATCCCACAGTTGATGCTATTGGTGCAAAAATGCAGTTTTAATGTGAATCATCAAATTATTAACTATGCTCTCTATTAATGCATAAATTACATTACACTGTAGTTTTGGCTATATGATTCTAAACTTAGGTCAAGTTTCCTAAGAGAAACATCCAGTGGAATACATCTGCAGCCATGTTAGAAATTAAGAGCTAAAGCCACAGGTTCCATAATTTAAAAATAAGACATTTGTGTTCAAATGAAAGGAATTCTCCAAGTAACATTACACTATATGGTTTTTCGTGCCGTTGTGGTATAGGTAATGTATTTATAACATACAGCTTTATCCTCACCATTTAAAATAGATATATATATATACTGTTAAAATTACCATTCGTAACAATAGCAAATGTAAATATTAATAGGAGTGACATATGGATTATGAAGCTCTGTGTAGTCTTATAATTTAATCATATCTGAGCAGGACTTTGTAATTGCATGTGTATGATATATTTGCCAGTCAGCATCATCTTTGAATCAGAATCAGAAAAAAATAACCAGAAATGTTTGATTTTTGTGATACCTCAGTAGAGCGTTTAATGAAGCATAGTGTTTTATATGTTTGAAGATCAAAACTGAACCCTATTTAGTCCTTCTGTAGTTTCAGTGTATGTTTTTATGTTCATTATCTTGCCTGTCAGCATCCTTATTTTGAGTGTGGCTTGAATTTGGAGCCAAAAGACGCAGAAGGCAATAGTTGACTATAGTTTGCATGATATATTGGTAAGCAATTCGAACACAAGTGGTTTGTAGGTGTTGCTTAGATGTCAAGTGAGACAAAAGGTGAATATTTGTGCTTTTTATGCATCCCTGGTGGCAATGTAAATAGTATAATATTGTACTATGCCATCAAGGACATTTAATTGGTATGGGTAGATGTGGTCTGCATTCAACCATAAATAATACAGCCCTACATTTTAAATTTCTCATTGGTGTCTGTTAAAATGACTTGTGCTCTAGCAACTCCTAACATTTATGAGAACACACACTTTAAAGGACCACTATAGTGCCAGGAAAACATACTCGTTTTCCTGGCACTAAAGTGCCCTGAGGGTGCCCCCACCCTCAGGGTCCCCCTCCCGCCCGGCTCTGGAAGGGGGAAAGGGGTTAAAACTTACCTTTTTCCAGCGCTGGGCGGGGAGCTCTCCTCCTCCGATCCTCCTCTTCTCCTCCCCGTCGGCTGAATGCGCACGCGCGGCAAGAGCTGCGCGCGCATTCAGCCGGTCACATAGGAAAGCATTATCAATGCTTTCCTATGGACGCTTGCGTGCTGTCACTGTGAAAATCATAGAAGGCTTAACCCATTCATAACCCTAGAAGGACCTGGCACCCAGACCACTTCATTAAGCTGAAGTGGTCTGGGTGCCTAGAGTGGTCCTTTAAGAAAATCCTGGAGCTCAGTCCTGCTGCACTGGCTGTCCTTGGTTAATAAAGTATTAAAATGCATTAAAATACAAAAAATAATCTATACCAATAATCTCAAAATTAGTTTTGTTGCTGGCGATATAAAAAAGTAAAAACATATACTTTTTTCAAAAATACAATAATGCATTATAGCTTCAGGGAAAGTCTAGACAAACCCCATAAAACTAAAATAATAGAATGAAAAATGATTCACCAACTTGAAAATAATTAAAGGACCACTATAGTGCCAGGAAAACATACTCGTTTTCCTGGCAGTATAGTGCCCTGAGGGTGCCCCCACCCTCAGGGCCCCCTCCCGCTCTCCTCCTCCTCTCCGCCTCCTCTCCTCCTCTTCGGCTGAATGTGCGCGCATTAGCCAGTCTCATAGGAAAGCATTCATAAGGCTTTCCTATGGACGCTGGTGTCTTCTCACTGTGATTTTCACAGTGAGGAGCACACAAGCGCCTCTAGCGGCTGTCAATGAGACAGCCACTAGAGGCTGGAATAACCTATTTATAAACATAGCAGTTTCTCTGAAACTGCTATATTAATAAAAAAAAGTGTTAACCCTAGCTGGACCAGGCACCCAGACCACTTCATTAAGCTGAAGTGGTCTGGGTGCCTATAGTGGTCCTTTAATTGTTTAGGTTTAGTTTAACATGATGAGAAGACACATGTTGGTGATATTACACAGGTACTGTGACAAGTTAAGTAGGGCCCTTCTCAAAAGAGCTCACCACCATGAGCCATCTAAATAACTGATTTTACATTCCAAATTAAGTCAAATTATTAGTTTGTGTTCTTCAAATGTTGCTGATTCTGTATGACTGTTTCCTGTGCTTTATTGCAGCCACAATTAGGAACATTAACACCCAATGTTCCTAAATATTGGTGGGAGATGCTACTTTGTGTGTACCCCCAGTGGCTCCTTCCAGCCAATGTCAGGGAAAGTATCAGAGCATTGCCATGGTAATCCGAGGGAATGCTCTAATATATTAGGAGGATTAGAGAATTTGGTTCAGCCTTATCAGGGGTCCTGGCAAATGAGGGTGGTCTTTGATCTTCCCACCAGCCGGATGTGGACCCTGCTCACTGGGCCAGCACTCGAGTAGGGCTGACAGTTCAGGAGCCAGACATGTATACTCTAAAAGCCTTGGATCCAGGACTGACCAAACTGAGCAATCGAGGAAAAAGGGCTTTTGTAATAGAGGTGACCAAGCACCTCATGGTCACTCTGGATGAGTTCCAGAGATCATGTGTGGAGATGGGATGAACTTGCAGAAGGACAACCATAACTACAATACTCCACCCATCTGGTCTTTATGGCAGACTGAAGTCATTATTGCAAGACACATGAAAGCACCTCTCAGACTGTGAGAAACGATATTCTCTATTCTAATCAAATATAGATTGAGGTTGTTTGGGCTTGCTTTATTTAGCAACAAGAACTAGGAGACTAACTGGGGTTAAGGGAAAGCTAAACTCGGAAAAATACAAAGATATCCTTAACAAAAACCTAGTCCAGAGCACTAAGGACTTCAAAGTGAGCCGAATACTCACCTTCCAACAGGACAATGAACCTAACCTTATAGCCAAGAAAGCGCAAGAGTAGCTTAGGGACAGCTGTATGAATGTCCTTGAATATCCCGGCCAGAGTCCAGACTATAACCTAATGGTATATCTCTCGGGAGACCTAAAGATGGCTGTTACCCGACAGAGTACCAAGTTAAAGTTCAGAATATGTCAATGTGATATTTAATTTTTTTTCCAGATTGATATATTTGCAAAGATGCTATTACAGAGTATTAAGTGTAGGTTGATGTGAAAAACAATATTGAAACAATTGTAGCAGAAGGCTGAAAGCAATAAAAAAAAATAGAATAAAATGGATCTGATTATTTTAGATTGTATATGTCTGTATAACAGCATCTAAACCTAGAATGTTTTTTGTAGTTTTAATTCATTTAAAAAATTGTTGCACTACATTTTGAACTTGTCCTTCTTGATTGACCCTTTGGGTGAACAAGGAAACTTGCAAAACAAGCCTCTTTAGAGAACAAAAGGTGTTTACAGGTTTAGAATGATAGACACTGTATAATCTATAATACATTGTTCACTTACAGATATCATGACAAAGTGTCATAACACAGCCATTGTGGATCATAGTAGCCCTGGGTGGTATTCCTATTTTAAACAAAACTAGCTTTGTTCTAGTCCAACATGTAGGTCTGGTAGTATGTCTCCACTGTATGGCTGTATGTCTTGAGAAAAGCTGTAGAAATAATGTCTAGTAATTTGTATGCTGTAGCTGAATCAGCAACTGTATTTTTATGTAAAGCATTTGTGGCCTCAAGTTGATGAAATAATTAAAAACATTTTGTTGTGTTTGTGATATTCAAAAAAATAGCAATTTGTTAAATGAGCACTATAGTTTCAGGAAAACAGACATGTATATTGATGATCTTAGCTAATCCAATGCCTTCTCATATGAAAGCATTAAGAGGCTATTGAGAATACGCAGCAAAATGCCATGCTGTGCCACTCAGCAACTCCTCATAGAGATGCATTGGACCAATGCATCTCTATAGGGAACGTTCAGCGCCTGCATGCAGAGCAACTCTGACAAGAAAAACATTTACAGTGCTAACTCTGCAGGGACATGCTATAGGCACCAGAACCACTACATTAAGCTGTAGTGGTTTTGGTGACTATAGTGTCCCTTTAAGTCTTCTCCCCTGGTATATCTAAAATTTCAACATAGCTGACTGTATATGAATAGATGTGTGGGCTGATTTTATCAATTCATGTTTTTATTCACTAATCCGAGAACTTGAGCTAATTCACAAAGCAATTCCAAATTTTACGCCAAGACAGAATAACTGGAATACGGATTAAAACTCGACTGATACCGGTTTGTCTCTTTTGGTTTAAATTTGCAATTCTATTGGCAAGTTAAAATTTATGAAATCTAAAATAATTAGCCAGACAAAATTCTCAAAGTGGTGTTGACAAAATTAAGAACCAGAAAGCCATATTTTAAGACTCGGGGATAGACCGTCCAAAAGGTTTGACATGAGTAATGGCTCATAAATTAATAATAATAGAGTATAAAGGAAGTTTTTATATGGTTTTACATGTGTCAGATTGTTCTCTAGCCACTAATAAAATATAAGGGTCCTGCTTTTAAATATATTCTGGTTAATTCTGTAAACATTAAATTGTAGTAAAGAAATGGTTAGCAGATTTAAAAGTAATTTTACTGGGAATTGTATGGTATTAGCAACTGAATACAATTATTAAATGGCCCAACCAGAAATGTGTCATTGAGACATTTGTGTTTTGAAATTGTATGTAATAATGCATGTACACTTTTTGCTGATAGTGCAACTTTAAGAAAATATTTTAAAGCAGGCTCTGGAAAATCCAGTTTTTTTCTGAAGCAATGTTAAGTATGTCAGTGCTGATTTTAATAGATATTTTATGTACACAACAATTGCTTTACCTTTTAGTAATTCTGACTGTTGTTCAGAGATTTATTGGTTGCTGCACAAATCAGCATCTCCTCATAAAGATGCATTGAATCAATGTATCTCTATGGGTAACTTTCAACAACTCAGTGGAAAGTGTCCTTGTGCAGCACTGACCCAGGAAGCACCTCTAGTGGCCATCTGAGTGACTGCTACTGAAGGTTTTACTAGGCATTAATATAAACACTGACAGCATTTACATTGAAAAGCCAGCAGGGAAATGCTATAGATACCAGAACCCACTACATTAAAGGAATACTATAGGGTTAGGAACACAAACATGTATTATTGACCCTATAGTGTTAAAACCACAATCTAGCCCCCCTGGACCCCTTCCCCCCAAAATATAGTAACATCTTACTTTTATTTAAGTCTGCAACTGCTGCACCTGCCCCTGATTTGCCTGGTTGACTGACATCATCAGAAGTGATTCTCTGAGACAATCACAATTGTTTCCAGTAGGATTGTCTGAGACTGTCAAGGAGGCAGATCAGGGGCAGAGGCCAAACACAGCCCTGACCAATCAGCATCTCCTCATAGAGATGATTTGAATCAATGCATCTCTCTGAGGAAATATCAGTGTCAGTATGCAGATTATGGAGACACTGTATTGTAGTGCTGTACAGTGTGCCGTACTGCCCCAGGAAGCACCTCTAGCAGCAGAAGTGGCCAGTAGAAGTATCCCTAGGCTGTAATGTAAACACTGCATTTTCTCTGAAAAGATGGTGTTTACTGCAAAAATCATGAAGGGAATGACTGTACTCACCAGAACAAATACAATAAGCTGTAGTTGTTCTGGTGACTATAGTGTCCCTTTAAACTATAGTTGTTCTGGTGACTCTGGTGTCCTTTAATAATTGTAATAGTATGTATAAGATGCCTAAAAGAAAGAAATTCTATGCATCTGACCCAACAGTCCTATTACCTATAGATTTCTTCCTCTGGATCCAAGTAATGGCAATTGCATCATAGTCATGACAAACATGCTAATGTACATGTAGCATAGTAAAAGAAGAGGTGCATATTTTCCATGTATGCTTCTAGTCACATTTTCACTGCTAGTGCTCTTAGTAACAATTGTCTGCTCAAAGCCAGTCAATTTTTTCAAGTTGCTTATGCATTTTTAATTAGCATCTAGTCATCATTTAGGTCTTTCAGGGTCAGTTCAAGATGTCTTAGCCTGTAACTTTTATTTCTGTATTTGGCTGTTTGTGAATAGTTTGATCAGGGAACTACTTGTTTCCAACCATATTTCATTCATCTGTTAGTTGCATAAGTGGGATGAAGTGGATAGACCAGGCATAGGCAACCTTCGTGTTTTGGACTACACCTTCCATGATGCTTTGCCAGCATTATGGGTGTAAGAGCATTATGGGGTATGTAGTCCACAACATCTGGAGTGCTGAAGGTTGCCTATCCCTGGGATAGACTATAAAATATTGCAGAGAGTAGTTCTTTTGGTGCCAAACATGAAATGTTGCCACATGGATTTACTACCCAGTGAACGCATATTTAAATATCTAAAAAGTGAAGCAGGATGAGTTTGCAAAAATGGTGGACAACTGAGATAGATCTCTGTGC
The DNA here is from genome assembly GCA_933207985.1 of Pelobates cultripes. Classification (NCBI taxonomy): domain Eukaryota; kingdom Metazoa; phylum Chordata; class Amphibia; order Anura; family Pelobatidae; genus Pelobates; species Pelobates cultripes. The sequence continues at coordinate 211,779,982 of OW240913.1, read as the reverse complement.
GAGTTAATAGAGAACATCCAACATGTAAGTTGTCCATCTGAGTTGGAAATGTATTCTTTATCACCTTAATTTACAAGTTTTCAATTCATTACATCTATTTAGTAGTTACGTGTGCGAAAAGAGGTGACTACATGACTAGAGGATAGATATCTGCTACTTAGTTGCTGAATACTTTTGGGAAAGTAGCTTAAAACTAAATGTGTGATTTCTCAGAAAATGACTAGGTTTCTGTTTATTTGTAAAACATTGACTGTGAAGGGTCTTCGAGGACTGGAAAGAGCTTTCAGTTGTGATGAATTAATTTGTGACTGGCAATGGTAGACATTGAATTTCAGAAGAACTTTCAGCAATTTCCTTTCTTCTGCTTTTTTTTTTCAAAGCCCTTTCTTTGCTGTGTAATCTGGCTGCCCTTGAATGTTGCCATTGTTTTAAGGACGTTAGTTGCGTCATTGTGTAGTGGAGGGTAGACATTCCTCAGGTTTCTCCGATTACTAAAGTGGTGATCTCCAGGTCTCAGAGTTTCCTTTAAGGGTTGCTAACGTTTTATTTGATCTACATATTTGTTCTAGACATGTTCCAATTTGGCTTTGATTACTGTTTGCTCAAATACTTTCATTTTTTTCAAGAGTGACCTCAATTTTTATTTCTGGAAAAGGAGACTATTGGAGATTATTTTTCCTAACTTGGCTTTTTTTAGTCTATATTTAACAAGTCAGTTGTCAACTCACCAACTCTGTTAAGTCAATAAATTCCTCTGTTATTGAATTTATGACTATATATGGGTTGACTTGTTTGTTCTGCTTTTTTGTGATCGAGATATATATACATACAGGGTAAATTAACAGGGCTGTTTTTGTAGCATACACTTTTTGTTTTATCCCTTTGGAGAATGGTTACTGAGAGTGTACAAACCGTTTTCCAATAAAACACACCTTTCATTTGTAAAAAATTTTTTGCATTTTTACTTAAAGAAAAAATCCCACAATTTAAAAGTTGATGAAATAAGTAAAAATTACATTTTTCTTGTCACAAATTGGCCTGCTCAGGCATAGCTTTTAATGGCATCTTATTCTCTCTGTAAATCCTGGTAGCTTTTCTTGAATTGATCTCCACGTCAAAGAGTCTGACAAGATGCCAAACAACATCAGGGACTTCCTGCTTTTCATTTACATAGGTTTCTACTGTGTAGTATACAGAACTTGCTGGTGACCCCTGTTGTTAATAATTTAATGGTTTGCTGACCATTCTCGACCTTTCTGAATCTGTGAAGTGTTGACAAGCATTAAAATGTTTCAAGGCTGATATCACCATCGTGTTCTTGTGCATTTCACAATATATAGAAATCTCTGGCTTGGGAACTAGTGAGAATGTAAACTAAAGCTCAAAAACTAGCGCTCAAATGTTCTTTATATATCCTGTTGCTTGTTGTTTTGTGACTACAATGTATTTATAAAATTAAGTGGATGTTAAAACAAGATTTTGTCATGTTTTCCTTAACAGATTCCCTTTACAGAGAATGGGGCCAGTTTTGTCAATCTTTTACAAAGCCTGTAATACACACACAAATTAAAAAATAAATAAATTAATAAGTATACCTTATCACCAGACAAAGCCAAATACATTCACACTTCAGGGATTACAGCGTACAAGTGGGAAAAATACTTATCTTCTTTATTGCATGGAAATAGTAAGGTAGAAATGCAGGGCCATATCAAAATTTGACATACATAATACTGCATTATATACCTGAATGAAGGGGGTGCAAGGATAAGGAGTTAACTAGCTATGAACAGTTTAATATTTACCTCGATGAGCATTCATTGACTTAGAGTGTCGAACTCGTGTATTATAACCTGAAATTTTAAAATCATATTTTATGTTCTCACATATCACATACAAAATCAAAAAGCAAAAAATATTTTGAAATTTGAAGTATATCAAAATATAGCTTGCTAAGTCACCTGTTCACCAGACAGTACTGGCTTCCTCACACACAAGAAACATACACACAGGTTCATTAAAAAGGGATTAGAATTTAATTCCCATCAGGACATACTTCACTGACTGTACCTGTTATTTAGTTATGGTTACTGTGCATATCTGTACTTATGTAAGTTAAAGAAGTGGGGAAGCAAAGCAGACTTTTGCACACATTTCTAGTATACATTTGAAATATTTACCAACCAAATTCTCTCAGCCAAAATAGTAATACCTACCTCTCATTCCACAAACCAACTGAAACAAAGCCACTTTATTTCTACCTCTTACTGCAACTTTAAGGCCCAGTTCCACAAACCTTTGGGCCTTCTGCATATATACATGATTTCATGCATACATGTTCAGGTCTTTCGGTGGATTATAGGAATCATACTCTTAGACTGCTAAGAGTTATGGTGTGAGACTCTCCCCAGTAACTCACCCCACATATGAATAATGTCAGAGGGACAGAATTAATGGGTGTGGTGAATCAGGAACAGCATGGAAACAGTGAGTACATCCTGGATAGAAGTCCCCCTGTAGCTTGTGTATCTGTCTGTGTGTGTCTGTGTTTGTGAATCATATGTATCAGTGTATGGATGGTTGAACAAATTTAAAAAAAAAAAAAAAAAAGCAAAAACATGTTACAAATAATGCATCCATCCAGAAACTACTCAGCATACAATTTCTTGGTTTACGATTTCTAAAGAATTCCTTGGTGGCACACACGTAAACAGTATGAATCATCGCCCTCTCTGTCTACACACAATCACACAAGTATGTTTCAAATCCCATACTGCCCATAATCTTTGTGCAGCACTGGGACAAATATATCCTTGCCTGACAGAGATTAGTGGGAGTTACCTTTCTGCGCTGCAACTGCTATTTTCATCTGCCACCATTAATGTAGTCCATCTTTCAATAAGTATACATCAGGAAAGGGGATGAAAAACAGCATTGCACAAGCAAATGCCTAGCTTCCTTTGGCAGAAACAATTAGTCAATCCATCCACTGTCTCATATGTTGGGAAAGGATATTTCCCCCCATTCTGATTAATTTTATAGGCACACATAACTAATGGAACTCACAGCACTGTGAAACGATTTAAAAAAGGTATGAATGCACGTGTTACCTACATAATAATGTTTCAAATGTGATGAACATTCAGACAGAAATGTTACAGAGACAGTTGTGACAGTATGTGCCTCTGTCACCTCTGTTTTCTGTTATTTCGGCTCTTCTAGTCATCTCCAGACATTGGTTTGCAGAGCCCTATCGTACGAGACTGCAGCTGCATGTTGGGCTATTTTTGTTTGCCTGTCCTACAGATACACTATACACATAAAACTGTTATTATTCTCTCTTGTATTTTGGAGAATACAGCTTTCTGTTGGACACAATAGTAAAAAATAATTATTTTATTGGAACATGTGGAGTGGTTTCTCTTGTTTATGGAGGTTCTGTCTTTGCATTGTTCCTGCAGTTAATCACTTTTATCTGCCAGCCTGTTGAAGGCTTCATTTCACCAGGTTTTAAAAGATTGCTTAGTGCGTAGGTGTTTTTAATCCCATCTGCTCTTTAATCCCACTTGCCTTTAGCTCTAACAGTGGACCTTTACTGTAACAGGGTGTTCTTTTTTGTAAGGATACAGAACAGTCTTACAGGACATTCCTTATATCTTCATATTGTTATATATATTAGAAGAGGACAGAATTCATATAATACCAGCTTGAAAAGAAAATTCTAATTTAATCAATTGAAATTGTCAGTTGTCATGTTTTATACATCCTTTACATTTTTTTTACATGTAAGAAATAGATTTTTTTTTTTCAGATTAGTGCCTCCTCCTTTCATTGTACCTTCACATTCAAAATAAAATAGAATTTCTTTTCCATCTGGAACAGGACAGAAATAGAATTTTTTTTTTTTTATCATATTGGACTATTTGTAGTGGTCTCAGCATCAGTTTCTCATCAGTGTATCTTGCCTTTCAGTCGATTTTATCCCTGAATTACTGATTAACAATAAATTGAGTGGTTCTAGTTATACATAGATTATAAAAATGTTATCATGTACTACTTCTTAAGTGTTCACATACCGGTAATATACCTCTTTCTTAGCTTTAACCAAAGTTAGTTTGCGTCCTAAACATAGGCGTGTGCACCCTAATGTGCATGCTACAATAGAAGATCTTTCTGACAGGTGCCTGTGATCCCTCTCTCTTGTGAGGGAACTTTTATTTGAACCACCGCTGCCTGCAATTTATTTAATTTTTTTTTTATCATCTTGCCCTGCCTTGGGCAGGTGTGAGGAGTGACAATAGCAATTCACCCTCGCGATAACTTAGAATGTTAAAGGCCGCCGGGTTACATAATGACGTCAAATCCTGGTGGCCAACAATCTGAGACATGGAGGACAGGCATCGCCATTGACACTTCGAGTTAGTGCGTGCATGTCAATATGTTTGTATGGGTCTGGGTCACTTTGTAACTGTGTTCGTTAGTATGAGTCACTGTATGCTAGTCACTTACAGCTATCCACATCACACGTGGACTACCACATACATCATACATACAACCACCTCACACAGAATCAGAACATATGCATCACACAGATACCACACTTGTAGTCACCACACTCATACACAACCACAGTCATTTCCCATATACACAAAGCCTTCACGAGCACAACCCACTGTTTTAGCAAATGGACAATTTCCATGGTTCCCCACGCACATTACACCTGGACTTCTCCTGCAGAAGACACCACATAAAGCTAAGGACAATCAAAGGCAGTGGCTTCAGGTGTAGAATGGGCTCTAGTTAAATTGTTCTAAAACAGTATGACAAATTACACTGGAGGACACCAGGGCAGTCTTGGCACCAATTCCGCTACAACGGCTGGTAGTTGTTATGGTGTTTGGAATATTCCTTTAATAAATATTCAGCTTAAGGTGCACACCCTACTGAAATGTGCTGCACATGCCTATGCTCCTAAATATAATAGCCTATTTCCTAAAATGTACAGTTAATCCAAAATCATGGAAAGTTGAGCTGGCAAATGTCAATGAGGCATCCACGGTTCATTACACACCTATGCTATTGCTAAAGCAGAACTTTCATTTCCACATTAGCAAAATCAATTCTGTCCATATTTGAATCATAAAATAGCAAAGAGGAACCCATGCCTGGCAAGATTTTAAACGGACAAAGATGTGCACTTTAATTTTAGGGTCTTAAGTGGGAGGTGGGTCAGGTTTTTGCTGACAAATTTTAGGTGACTTGCTAATAATTTATGCAACCAAAACAATGGTTCCCATCTTGTGGTATGCATACTACAATTTAGTTCTCTTGGGGGTATGCAAAAAAAATAATAAAGAGCCAGACACTTCATCCCAGCTTACATGGGGCAGAGGAGAAGAATGGAGAGCCTTGGACAGAGGAGAAGCCGGGGTGTCTAGGGCAGAGAGAAAAGGTGTGTAATGTGGCAGAGAAAAACATTTACATTTGAAATAATAGCAACTATATTAATTACAAACATTTTGCTAATATGAAGGGTACAATTTATGGAAATGTGCTGCCAAGGGATACTCAAGTGAAAAAATGTTGGGTACCACTGAACTAAAATAGAATTTAGAACAAGAAGAATGAGAATAATCTTATTTACAGAGACTGATTTCGAAACACATTTATTGTAGTTTATTGACACATAACTGTGAGTATTATGGAGCTCTGTACTATGGAACTCTGTTATAAATTCAAACACACCAACACTATGGACCTCCTAGAGAAGATGGACATTAGCATAGAAAATAGGAACATAGGGATTTGGGTGAAAAATAGGGACTGCCCCTCCTATAATACGGACATTTGGGAGGTATAGGAACCTCTCATCCACACTTTTGAGGGTTTTCAGAGGTTTTTTACAATTCCCAGACTACAACATATTGTCCTGTGAGTGTAAAGCATCAAAATGAAAACTGAGCTTGGTAGAGTGGTGGAACCCAGTGGGTTCACTGCATGTTATTAGTTTGCATGACAGTAAATTTAGAGTGTTTTTATTATATAAAGAGAGAGGAGTGACCCCACTCAATTCCTGGAAACCAAATCTTTATTATGTGGTACTTTGAACAAGTGGCTTCAGACACAGGGTTCAGATATAAAGCTTTTCTCTAAAAAGGCAGTGTTTACATTAAAAAGCTTGCAGGGACAGGTTATAGGCACCAGAACCACTATATTAAGTTGTAGTTGTTCTGGTGACTATAGTGTCCGTTTAACTCTATAAATAGATGACAATTCAATTGTAAGAGATAAATGTGTTGCAGGTTATAGGTTCCTTACCACAGTCTGGTCCTGTTTAGTATGACATATAGCCACCTGGAAATAATACAAAATATTCAAACCGTCATTCTATTTGAGGTTCATTGAGTGTGAGTTCCTAACTGATTAGTTATTTCTTGCATTCATATGCCTCTTAAAATAGATTTGAATGTTTCCTTTGATTTCTGTGGTTCTGCAGTTACACAATATAACAATGAAACTCTACCTAACGTTATACCTCGCCCTGATCTCTATCGTACTGAAATCTGGGCTGCTGTGGTCCTTATAAATGCTATACTTTGTTACATTGCTAACATTTCTTTTTCTGTGCAGCTGTATCATGCTAACACACACTCTAGTTCATAGAAGTTTATTACATTGTAACTAGCCAGAGATTTAAAATATGAGCCACAGTATAAACCAGTCTGATATGCTTCAGATATGTTCTCTCTGTAACGGCACAAGATGAGCTAAAACCAGCTTGAGTTCTGAGCAGGGACCCACCGAAGGGCAGGCTATTTTAGCTGCTGTCTATTCTCAGAATACTGTTGCGACCCATTTTTTGCTCTCCACAGTATAAATAACTTCCGTTAATTACCCTCCTACACAAAGAAATATTCCTTGTTATTTGCATGAAATACCCAGTCTATACCTCTTACTATTATGTTGTTCTGTAATTAAAGGTACACTGTAGGCAAATTACTTAATCTTATTGAAGTTGTTATAGTACCTGCAGTCCTGCCCTCCCTCCCCCCATCCTATCCCTCATAACCCAATATTAAACTAATTAGAATGCTAATGTTTAATGTCATACCAATAAAAATGTCTTCATGTGAGTATTCTTTTCAAGACCTAGGGATAATTCCCTATTGATACATTGCAACGGGTAAGGTATTTGTGCTGAAATGTATATTCATATGTTTCTTGTGCATTGTCAGACACGTTCTTTGTAGTCAACAATTAGGACAGAGTATCTACGTCAGGCCAGAGTCTAATAAGTGTCAACAAAATGAACAGAATGCATGGATTGTACCAAGATAGGAAGGCCATACTTTCCTCTTGGAGATACAGCACTTATATGAGCAATTCAGTGTTTTAAGTCCGTACCAATTTCAGTTGTTTTTTTCTATCTGTTAAACATTTTTCCCAAAGCATTGTTAATTTCATTTCACTAAGGTGGATTTATCTTGAATTACTACTTGAAATATGACATTTTTGAATTACATCATGCATGTTAAACTAAGGATGCTGAAAGGATGAGATGTAAGCAAAAATCACAAACATCAACTAGTGTGTGCAGCAGGCAGTTATTATAGGCTTTACTTGGAGCTGAGGTTACTTTGGCCAAAATCAATTTTCCAAATAACCCATAGTTTGTGTTGGAACATAATATATTTTAGTTTATTTGAAGCGCAAAACAGAATAGAACATGTGACTCCATATCTTTGTGAACACTCAAACAAGTCAAGTGTCAGTCTCAAAATTACACTCACACCTAGGGTCCCCACCAAATAACACCATAAACTACATAGGAAGAATTAACATATGCTAAATCTAGAGTTAATAGGAAAACCAGTGCCACAAGAATACATGCTATGTCAATGGCATATTGGTCAATTGTTTTTGCTTTTTTAGGGTGCAGTAAAAATAGAGAATATGACTAAGGCCAGTATAGCTGTGGTAGAGGCATGATTGCGAAAAACTGTTATAGATGTAAAATCAATTAATGCTGTGGAAGAGGGAATAGGTTTTGGGATTAAAATATGGGATGTGGAAAATATATGGCTTGGGGACACAATGGTTTTGCGTGGCAACTGAAAGACACCCAAGGGTCTGGGATACAGAGGAGATTAAAATATAAATTACAGGTAAACAGAAGCTGGGATCAGCTTGTACTAATTTGAGCTGCACTGCACAATACTAACTCTAGGTAAAGTTAAATACTTTATGTTTTACCTAAGTGTTACATGTGGAGCATTCACAATGAGTGTTCCTGCTCCACATTTCCTATTTGCCCTAGATTAACTTTTATACCTATGATCCACCTGGTCAATATGTGAAAACCAATCATTGGGCAAAGCTCAAGAACATAGCATTGGTTTCTATAGTGTGACTTTTTGACTTTTGCCATCCAATTACTCTGTATGGCTAACCCATATTGTTCTAGGATTCTCTGTACTATATTTGGATCGAAAAAAGTGAACATAAAAAATGTTTTATACTCCATTTAACTCGTGCTGCATTGTTACAGCTAAAGTACCTTAAAAAGTGTCAGCAAAAGTAATGGATTTGAAATACTTTCTCTTTGCCAACCTTTTCTATTGCCAATTCAGCCATTTTGGTACTTATTCTCATAACTTTTTCCTCTTTCATCATCCGCTCATAAGCCTAATACATGCAATCACTCAGAAAAAATACCTAATTCTCTATTGTTGACAGCAAATTCCTAAGTTATTTTCCACTTGGAAAGTAATCTGCACAAAACGCCATTAATGGGTTAGTGGCCCAGTAACTTTCATAAGCAGCTTTAGTGTTATTAAGACTAAAATAATTACAACAAAAATTTAGAAAAGTGTTTCCATTATTTGATTCCTAACCCCGATATTAAATATTGTTAAAGAAAAGAAAAATACTAAGCTGCTTTGCTCCTGACAGTAAGGACTAATAGTAAAAACTATTTATTTGCTGATAGGGTAGGCACTACAGTTGGCATAGACTACAAATTCTATTATGTTTAGTCAAGATCATGTTTGCAACAACTTCTATTTCACTCGAGTCTGATATTTCTCGATAGTGAGTAGCTGGCAAAATATTACTGTATAGTGTAATAAAGTATGATCTTGGCATCATACTAGTTGGTGTGTGGTTTGTAGAATATTTATGAGTTGAAATAGGCATAGGTATTCTTCGACCTCAGTGACAGATGCGCTGATCTTGCAAAATGATGCGTCTTTGTTTTCCAATATAGCTAATTTTACTGTAGAACTCATACTTCACAAGTGTCCCTATTAGGAGGGGTAGTTTCTTTGTTGGACTCAAATCCTTCTGTCACTATTTTCTTTCCTCTCTTCTAGGAGTATATAACAGAGTTCCATTACAATAATACTCACAGTATTGTGTTTAGAAATCAATCGGTGTACTTAAGCTACATTTTTTTCTATTCTAAATTGTATTTTATTTGCATAAATTAGTAAGTAAGTCACCTAAAATTTCTCCGAGCACGCTTGCCCCTGGCCACACAATCAATGCTTTCCTATGGGGATTTCACTGATGCTGAATATCCTCATGCAGAGTGTGAGGACATCCAGTGTCATTTAAGAGAGTCTGCTAGAATCCAGTAAGTGCCTCTAGTGGCTGTTTTACATTGCAGGACTAAGGGGGATAGGGACACTGCCTCAATGAGCTGAAGTTGCCTGGGTGCTTATAGTGTCCATTCAATCTGAGGGTGTAAGCCGGCAACTCATACACATATATACTGACATATGAAGTGCTCACCACAGTTTAACTAACTGTACTTTTGGTTAAATGAACACTATAATGTTAGCTGCGCGCTGGGGCAGGGGAGCAGAGTTAGAACAGCCAGCTCCACCTGTGGCCGCCAAAAGAGCTCCCTGTCACTGTGTGTGTGTGTCTCTGTCATGGTGTGTCTGTGTCATGGTGTGTCTGTGTCTCAGTCTGTCATGGTGTGTCTGTCTGTGTCATGGTGTGTGTGTGTCTCTGTGTCATTGTGTGTGTCTGTGTCATTGTGTGTGTGTCTGTCATGTAATGTGTGTGTCTGTGTCACGGTCTGTCTGTGTCATGGTGTGTGTGTGTGTGTTTGTCATGGTGTGTGTCTGTCTATGTCATGTAATGTGTGTCTGTGTCATTGTGTGTGTGTCTGTCATGTAATGTGTGTGCGTCTGCTAGTGAGTGGGCTTGCTTGTGTGTGTGTGTGTGTGCTTGCTACTGAGTGAGCTTGTGGTTTTATGTCAATGACCTTATGTATATCAGTGAGATTGTTTGTTTGTCTATGAGGCTGTGTATCAATCAGCTTGTGTCAGTGAGATTGTCTGTGTCTGCATGTGAGTATGCTTACTGTATCATGAAAAATTTTACTCTGAAGGGACCAATATTTTATACTTGAAAAAGCAATATATATATATATATATATCAATCATCTAGGGTGGCAAGACATAGCCTTACATATTACATGCGACAATATATGGCGCAAGGACTTATGGGGCTGGCATAGTTTTTTTTTTTTTCCAGGGCTGCTTTGGAATCCCCAGTCAGGCCCTGCTCTCTAAGAGAATCATTCAGAGGAGGTGACATATGAGAACCGAGCCTGACATGGTTTCATTCAAAGCACCAGTGTATTCTAAAAGTTCTGTACTTCTTAACCAACGGTAATATTATGAATGAATGACAAGTGTTTGAAAACTGCATGACTCAATCTATAAGGTGCTGCTGAGTGACTGCAGAGAGTTGGAGGGTTTAAGAAGTGCAATGGGAATGTACAGGACAGATTTGCAGATTGCTTTGCTCACATACACTAGTTTACTTACTAAAAAACAATTTGTGGTGACTTAAAAACTACTTCCACATTTTAAAGGAACATTATAGGGTCAGGAACACAAACATATATTCCTGAACCTATAGTGTTAAAAACCCCATCTTGTCCTCATTTGCACCCCTAAATATAGTAAAATCCTACCTTTATTCCAGTCTGCTGGTGCTGGATCTGTCCCTGATCTGCCTCCTTGGCTGACATCATCAGAAGTGGTGATCTCAGCCAATCACAATACTTTTCCATAGAAAAGCATTGGATTGGCTGAGATTGTCAATGAGGCAAATCAGGGGCAGAGCCAGCACAAGCCAAACACAGCTCTAGCCAATAAGCATCTCCTCATAGAGATGCATGGAATCAATGCATTTCTATAGGGAAAGCTGAGCGTGTCCATGCAGAACACTGTGCAGCCCCAAGAAGAACCTCTAGTAGCCTTATGCAAAAAGTCAGAAGGGACTGATTATACTCACCAGAACAACTACAATAAGCTGTAGTTTTTCTGCTGACTATTGTGTCCCTTTAAGTGGAATGGGGGCTTTGCCCCTTTTATACAAGTTTGGTATAAATGTTGAAATTCAGTGTTCAGGTCACCTCAACTCAACAGTTAAAGAATAAACTTATATTTAGAGTGTTTACATACTCATGCTAGTAAATTAGTGTAGAAAGAGTAGAGTGCGCCCATCTACCATTAACTGGAGAGCAAAGTAAAATCCCTTAGCGTCAAATATGAACACACTCAGGTGTACAGTTTGATGTTGCAGTGAGGTGTTAAATATGATGACTCAGTATGCGGAGACCATTTTGGATTCAGCAGGTTTTCACACTGCCTTAAATATCTAGGTCACACCGACTACACCTTTTCTGTGACTGTGGAGGTGAGACTTTTTATCTTTGGCTGGTTGTGATATGATGCAATGAAATGTTTGGGAATCTGTGCCATACTGACAGTAACTCTTGTGTAACAACAAAATCTTCTCTTTTCAGGTCAATGTCCGTGTGACCAGTATGGACGCAGAGTTGGAGTTTGCTATACAGCCCAACACTACAGGCAAGCAGCTTTTTGATCAGGTCAGACTCCTTATAAGTATTACATTTTTGGGAGATAAAGTGCTGGGAGCATCCTTCGACAGCTCTTTGGTCTTGGCCATTCTGAAGAGTTTGGAATCTGATTGATTGCTTCTCTGGACAGGTGTCTTTTATACAGGTAACAAGTTGAATTTAGGAGCACTCCCTTTAAGAGAGTGATCCTAATCTTAGCTCGTTACCTGTATAAAAGACACCTGGGAGCCAGAAATCTTGCTGATTGATAAGGGATTAAATACTTATTTCACTCACTGACATGCAAATTAATTCATAACTTTTTTGACATGCATTTTTCTGTTTTTTTTGTTTGTTTGTTATACTGTCTCTCACTGTTAAAATACACCTATCATTAAAATTATAGTCTGATCATTTCTTTGTCAGTGGGCATATGTTCAAAATCAGCAGGGGATCAAATAATAATTTTTTCACTTACTGTATGTGCGGTAAGTACCGGTGGATCGTCACTTGTAACATTTGTATCCTTTCGTGGAAGAAGATCATCTGGCTCTTTCATGGCACTATGGTCTGAGTACTCAGGGAAAGGCCTTCTTGTAGGTGTCACCTTTATTACATGTGCCCTAGGAATTAGGCAAAGCAGATCAGATATTTGAGTGCTGTTCGATGAAGAGCCACCTATCTTTATATTTGCTTTGTGTCCCATGCTGTGCTCAGGGGAACAGTAGGAAACTCTGCAATCTTGGTGGATGAGGCATAAATAACATAAAGAAGTAGTCTCTCCTTGGAGCTCAATAAGCACACGTCCGCTTAGTTCACCGCTAGCTCCTTCCCCCTTCACACCATTATTTTTTTGCAAAGGATGTCAAATAAAATTTTACTTGATAAATCGCAGGTGTGATTTGCCATTTTAAGCACAAAAACAATCAATTAAATATAGTGTCAATTAAATGTCTGATTCCTTGACCAATCCCTTTTCTCTTAAAGTTTCTTTTTTTTATCAAGTGCCAACAAATTAAATAGCACTCTACAAAATAAGACAGCCAACATATACATTACATTAAAAATAATATAGTTTACAAATGGTTACTTACAGATCTAACACTGTGGTTTTGTCTCCTGCAGAGGTCTTGTAGGATTAATGTAGATTTGTACACTAGCTATTGCCTGGCATGAGTTCTTTAGTCCGCTGTTTTGCATGCCCTTTGATTTCTGAAGAATTCCCTATTGAAGTCTTTTTTTTTATTAGGACTCTGTGTATGCCCATTGGATAACTATGTATTGTGTATGGCTAATGAACTAAAACAGCAGGAACAATGACCAGCCGAGTACTAATTTGCTAAAAAATGTTGTGAGCCAAAAGTAAATGTTTTAACTTTCTACCAAAATATTCTTAATATTTTAAGAGCAGTCAGGTGCCATTGTGGTTTAATAACAGGTGTCCTTATTTCACATTGCACTTGATCAGCAAATAAAAAGAAATAAGAAAACATTACTCAATTTCTCCATATTAGCTACATAAACATCATTTTTATAATATATATGTTATTTGATATAGGAAACAAAGGTGTTTATTTTTAAGCTGATTACATTGATTATTGGCTTCAACACAAGAATAGAATTCCAAGCTTTTGGCTATCCTATAATTGATATAGAGTTAAATGACAGTTTTGGTACAGATATTATTTTAGATTTCGTTAAGAAGCTTGGTTTATGGGAATTCTGTTTCATTTATATTTACTGAAACAATCCTACATTGTTTAGACTACTACAGTGTACTATGCACAATCAAAGTGATCAGTTCTGCCTTACTGGGACAATTTCACAGAGTAACAGCACCAAAGATATATTAAGGAGACCCTAAGATTTGTGCATGTAGTCTAATTGTGTCTTGTGTTGAGTCAACAAGATATTTGTATAAAGTCCCTAGAGAGAAAATGTAGGTAGATTAGACTCACACTGTAGAATAAATAATATGAAAATGTACCATGCAGATTGCTTGTTTCTCCTAGTAATACAGTGAGTACATTGGTCTTCTGTATTTCAGTTTTGAGATTACATCATGCACTACTTCCTCTGCCAGATGCAGAGAGAGTGGAAAGGACAGAGTGAAACAGTGGAGAGTTTTGACATGGAGAAATGTAGTGTTAGGTTATGTAAATAAATGTATTCATTTTTCCAGAAAATGAAACCAAGCACATATTTCTATGCAAGCGTATTGATTTTATATTAATTGTGGAACAAACAAAATGACATTCCACTCTTTTCTTTGATTAATCACCTATAATTCTAAGTTAATGTTTTACTGAGGTGTAGCAGCAGAGGATATCATTAAACTGTAATGGTATGCATCCATATGCCTTATGTGATCTTTGCAATCATGATTGACAAATTACTATTTGAATGTGTGTCCTCACTTTCTTCCATGGTGATCCACTTTCAGATGACCCAGCAATTTCTGTAGTGTCCACTCTGCCACTGTCCTTTGGGTCATTTGCACTAAAAAAGACAAACACTTCTTAGAGTTCAGGTAAAATACCGGTTGGACTCCGTTCACTGCTGTGCTTTGGCTCATAATAGGGTTAGCTACATATTACTTTTTTTTTTTTTTTTGCTTTGAAGGATTATTTACAACTTTCATAGTGCTGCTGATCCTGCATGTATTTGCTAGCAAACCCAGATTTTAACATCAGCTGATAAAAAGTTCACAGAAGGCCTGTAATACATTCACAGAATTCAGACATAGGCCGAGTATCAGTGACAAATTGAAGAGATTTCAATGAACATTACAGCTTTATAACTTAATACATAAGTTATAGAGTTCTAAAACAGATGTCTAGAGTTCTAAAACAGATGTCTTGGGCTCCCTTTCCCCGCCCCCCCAAAAAACTAATTCAATAAACCGTGACCTCAAATCCAGTGGTGATACAGTCACTTGCCGTAGCTTTGCTCTGCCTCCTTGAGATCAGAAGTACGTAAGGTCTTCCACCCAATCTACATTGTGAGGCAGGGTGCATGTGCGGCAATCGGTTAAATGTACTGCAATGCTTCTAATGGACAAGCATTAAATGCATTGCTTTTCACTGAAGCATAGTTTTCTGCTTTTTACCCCAGTACAAAGCCATCAGGAAAAGCACCCTATCATCTGTCTGATTAACAACTGGGATGGTGCAGCCCCAAGGAAGAGAGTACACATCACATGTTGCTCTCCATTTTGCCATGAAAACTGATGTAAATTACATTTTAATTTTACACTAGATAGCCTGACAGGTGCTGTACTACCAACTAGTAGGAACCTATGGACGTGTCATTCTATGCATAGAATTTTACCAATAATTTCCACTCACAATTTGCACCAGAAGAATACATGTCTGTATTTTATAAATGGCCCTAGAGTGTTAAACATTTATGCAATAGATTGCAGAGCAGTGATCTGCCAATCTTTTTTTTTTTTTTTTACAATTACATATTGAACATCTATTTGCATTGTGCAATAGGTATTTGATGTTATTTAAACTTTTTCTAAGCTGAAGTTGATGTGTTGTTGGAACCAAGTCTATAAATGTTTTATAAACTTTAATGGTACCATTTTTAACTGTTTGTAATGCGTTGAGCGTTTAACACATGTGCTGTTTGTCTTGGGCTGTTGTTGCAGGTGGTTAAGACTGTGGGTCTAAGAGAAGTGTGGTACTTTGGACTGCAGTATACGGATACCAAAGCATTCCCGACATGGCTGAAGCTTGATAAAAAGGTAAACAAACTCTAGCACTATTGAGTCCAGAAGTCACCAGAGAATTCCTGAGATAGTTGCTGATTCTTCAGCAGCAGCAATCAAGCTGTAACTGTTTAACCTGAACAAACATATAGAGTGAGACAAATTCTTCATCTAAGAAACCTGTCTCCTAGGTTAATCTCTAGCATTATCCTAGGCCATTGTTGCTTGCATAGTTGCCAACATCAACTTGCCGTAAAGATCAATTATGCAAGTTATTGGATCAATGGCCAGACCCATAAACGGATTCAACAGCTCAACTCCCGTCGAATCACCCAGAAGCATCCACTTATGAGAATACCAGTAGTATAACACTTTCAGTGTTTAGTATTCACTAAATTGGGAATTGTCAGGGAATTCAAAGTGAATTTAAAATTTCAGGTCGAAATAGCTGAACTGAAAACAAGCTTAGTTGTAGAATTTGGAATTCATGTTGCGCAATTTATACTTTTAGGAATATCCCTGTGTGTACAACTGTATGCTTGTAAAAATTATGTATGCATCTTCTGCTTTGCATAATATTTTTTGCATTTTCACATCTACATTTAAAATAGTACCTTCATGCCTATGAATGTTATGTCTAAAGCAATGTATTATGAGACAACTCATTAATTCCTTATTGCTACAGCCTTATTTTGCTCGTTTGGTACTTAAGGACAAATAAAGGAAGAAATGTTGGCAATGTTGCTGTGTGTTCCAATATACCTTCCTTTTTTCATTATTGTATCTACACATATACCATTTTAAAGTATAGAGAGCACTGTGATGTGATGCAGTATATAAATATATAAGATCTGATTTGAAAGAATGAAAATTAATGTGTACATTGCCAGTGCAGTTAAAGAAAAGCGCTTCGGAATAAATTTTTCCTTTTTTATTTATTTATAAAAAAATGTTACCAGGAAGGATAAGTTAAGATGTCTTTAGTTTTCAAGTATGTTCTTTACAGAGAAGAATATATCACAAATTTCAAGCAGCACAATACCATTTCAAAGCTTATTTTTTTATTTTTTTTATTTGTTATCTTGGCCTTTGAGTGTAGTAGTACCTACAGAAACCAAACTTGATTTTAGAAAAGTAAATATTTTTTTACAATATAGACACCCAACCTAGGGTATTTTTCTAGAGGCAATTTGACAGTTTTTATTTGGCCATTTTCCCACCAATCTCTGCTCACAAAAGCTGAAAATCTCTTGTGGACTTTGAGGTTTTTGCAAGTCCTCCCCATCTAACCCCACTCAGACATTCTGTGGCTGTCCAATCACAGACTTCCCAATACAACCCAATGAGAAGTGTTTGCAAGTCAGGTGCTCTGGGTAATTGCTGCCTCTTGAGTTTAGTTTCAGTTTAGTATTAGTTAGCCATTTACACTGTGTATTCTGTTTATTATAGCTTAAACAGGTATAATCACTACAGTAAGAATTAAATTTAAAAGTAAAGGTCAAAATTGCAAAATTGTAAAAATTCGCAAACTCGCATTTGCTTCCATTTTGTCCACTCTGGCCTTAAATTTGAGTTTCACATTGAATTCAATTTGAATTCCCACTTTAGTAAATAACCCTTCGGTGAACAACCATGGTTTAATGCACCTTCTACTGAAATGTGAGACTTTTTTTTTGTTCTGCCTTCAGACCAGGGGAGGGCTGGCAGCCTTAGGGGTGACAGGAGCTGAGGGGGAGGGGGGCAGGAGCTGAGGAAGGGGTACAGGGGCTGAGTAAGAGGTACAGGGGCTGAGGAAGGGGGCAGTGCTGAGGAAAGGGACAAGGGAAGGGGACAGGGCCTGAGGAAAGGGACAGGGCCTGAGGAAAGGGACAGGGGCTGAGGAAAGGGGACATGGGATGAGTAAAGGGGACAGGGGATGAGTGAAGGGGGACAGGCCTTTGAAGGGGGACATGGGCTGAGGAAAGGGACAGGGACGACGAGGGGGATAAAAAACAAACAAAAAAAACCTAAACTGTATTCCCCCTCCCTGAGTCGTACTTTAGGCCAGGGAGGGGTGGGCAGGATCCAGGATCCAGCAGCCAGCAGTCAGTGGAGTCGGCCAGCCTCTCTTGATGATGTCAGGAGGAGGGGGCGTGACTTCCTCTGCTCTTCTAGACTCCCCAGCGGTCCTGGGAGAAGAGCAGTGAAAGTGACGCCCCCTCCTCCTGACATCATCAGGAGAGGCTGGCCAACTCCACTCGCTGCAGGCTGTGGGGAGAGTGAGGTAAGTTGAAAATTCTGAGTCCCCAGCCAGAGGCAAAGGATTCAGATTTTTTCCTTTTTTTTTTTTTTGCTGGATGTGTGCAGGCCTGGGGGGCAATTGCCTTCCTGAACCCTGTCCCAGCCCACCCCTGCTTCAGACAAATATCTTCAACATGTCTTTGTGTTAAATTTGTTCCAGGTTTGAGTACACAAAGACAAGTGCCTCCTTCAAAAAACTCCATTTTGTTTCTTTGCAGAAAGTAAAACAAACGACTGATTAAACTTGTTCAGAGTAGTTACTCAGAACTGGGAGCAAAATTCATCATTGTGTAATATAATAAAGACAGTGAGTAGAATATGACCTATTACTAGACTTGTGGACAGTGAATAACATTTTCATGAAGGCCAAATTTTACCCATATAGCAATTTGGCTCGTACAAATGTTGTTAACGATAAACGATTCAGAAAACAAATCAAAAAGTGCCAATCAATATACTGCAAAATATATATTCATAATATACCTGTCATGTATATATTGTACAGTCAGGGGTGTATTTACCCTGAGGCAAACAAGGCATTGGGTGTCAAATGCCTTGCCAGCCTCTTGTCCTGGGGGGCCCAGGAGCTGGCCTCAGGGCCCCCAAGGCTGGCAGTGGCGGAACTTTCCGGGCTGGCGGCAAAGGAGCACTGATCCTCCTG
Organism: Pelobates cultripes; assembly: GCA_933207985.1. Lineage (NCBI taxonomy): Eukaryota > Metazoa > Chordata > Amphibia > Anura > Pelobatidae > Pelobates > Pelobates cultripes. Next base: position 211,761,445 of record OW240913.1, on the reverse strand, counting down.
GTCAGCTCCCTTGCACTCGCCGCAGTGATGCCGGAGCCGGAATATGACATCACTCCGGCCCCGGTATCACTACGCGGTGTGCGAGGGAGCTGAACAGGAGGATCAATGCTCCCTCGCCGCCTGCAGGACCGGCCGCCAAGCAGCCTCACTGGACCCTAGGGAAATCTGGAATCCCCTCAGCACTCTGGGAGGCTGGGGAGATTGAATAAAAAAAAAAAAAAAGTGTTTATATGTGTGTGTGTGTGTGTGTGTTTTAGTTAGTGTGTGTGTTTGTTAGTGTGTGTGTGTTTGTTAGTGAGTGTGTCTGTGTGTCAGTGTGTGTGTGCCAGTTAGGGAGTGTGTTACTATGTGTGTGTGTCTGTTAGTGAGTGTGTTAGTCTGTGTGTCTGTTAGTGAGTGTGTGTGTATGTCTGTTAGTGAGTGGTATGTCTGTTAGCTAGTGTATGTGTGTCTGTCAGTGAAAGTGTGTGTCTGTCAGTGAGCCTAGGGCAGCACAAAACCAGGATACACCACTGTGTACAGTACACTGATAGTCAAATTTTTCTGCCATTTGGTTCACAGATTAAGTGAGCAAAAATAATCAACAGAGAGAAAAAGAGGAGGAGAAGAGCAGTAGAAGAAAAATCTTTATTTATATATTTTATATTTATAAATTTTCAAATTATTAAATATATAGATTTGAATTCTGCTTTTCCTTTTCCCGCCTCTATTTGTCACTGCTCACTTGATCTATTAATATAAACAAATTTAGTGGCTATCCCCTAGCCATCATTACATTTTTTTCTTATCAATCATCTCTCTATTTGGCTCCACCAGTGGAATTCTAAATCACAAGTCAGAATTAACCTGTTCGTCGAATGTGCATTTCATTTCGTTTGTTGTTCAGCTACATTTCTGCTCAGAGTTTGAGAATTAGGGATTGGTCCAAATTTGGACACAGTGTGGAACAAAATAAATCTCAAAGTCTGCTTATTACTTCTTGGCATATTAATGCTTGATAGCACATTAGCTTATAGCTTTTAAAATATTAAACAGCTGAAATTTAAATATTAAAATGTTTAATTACCTTTTGTTTCATTGCATGAACACTATTATCTGGTTTTACACTTGTATTTTAGAAGTTAAAGTGCTTGACAGGCTATGTTTTGATTGAGCTGCAATTAATAGTGCTAAACCAATCTCGCTCTCGCTCTCGCTCTCGCTCTCTCTCGCTCTCTCTCTCTCTCGCTCTCTCTCGCTCTCTCTATATATATATATTTATATAAAGAAAAGAACACTATACCTTGCACTCAAACTCCATGTATCCAAACCCCAGGGCTCCAAATATCCAAATAGCTGTATCAAAGGTTGCACTCACGGATTCTTAAAACATAGCTTTTATTGTGTACTCCTAAAAAAAATCTTTTTTTTAGGAGTACACAATAAAAGCTATGTTTTAAGAATCCGTGAGTGCAACCTTTGATATATATATATATATATATATATATACATACATACATACATACACCTAGAAATATGTTGTCATTGTAACAGGGAGCATAAACAATGTATAACAAATCTTCACAGAATATTGTAATGGTGCCATATGCTGACAGTTACCATCAATGATATTCACTCAAGGGAGAATTCAAGGTGAATTTCAAGTTTAAGGTCAAAAGAGCCAATCAGGAAAACATGTCTAAGTAAATTAAGCTTTAGGATTGACTACTCTGGGTTTAAATTTTAAATTCACTTTGAATTCTCAAATTCATTTAGTATAAACCCCTGTTAGTAAAATAATGAATTTGCATATTTCCCCCTCTTATTTCCCATTTTAATGGCAGGTTTCTGCTCAGGAAGTGAGGAAGGAAAACCCTCTTCAGTTCAAGTTCCGTGCCAAGTTTTTCCCTGAGGATGTTTCAGAGGAGCTTATTCAGGACATTACCCAGAAGCTATTTTTCCTTCAAGTAAAAGAGAGCATCCTGAGCGATGAGGTGTATTGCCCCCCTGAGACCGCTGTCCTTCTTGGCTCATATGCAGTGCAGGCCAAATTCGGGGACTATAGCAAAGAAACACACAAGTCTGGATACCTCAGTTCAGAACGCCTTCTGCCACAAAGGTAAGTGCACTGGGACAATTCTACATTTAATGAGAGATTTTTTTTTAAGAAACCAATTATATTAAATGCACATTGGAAGCTGAGAAGTTTAATCGTTCAGTATTTATTGTAGCTGACATTACTAAACTACTGATTTTAGTAACCTGTGTTGCTTTTCATAACGACCTATGTCTTTGAAGATAACTGAGAACTCATAAAAACGTGTACTGTAATGCAATAGAGTTAACTGATAAATGTACTACTCTTATCCAAAATCTTTTGGGTTTTGTTCACTAAACAGTAAGAGCTAAAATGCACATCTATTATTAATATTTTCTATGTTAAAGGGCAGTGGCATACACACAATCCATGGGGCCCTGGTGAGAAACTGATCCATGTCCCCCCACCCCCTCTATTTGTTCCCCCCTCCCTGACAGACACACACACATATAGACACACATACATACACACATACACACAGACACATACATACATATACACACACACAGACACATACATACAAAGACACATACATACAGACACATACACAGACAGACAGACACACACACACACACATAAATACACACAGACATACAAAGACACATACATACAAACAGACAGGCACACACACACACACACAGACACATACACAGATACAGGCAGATGGACACATACATACAGACACAAACACAGACAGACACACATACATACAAACAAACAAACACACACATATACAAAATATTTTAGTCATCCTCCTGTTTCCTACCTTTTAGGTGTAGGAGGGTGACATTCCCTGGGGTCCAGTGGTGGCTCAGGCTGGTGGGAGTCAGAGTTCCCACTCTGACTCCCTGTCCTTCCTTCCGCATGGGCTCTGTGTATGCTGGGATTAGTGACGGGCAGTCACTTCCTCCCAGCAGTGATGTCATCACAGGAAAATCCATCTCCATCGGGTGGCCCTAACAGCATGGGCCACCTGATGGACCCCTTGAATGGCGGCCCCCGCGGTTTGCCGCGCGGGTCGGGGCCACAGAACATGGCGGCTGGTACCTGGTCGCAGGGATCCGCAGGGCGACCGAGCCCCCTGGAATATATACCCCAGTGTTCAAGGACATTAGATTTTACTTATACAGATTACTTGCGTATTTAACAACACACAGTGGTGTATTCTGACATACACTGATATACACTTACTTACAGATACACAGTCATTGTCACACACACTGTTTAACCAACACACACTTTCACTGAAACATACACATACACACTCACTCATTCACAGTTACATGCACACTCACATTCACAGTTACATGCACACTCACATTCACCGACAGACACACATATACTCTCACTGATAGACACAAACACACTCACTGACAAAATACACATGCATACTCACTGACAGATGCATAGTGTCACACACACACACACACACACACACATATACTCACTGACAGATACACACTGACTCACAGGCATATATACAGTCAGTGTCAGACACACATATTCACTGACAGACACAGAATGACAGACATACACATTCACTGACAGACACACACTCTCAGTGACAGACACGGATACACACACTGACACACGCACACTGAAAGACACACATACATACACACTCACTGACAAACACATATACACTGTCAATGACAAACAAACATACACATATACACTCTCAGTGACAGGCACACACACACTCACTAACAGACAGGCACACACACACTCTAACAGGCACACACTAACACTCACTAACAGACACACGCTAACACTCGCTAACAGACACACACACTCTCAATAACAGACACACTCACTAACAAACACACACTAACACACTAAACATTTTTATTTATTTTATTTTTTACTTACATTTTGATGGATTTTTCCCTATGGTCCAGTGGGGCTGGCTGCAGTTCGGCAGGTGGTCACACGGTGAGCAGTGGAGGCGGACGGCAAGGGAGTTCTGATCCTCCTGCTCAGCTCCATTGCGCGCCTCTCAGTGATGTCAGAGCCAGAATGACATCATATTCCAGCTCCGGCATCACTGCGGTGCCCGCAACATCAGGTTATGCCAGCCTCGGGCGGGCCATGGGGTGGCCAGCCGGCCAGCTCTCTGGTCCCACAGGGCAAGAGGCTGGAAAGGCATTTGCCAGGGCATGTGGGGATGCCCCCTGAAAGTGCTGTCCAAGGCAAATGCCTTGTCAGCCTTCTGCTAAATACAGCGCCGACAAGACAGACTTATTCACTAAAGTAAACATTGTTCAAACTGAATTTCATGGTTTTAGGCCAAATTAGCCAAACTTGAAACATAGCTGATTTTGAGATTTTATTTTTCCAATCTGGTTAATTTGCAAAGCAACCTTGAATAATCCTGCAAGTGATGCAAAAGTGTAATATCTGAACAAATAACCAGTCTACTTATATGTGTCTAATCACCTCATTAATTATTTAAAATATATACTTCTGAGCTCAATTAAAAATAAAGGGCAGTCAGCTGGGTGTCAGAGCTGTAAGGATTTTCTTCGATGTTGCGTACAACAGCTTTCTTAAATAATATCCCTGATGTATATTCCTGTTTCTCTTTGAGGAACTAAGGGCAATGCACATCTAAACCAGTCTTTTCAAGGGACCTAGTAAGTGTCATGAGAAAATGGCTCCATCTTTGACCTAACTATGTTATTGAAAGGTGCAGACATGTTTCATAATCATTCTCACTCACTGACATTTTCTGCATGAATGGTTTGCTCATGTATTACTAAAATTAACTTTATTGTAACAGGCATCTCTCCCTTATTTTCTAGGGTTTTAGACCAGCACAAGCTTTCCAGAGATCAGTGGGAAGAAAGAATTGAGGTGTGGCACACAGAACACCGTGGCATGTTGAAGTGAGTATTTTGTGGTTTGTATTTACATCTCACTTTCTGCAAATGTTAAAGACTTACAACAAGTAAACCATAAAGGAAAGACAATTTGGGGTGTTGTCTTATGAAGAGACTTTTTAAGATCTTTTTTTACATTTTATTATTGGCAGACGAGGTAACATCTATAACCTGTTTAGTCATGGGAAACTGTTGTATTTGCTGTGTGAGTCAGACTGAGTCGAAATATTAATGTTATAATATTAATCAAGCAGCCCTTTATCTACAGACGTTCGTAGGTAAGCCAATTTCAAAATCCTTATTTTGTTTAAGATATTTTTTCATCAGTTTTTAATCATGGTGTTTAGTTGATACTTGGTGTATTTTGTCAAGATTAATTTGACAATGCAACATTGGTGCTAGAGGCACTCTGGTAGGTGTTTTCTCAGCAAGAGGAATATCTTCAATTACTCAGTAGAGCCTCTTTTTTTGTAGAATGGAGAGCTCAAATATTGCTATTATTATAAACATAAACATTAAAAGAATGTAATTCCACATAATACATATAACATCATATATGTGTTATGTGTGTTAATATGGTAACCTCATATGACAAGCAGTAATTGAGAAATGTGTTGCCATCATACAAATCTACTCCCAGGATACTTTGCTAAAACTATTGCAGAATACACACTGCAAAGTTTTTAAAAGGATGATATTACTTTGAAAGGTATTTAGCACTATATATGTAAAACTTGTACACTAAAAGCAAGAAAGCAAACATTATACTGAAAATAATAGTATGTAGCATGCGATAATCTGAATTCACTATAAATGTAGCATAGTTTTAGTTTTTTTTGTTATCTGTTGGCTAATGTTACTTTATGTCTCTTCAGAGAAGATGCTATGCTGGAATATCTCAAGATTGCTCAAGATTTGGAGATGTATGGAATCAACTACTTTGAAATTAAAAATAAGAAAGGAACTGACCTCTGGCTGGGAGTAGATTCACTGGGGCTAAATATTTATGAGCGAGATGACAAGTAAGTAGAGATCAGTTCGAAAATAGTTTGCTAATTAAATTAAGAGAGTGTATATTAAAAATGTAATTTGCTACATTTTGGCCAAAACCCTGAGAGTGACACATCCACTTTAACCCCTTAAGGACCAAACTTCTGGAATAAAAGGGAATCATGACATGTCACACATGTCATGTGTCCTTAAGGGGTTAAATATGCCCACAATGCATTACTATAGAAATGCCCAACAACTTATCTAAGAAAAAAATACATTTCCAGCATGTTGCTAAAGCGATAGAAAAAAAACCCAAAAACATAACATTTATTATCTTATATGTGTACATTTTTAGTAATTCTTATTGCATATCAGAGTTTGGATAGATACTGGGGTCAAAATGGAATAGGGATACCACATGTGCATATGTTATATTAATTTATAGGCTTGTTTTGCAGCTGGGTCCATGATTGTTACAGTCCATTCTGTATACTATACGTAGCCAGGTTGTGTGTTAAATTGGGTGTTTTTTCAGTTTATAAACACAAAGCACTTGTAGCTAAGTAAGACAATTTCCGATACAAGCATGGTTCCAGCTAGAAAATTTATGAAAACAGATCATGCCAAATATTAAAAGTACATTGTATAATAAAATTAAATATAAGCAGTATTCATTGTTTTTGCTGTGCCTGGTACAGTACAACGTGGAACTCTCAATTCACTGAAAGTTCCTTATTTCCATAATGCAGTAAACATAATTTCTGGGTTTTCTGAGAACTGGTGTGCCGAGTTTACTACTCCCCTCAAGCCTCACTTTTTATATAGTCTTGATAAAGGTTGCTACTAACATTTGAAATGATGACCCACAAAAATTAATTTCTGGATTTTATTTGTATTTCCATGAAAGATTGATGATGTAACTTATCAATAAAGCTATAATGTAGCAAGGATGAGTAAAACTAATATGCTAGTATTAGTGATGTGTCAGCTATGTAAACATATATAATGTTATTCAAATCTCCACCTTTTTGTTAATATTATTTATGTAATGCTTTAATTAAAGGTTACATAGTTACATAGTTTCATAGTTACATAGCTGAAAAGAGACTTGCGTCCATCAAGTTCAGCCTACCTCACATTTGTTTTTTGCTGTTGATCCAAAAGAAGGCAAAAAAAAACAGTTTGAAGCACAATTTTGCAACAAGCTAGGAAAAAAATTCCTTCCTGACCCCAGAATGGCAGTCAGATTTATCCTTGGATCAAGCAGTTATCACCCTACATTGAAAGATTATATCCTTGAATATTCTGTAGTGATAGGTAGTGATGTCCCGAATGGTTCGCCGAACCGTTCGCCCCGGACTCATATTGAGTAAACTTGGACCCTGTACCTCACAGTCAGCAGACACATTCCAGCCAATCAGCAGCAGACCCTCCCTCCCAGACCCTCCCACCTCCTGGACAGCTCACTAAGTACGCAGCTTCAAAATGGATGCTGTCCAGGAGGTGGGAGGGTCTGCTGCTGATTGGCTGGAATGTGTCTGCTGACTGTGAGGTACAGGGTCAAAGTTTACTCAATATGAGTCCGTGGCGAACTGTTTGCGAACCGTTCGGGACATCACTAATTATAGGTGTACACATACAAATATTTTTTTTTCACTATTTGGTTTGTTTAATGGACATAACATTGCAGTGCATATTACAACAATATGTGGATACTATTAATTGATTATTTCATACTTTGTATGACATAGTCCCTTTTCTGCCTTTTGCTTGTTTTCCCCACAGAGGTGTAATAAAGGAACACACAAAATGTAAAAATACATTGTTTTTAAAATTTACTGTGTCCTCCCCTCCTACCCACCAATTTTAAAAAAGACATTAAACTTACTTGGCTAGGATAGCTGCCTCATAGAAAGTTCTCTGTCTGTTCTGCAATCATTTTACACATTATTTCAGTCCAATCTAATGCTTCTCATAGAGTAGTATTTGGAACTTATGGTGGTTATTTAAAAATCAATCTCCCATTCCGATGCTTCTTGTAGAGAAGTATTGAATTCAATTTTTCTCTATGAGAAGCGTTAGCATTATGTCACTGTGGTGTGCAAAATGAAACCAAACATGAGTAACTTTGAAAATCAAAGGTCCTCAAACCTGCTATTATTTTGATTTGTAGCTCTGGCAGTCATTTCCAGTCTTTTCTCAGTGTTCTTTCCCTCTTGGAAATTATATAAATGGCTACCATAAAATATTTTGTGGAAGAAAAGGTGCAAGTTATGTAAAAGACTATGTAAAATAATTCAGTACTAGGTAACATTTTAGAGCAATTTCAAACAGACAATATGTAATGTAATGCAGGTTTGGAAGAATAAGGAGTGAATGGGAAAACTGCATTGTGTGAGTAAAACTCTTTTTGCAGTAATTATAGTTAACAAAGTAACTGCTACCCTTCAGATGTGAGTTGTAGCCTAGTGATGACATGCTCAGTACTTTGTAGAGAACAAGGTGTGGCACAAACCTCTGCAAGAAGTGCATAAGGTAATTACGTAGCTAACTGCCAGGCTCCCAGATTCCACCCTGTGTAGAATTAGGGTGTGCCTGTCTGTAGGTTAGGTAACAGAAACTGTCACTAACTTTTTCTATTTCATTTACTTGAAATTCTGGTATCTGTGTAATGTCACTTGGAGACGCAAACAGGTTTTTCAAGCTGTTGTATGTAAGGCCAAACAGGAAGTAAGGCACTTACTGAAAATAAAGGGCTGCCTACATGTATCATATTTAACATTTGCAGAAAATAGTCTTTAATTAAACATATGCCCTTCATTCTTTACTTGTTAAAAAAAATTATATATATATATATAATATGTGTGAGTATATATATAACATATGTGTGTGTGTATATATATATATATATATAATATGTGTGAGTATATATATAATATATGTGTGTGTATATATATATATATATATATATATATATATATATATATATATATATATATATGACATAATATTATCACCTATTGGGGACCCAAATCTAATTGTGTAAATAGCCATAGATTGGCACGAAAGTGCTAAAGCTTTGTACAGTAGTGTTACAGTCATAGTTGGCACTCTCTATGCAAATGGTTGATTCAGTTCATTTGACTCTCTCTACCTACTAGAAAAGGACTTGCCGTTTCCCCTCCTATTAGCTATTATTATTATTAGGTCCAACTGAACAGCCAGTGAGGTTTCCCTCTTAGATGAAAATGGACTCAGCTGTAGCTATAGCACCTCCTACTATTAGGGCTGGATTTACGTGTCACGTCCCTATAGGAACAGAATTCTAAGGCACCCATCAAAAAAGAGAACAATGGTTTAGGGCACATGGAGATTGAAGGCTTAATTGCAAAGTACTTACCCTCCTTTGTCAGCATTCTATGATAGTTTGTTGAGCTTCAGAAGCTATTATACAGTGTGCATCACTCAGTGCTGTCCCTACTCCTCCTGGAAAGCATTACCTGTATACAACGCTGCTAGTGGGCAGAAAGGTAGTGATCCCTTCCACTTTCTGTCCAACCTCATACGCAGACAATGGAGAAAATAGAGCAACACTGAGTTTAACAACCTCTATAACTGTACCTGCACGTTTGCTATTGAGCATCAGAGGTGACACAGAGAAGGCGCTGAAACCTAGAGGACATGAGTCTGTAGGTAGGTGCCAACTCTGCATAATGGGAAATCCAGCCCTGCTTGCAATTTGTTTATGTGTTATTTTTGGAACATGGTAGATCACATAGCTAGGTGGTAGGTACCCTAACAAGCAAGATATCCAACTGCAATATATATATATATATATATATATACATATACACACACACACACACCACACTGGGACGTTGCTTTTTCCTTTCCCTTTACAGAAGTAACAGTAATCTCATTGATTATACCACTATGTACAAAAGCTCCTCCTTTACATTTTCCACTCTGAATATAAATAAATATTTTTATAGTTCAGCTTTGCTCCCATTAGATTTTTGATAACATTGTTGACAAGCACTTTCCTGGCTGCCTTCCCAGTTTCAGCTATGATCCAGTGATAATTACTGTTATTGCTAGCTGTATTTTTGCCTGTATTACATGGACAGTTAGTCCCTTGTTTCTTATTATAATTGTATTATTTTACTCATATGCCTCCAAGTGTAGCTTAGTGTGTAATAATATGTGCAGAGCAAGTATTACACTGTTTTGTGGTGAGATCATTTTCAGACCTGCTGTTTAATTGTGTTAATATACTTAGTAAGTTGTGCCGCTGTGTACCATTATTTAAATCATGATGGCTGTGCTCATTACCAATTTTTATCTCAGATGACAATGAATTAGCTGTAAGCATTTTTGCAGTATAAGTATAATATTTTTCATATTTAAAATAACTAAATGTTACAGGAAAAATTAATGCTGTTGTAAAGAATGCAAGTTAAAGTAACAAGACAGGACTTCATATTGTGGATTAAATTAATTTGCTTGGAATGATACATTTTTAGGATACAAGTATTCATTGCTTATGCTTAGTCATAGACCTAAGATTTTTCTAAGGTTTTATTAATCCCTAGTAACCAATAACATATTTTTCTGTATAATAACTATATTATGGTACATGTTGAACATACACACTAGACATTAAGCTGATATAGGTAGGATAATTACATATAAACAAAAACATGCTTTCTGAGGCATTTATTTAAATTTATTTCTCAAATAAAAAAAATAATTTATCATCTTCCATATCTGTTTATTGATGTATATCCGTTTTTGGATGAATAACTAGTAGAAGAAAATGTGTGTATACAACATTTAAAATATATTTCTAATTAATAGTGATAGTTAAATTCATTATAGGTGATTTTCAATGTTTTAGTCAATGGTTTAAGTTTTAAAATTTTACACCAAGGTCTTTCTTGATTCATTAATCTTTTCCAAGGAGGCACTAGTTCTCCAGCAGGAAAAGAACATGGGCTCAAGTCATATCATGATTGAGTGTCTTCTACAGAAAACATTTCTTTATGAGTTCCCCATCTAAACTTTCAGGGTCTGGTATATGACAAATGGATCCTTAACCCATTAATTGGTTCAAGGAGTATATTTGCTTGTTTAGTAAATAAATAGTGGGACACTTTACAGACTGTACATACACCTTATATATATTCATTTCTACCAGTATTTGTACATATGAAGTGACAGTATTTCAATTACTTTCTTTCAGATTGACCCCGAAGATTGGTTTCCCCTGGAGTGAAATCAGGAACATCTCCTTTAATGACAAGAAGTTTATTATCAAACCCATTGACAAGAAGGCACCTGTAAGTGTAGAGGCATTATAATTAGTAGGCTGTATTAATAAGGTGGCCTCACCCATGTGCAAGAGGATTGTGCATGGAGTTTGTAATAACATTTTGCATTCTGATGGGTTTTTGTTTCTGGATCCTTTATAATTTGATGACTTGGATATGAGAGGAGTACATTAATGTGCTATAAGACTTGTGTGCAATGCAGTCTGTTTCTGGAATTTAGAGAAAACCTGTACAGGATATATAAATATATAGCCCTGTAATGATTACAGATAAATCTAAAACAAGTGCATATATATATATATATATATATATATATATATATATATATATATATATATATACTTGTTTTAGATTTATCTGTAATTATTACAGAGCCATCATGTTTGAAACATGTCATATGATTTTAACATGGCTTACTCATATGTTATACATTATTGGAAAGTAGGAGTACAACAATCATACCACAACACTACAGATTTTCATTTTCATTTACAAGAATGCCCATCCTACATCTGGCCTTATATGACTTCACACTGATGACTCCTCTGATTGAGCAATAAAAATGCAAAATGAGTAAATGTGGGTAGATAGTGATTACATAAACAGTTACTAGGGTCTGAGCAACACAGTTTTAACATTAGCTACTATCCTGCATAAACTTGTTATATTAGTTTCATAATCCCTTATTCATAGACCAACTGTTTTCTTATCCATGGGATTGAACACAAAACAGGGTTCCCATACTATTTTATGTGGTTTTCCGTTGGACAACATCTCTCCCTAATGAAATTAAAGATGTCTGAAAACCCTGTTCTGTTGGAGTATATTTATCAAAGCGTCCTGAAAATTAACAATTAATGTTTTCGTCATAGTAAATCCATCCATTTATCACAGCAATTTCTATTTCAGAATACAGCCAAATGTAGATGACAGAAAACTAAAAGTGAAATAGAACTCTTTTCTGTTGAAAAAAAAGTAGATTTAAAGGTTTATGACGTTTAGGATGCAAATATAAAGAAATAAAAAATTGGCAAAAATTAGATATAAAAGTGTGAAATATTTTGATCTCCCCCATACTGTCATAGAATTGAAATCAAATAATTGTGTATTTAAATGTTTAGCAACAGAAGATAAGAGATGTTTCGTGTTACGGATATTCCTTTTTGTTTTCATTACACTCTCCCGGATTGCTTCTCTCTGCTACAAACTAAAACACCTAAAATGTTTTTGGACATGTTAAATACAAGCCAGAGTGCACTTTTTAGAATCTTGTAACATCCTTCCTTGACCTTTAAATCTCTCTCGGCAGCTGACAGAGCATTAAATCAGAGACATAAGCCAATCTCATACTGTAATAGGTTTATGTTCTGCCTTTCTTTTTCAGGACTTTGTGTTCTATGCTCCTCGTCTTAGAATCAACAAGCGCATTCTGCAGCTTTGCATGGGTAACCATGAACTATACATGCGCCGTAGAAAGCCAGATACAATTGAGGTGCAACAGATGAAAGCACAGGCCAAAGAAGAGAAGCTTCAGAAACAACTGGAACGGTAAAATAAAAAAAACTATATAAATACATGAAAATTTTTTTTGTCCTTCTAGTATTTAATATGCAGGGATGATATGCAGGGATTGTAACAGTTTATTAGTCCTTTACTTGCATTATTAACATATTACTAACATAATTAATGCTAATATATGCATGTGTATTTCATAGTCACATCTGGTCTTATTATCAATGTTATGCAACAACTTTGAACTCTTTAAGTTGAACTCATACCACAATTTGTTTTTATTGAATGAATTGACACTTCAAAAAAAAGAAAAGAAAAGCAAATTGTCAGGGTTATTTACTAAAGTGAGAATTCAATGTAAATTTCAAATTTAGGGACAAAATACCGGAAATCAACAAGCAAGCCAGCATTGCAGTATAAAGTTGTTCATTGAGCTATAATTTGTATATTGAGCAACTGTTTAATTTTTGTAGAAATATCAGTTATAACATGACATATGTTCATGTTATATTTAATATTTCACTTCCAAATAAACTCTAATCATTACATTTTTATTGAATGATTTTGCTGTGTCTTTATCATTATGTATATATAAAAACATAGCCATTGGCTTGTAGCTAATTTGTAAAGATAAATAATTCACTTCCTCTTTGTTACTAGAACCGGGAGGCTCTAAGGATGCATAATGCTATTTTTTCCATCTTACTTAGTTATGAATTGGGATGATTGTGATTCATGTTTTTTTTTTTATCTGCTATGCAGACAACAGCTGGAAAGTGAGAAAAAGAGGAGAGAAGCTATTGAAAAAGAAAAAGATCAGATGATAAAAGAAAAGGAGCAACTGATGCATAGGTTACATGAATATGAAGAGCAGACAAAGAGAGCCGAACGAGGTAAACCAAGCCATAAATGTACAAAAATGTGGGGTTTATTCACTAAACCAAATATTTATTCACAAAGTTATATTTTGTGTTGGCTAAAAATCGCCAACGCTGCTCTTGTGGCCAAAATGTTGTACAAGATTTTCCTGACTTCACAATGTGTTATCTTGAGTTGGCAACCATCATCTGTGTTGAGTTAGAGACTTATTTCAGATTCGCTATTTAACCTACATTTTGCACATTGTTTGCCGTCTCAACTTAAAGGCACACTACAGTGTCAGAGATACAGACATGTATTCCTGACATTGTAGTGCAGGAATCGTTTTCTAGGTCCCTGGCTCCCCTCTTTGTGGAGATTAATGTTTGGAAACTCTCACCCTTTGTCAATTACAATGCTTGTCTAGCCCTGCCTGGTCCCGCCTTGATGGCTGAGATAATCAGTTTTGATTCCCATACAATAGCATTGGGGACTAGTGCACATCCACAACAAAACACCAATCAGTATTGCTGCATAGAGTTGCATCAATGCATCTCTATATGAGGAATGTTCAGTGCCTCCAACCAGCTCATTTAACTTCAAAGAAAACCACAAACTTAAGTGCTCTCTCTGTGTGGCTGTCGTTCGCATAACCAAACAACACGTGCACTGGAAAATGGCAGCCATCTTGTCTCCTGAAAGCAGGCATCGGTACTTGATCGTCGAGTGTCTGGAACTTCTATTCCGACACTTGACTCTGCGAACATCGATCATCTGGTTCCTAACGCCTGCTTACTTTCATGACAAGCCAGGAGAGCGCTGTTCGGTAGGATTGTTTGCACAAACCAGGCGAACAATCGCTACTTATGAACTGTTCAACATTAGGTTCATTTTGGAACTCCCGAAGGTGACCACCGATTCTATTTATGGGGGTTCCTATGTATGTTATATGTATTTTGGGGTATTTTATATTTTGTACCTCTAGTGCCTGGGAGATAATTAGTTTAAGCAAAGCACACTCAATTATCTCCTAGACACAGAAACACCTGGGAATGTTGTAGGAGAGTTTTCCTATGTTACTGCTGGAGACCCCATGCTGGCAGTCTGTTTATATAAGTGGGCCATCTGGCAATGATAAAACATTTCTGTTTTACCCTTCATCAAGTTTCGACTAATGTTTGGGTATGCGAACGACGAAATGCTTGATTTTTCTCACGGCCTGCTTGGATTTCAGGAGAGTAAGAACCAGCATAATATGTGAATGGGCTTTAATCACTCAAGCCTCTAGCATTTCGGGAACGTGCGACCGAACGTACTTCATGAAGTACAAGGGGTTCGTTACACTAGATAGCAACCTAGTAACAACCTTTTCTCTGAAAACACTAACACTGCAAGGACATACTGGAGACACCAGAACCACTACGTTAAGCTGTTTTTAAATTAATTCCTTAGATATATAGGCAATGTGATCATATTTTATATATTAATACAAAAGTGAGGTCTGCTTTAAAATAATTTTGGACAATGCATTTTTAAAAGTGTTAGTGACAAACAGATTTTGGTGGCAAAGATTAATATTCTGTATGTATTTGTATGTATTTTTTTCCCATATGATGATCTTTTTTATGATTGATTTTATGATGATTATGCGCGTGGATGCATGATTGATTATTCTACAGTACAACAAAATCCACAGAAAGTTTATGATAAATCTTTGAATTAATAGAATATCTTGCCCTCTTTTATCAGAGTTGTCTGAGCAGATCCAAAAGGCTAGAGAACTTGAAGAGGAGAAAAGAAGAGCTCAGCTAGAGGCAGAGAGACTGGAGGCTGAACGCATTGCTGCTCTACGTGCTAAGGAAGAATTGGAAAGGCAAGCTATTGATCAAATGAAGAGTCAAGAGCAGCTGGTAGGTCACTCAAGAATGGCATTTTATGTATGGGAGAAACATAAATGTGGCAGAAAATTTGAAAAGTGGGCATGTTACCATGGGAATTAATGGAATTGGTAGGAACATTAATTTTCCCTATATTGATTCCTTCACTTTTTGCTCTCCTCTTTGCGGTTAGTGGCACTTTATTTATTTATCTTCTGATTTCCATTTTTTTTCACAGAATAGATTATCAAATTTCATCTCTATCCAGTACCTGATTCCAGTAATAAATCCTACTTTGTATATTCAAAATGTATCAAGCTGGGAATATAATTTATTATGTAGATTTTTTTTTCTTCTGTAGGAATAATGAACTATGTATCCAGTATTATGTTGCCAAACACAGCTATCTTATTCAGTATCCTCTGAATAATATAATTTGCTGAAAACCACTATGACTATTTACTTTTGACTTGTGCACATCAAAAAATTTAGCTCAACTGAATCATTTAATAAAATTTTTTTTTTTTTTAAATAGAACATATTGTGTGTCACCTGAATTTTGACCATATGTCTGTTCAGCTCGGCAGAATTTCAGTACCGAAAAACTGATTTAGGAAACAAATGAGAAGAACGAAAAGAATGTGAAAATGGGCCAATCAGTATACTGCAAAATATATACATAATAAAATATTATGTATATATTTTGCAGTACACGGCTAGGACCATTTTCCAGCCATTTGGTTCAAAGATCAAGTTAGAAACATTTTTAAAAACTTAGAGGGAAAAGTGTGTGTGCGTGTGAATATATGTGTGTGTGTGTGTACATATAAATAAAAAATAAATAAAAATTATATATATATATATATATATATATATATATATATATATATATATATATATATATATATATATATATATATATATATATATAGAATCCTTTGCGGTTGTAACATCACTGCTGATTTGGGATTTCTGTGGGAAAAGCAAGTCTTATGGCTTGACTGGTGTGCAGATTTTTGTTTAGCATTGTATTAACTATCCACATACTTCAGGTGGAAGGGGTTTTCAATCACAATTTTTCCCCACCAAAACCTATTTGGATTTTGATTCTAAATATATATATATATATATAAAAAATCATTTTGCTCCTGCTTCTTCTGTCCCTCTTTGGTAACTTTTCACTTCATCTGTGAATAAAATCAACATTTAATGACTGTCCCCTATCCACCAATCATCCTTATTTATTTTTTTATTTTTTTTAGAATCACAAATTAAAATGAACATGTTAAGCAATTGTGTATTTCAGTTGGTTTTGTTGATTTAGGTACATTTCAGTTACAAGTTCAGGAAATGACCGATTCCCCAATCGGCCCAAAGTCAAATTAAATGCCTTTTGGACCAAAACAAATTTCCAAGTCTAATTTACATCTAAACCCTCCATTATAGTCTTACCTTTATAAGTATTGTGTTTGTCTACTTATACACTAGGAGATATATGAAACTCAAAAATGTGGGAATTGGATTCTGTCAAGTAGAAGTATACCTGATTCACATACTCACTAAGGGTTATTCCTGTTACTCTAAGCAATATGAGATGTCTTCTGCCTTACCCCTAGAAAACAGACATTGACATATATACTGAGTCATAGAAAATATAGAGTAAAAATGAATTAAAAATGACAGCAATGTCCCACTACAAATGCAACTTTATATCCCACCAATTGGTTAGTTACCTACTGCCATTTAATATTTGTATATCCAATACCATATTTTATGTTCTCAGCACTCCCCTTTTTTCCCCACGTATTTGAATACAAGCTTTACTCTGACAGTTCTTTCTTATATAATCGGTGAAAAAAATTTAATTACAAAAACGTATTTGTTTTAGGCAGCAGAGCTGGAAGAATATACATCTAGAATAACAATGCTTGAGCAGGCAAGGAAAGTCAAAGAGGAAGAAGTGGGTGAATGGCAACTAAGGGTAAGTTCTCGATTTTATTTTTAGTATTATTGTTAATAGATGTAGGCTGGGACTGCTGTGTGCAGACTGCATTAGAACCACTAGCAGACAACAGATAGATGTATAGAGAGATAGAGATAGAGAGATAGATATATAGATCGGTTTGGTTACCTTGATTCTTGCTTATAAAATAATACAATTCATGTAGGGTGAATCTGTGAAAGCATTCATTTTTAAGTTTCACTCTGATTGACTTTTGATCATTTACTACTCAGCATTCCAATGCTAAAAACAAGACAGACTTTTTCACAGTACTGTTATAAACACTTTCACTATCCTTTACAGGCCCAGGAAGCCCAGAGTGACCTACTGAGGACTAAAGAAGAGCTACATATGGTGATGGCTGCTCCACCACTGCCGCCACCACCACCAGTGTATGAGCCTGTTAGAGATTATGTCCATGAAAACCTACACGAGGATGGAATGGAATACAGCGCAGAGTTTACCAATGAATACTTCCAGGATGACCGCAAAGAAGAGGAACGCATTACTGAAGCACAGAAAAATGAACGTGTTCAGAAGCAGCTCATGGTAAGAATACATGTTAGAATTTATTTAACACATGTACAAATATTTTATGTAAGACAACTTCATCTATATAATAACACAAATTCTATGTCATCAAAATGCATTCAGTTCAATTCAAATTTTGAATTAAATCCATTAAGCCATATCTTAAGTGTGAAATGATTTTCCACTTTGACAAGGTGAAAAGCAGTATATAATCTAATTGTCAAATTGGTCTGTCAGCAGAGCATGAAGGGCAGCTGCAATGGGCCACCAGAGGCCACAGCAGCTCTCATTCAGCCCAGCTTTAAAAACGTTCTCTGATTTTACATTTGTGTTTTTATGTGTGTCTACGCTCACCCCCCTTGTTAACTTGCGGGATCACAGGATGTGGGAGAGACCACTGAAGAAAGGGGAGAAAATGGGTTCCAAGAAGAAAATTGGGTGTGAGAATAAAAGGGAGCCGAGATAGAGAAAAAAAAAAGGATGGACAAGAGAGGAAAAGGAAGCAAAAAGAGAAAGAAAGATTGTTCTGGGTAGAATTATGGGACCGATAACAAAGAGGGTCTGGGAAAGGAAAGATAGGAGGTCCAAGACACAGAGGAGATGGGTGTGTGGAAAAATAGAATTTCAAATGGAAATCAAGAATTGAGAAAGATCTTAGTAAAAAAGTGTTTTGGGGAATCTTAAAAGAGTGGGTGTGGGGCTAGTAATAATGTGGATGTGTAAGTCAGGGGAGGGTGTGTGTGGGTATTTTAGCGTTTTGAATGTGTGAATGGACAAAATGTGAAATTTTATAGTATGAGGTCATGAGGCATATGCAGAAGCAGAGTAACAGAGGGCAATTTAAACTAAAGTTGTTTTTGACTGTAAGAGCAAATCATATGCTTAGAAATGTTTAGTAAAACCTTTGTACTTTTCTCCAATCAGGTTAGCTTTTATTTCTTGGACCTGTTTACAAATTTCAGACCACATTTTTATTATTATAAGATATAATAGAATAGGTCAGTGTGTTTTGCCTGGTTTTAAATTGATCACATATTAGAGTTTCATAAATATATTCTACCATTCTATAATTGTTATCTGTCACTCAACAGGCTCTAACAAACGAGTTGTCACAAGCAAGAGATGAAACCAAGAAGACACACAACGACATACTGCATACAGAGAACGTTAAAGTAGGCCGGGACAAGTACAAGACCCTCAGACAGATTCGGCAGGGCAATACCAAGCAAAGAATTGATGAGTTTGAATCTATGTAATGGCATTTTGAAATTGTCAGTAGAGATTGGTGGATCTAAAATGTGGATGCTTGGAAGTGTCACCAAATGGCAAATTTATATTATTGATCCTACTGGCTAGAAAAGCAGCCTTGGAAAATAAATATATATATATATATATATATATATATATATATATATATAATAAATATATATATATATATTGTCTCCGCTTTTATATTTGTGTTTAGTCTTCTACTTGAAAGCATAGTAACTTGTAACAGTCCTATGCAGAATGGGGCCAAAATGTATTACAGTTTCTATATGCAACTGCGGCACATTTTTGAACCATTCAATTATTTAAGCAAATGACTAACTAGAAATTACGTCTTCATCAGCATTAATTAGATCAAACGAATTACTAGTTGATATAATGGTGCCAAAAGGCTGGTTTCTCCTTTTTATCATGGAGTGGAAATAAAAGAACACGCTATTTGTATTTAAGGCTTGATTTTCTTTGACATTTTCAGATATTTAGATCCACATACCTGTGTACACATTTATGCCTATGGGTCATTTTTTTAATGTCCGTTTTTATTTTTTTTTATTTTATTTGTAAATCGCATTGGTATTTGTTGTTGATTAAAGATTGATTGGGTGAATATTGTGCCATACATTTTCTGTATAATCATTTCACCACAAAATGAGAATCTGTATTTATCCACTGATAATTAGCAAGATCAAATATGTGTGTTAAAAATAGAAGGCTAAATGTAAGAAACTTGCAGATGTGTCAAATATATTATTTTTGTTAAGGACATTGTGTGCTGAAGTATATTTCCACACAGTTATTTGCTCAGATGTAACACTCTGCGTTTAAAAAAAATATATTTTTGCCTCTTAATTTGTCTTCCTTCCGTCCAGAGGTAAAAATGCATATTTTAAATAATAATCTTCATCCAATAATTATGAAGATATAATGTGTGGCACGCAGGCTCTTCATTTCTAAAAGAAACATATTTAGTTAGGTAAAATTATTAGAATATCAGTACACCCCAGTAACAACATATCGATCTATTTCTACAGAGAAATTGGTGGTTATTTTAAAGAGGATTTCTGTTGGGAAGTTCTAAAAGTAAAACAATCAGCAGAAACATTCTATAGGTTTCCATGGTGATAGCTCTAATTTTTGATCTTTGCTTTATCTCCATACATAACAACCAATGTATATATTGTGTTTGTCATGGACTTACTAAGTACCTGCATTATTATTACCATATAGATACACTTTATTTGATATTCTTTACCAGGTGCATGTTGCCTTTCTACTTTTAAGAGTATTGAATGATTCTGTGATTCTGGAAGAGGATTGGCTGTAAAATCAACAAAGAGTCGATGCTAAAGCATTTCATTTTGAAAATTAAAATATGGGACATAGAGAGTGATGTGTTTCCTTAGCACCGACAGTTAGTCCTGTAGACATTTTTTTTTTACTTTTCTATTAAAAAAAAGACAAACATTTGGGGAACCTTTTTTCAGGAATCTCTAGTTACAGTATGTGTTATATTAGAACATAATAACAAATCAGGTCTGGAATGTAGTATTTATGTATAAATATGATCGTAAAATATACGTTTTTAATGTATTAGAGAAAAAGGGAAATAACATTTGCATTGTATATTTTTGTTAACTTTTACAGATTAAAATTAAATTGCATATGTAAAATAAATTTTACTGAAAAGACTTGTAGACTAATTTGCTGCTGCACGGTTAATTTTCTTTTTAAGTTGTGTGTTTTTCTTTTAAAACAAAATGAATATGATATGCTTCTTATTTGATTAACTTAATGTCTTTCTTTATTTTTTTATTGTTTTTACTATATTGTTTCAGACTCCACAAATGAAGTGACTGTTATACTGCTCTTTTTTTAAATATTATTATGAAAAATGTATATACATCTTCCAATGGTGGAAGTGAATACACATAAATCTAAATAATTAAATTTTGCAAGCACCTGCCAGCGTTGGCCATAATGCTATAATTGTTGATGATAAAATAAACCTTTAGAAAAAATTTCAACATACAAGATTAAATATATTCTTTGTATAGATCATATTTTAACCTATTGTAATAGAAATTCTTAGTAATGTTTGTTTTCTCAGATCACTGGTGGTAAGACTGTTTTGGAAAGAGTATATTCATACTGACAATGAGAAAAGCAATATAAATTGAAATTCCATAATCTTAATTGTAAATATAAATAAAATATAGAAGAAATGATGTCGCTTTAAAACAACGACGACATTAGAGTATCACTACTTTCCGGAGATACGACAATGGATGTGGTTTATAGAAGGGAGTCTAAATAAATGTAAAGCAATATCATAAATACAACGGGAGAAAAAACTGCTCTATACTTTATTTAGAGAATACAAACTAAAGAAACACTTTTCATCCCCACTGTTGATGTAGTTTCAAAATTGGCCTCTGTTGATTGCTTCTCCTGGTTTCTGGGTAATGAAAACTCTGCTCTACTTTCAGACATTGTTGCACTTGAAAATGTATATTTCCAAGCAGGGGTGGCTGTAGACTTTGCAATGCCTTAGGTGAAACTCAAATATGAGTTTGCCAGGTGCATAGCTGTAGACAATGTGATAGGAGTCTCGCGATCTCCAGAAGTCAGAGGTTACCACAGCAATGCTCTGAGATCGCAAGACACTGCACAGTCAGAAGATCACACCCGGCAGAGCTGCAGACTGGAGGCCCCCACTCTCTGAGCAGCACCCGACAGCATACAGAACAAGCTGCCGGGCCCCCTCCCGATGTTGGGTCCTCGCTCATGGACCAAGGACCCAACAAGTCACTCTGCCCTAAGGCTATTTAGGTGGCCGCAAGGCCCCGGTCATTATGAAGCCTTAGGCAGCCACCTAAATTGCCTAATTAAAGAGCCGCTCTTCCAAGAAACCACTTAATAGTAAGTAAACTACAGGATTGCACAGAAGTCTAAAGTGTGCCACCTTAGTATTTATTTAAGGAAACAGCACCTACCAGTGGCTTATTTGCTGGTGAGCTGAACCCAACAATGGCTGGTTGAGAAGACCTTCTCCTCTACCAGGTATGCTCTCATTGTGTCAGGATTACAGAATGATCCAGCACGTAGAATTGTGTAACACAGAGGACTGATAGGTAACGTATACCGGACCTTAGAATGGCCGGACTAATGTACCACAGAATAGTCAGGAATAGCCGAGGTCAAGGGATACAGAAAGAGACACAATGATAAGGAAAAGCCAGGAGTCAGGGATGCCAGAAAACAGGGAAGTCAAAAACAATGCCAAAGTCAAATAACCAGAATAACCAAAATCAATAACGCGCTCTCGGACAACCACATGGGGAAACCACGACAAGGCACTGAGCAGGATGAGAACTGGGCCTAAATACCCCTCCTCTAGATCTGATAGGCTGTAACTGGCCTTTGACCCCAAACACAGTTACCAGGTTCCCATTTGCATAATTGCTGCTCAGCATTAACCCTTCTGTGGATTTGGTTGCTGCTCGGCTCAACTTTTCATGTGTGGACAGTAAATGCCATTAACCACATTTTTATAAGCGGATGAATACGTGACATTACCCCCCCCCCCCACCAGAAGAATGCCCACCGGATGGGCAGGACCAGGCTTGAGAGGAAATTTGGCATGAAAATAGCGAATCTTGCGGCCAGCATGTATATCAAATGCCGGAACCCAAGAACGATCGGCTGTACCATAGAATTTCCAATCCACCAAGTACTGTAAAGTGCCCCGAGAAAACCTGGAATCAATTATGGAGGAGACCTCATACTCTTCCTGTCCAGAAACTACTAAGGGAGGAAGAGGGACATTTGAAACAGTATATTTATTGCAAACAAGAGGTTTGAGCAAGGACACATGAAAGGTATTAAGAATTTTCAAGGAGGCAGCAGTACCCAGAGCAGATTGAACTTTGACCCAGGTATCACGGATGGAAGCCAGACGGTCATCCAATGCAGGAATAGCCGTATCAGAAAAAACAGCCGGTAGGACAGTAGGATGCCGGCCATTATTAACAAAATATGGACTATGCCCAGAGGAATCGTGGTCAGCATTGTTCCTAGCAAACTCGGACCAATTGTCTTGAGTGCTATTAACAAAACAATGCAAGTTTGGTTAGCCCTCTCAGTTGTACCGTTAGTCTGGGGGTGGTAAGAGGATGAAAAAGACAATTCAATCCCCAATTGCTTATTAAAAGCCCTCCAAAACCGGGATACAAACTGAGAACCTCTATCAAATACAATATTGTGAGGAATGCCATGCAGACGGACAATCTCACGTATAAAGATCAGTACCAGGTCTTGAGATGACGGTAATTTCTTGAGGAATAAAATGAGCCATTTTAGAAAAACGGTCCATAACCATGAGAATGGTGGTATAACCGTTAGAACGAGGAAGTTCAACAATGAAGTCCATAGACAAGTGGGACCATGGGACCTCAGGAATATGAAGAGGTTGTAACAAGCCACAAGGGAGTTTATGAGGCACTTTGGAAACCTCACAAACAGAACAAGCCTGCACATATTCCTTAACATCCTTCCTGAGGGAATCCCACCAGAATGACCTCATGATAGCAGAAGTGGATTTATTAATACCTGGGTGACCAGCAGACACATTGTCGTGAAACACCTTCATGATACTAACCCTTTCCCCCAGTGGAACGAACAGTTTGTCCTGAGGTTTACCACAGGGCTCCTGAGACTGAGCCTCCATGATGGAGCCAAGCAGTGGAGAGGACAATGAAAGGACAGTGGACGCAATGATACATTCTTCTAGCTTGTCTAGAAGATAATCGCTTAGCATCTCCTATGTAAGCCAGGATTTTGTGATCAGTAATGATCAAAACGGGGTCCTTGGAACCCTCTAGAAGATGTCGCCACTCCTTGAGAGCTAGAATAATGGCCAACAATTCTCTATTGCCGATATCGTAATTGCGCTCAGCAGGAGACAACTTTCTAGAAAAGTAACTACAAGGATTTAACAGAGTTTCCTGGCTCTCCCTCTGGGAGAGAACTGCCCCTACCCCTGTCTCTGAAGCATCAACCTCCAATATGAAAGGCTTACTGGTGTCAGGATGTATCAATATGTCAGCAGAGGCAAACCGCTGTTTGAGAGTTTCAAAGGCTTCAATTGCCTCCTTAGACCATATCATACCACTAGCCCCCTTGCGTGTCATATTGGTGATGGGTACTATTACTGAAGAAAATCCATTTATAAATCTTCTGTAATAATTGGCTAAACCAATGAACCTTTGAATGGCTTTCAACCCAGTGGGTAAAGGCCACTGTAGAACAGACTCTAGTTTTTTAGGATCCATCTGAAACCAAGAGGCAGAAATATTATATCCTAAAAACTGTACTTCAGACTGGTCAAAGATACATTTTTCCAATTTACAATAAAGTTGGTTTTTTAATAAGGTTTGCAGAACTTGTTTAACGTGATCGTGGTGAGCCTGGAGGTCAGGAGAATAAATAAGGATATCATCCAGATAGACCAAGACAAACGAGTAAATGTAATCCCTGAGTACATTGTTAATGAAATCTTGGAAAACCGCTGGAGCATTGCACAACCCGAATGGCATCACTAGATATTCATAGTGTCCACTTCTGGTATTAAATGCAGTGTTCCACTCGTGGTTTTCCTTGATTCTCACTAAATTGTAAGCGCTTCTAAGGTCAAGCTTAGTAAACACTTTAGCGCCCTGAAGTCTGTCAAATAATTCAGCAATAAGAGGAATGGGGTAGGCACTCTTAATGGTGATTTTGTTCAATGCCCTGTAATCGATACATGGGCGCAACTCACAAAAAAGATACAAAAAAGAATCCTGCACCAGCAGGCGAGGATAATTTTCGTATATGGCCTTTATTCAATGAATCTTTAATATATTCCTCCATTACACTACTCTCCTGAGGAGATAGAGCATAGACTGCTCCCTTAGGTGGCATAGCACCTGGTAGTAAGTTAATGGAACAGTCATATGGTCTGTGAGGAGGTAGAGTATTAGACTGAGTCTTGCTGAATACTTCTTTAATGTCTTGGTGTTGTATAGGGATCTTGGGATTTTGAGGTGTACTAGTGGGTAATTCAATAGTGCCTACTCTTTTGGTTACATGCAATATGCACCTTTCATTACAATCCTCACCCCATTCTAATATTTCCCCATTAGCCCAGTCAATATGAGGGTTAAGCTTGCTAAGCCATGGGAATCCTAATATAATAGGACAAGAAGGAGATGCAATCACCTGAAATGTAATCTCTTCCTTATGTAATGCACCAATGGAAATATTAATGGGTAAGGTTTCATGCGTTATCAATGGTTGTGAGAGTGGTCTCCCATCAATAGCTTCAACAGCTAGGGGTGATAGTCTCTCTTTGATAGGTATAGTATTACCTTTGACAAATTGAACGTCGATGAAGTCTCCAGCAGCACCTGAATCCATCAGGGCTTTGCATGAAAAGTTCTTTTTGTCAAAGGCGATAGAAATGTCAAGGAGAAACCTATTTTTATTCTTTTCAGAGGACGTTTCAGTTACACCTAAGACCTGTCCCCTTAAGGTGCTTAGATGCGGTAGTTTTCCGGACGTATGGGACAATTGTTTCTCATATGTCCCTTCCTACCACAGTATACACATAGGCCTTATTTTCTCCTATATTGTCTTTCTATTTCCGACAGTCTAGTGACCCCCAACTGCATGGGTTCGGGTTCAGACTGTACAGGAATTTTAGGGACAATAGGTCTGGAGAATCGGGGTGCTAAATGCATGCTCATTCATCTGGTCTTGTTTTTAGTTGCTTCTCTGATTCTTATTCTATTATCAATCTGCATGACAAAAGTGATAAATTCATTATGCTTTTTGGGTAAATCTTTGGCGGCAATCTCATCTAGCATAGTTTCAGATAATCCCTTTTTAAATGCAGAGATTAACCCACTATTAGTCCAGTCTACCTCGGAAGCTAGGGTACGAAATTCTACGACATATTCCGAGATAGACCAGTTCCCTTGTCTGATGTGCATCAGGGCAGTAGAGGCGTCATGCTCTCTGCCTAAAGGTTCAAACGTAAGTTTGAATTCCGTAAGGAACTCCTTGTAATTGCATGCCACACTCCTATTACTCTCCCATAATGGATTGGCCCAAACTAAAGCTTTACCTTTTAATTGATTCATTAGGTAACCAATTTTAGCTCTGTGGGAAAAGATCCCAGTGAGGCCTCAAAATGATACTCCATTTGGTTAATAAATCCCCGGCATTCTTGAATATTACCATCAAAATGCAGGGGAGGGGATAGGGAGATAGTAGGTGCCATGTGTACTATATAAAAAACAAGAATAAGTGCTTTCTATCTATAAATGAGCTGCAATTCACCAACAAGGTGTTCCCCTAACCTTGTGAAAAAACAAAACAGGTATATAAAATAAAAAGGTGAACAGCGCTAACCATACATAAAAATATATACGTTACATACGTGGTAGATGGTACTTGGCAATGATATGGCTTAAAACAGAGCAAAAAAATAATAATAGTGCAATATGTAATAACAGTGAAATAAAAGCAAAAAGAATATATGATCCAAACTCACACTTTAAAGAGCTATATCAGCTCAGTTAGAAGGACCTGGACGGAATAATCCCCGTCTGTGGTTTCACTTTTGAAAAAGCCACGGCGAAACGCGTCTAGTGAGGAAGAACTATTTGACTTTTCTATTCAGACTGGTATTTTATTATTATATGTAAATTCGTTTTTTCACCTTTTATTTTATTCAATTAAAGTATATATACTCTATGTAAACCCAGTCTCTATAAATCCTACTTCCTATTTCATTTTGCTGCTGCTACTTTTGGGTCCTCTATATCCCTAGGTGGGGATTGTTCCACCTGAAGCTGTTTACACTAGAGCAGGTCTATTGCTCTAGTATATGTAAGTAGGATCATCTTTATATACTATATACTTACATGTACTATTTACACTATTAGTGTTTCTTTTCTTTCCTGTTTTATATATTGTGCAAGCTCATCTCTATAAGCCTACCAGGAAGATCTCATATTAAGAAATCCACAGACGGGGATTATTCCGTCCAGGTCCTTCTAACTGAGCTGATATAGCTCTTTAAAGTGTGAGTTTGGATCATATATTCTTTTTGCTTTTATTTCACTATTACATATTGCACTATTATAATTTTTTTGCTCTGTTTTAAGCCATATCATTGCCAAGTACCATCTACCACGTATGTAACGTATATATTTTTATGTATGGTTAGCGCTGTTCAACTTTTTATTTTATATACATGTGTACTATAGCTGGAGGTACACAAGGTGGAGGTGAGGCCGCAGGTTGCAGATGCGCTGTTCGGGTAAGAAGCGTACTGAAGGCCTGGGCAAATTGATCCATGCGGTGATCATTATCCTCCAGTTTCCTTTCACAAGCAGCTATGTGCTTACACAATTCTACAGGATCTATGGCCCTGTCGTAATGTCAGGATTACAGAATGATCCAGCACGTAGTATTGTGTAACCTAAATACCCCTCCTCTTGATCTGATAGGCTGTAACCGGTCTTTTACCCCAAAGGCAGTTATCAGGTTACCATTTGCATAATTGCTGCTCAGCAGTAACCCTTCTGTGGATTTGGTTGCTGCTTGGCTCAACTTTTCATGTGTGGACAGTAAATGCCATTAACCACATTTTTATAAGTGGATGAATACGTGACACATTGACCATGCCAATGTGATCTCAGATCACTTGTCTCTTATCTGGTGTGTTGTTGTGGCCAGCAAACCTGGGCTTTTAAATTAGTGCCAGCTCAGCTACATTATATTATTATTTAATATTAAAATGAAAATGAATACTTATTTATTAAAAAAGCAGCATATGACTAAAAGTGCTCACAAACCCAGACACAATCATTATTCAGAATGTTTGAGTGAGTTTGCGAATGTGTCAATAATGTTAGGTAAATAAAAGCATACACTCATGCACATCTAAATACTATTACAGCTACTCACAGACTCCACCACTCTTACAATAGCTTTTGTAAACTCCTTTACATACACAAGCATACTGAGAAATAAACACATTCAGACACTCCGATTACAAAAGCTCACACAAACACTCAAACTTGTAGTTTCATGGACACAATCAGACACTCAAACATATGGACTTGCACTCAGACACACTCCTGTAAACACAATGGGACATTCTTAGCGACACCAAGACATACAAACTCCACATACAATTACACAAATATTCTAGACACTCAGGTACCCATTTATATATAGTGGTAAGTGGATGAGACAGCGATGATCAACTTAAGGCAGCAACCCTTAAAGGGGAATCCCTCAAAATACCCTTAAAACAAGATAGATAGCCCCTCTCCTTTATGTGTTAGCCTTGGAACCCCTGGCAATAGCAATTCGGTCCAATGATTCCATCCATGGTGTACCAGTTGGCCAAAAAGAATACAAACTAAGCTTATTCGCCGATGACATCCTCCTCACACTCACACAGCCACTCATAACACTCCCCTCCTTGCACAAAGAAATACATGCATACAGCCAACAGTCTTATTACAAGCTCAACGTTGCTAAAACACAAGCAATGTGCCTCAACACACCAAAACACGTGGAAACACTCCTGAAATCCGGCCATTGCTTCGACTGGAGGGAAGACTACCTGGTGTACTTGGGTGTCAAAATAACCCACAAAGAAAATGAGCTATTTCCTACCAACTACGCAAAACTGCTCAAAGATATAGACACCCAACTGCAAACATGGAAGGGCCTATATCTATCATGGGTTGGAAGAATAGCGGCATTGAAAATGACAATTCTACCTAAAATTCTCTATCTCTTCCGGACGCTACAAATCAAAATCCCGCAAAGCTATCTCACAAAATTACAGGCCACCCTCCTCAGATTCAGCTGGGGCGGCAAACACCCTCGAGTCCCCAAATCGCTGCTGCTGAGAAATGCGAAACATGGTGGAATGGGCTTTCCCAATATCAAAGCGTATTATCACTCCGTCATCCTTACGAATGTGATCAGCGCCCACTCGACCACATACAACCCCCAATGGGTAGCGATAGAGAACAATTATAGTGGGAACCAGGACCTGCCAACAATGCTCTGGATACCCCAGCACCTAAGACAGAAACCTACAACCATGCTGAACACCACCAAGCGCCTCCTTACAATATGGGACACCTACAGAGACCTATTGTGCTCAGTACACCCTTGGGCCCTAGCAACTCCAATCCGCACCAATGCAATGGCACATTCCCGCATCATAAATGGGAAGAAAAAGGAATTACACATGTTTACCAACTATGCACAAAGGAGGGTCTCAAACCGTTCCCAGACCTACAGAAAGAATTTGCCCTACCCCCGAGCTACACATTCGCATATCTACAAATCAAAGCGCTGATGACCCACAACGTAATCACAGATATGAAACACTCATCCATTATCAAATTTGAAGCACAATGCCTTTCCCTAGACCCCCCGAAGAAAACGGTCTCTACCTGCTACGACTACCTCGCTAACCCTGATGACAACGCCACATGGAAGTTCATGCAAGACTGGCAGACAGACCTCCAAGTCACAATATCCCCAAAAGACTGGGAAAAGATCTTCACCTCTCATGTAGGGCTGACAACAAGTACAGCACACCTGGAAACATCCAGGAAAATCTTATACCGATGGTACATGGTACCGACCCGACTGCACACCATATTCCCCGACACATCAGACCTATGCTGGCGCTGCACGCTACCAAGGGAACTATGCTACATATGTGGTGGACATGCGACAGTGTGCAAGACCTATGGAAAGCTACAGCCCAACTTATAAGAAATGTCACAAATCTCCAACTAGCTCTTGACCCTAAAACGATGCTACTCCGATTGCTACCAGACGACTTTCCAAAACCGATCAAGAAATTGATATACCTTATCCTGGGCACGGTGTCCATTTTAATAGCCAGAAAATGGAAAACAGCGGACTTGCCCTCCACCCGAGAAATTGAAACGGAAGTGACATTGGCAATGAAGTACGAACTCATCATGTGGAAGCAGGCAAAAATCGGAAAATTAAGCCCCTACACCGCCATGATATGGCGAAACTGTACACAACAACTCACGCAAAACCAACACAGATCTTCCTAGGCCCACAGGGAAGCCAAAGCAATGGCTGCCAAAAGGAAAACACCCTTTAAACCAGCACCGATCTCCCAACACACTTACCAGACTATCCCGAAACATAGGGGTCATGACCTTAGGACCCACCAGCAGCCGCAAACCAGTACCACGCTGCTACCCCCTTCCACCTGTCACCTGCCCTCCAGTATACTGGAACCCCCCACATTCCCTGTTCCCCCCCTCCCTAACCTCATAACATAATACAGACACCCTGCTCAGCGGCGACACCCCTCACCCCCGGAGATAGGGGAACTTGAACTATATTGTACCAAATCGACTCCACAAAGTTCATGACAACGACACCGTACGTAGTTACACGAGCGAACTCCCCAACCACTAGGAGCTCCTTCCACGCGCACCACCCACTGAAACACCACGATACCAGTGCGAATACTAGGTGTGGAAATGTTAGGTTGTGTCAAAGGGTGTTAACCCCCCCCCCTCCTTTCTGTTCCCCCCTTGATTAAAGTTATATCTCAAAACATGTATAGCAAAGATTGTACAACCCCACTATGTTCGAATGAAGCTCCCCCTTCACTTCTGTACCCCATTTCCTTGTCTTTATGAAAATAAAATTTCACTATACAGTGAGCACTATTGGTTGTCTCTTCTTCTCTTTGAGAATTGGTCACCCCTGACAGAGAGATATCCCACCATATATCCCATAAGTGGAGATTATACTGCTGTGGGCGCTTTACCTCAGAGCTGGATATAAGCTCTCGCAAATGTGTGTTTTCCATCATTATCTCTTAGTACGTCTTAAATTGAGTCTGACATACTGCACCATTGGTTGTCCGTCTTTTCTCTCTTTCATATAAGAGGACCCACTATTGTTTTTGAAGAATCAACCATTTTACCAGCCTTCCACATAGACTCTCCGTAAGGACATACTATCTGGACTTTTTATTTGTTTTTTATTTGGATTTTATGTGGCGCAGCCCTTTTTTACTGTTACTTCTACCCATTTATATATGCAATCATTTCAAAATTTAATCATAGTGGCCTATTGAAAAAGGGTGGGGGAGAAGGTGGTGCTTACTCATCACCATTGGCAAGCACTACCCCTCTCAAAATGAGCATGTTGGTTCAGTGCTCTTCCAGGGCAGACCATGTTCAGAATCCTACTGAAGAGTTCTCACATGAGTAAAAAGGCCCTGCATTTTTTCTGCACCGAACAAGCAAATTTAATGACATGGATGCACTGTGTTTGCTTGTGACTTGTCTCTGGTGTCTACATAAGTTGGATACCAGAGGATAAAATGGCCTGGAAAACATATTGTGCATGTGTTTGGAGGCCATTTGTGGGATTGCATGTGTATGGGGTTTGTGTTGTGGTGTTTTGTGTAAATAGGTCGGTTTCAGTGGTGTTGTGTTTGTGGTGAAAAATGTGTGGCTATAGGCTGTAGAGAATGAGAGAGTGTGTGTGTAGGTGCATAGGGGGTGTAGTGTGTGTGTACAGGTAAAGTATTGCATGTAGGGACTGAAAAGAGAGTGTGTGGTTAGGGAATAAGGTGTGTGTGTATTTGCATACAGGGGATCTTGTGTGTGCATAGGGTATTCAGAGTGTGTAAATCAGGAATTATGTATGTGTGTCGGTGGAGCAGTGTGTGTCTACAGGGGATCGAGTGTGCGAGTAGAGTATCCAGAGTGTGTATAGGGGATTTAGTGTGTATTTGTGTAGAGGGTACAGAGTGTGTGTAAATGGTAGAGTGTGTGTTTATAAATGTAGTGTCTATAGTGGATCTATTGTGTAGGCGTGCAGTGTGTGTGAGGTACAAATGTGTGTAGTGTTAGAGGTACTGTGTGTGAAGGGAGAGCAGATGGAAGCAAAGCAATTTTTTTTTTATGAAGAAACAAACGTTACCTTACCTTTTCTCAGAGAAGGTGAACATAGTAAACCTTGGTGGTCCGATGGTGAATGAACTGTAGCCTGCAGCTCCTAGGGCAAGAGTGCATTGTCGCGAGATCTGTTACCATTGGTTTCCATGGCAATGCCCCGACCTGCAGGCTAGAGTTCCCAGGCCCTTCCCCTCTCCTCTCTGCCAAAATTAATTGCCAGTGGGCCAGTTAGATAGCTCTTTTATTTCCCCATTGGCCCTCGTGGCACACAGTACAGCTGGTGCTTGGAGTGTGCTGGCTCTGCATGGGGCGGCAAGGGAGACCATATGATCTCTACTGCCGGTCTTGACCCATGGCCTTGGTGGCCCACTGGACATTTTCCTGGATTTCCCAATGGCCAGTTCGGGCCTGCTTGCAGCTACAGGGGTGCAACCTGGCACTCTGATCTCCATCACAAATATTCTAGACACTCTGGTACCCATTTATATTTGCAATTATTCCTCTAATTCCTAAAATATGATATGCATTGGTCAATGATCCAACTCAGAATAATCATCCGGTTGCAGAAACCATTCATATCAATTCTGACCCCTGCTACTCTCAAATGCTGACTCTATTTACACAAGGTTGATGGAAGTCAGAGATTCAGGTTCAGCATTTTTATAATAAACTAATTTTTTTTAACCTATATTGCAAAGCAATATTATTTTTTGGATACTTTTCTGTCTTGTCTACCAGAATTATGGCTGTTTGTGTTGTGAAATATGATCTCTTGTACCTAACATGGAACAAGGATAAAAACTGATATATGCATATATATAAACCCCTTAATACTATTTTAAGTCATGTTTGAGGATTAAAGGTCTTGATATTACAAGTATTAAAACATCGAGTACAATGCCAACATTTATAATCTGAAATTAGTACATTAATATACTTCAGTCAAATTATGTTTTAGATGGCTAATATACCTTTGACAAATTTGTTTCTTACATTGAGTAATATCTTATATATTATTTTAGGCTGTAATACATATATATAATTTTTGCTGAGGTCAACCGAAAGTAAAAATGTAGAAAGACACAAAGTATAATGAAGAACTGAATTTACTGTTTATAAGCAGTCTCCAATATAATCTAGACTATATAGTGAATGTTTTTCTTAATTGACTAATAATGAAATGGATTCATATGTCATTTAATAGTATACATGCAATCTCCACAAATTATCATTTGATTACTCTGACACTTGGAAGGCACTTGCTTACAGGAAATCTATTTTTATTCTTTATTTGTCTTATTGGTTTTCAAACACCATAAATGAGCATAGTATAGTGATACAATAAAAGTCATAAGAATATAGAGTTGGGTGATACAGGCTCTCCATGCACAGCACGCCTGTTTACAGCAGTATTCGCCATTACATGAAGTGTGCGAATGCTTTCCTCATTCAAGATGCACTAGTGGTACAGGTATTGATATTGTGTTGTGTGGCCATTCCCTTACAATACAGTTATCATTCTGGGAGTGTGGGACTGCTAGTTGTGTTTAGCTGTTTTGGTTGTTCTCCCTTTCCATTCAATCACGAGAAGGTGGGGACTCGAAAGAAACTATGCGTAGTAATTGGGCACTTTGTAGTCATGAGTCATAGTGTGGAGTCCCTGAGTGCTGTGATCGGTCTGGGCAACCTTTGATCTTATGTGGAAGTTCTAGTGTACCATATCGGGATCATGGTTATGTGGTGAGTGTTGTACTGCTCTTTTGGGTGGGCTGTTATTGGTCTTTGTCTGAGGCCTGAGGTGTGTCTAGACCGGGTCATTGGGATATGGAAAGTTTGCATAGGTGTTCAGCCCAGGAAGGAACTGAATGTAGAAGTGAAACAGAACTGGGGAAAAGAGAAGAAGGGGAAAGAAGAGAGACTCGATCTCTGAGTCCCACGCTCCCGCTTCTCCCTTTTGGAGGGAAGTTGGGGTTGGGATCAAGTTCGGCAGTGGGAGAGCTTTCTTTGTTACTTGTCCATGAATCCTGTGTGTTGAATCCTGGGTGTTGCGATCAACTATCACCACAGTAGGGATGTGTCCCCCTCCAGTCACGGATGAAGTCAGCCTGTCAAGTTCGATGCTGTCTTGGATCTTTTTAGCTATCACTCGTTGTGTGGGTATACGTAGTGTCGACCATACCTCTCCTATCGCCCTGCATGCTGCAAGAGCTACTCGTGCTATCAGTTTGTTTTGGCTCTAGTGAAGGGTTCTAGGGATTTGGAGAGTAATAAGGCCCACGGTCCAAGGGGCATGGTTTTGTCAGTATATGGGTGAGTAGTGTAGTGATGGATTGCTACAGAGGTTTTAATTTTGGGCATGTCCACCAGCAGTGGTAGAATGATCCTGCTTCTCCTCATAGTTTCCAACAGAGGTTGGAGGGTAGCTGATGCATGGCTGCCAGTCTCTGGGGTGTGAGGTACCAGTGAAATAGCATTTTGTAGACCTGTTCATTATGGGTCACGCATGTAGTGATGGAGGACATTGCTTCCCATATCTCTGCCCAGTCTGTGGTCTCTTCGGGTAACCCTAGGACTTTTTCCCAGGCTGCAATATATGTAGTTGGCTTGGTATAGTGTGCTCACATCGTTTATGAGTTTTATACCTAGGTACGCAATGGAGGGTTCGCAGATGCATAGTGGAAATTTGTTCGGCTCATCTATATGGATCGGGAGGAGATCCGACTTATCCAGATTCAGCTTGTAGCCTGATATCTAGCCTGATATCTTTGCATATGTGTGAATCAGTTGCAGCAAAGCTTCTATAGAAGTGATCGGATTTGTCAACGTCAGAAGGACATCATCTGTGCATGCTGATACTTTATATGATTGTACCATGATGGTGTCCCTTCCACTCCAGGGCATGATCTTATCGCTCTGGTAGTAGTTCTAGCGAGATGGCAAATAGTAAGGGCAAGAGTGGGCAGCCCTGTGATAGTAAATCAGGTAGGTTAATGTTAGGCAGGAGCAGCGCGCCTTGAGGCGTATGATATGTGGCCTCCAGAAACGTTATGAAGGAGGGGGGGGAACTTAATATATGTAAGCATGTGGGTTAAGTAGGGCCAGAGAAGGCGATCAAACGCCTTCTCAGTGTCCAGGGAGATGATTGTAGTGGGAATGCCTCTGTGTTCGGCGAACCACGTTAGATCAATGGCTCGTCGTGTGTTGTCCATTGCTTGTCTATGTGGGCAGTGTTTTATGTCCAGCTAATGAGTGAAATGCCTCTGGTGAACTTAGATGGACAGATGGGAGCCACTGGTGATGTCCAGTCCCCTAGCGCTGCAGGCAATGTAAGGAAAACTGCTGATGGTGCTTCTGGGAGCAGGCTGATGAAAGTTTCTCTGATGGCTGCATTGAGCATGTCTGCAGTCACTGTTTCTGGCAGGCCTCAGGCCTAGACCTGTTGTTTAAGTCTTCCAGGTTACACAGTTGGTCTTGGTGGTCTGGGATGGCGGAATCGTGGTTGGAGGTAGTTGTGGTAAGGTCCTCCATTTTGTCTTCTATTGCGTCAAGGCCTGCTTTAATGTGTTTCGCCAGTTCAGTGGCCATGTTGGCATTAATGTCCCTGATGAACCCTTTAAGATCCTTCTTGGTTACTGGTGCAGTGTCTCTGCCGTTACTCAGATCACTAATTTCTGAATCGTAGTCTGATTCTGGCGGGTCGTCTGCACGAGGCGGGCCCCTCTCTGTGCGGCTGCGGAATATTGGGGCTACGGCCAAGTCCTGCTTGGACATCCTCCCTCCGCCCATAGTTAGCACTTATAGGGGGTCTATGGCAGCGGGTAAGGTAGGTACCTGGATTTTGCAGCAGCAATTGATGTTGAAAATAGATGTTAAAGTCGCCTGACAGTGCAGAGCTCTAGTCAGACGTTTCCATCTGCACCAGAAGTCAGACGCCGCCCCCCCGCCGCAAACTTTTTATGAGTAGAAAGGAGGAAAATTAACATAAAAAGAGTCATGACATCTCCCGACCTAGGGATTATCCAGTTTTGCTGTGAGCTCCTTATAAATGTTACTAATAGGTTATTTGTTTTCTGTTTATTATGGGGTTTTTTTTTGCTTACACTCGATAACCATGTGCTCCTCTAAGTACCGAATTGAGGGTCAATTATCTTTTTTTTTCTGACCATTACAACACAGGGCATGGTTATAAAAATGATCTCTAAATGAGTACTCTTTGCAATTCTCATGGTCTGAAATGTAATTTAAGGTTAACTGTTGAAGTCAAGACAAAACCTGGAACTGTTAGAAATAGCGTTACTATGTGTTGACTAAAAGGGTGCCCACACCTTTACATATGCCATATTTATTAGGTTTTTTTTCAGTCTTTTAAAGGAACATTACATAACTTTATAAATAGATTCCTTTTTACTGCTGGAGTATTTCTTAACTTTGTGGTATGCCCAACTCCCTTTAAAATGAAAAGAAAACAAATCTGTTAAACATGTCCTGGTCTCGCCATGGCAGCTACTCTTCATCTTCTAAAATCATCCTCATTAATAATCTCTGGCCAATTTAGTGTTCATAGAGAAGCATCAGAGCCCTAATGGGCATGATGGTGTATATTTAATTCCCAACAGCTCATAGTGATGCAATTAAGCATATAATTTATTATACACTGCAAAGAATTGTGCAATAATTACATTATTAGAAAAAGTGCAACATGCAAAAAATGTGATCTAATTACTAGCATATTTACAATTTTAATGAGTCGTAGAATAACGTGTTATTCATTACAGCTTGAAAAAATGAACAAGAGATTTCCAGCATAATTCAGGACCCTCCAACAGGCCAGAATGCGACAATATCATAATGAGTATCATTGAAAACCCATATTCTAAAATTCTGACCTCTTGCTCAGTCTGGAGGGTCTAAATCCTACAACTGAAGACTTAGAAAATCTAGTTACACACCACAACCTTGAATACCATAGAAATTGAATAGTACAGTAAATGATACAAAATCTCAAACAACACACGTTCACATAAATCCATTTCTGACAAACACAAATATGTTTTGGATGTATCTTTATACCACTTATATATGAAGAGAACTATTATTTCTATAACATTATTTGTTTTTACTGAATTATTGTACAGTTTTTAGTCCTAAAAGTTGCGTACACCTGCACCAAGAACCCAACCAACCCTTGTTCCTTCTAACTTACTTGCAAGTTCTCCAACTGCTTGAGCTCTCACTCAATTACATCCTGATTTGCTTTACATGCTATCAGTGGCGACAGTTATCCTTTAATTGTTCCAAACATCACCCCCAAAATGTTTAACCTCTAAATTGTAACCTCACATGAGATTTAGCTAAGTGCTTTGTATAGAAGAGCTTCAGTGGCTATATCTCAGCTCATCGAAAGGCCCTTTTTACCTTTTGTATTGGTCTGTTTATATTCTATTGTCTGCAGAATATTTTGCTGCTTCATAAATGCCAATAATAATAATAATAATAATAATACTTTTATGACTATTATGCTCCTTGTGGTGTCCTGGTTGTATAATGTGTATTAATTTAGAAAACATTATTTTGTATTTATCAATCCTAAATGTCTTGTGAATTAATGTCTCAAAAGAAGGCTGATGTAGAAAACAAATACTTTAGGCATGTGTGTGAATACAAAAGGCTAAGGTATTGAAGCAAGGCACCCTAAAACGACACTATTCTGCTTCTGTTTCATTGTTTTAGTTTCACTTTAACAGTGCTTAAGTCTGGGAGCTGTTCGGAACTGATG
The DNA here is from genome assembly GCA_933207985.1 of Pelobates cultripes. Lineage (NCBI taxonomy): Eukaryota > Metazoa > Chordata > Amphibia > Anura > Pelobatidae > Pelobates > Pelobates cultripes. Next base: position 211,723,301 of record OW240913.1, on the reverse strand, counting down.
ACTAAGCTGACACAACTGGTTGTCACTCAAGCCTAGTGATATTTCTGTCACAGACTCTGTCACAAAACTGATACACTCAATTAGCAAGCCATTAGCACTCATACAAATATAGAAATGAAAAATTCTAGAAACAATAGCTCCTGCAGGGAAAAGAAAAACGTCATACAAATATTAAATTATTAAAATTGCTATAGGGTACATTTACTCATGTAGATGCTCACCCTTTTATCCATGGGCAGTAATTTAAATGCTTTATTATTCACTTATATATACATATAACTATACCGTTCCTTAGTTGCTGTGTTTCTTCTGTGTCTCTCCTCCTGTATAACCTCCCATTTGTGTCTCTCTTCTTGTACAAACCCCTATCCGTGTCTCTCCTCCTCTGCAAAACCCCAACTGTGTCTCTCCTCCTGTATCACCTCCCATTTGTGTCTCTCCTCCTGTGCCAACCACCATCTATGTTTCTCCTCCTGTGCAAACCCTTATCTGTGTCTTTCCACCAGTCCAAACTCCAACCTGTGTCTCTCCACCGGTCAAAACTCTTAATCTGTGTCTCTCCACCAGTCCAAACCCCAAAAATGTGTATCTGCACCTGTGCAAACCCCCAGTCTGTGTCTATCCATCTGTCCAAACCCCCATCTGTGTCTCTCCTCTTATCCAAACTCCCAGTCTGTGTCTATTCTCCTGTCCAAGCCCCCTTCTGTCTCTCTTCCTATTAAACCCCATCTGTGTCTCTCCCCGGTTAACCCCTATCTGTGTCTCTCCCCGTTAACCCCATCTGTGTCTTTCCCCCGGATAAACATTAATTTGTGTCTCCACGTTAACTCCATCTGTGTCTCTCCCCCTGTTAACCCCATCTGTGTCTCTCCCCCTGTTAAGCCCCATCTGTGTCTCTCCTCCTGTTAATTCTCATCTGTGCCTCCTCTTCTGTGTTTCTGCCAGTGTGTATGATTTAGCTTTTTTTCCCACTTGTTCTCCTAACCCTTACTTGCCTGATATGCAGTCTGCTGCTGGCTGGGAGATACAGGCTGAACTTGTTGTGCAGTGCCGCTTTCATGAATTCAGTCAGTAGAGAGAGGCAGGGAGATTAGGTAACTTCCTATCCTTGCTTCTCTCCACACATAGCACACCCTATTTGCCATCGCTGGTATTGCAGAACTGAAAAAGAATAACGGCATTTGCATTGCTGATGTTATTGCAATACCAGGCAGCCTCAAATACCGGCCAGTCAGTAACCTGTTGTGACTAGAACATGGTTATTAAATAGCCAGAAATTTAGGTAAATTACTATGCATTAACAATAATATTGATGAAAGCAATATTAAATGGACACACTACAGGCACTGTAACTCTTTTATCTGAGTTAAATGGTTATAGTGTCTGGAGTTGTCTGGCACCATACCTCCATTCAGTGTTAAAGAAGCACGCCAATGAAAAAAACAAATATTTTTATCATTTTTGAAAACAATTTAGTAGCTATAACCATAAAAACAGAATGTATGTAGTTTTTCTGCATTTGTGAGGGGGATATAAAAAAGAGCTTGCTAAATCTGCAGACAGCAGCTCTTTGCAAGCCCTTCTCCCTTTCTCCTAGCACAAACTGAATGGAAATATATTGATTATAGGCTTCTCATTGAAGGCAATGATTGCAGGTTTCCTAATACAGCTCATTGAGAAGGGAAAGTGTTAGGTAAGCTCTACGTTAGTGCACCTACTGTTTCCATTAAAGGGACTCTCCAGTGCCAGGAAAACATATCCGTTTACCTGGCACTGCAGGATCCTGCAGTGCCCCTCTCCCTCCCAACCCCCATCCCAGGTTGCTGAGGGGGTTAAAACCCCTTCAGTGACTTACCTGAATCCAGTGCCGATGTCCCTCAGCGCTGGTCAGGTTCCGCCCATGCTTCTCCCCCACTGACGTCAGCTGGCGGGGGAAAGCTAATGCGCATGCGCGGCAATGGCCGTGCATGCCCATTAGACCTCCCCCATAGAAAAATAATTATTCAATGCTTTCCTATGGGGATTCTGGCGATGCTGGAGGTCCTCATGCATAGCGTGAGGTCGTCCAGCGTCGTTTAAAACACTTTTCGTATTCTAAGAACACGGAGGTCCCTCTAGTGGCTGTCTGATAGATAGAGGAGGACTTAACCCTGCAAGTGTAATTATTGCAGTTTATAAAAACTACAATAATTACACTTGCAGGGTTAAGGGTGGTGGGAGTTGACACCCAGACCATTCCAATGGGCAGAAGTGGTTTGGGTGCCTGGAGTGTCCCTTTAACTCAGTGGAACAATCTGAAGTGCTTTGTGTGTGTGGAGTTTATCTTTAAACCATTTTAAAAGATTTTAATGCTAAAAAAGATTCCCCAGCAGGTCATCTGCTTGCATTCATGAGGGAGCATCCATCTGAGCAGCAATAAATGTCTGTGATAGACTAATAGCAGTTAGCAGACACTCTCAACAATTACCCATTACTGGGATGAATTGGTGTGGTTAGAAGGAATAGTACAATCCTTCCCGTAGGGGCTGGACTGTGGGAAGCCAGGTACTCTCATTCAGTATTAAACTGCTTGTGACAGACACTTCCGCCGACGGATGCTCCTAGCACTGCTGAAGGACCATCAGCACTGCACTTGACACCATAGGCACTGCAGACTCCACGAACCGCCGTAGCTTGGTTGGGATCTTGCCGTCCCCTCCAAGAGAGTATAGCTGGGTCTCTCCTCCAAGAGAGTATAGCTGGGTCTGTCCTCCAAGAGAGTATAGCTGGGGCTCTCCTCCAAGAGACTATAGCTGGGGCTCTCCTCCAGGAGAGTATAGCTGTATAGCTGAAGAGAGCTCTTACAAGAGCTAGCAGTGATATAGCTGTCCCCTACAACAAGAGACAAGGCTACAAGTTGAGGGTAAGAAGATCTAGTTTATTGAGTGCAAGGGGCATTTCTTTTATACAGTTTTCCCCACAAGGTTACCACCCACGTGGACCTTGTTGGGCACCGACAACACAAACTTAACACCCAATCATTTACAGACACACAGTTAAACACTCCCATCCATTACTGTAAAATTCCTCCCCTCTGCTTGGGAGATAATTGAGTTAATTGCTGTATCAACTCAATTATCTCCAAGCGCAAAATATACTTTTTATATAAATTTTATAACTACAAAACCATACATTCAATCCCAATAAATTACATTTTCAGACCCCATACTTAGGGGACAAACATATCCAAAAATCATGCGAATTGGTCCAGTGGTTCGGGAGATAGCTGGAAGTCCCATTTTGACCGACCGCATGCACATTTTCATGCCCAAAACAGTTCCAGAGATTTGGGCCGTGTGGCCGGTCCATTCACCTTAGTTCAAATACTGTTGAAATGCATGAACGGGGTTGTTCTTGCAATTAGCACTGTTAATGTGGTGTACGTATTGTCGAAAGCCCTTCGACTCTATTCGAAGTGTTGAAGTTCCAGAGAAGACAGAAGTTCAGCGCTGTTCATGCCGTCGCGTATCCAATTTCAGTTCCATGAACTTGACTACCAAACACCGCTGAACGTGTTCAAATGAATTAAAATGGCCACCGCCACGTATTCGTAGTATTGTGTAACCTAAATACCCCTCCTCTTGATCTGATAGGCTGTAACCGGTCTTTTACCCCAAAGGCAGTTATCAGGTTACCATTTGCATAATTGCTGCTCAGCAGTAACCCTTCTGTGGATTTGGTTGCTGCTTGGCTCAACTTTTCATGTGTGGACAGTAAATGCCATTAACCACATTTTTATAAGTGGATGAATACGTGACACATTGACCATGCCAATGTGATCTCAGATCACTTGTCTCTTATCTGGTGTGTTGTTGTGGCCAGCAAACCTGGGCTTTTAAATTAGTGCCAGCTCAGCTACATTATATTATTATTTAATATTAAAATGAAAATGAATACTTATTTATTAAAAAAGCAGCATATGACTAAAAGTGCTCACAAACCCAGACACAATCATTATTCAGAATGTTTGAGTGAGTTTGCGAATGTGTCAATAATGTTAGGTAAATAAAAGCATACACTCATGCACATCTAAATACTATTACAGCTACTCACAGACTCCACCACTCTTACAATAGCTTTTGTAAACTCCTTTACATACACAAGCATACTGAGAAATAAACACATTCAGACACTCCGATTACAAAAGCTCACACAAACACTCAAACTTGTAGTTTCATGGACACAATCAGACACTCAAACATATGGACTTGCACTCAGACACACTCCTGTAAACACAATGGGACATTCTTAGCGACACCAAGACATACAAACTCCACATACAATTACACAAATATTCTAGACACTCAGGTACCCATTTATATATAGTGGTAAGTGGATGAGACAGCGATGATCAACTTAAGGCAGCAACCCTTAAAGGGGAATCCCTCAAGATACCCTTAAAACAAGATAGATAGCCCCTCTCCTTTATGTGTTAGCCTTGGAACCCCTGGCAATAGCAATTCGGTCCAATGATTCCATCCATGGTGTACCAGTTGGCCAAAAAGAATACAAACTAAGCTTATTCGCCGATGACATCCTCCTCACACTCACACAGCCACTCATAACACTCCCCTCCTTGCACAAAGAAATACATGCATACAGCCAACAGTCTTATTACAAGCTCAACGTTGCTAAAACACAAGCAATGTGCCTCAACACACCAAAACACGTGGAAACACTCCTGAAATCCGGCCATTGCTTCGACTGGAGGGAAGACTACCTGGTGTACTTGGGTGTCAAAATAACCCACAAAGAAAATGAGCTATTTCCTACCAACTACGCAAAACTGCTCAAAGATATAGACACCCAACTGCAAACATGGAAGGGCCTATATCTATCATGGGTTGGAAGAATAGCGGCATTGAAAATGACAATTCTACCTAAAATTCTCTATCTCTTCCGGACGCTACAAATCAAAATCCCGCAAAGCTATCTCACAAAATTACAGGCCACCCTCCTCAGATTCAGCTGGGGCGGCAAACACCCTCGAGTCCCCAAATCGCTGCTGCTGAGAAATGCGAAACATGGTGGAATGGGCTTTCCCAATATCAAAGCGTATTATCACTCCGTCATCCTTACGAATGTGATCAGCGCCCACTCGACCACATACAACCCCCAATGGGTAGCGATAGAGAACAATTATAGTGGGAACCAGGACCTGCCAACAATGCTCTGGATACCCCAGCACCTAAGACAGAAACCTACAACCATGCTGAACACCACCAAGCGCCTCCTTACAATATGGGACACCTACAGAGACCTATTGTGCTCAGTACACCCTTGGGCCCTAGCAACTCCAATCCGCACCAATGCAATGGCACATTCCCGCATCATAAATGGGAAGAAAAAGGAATTACACATGTTTACCAACTATGCACAAAGGAGGGTCTCAAACCGTTCCCAGACCTACAGAAAGAATTTGCCCTACCCCCGAGCTACACATTCGCATATCTACAAATCAAAGCGCTGATGACCCACAACGTAATCACAGATATGAAACACTCATCCATTATCAAATTTGAAGCACAATGCCTTTCCCTAGACCCCCCGAAGAAAACGGTCTCTACCTGCTACGACTACCTCGCTAACCCTGATGACAACGCCACATGGAAGTTCATGCAAGACTGGCAGACAGACCTCCAAGTCACAATATCCCCAAAAGACTGGGAAAAGATCTTCACCTCTCATGTAGGGCTGACAACAAGTACAGCACACCTGGAAACATCCAGGAAAATCTTATACCGATGGTACATGGTACCGACCCGACTGCACACCATATTCCCCGACACATCAGACCTATGCTGGCGCTGCACGCTACCAAGGGAACTATGCTACATATGTGGTGGACATGCGACAGTGTGCAAGACCTATGGAAAGCTACAGCCCAACTTATAAGAAATGTCACAAATCTCCAACTAGCTCTTGACCCTAAAACGATGCTACTCCGACTGCTACCAGACGACTTTCCAAAACCGATCAAGAAATTGATATACCTTATCCTGGGCACGGTGTCCATTTTAATAGCCAGAAAATGGAAAACAGCGGACTTGCCCTCCACCCGAGAAATTGAAACGGAAGTGACATTGGCAATGAAGTACGAACTCATCATGTGGAAGCAGGCAAAAATCGGAAAATTAAGCCCCTACACCGCCATGATATGGCGAAACTGTACACAACAACTCACGCAAAACCAACACAGATCTTCCTAGGCCCACAGGGAAGCCAAAGCAATGGCTGCCAAAAGGAAAACACCCTTTAAACCAGCACCGATCTCCCAACACACTTACCAGACTATCCCGAAACATAGGGGTCATGACCTTAGGACCCACCAGCAGCCGCAAACCAGTACCACGCTGCTACCCCCTTCCACCTGTCACCTGCCCTCCAGTATACTGGAACCCCCCACATTCCCTGTTCCCCCCCTCCCTAACCTCATAACATAATACAGACACCCTGCTCAGCGGCGACACCCCTCACCCCCGGAGATAGGGGAACTTGAACTATATTGTACCAAATCGACTCCACAAAGTTCATGACAACGACACCGTACGTAGTTACACGAGCGAACTCCCCGACCACTAGGAGCTCCTTCCACGCGCACCACCCACTGAAACACCACGATACCAGTGCGAATACTAGGTGTGGAAATGTTAGGTTGTGTCAAAGGGTGTTAACCCCCCCCCCTCCTTTCTGTTCCCCCCTTGATTAAAGTTATATCTCAAAACATGTATAGCAAAGATTGTACAACCCCACTATGTTCGAATGAAGCTCCCCCTTCACTTCTGTACCCCATTTCCTTGTCTTTATGAAAATAAAATTTCACTATACAGTGAGCACTATTGGTTGTCTCTTCTTCTCTTTGAGAATTGGTCACCCCTGACGGAGAGATATCCCACCATATATCCCATAAGTGGAGATTATACTGCTGTGGGCGCTTTACCTCAGAGCTGGATATAAGCTCTCGCAAATGTGTGTTTTCCATCATTATCTCTTAGTACGTCTTAAATTGAGTCTGACATACTGCACCATTGGTTGTCCGTCTTTTCTCTCTTTCATATAAGAGGACCCACTATTGTTTTTGAAGAATCAACCATTTTACCAGCCTTCCACATAGACTCTCCGTAAGGACATACTATCTGGACTTTTTATTTGTTTTTTATTTGGATTTTATGTGGCGCAGCCCTTTTTTACTGTTACTTCTACCCATTTATATATGCAATCATTTCAAAATTTAATCATAGTGGCCTATTGAAAAAGGGTGGGGGAGAAGGTGGTGCTTACTCATCACCATTAGCAAGCACTACCCCTCTCAAAATGAGCATGTTGGTTCAGTGCTCTTCCAGGGCAGACCATGTTCAGAATCCTACTGAAGAGTTCTCACATGAGTAAAAAGGCCCTGCATTTTTTCTGCACCGAACAAGCAAATTTAATGACATGGATGCACTGTGTTTGCTTGTGACTTGTCTCTGGTGTCTACATAAGTTGGATACCAGAGGATAAAATGGCCTGGAAAACATATTGTGCATGTGTTTGGAGGCCATTTGTGGGATTGCATGTGTATGGGGTTTGTGTTGTGGTGTTTTGTGTAAATAGGTCGGTTTCAGTGGTGTTGTGTTTGTGGTGAAAAATGTGTGGCTATAGGCTGTAGAGAATGAGAGAGTGTGTGTGTAGGTGCATAGGGGGTGTAGTGTGTGTGTACAGGTAAAGTATTGCATGTAGGGACTGAAAAGAGAGTGTGTGGTTAGGGAATAAGGTGTGTGTGTATTTGCATACAGGGGATCTTGTGTGTGCATAGGGTATTCAGAGTGTGTAAATCAGGAATTATGTATGTGTGTCGGTGGAGCAGTGTGTGTCTACAGGGGATCGAGTGTGCGAGTAGAGTATCCAGAGTGTGTATAGGGGATTTAGTGTGTATTTGTGTAGAGGGTACAGAGTGTGTGTAAATGGTAGAGTGTGTGTTTATAAATGTAGTGTCTATAGTGGATCTATTGTGTAGGCGTGCAGTGTGTGTGAGGTACAAATGTGTGTAGTGTTAGAGGTACTGTGTGTGAAGGGAGAGCAGATGGAAGCAAAGCAATTTTTTTTTTATGAAGAAACAAACGTTACCTTACCTTTTCTCAGAGAAGGTGAACATAGTAAACCTTGGTGGTCCGATGGTGAATGAACTGTAGCCTGCAGCTCCTAGGGCAAGAGTGCATTGTCGCGAGATCTGTTACCATTGGTTTCCATGGCAATGCCCCGACCTGCAGGCTAGAGTTCCCAGGCCCTTCCCCTCTCCTCTCTGCCAAAATTAATTGCCAGTGGGCCAGTTAGATAGCTCTTTTATTTCCCCATTGGCCCTCGTGGCACACAGTACAGCTGGTGCTTGGAGTGTGCTGGCTCTGCATGGGGCGGCAAGGGAGACCATATGATCTCTACTGCCGGTCTTGACCCATGGCCTTGGTGGCCCACTGGACATTTTCCTGGATTTCCCAATGGCCAGTTCGGGCCTGCTTGCAGCTACAGGGGTGCAACCTGGCACTCTGATCTCCATCACAAATATTCTAGACACTCTGGTACCCATTTATATTTGCAATTATTCCTCTAATTCCTAAAATATGATATGCATTGGTCAATGATCCAACTCAGAATAATCATCCGGTTGCAGAAACCATTCATATCAATTCTGACCCCTGCTACTCTCAAATGCTGACTCTATTTACACAAGGTTGATGGAAGTCAGAGATTCAGGTTCAGCATTTTTATAATAAACTTGTATTTTTTTTAACCTATATTGCAAAGCAATATTATTTTTTGGATACTTTTCTGTCTTGTCTACCAGAATTATGGCTGTTTGTGTTGTGAAATATGATCTCTTGTACCTAACATGGAACAAGGATAAAAACTGATATATGCATATATATAAACCCCTTAATACTATTTTAAGTCATGTTTGAGGATTAAAGGTCTTGATATTACAAGTATTAAAACATCGAGTACAATGCCAACATTTATAATCTGAAATTAGTACATCAATATACTTCAGTCAAATTATGTTTTAGATGGCTAATATACCTTTGACAAATTTGTTTCTTACATTGAGTAATATCTTATATATTATTTTAGGCTGTAATACATATATATAATTTTTGCTGAGGTCAACCGAAAGTAAAAATGTAGAAAGACACAAAGTATAATGAAGAACTGAATTTACTGTTTATAAGCAGTCTCCAATATAATCTAGACTATATAGTGAATGTTTTTCTTAATTGACTAATAATGAAATGGATTCATATGTCATTTAATAGTATACATGCAATCTCCACAAATTATCATTTGATTACTCTGACACTTGGAAGGCACTTGCTTACAGGAAATCTATTTTTATTCTTTATTTGTCTTATTGGTTTTCAAACACCATAAATGAGCATAGTATAGTGATACAATAAAAGTCATAAGAATATAGAGTTGGGTGATACAGGCTCTCCATGCACAGCACGCCTGTTTACAGCAGTATTCGCCATTACATGAAGTGTGCGAATGCTTTCCTCATTCAAGATGCACTAGTGGTACAGGTATTGATATTGTGTTGTGTGGCCATTCCCTTACAATACAGTTATCATTCTGGGAGTGTGGGACTGCTAGTTGTGTTTAGCTGTTTTGGTTGTTCTCCCTTTCCATTCAATCACGAGAAGGTGGGGACTCGAAAGAAACTATGCGTAGTAATTGGGCACTTTGTAGTCATGAGTCATAGTGTGGAGTCCCTGAGTGCTGTGATCGGTCTGGGCAACCTTTGATCTTATGTGGAAGTTCTAGTGTACCATATCGGGATCATGGTTATGTGGTGAGTGTTGTACTGCTCTTTTGGGTGGGCTGTTATTGGTCTTTGTCTGAGGCCTGAGGTGTGTCTAGACCGGGTCATTGGGATATGGAAAGTTTGCATAGGTGTTCAGCCCAGGAAGGAACTGAATGTAGAAGTGAAACAGAACTGGGGAAAAGAGAAGAAGGGGAAAGAAGAGAGACTCGATCTCTGAGTCCCACGCTCCCGCTTCTCCCTTTTGGAGGGAAGTTGGGGTTGGGATCAAGTTCGGCAGTGGGAGAGCTTTCTTTGTTACTTGTCCATGAATCCTGTGTGTTGAATCCTGGGTGTTGCGATCAACTATCACCACAGTAGGGATGTGTCCCCCTCCAGTCACGGATGAAGTCAGCCTGTCAAGTTCGATGCTGTCTTGGATCTTTTTAGCTATCACTCGTTGTGTGGGTATACGTAGTGTCGACCATACCTCTCCTATCGCCCTGCATGCTGCAAGAGCTACTCGTGCTATCAGTTTGTTTTGGCTCTAGTGAAGGGTTCTAGGGATTTGGAGAGTAATAAGGCCCACGGTCCAAGGGGCATGGTTTTGTCAGTATATGGGTGAGTAGTGTAGTGATGGATTGCTACAGAGGTTTTAATTTTGGGCATGTCCACCAGCAGTGGTAGAATGATCCTGCTTCTCCTCATAGTTTCCAACAGAGGTTGGAGGGTAGCTGATGCATGGCTGCCAGTCTCTGGGGTGTGAGGTACCAGTGAAATAGCATTTTGTAGACCTGTTCATTATGGGTCACGCATGTAGTGATGGAGGACATTGCTTCCCATATCTCTGCCCAGTCTGTGGTCTCTTCGGGTAACCCTAGGACTTTTTCCCAGGCTGCAATATATGTAGTTGGCTTGGTATAGTGTGCTCACATCGTTTATGAGTTTTATACCTAGGTACGCAATGGAGGGTTCGCAGATGCATAGTGGAAATTTGTTCGGCTCATCTATATGGATCGGGAGGAGATCCGACTTATCCAGATTCAGCTTGTAGCCTGATATCTAGCCTGATATCTTTGCATATGTGTGAATCAGTTGCAGCAAAGCTTCTATAGAAGTGATCGGATTTGTCAACGTCAGAAGGACATCATCTGTGCATGCTGATACTTTATATGATTGTACCATGATGGTGTCCCTTCCACTCCAGGGCATGATCTTATCGCTCTGGTAGTAGTTCTAGCGAGATGGCAAATAGTAAGGGCAAGAGTGGGCAGCCCTGTGATAGTAAATCAGGTAGGTTAATGTTAGGCAGGAGCAGCGCGCCTTGAGGCGTATGATATGTGGCCTCCAGAAACGTTATGAAGGAGGGGGGGGAACTTAATATATGTAAGCATGTGGGTTAAGTAGGGCCAGAGAAGGCGATCAAACGCCTTCTCAGTGTCCAGGGAGATGATTGTAGTGGGAATGCCTCTGTGTTCGGCGAACCACGTTAGATCAATGGCTCGTCGTGTGTTGTCCATTGCTTGTCTATGTGGGCAGTGTTTTATGTCCAGCTAATGAGTGAAATGCCTCTGGTGAACTTAGATGGACAGATGGGAGCCACTGGTGATGTCCAGTCCCCTAGCGCTGCAGGCAATGTAAGGAAAACTGCTGATGGTGCTTCTGGGAGCAGGCTGATGAAAGTTTCTCTGATGGCTGCATTGAGCATGTCTGCAGTCACTGTTTCTGGCAGGCCTCAGGCCTAGACCTGTTGTTTAAGTCTTCCAGGTTACACAGTTGGTCTTGGTGGTCTGGGATGGCGGAATCGTGGTTGGAGGTAGTTGTGGTAAGGTCCTCCATTTTGCCTTCTATTGCGTCAAGGCCTGCTTTAATGTGTTTCGCCAGTTCAGTGGCCATGTTGGCATTAATGTCCCTGATGAACCCTTTAAGATCCTTCTTGGTTACTGGTGCAGTGTCTCTGCCGTTACTCAGATCACTAATTTCTGAATCGTAGTCTGATTCTGGCGGGTCGTCTGCACGAGGCGGGCCCCTCTCTGTGCGGCTGCGGAATATTGGGGCTACGGCCAAGTCCTGCTTGGACATCCTCCCTCCGCCCATAGTTAGCACTTATAGGGGGTCTATGGCAGCGGGTAAGGTAGGTACCTGGATTTTGCAGCAGCAATTGATGTTGAAAATAGATGTTAAAGTCGCCTGACAGTGCAGAGCTCTAGTCAGACGTTTCCATCTGCACCAGAAGTCAGACGCCGCCCCCCCGCCGCAAACTTTTTATGAGTAGAAAGGAGGAAAATTAACATAAAAAGAGTCATGACATCTCCCGACCTAGGGATTATCCAGTTTTGCTGTGAGCTCCTTATAAATGTTACTAATAGGTTATTTGTTTTCTGTTTATTATGGGGTTTTTTTTTGCTTACACTCGATAACCATGTGCTCCTCTAAGTACCGAATTGAGGGTCAATTATCTTTTTTTTTCTGACCATTACAACACAGGGCATGGTTATAAAAATGATCTCTAAATGAGTACTCTTTGCAATTCTCATGGTCTGAAATGTAATTTAAGGTTAACTGTTGAAGTCAAGACAAAACCTGGAACTGTTAGAAATAGCGTTACTATGTGTTGACTAAAAGGGTGCCCACACCTTTACATATGCCATATTTATTAGGTTTTTTTTCAGTCTTTTAAAGGAACATTACATAACTTTATAAATAGATTCCTTTTTACTGCTGGAGTATTTCTTAACTTTGTGGTATGCCCAACTCCCTTTAAAATGAAAAGAAAACAAATCTGTTAAACATGTCCTGGTCTCGCCATGGCAGCTACTCTTCATCTTCTAAAATCATCCTCATTAATAATCTCTGGCCAATTTAGTGTTCATAGAGAAGCATCAGAGCCCTAATGGGCATGATGGTGTATATTTAATTCCCAACAGCTCATAGTGATGCAATTAAGCATATAATTTATTATACACTGCAAAGAATTGTGCAATAATTACATTATTAGAAAAAGTGCAACATGCAAAAAATGTGATCTAATTACTAGCATATTTACAATTTTAATGAGTCGTAGAATAACGTGTTATTCATTACAGCTTGAAAAAATGAACAAGAGATTTCCAGCATAATTCAGGACCCTCCAACAGGCCAGAATGCGACAATATCATAATGAGTATCATTGAAAACCCATATTCTAAAATTCTGACCTCTTGCTCAGTCTGGAGGGTCTAAATCCTACAACTGAAGACTTAGAAAATCTAGTTACACACCACAACCTTGAATACCATAGAAATTGAATAGTACAGTAAATGATACAAAATCTCAAACAACACACGTTCACATAAATCCATTTCTGACAAACACAAATATGTTTTGGATGTATCTTTATACCACTTATATATGAAGAGAACTATTATTTCTATAACATTATTTGTTTTTACTGAATTATTGTACAGTTTTTAGTCCTAAAAGTTGCGTACACCTGCACCAAGAACCCAACCAACCCTTGTTCCTTCTAACTTACTTGCAAGTTCTCCAACTGCTTGAGCTCTCACTCAATTACATCCTGATTTGCTTTACATGCTATCAGTGGCGACAGTTATCCTTTAATTGTTCCAAACATCACCCCCAAAATGTTTAACCTCTAAATTGTAACCTCACATGAGATTTAGCTAAGTGCTTTGTATAGAAGAGCTTCAGTGGCTATATCTCAGCTCATCGAAAGGCCCTTTTTACCTTTTGTATTGGTCTGTTTATATTCTATTGTCTGCAGAATATTTTGCTGCTTCATAAATGCCAATAATAATAATAATAATAATAATACTTTTATGACTATTATGCTCCTTGTGGTGTCCTGGTTGTATAATGTGTATTAATTTAGAAAACATTATTTTGTATTTATCAATCCTAAATGTCTTGTGAATTAATGTCTCAAAAGAAGGCTGATGTAGAAAACAAATACTTTAGGCATGTGTGTGAATACAAAAGGCTAAGGTATTGAAGCAAGGCACCCTAAAACGACACTATTCTGCTTCTGTTTCATTGTTTTAGTTTCACTTTAACAGTGCTTAAGTCTGGGAGCTGTTCGGAACTGATGACTAAGCTGACACAACTGGTTGTCACTCAAGCCTAGTGATATTTCTGTCACAGACTCTGTCACAAAACTGATACACTCAATTAGCAAGCCATTAGCACTCATACAAATATAGAAATGAAAAATTCTAGAAACAATAGCTCCTGCAGGGAAAAGAAAAACGTCATACAAATATTAAATTATTAAAATTGCTATAGGGTACATTTACTCATGTAGATGCTCACCCTTTTATCCATGGGCAGTAATTTAAATGCTTTATTATTCACTTATATATACATATAACTATACCGTTCCTTAGTTGCTGTGTTTCTTCTGTGTCTCTCCTCCTGTATAACCTCCCATTTGTGTCTCTCTTCTTGTACAAACCCCTATCCGTGTCTCTCCTCCTCTGCAAAACCCCAACTGTGTCTCTCCTCCTGTATCACCTCCCATTTGTGTCTCTCCTCCTGTGCCAACCACCATCTATGTTTCTCCTCCTGTGCAAACCCTTATCTGTGTCTTTCCACCAGTCCAAACTCCAACCTGTGTCTCTCCACCGGTCAAAACTCTTAATCTGTGTCTCTCCACCAGTCCAAACCCCAAAAATGTGTATCTGCACCTGTGCAAACCCCCAGTCTGTGTCTATCCATCTGTCCAAACCCCCATCTGTGTCTCTCCTCTTATCCAAACTCCCAGTCTGTGTCTATTCTCCTGTCCAAGCCCCCTTCTGTCTCTCTTCCTATTAAACCCCATCTGTGTCTCTCCCCGGTTAACCCCTATCTGTGTCTCTCCCCGTTAACCCCATCTGTGTCTTTCCCCCGGATAAACATTAATTTGTGTCTCCACGTTAACTCCATCTGTGTCTCTCCCCCTGTTAACCCCATCTGTGTCTCTCCCCCTGTTAAGCCCCATCTGTGTCTCTCCTCCTGTTAATTCTCATCTGTGCCTCCTCTTCTGTGTTTCTGCCAGTGTGTATGATTTAGCTTTTTTTCCCACTTGTTCTCCTAACCCTTACTTGCCTGATATGCAGTCTGCTGCTGGCTGGGAGATACAGGCTGAACTTGTTGTGCAGTGCCGCTTTCATGAATTCAGTCAGTAGAGAGAGGCAGGGAGATTAGGTAACTTCCTATCCTTGCTTCTCTCCACACATAGCACACCCTATTTGCCATCGCTGGTATTGCAGAACTGAAAAAGAATAACGGCATTTGCATTGCTGATGTTATTGCAATACCAGGCAGCCTCAAATACCGGCCAGTCAGTAACCTGTTGTGACTAGAACATGGTTATTAAATAGCCAGAAATTTAGGTAAATTACTATGCATTAACAATAATATTGATGAAAGCAATATTAAATGGACACACTACAGGCACTGTAACTCTTTTATCTGAGTTAAATGGTTATAGTGTCTGGAGTTGTCTGGCACCATACCTCCATTCAGTGTTAAAGAAGCACGCCAATGAAAAAAACAAATATTTTTATCATTTTTGAAAACAATTTAGTAGCTATAACCATAAAAACAGAATGTATGTAGTTTTTCTGCATTTGTGAGGGGGATATAAAAAAGAGCTTGCTAAATCTGCAGACAGCAGCTCTTTGCAAGCCCTTCTCCCTTTCTCCTAGCACAAACTGAATGGAAATATATTGATTATAGGCTTCTCATTGAAGGCAATGATTGCAGGTTTCCTAATACAGCTCATTGAGAAGGGAAAGTGTTAGGTAAGCTCTACGTTAGTGCACCTACTGTTTCCATTAAAGGGACTCTCCAGTGCCAGGAAAACATATCCGTTTACCTGGCACTGCAGGATCCTGCAGTGCCCCTCTCCCTCCCAACCCCCATCCCAGGTTGCTGAGGGGGTTAAAACCCCTTCAGTGACTTACCTGAATCCAGTGCCGATGTCCCTCAGCGCTGGTCAGGTTCCGCCCATGCTTCTCCCCCACTGACGTCAGCTGGCGGGGGAAAGCTAATGCGCATGCGCGGCAATGGCCGTGCATGCCCATTAGACCTCCCCCATAGAAAAATAATTATTCAATGCTTTCCTATGGGGATTCTGGCGATGCTGGAGGTCCTCATGCATAGCGTGAGGTCGTCCAGCGTCGTTTAAAACACTTTTCGTATTCTAAGAACACGGAGGTCCCTCTAGTGGCTGTCTGATAGATAGAGGAGGACTTAACCCTGCAAGTGTAATTATTGCAGTTTATAAAAACTACAATAATTACACTTGCAGGGTTAAGGGTGGTGGGAGTTGACACCCAGACCATTCCAATGGGCAGAAGTGGTTTGGGTGCCTGGAGTGTCCCTTTAACTCAGTGGAACAATCTGAAGTGCTTTGTGTGTGTGGAGTTTATCTTTAAACCATTTTAAAAGATTTTAATGCTAAAAAAGATTCCCCAGCAGGTCATCTGCTTGCATTCATGAGGGAGCATCCATCTGAGCAGCAATAAATGTCTGTGATAGACTAATAGCAGTTAGCAGACACTCTCAACAATTACCCATTACTGGGATGAATTGGTGTGGTTAGAAGGAATAGTACAATCCTTCCCGTAGGGGCTGGACTGTGGGAAGCCAGGTACTCTCATTCAGTATTAAACTGCTTGTGACAGACACTTCCGCCGACGGATGCTCCTAGCACTGCTGAAGGACCATCAGCACTGCACTTGACACCATAGGCACTGCAGACTCCACGAACCGCCGTAGCTTGGTTGGGATCTTGCCGTCCCCTCCAAGAGAGTATAGCTGGGTCTCTCCTCCAAGAGAGTATAGCTGGGTCTGTCCTCCAAGAGAGTATAGCTGGGGCTCTCCTCCAAGAGACTATAGCTGGGGCTCTCCTCCAGGAGAGTATAGCTGTATAGCTGAAGAGAGCTCTTACAAGAGCTAGCAGTGATATAGCTGTCCCCTACAACAAGAGACAAGGCTACAAGTTGAGGGTAAGAAGATCTAGTTTATTGAGTGCAAGGGGCATTTCTTTTATACAGTTTTCCCCACAAGGTTACCACCCACGTGGACCTTGTTGGGCACCGACAACACAAACTTAACACCCAATCATTTACAGACACACAGTTAAACACTCCCATCCATTACTGTAAAATTCCTCCCCTCTGCTTGGGAGATAATTGAGTTAATTGCTGTATCAACTCAATTATCTCCAAGCGCAAAATATACTTTTTATATAAATTTTATAACTACAAAACCATACATTCAATCCCAATAAATTACATTTTCAGACCCCATACTTAGGGGACAAACATATCCAAAAATCATGCGAATTGGTCCAGTGGTTCGGGAGATAGCTGGAAGTCCCATTTTGACCGACCGCATGCACATTTTCATGCCCAAAACAGTTCCAGAGATTTGGGCCGTGTGGCCGGTCCATTCACCTTAGTTCAAATACTGTTGAAATGCATGAACGGGGTTGTTCTTGCAATTAGCACTGTTAATGTGGTGTACGTATTGTCGAAAGCCCTTCGACTCTATTCGAAGTGTTGAAGTTCCAGAGAAGACAGAAGTTCAGCGCTGTTCATGCCGTCGCGTATCCAATTTCAGTTCCATGAACTTGACTACCAAACACCGCTGAACGTGTTCAAATGAATTAAAATGGCCACCGCCACGTATTCGTTTGTCGAATGGCGGGCACTTCGACTACTTCGGCACTTCGGCTGCCTCCGAAGTGCCACTTCAAAAGGGCAGAATTGTAGCAATACAATTTAAAGGGCCAGAAACAGTCTCCAAAGTACAATAGCCATAAATAGAGGCTTTTAAATGGCAATAACTTCATTAGTCCTCTCCAAGCACAAATGGCGAAAGGCACTTCGTCACACTGCTATTAAAATGGTTTAACACTAAATGCTGGGCCAGTGCCCGAGGACCCCATGCTTTATAATAAGTGACATGAAAGTGCCTACAGTGTTCCTTTAAATCTTCTTCTTTTGGATTGTAGAGAAGGCATTCATGGATAGAACTTACACTAGGATACTGCTTTCAGAACCTGTCCTCAAAGTACCTCCCCTGGTAACAGATTAAGTACAATTTCCTAAGCATAAGAAAAAAAATACTTGACTATATGCTTGAACTGGTGGTTCTTTGAACATGTGTGAGTAGTACAACAGTTAAATTAAGCTGCAAAATGGCTTTACAATAGACATCTCTCAGTTGTTGTCCCCCAAGGTTCAGTCCTTGGTCCCCTACTGTGCTCTATCTATACTGCCTCCCTTGGCAAACTCATTAGCTCCTTTGGCATCTAAAATAATTGCTGTCAGATTTAGAGCTCAATTTAAAATTCTGGCTCTTGCTTTCAAATCTCTACATAATGCTGCTCCCACCTATCTATCCTCCCTAATACAAAAGTATGTTCCGTCTAGGCCCTTACGCTCTGCTGAAGACTTACGTCTATCTTCTGTCCATACTCCCACCTCTGATGCTCGCCTTCAAGACTTCTCGAGGGCTGCACCGTTCCTGTGGAATTCCCTTCCCTCCTCCATTAGATGCTCACCCAGTCTCCACTCATTCAAAACCCACTTCTTTATAAAAGCATATCAATTAAACTGTTAATAGCTCCTGACTGATTCCTCTTTTGCAACTGTCATTAGTCTAATACTATCCTTACCTTTTGTGTCACTTTATCCCACTCCCTCTAGCATGTAAGCTCATTGAGCAGGGCTCTTGACCCCTCTGTTCCTGTGTGTCCAACTTGTCTGGTTATAACTACATGTTATGGAATTTGTTGGCGCTATATAAATAATAACATAATAGTAATAAAAGAGGGACACTCCAGACCCTTTACTTATCTGTGTATGTGTGTGTGTGTGTGTGTCCATTATTTTATTTCACAAAGAAATCAAATCGAAATTTGTACTTTCATAAATTAACCTTGTTATCCCCCACTGGCTGTCAATCAGACAACCTAATTCTATTATTTCCAGGTAGTATAGCTCAGTAGAGCTAAATTCAAGAGGCAGCAATTGCCCAGAGCACCTGCGTTGACAAAGACTTCTCATTGAGTTGTATTGGGAAGTCTGTGATTGGACAGCCACAGAAAGCCTGGGCAGGGTTAAAATGGGATGGCTTGCAAAGGATTTAAATAAGATATAGGTGTTTTTAGATAAAGCCCAATGAAAAAAATGCACTGTTAAATTTAAGATTTTTTTAAATTGTATTTTATTTTTTGCTCTTGGGCAGTGGAATGTCCCTTTAAATATTTTTCTGTTTCTGCTGCCAATAGATTTTACCCTCAATCCATCAGTAAACTCAATCCCTCAGAGGGACAAACAAATAACAACATGGGGAGACGAGAACAAAATGGCTGCAACCAAATGTTGAGATCCGGCACAAGGAAGAAATTAAATAAATATAAATAGAGGCAATGGGGACTATATGATCATGAAGATATAAGGGGCATAAGGAAAATAAAAATAAAAAAATTGACAGGGTTGCTTTTACATACTCTGTAAATGGCACTAGCAAAAACAAATTTGGACATTGTATCTTAAAGGAACTGCCACCTGAGTTGGTAACATATTAATACATTGTAAATGTGCCCATTTAATACACTTCAGGAAGCACAAAATCAGGTTGCTTTATTCTGCTTCATATGAACATCACCATGATTTGATATATCTTAAAGGAACACTTCAAGCACCATAACCACTGTAAGCAGAGTGCGGTGGTTATGGTGAAGGTCTGCCCTGGCTACCCAATCATTGTAAGAAGGTAAACTGTTTTAGAAAAGTCAGACTTTTTGCATGGGGTCATCAAAATGCCACTCCCTACCTCCACTACCTCCACTAGAGAGCCGAAAACTTCTAAGTTGTTGATCATTCTCAGCCAATGAGAAAAGTCTGGCACTGCCAGGCCTAATATCAGACAGAGTGTACGGCTCACTGGATCACTGTCCACTGTAATACTGTAGCAACCAGTACTCTCCTGGTTTATCTCAGTCTATTTTCACTTAGTCAAAGTCTCTGTAGTCTTACTGAGCATTATTAAATATAAGTAGATGTCTAAACAGATTATTTATCAGAGAACAGAGCTCTTGTAATGGCTTGTTGTTGCATTTGAGTAAAATTAGAAATGAAAGGCTGACACGTTGGGTTGCAAAACAAGAGTCTCCTCCATCCATTCATTGGGCATGTTAAGCAACTGCTGCCATAAGCAGTGGGCTGATTGGTGAGCTTCAGAGGTATTGATGTCCCCTCCTACAATAGAGCAAAATTATGACATTTTTAGTTTAGAAATGCATTTAAAATGTTAGTCACACAAACAATGTATAAAATGCAACAACATAAAATAGTATGTAATGTGGTGACAATAAATTCTTAGAATTATTGAATGGGGTTCCTGTTTAAATGATATATTTAAATCAAACATTGAGAGATATGCAGTGGTTAGATATGGGCATTGAGAGGAGGTGGCATGCCTAAAATTTTTAACACATCACAGGAGGCTTCATATTATTATTTTCTTTACTGATCTCCCAATAGCAGCACAAGTGAACAGAACATTAACTAATCGTAAAACAGTAGAAAAATTATATAAGCCCTAACCTACAAAGGTATCTCCTCTATATTTGCTGCTCCTGGATATCAGCACAGGTCAAAGAGTCACCGTCATTTCATGGATGATATTCCAATTATTCTTTTGTATAATCTCTGTATCACTTTAATGAAATCCCTTTAAATTTTAATTGTCTATATTCTATTTATTCCTTCCCATTTATTGCCCTTTACCTATATATTTTCCATTGGCTTTATCCTTTCCAAGTTCCTGTCAGGGTTGCAATTCGATTTTCTATATGTTTTTTATCTTGTTTCAGTCACTTACTCAACTTCCTTCCAGTGCCCCCCTTTCCTGTCAAACTGGGAGAATTGGTCTGTATCCTTCCCTAATCGTGGTGGCCATATTGGTTCTTGCGCATATGCAAGTTTTATGTCAGCCATTTTGTGTTTACAGGTGCGCTATGTACGCTATACCTTGTGTTTATCAAGTTGCCTTATCCTTGCTCTATATAGGTATACATTCTACTTTGTTTGGCCACATTTATAGGTTCTGAATGCAGTCCTCATGGTTATATGTATATTGTACCTACCCATTATTCTTATAGCAGTTAAGTTATACCTACTCACCAGAATTGTTACTGCTAAGGGTAACCCTCATGATGAATCTGAGGTAAGCCCCCTATCACATACTATTGAATGTGGGTTGAGCCCCCTGCGTTATGTCACTTGCCACAATACTAATATACATATTGAGGTAAGCTCCAAGGCATCATTGTATCACTCTTAAATATGGCATACTTTTATATATCATATTATTTTTATTTAGAAAGCACCAGCAAATTCCAAAGCGCTGTACAATAGGTGGACTATCAAACATGTATATGCAGCAAGACAAGCTGGACACACAGGAACAAAGGGTGTTGAAGGCACTACTTAACGAGATTAAATTCTAGAGGGAGTAAGGTGTTCTACATGGGGTAAACCCCAAGAAGGCTGACACCTAACCCATATTACATCTATTTCCTAGGTGTACCTTTTTACACCTCTATACAATATTTCTGCTAACTCTGGTGCTCTTATATTGTCTGGGTGAACCACAGTTTCTCTGAATATTTATAGTACCTAGGTGAATCCCAGAGCAGTGATCTTTGGCCTTTATATTGAGTGAACCACAGGGAGCTTATGCATTTCCCCCCTTTGATGACAGCAAAGGTTCTTCGCCATCTTCATTTACAGAGAGTGTTAATCCTGTTAATAACCCTTTTCTTGTCAGGCATGGTTCCCTGACCTCCTAGAATTATTGTGTCTGCTTCCATTATTCCAGATGCTGCTCAAAGATCCATTGGGAAATCCTCATCAACTTGTGCTCCAGGACCACCTCCACTTGGTGTCTTGGACTCTTTCCGGGGAAACAGTCAGGGATTTTAGACAGTCGAAGGATTATTGCAAATGTCTAAGACTCTTTTATGGGACTCGTGGGCTACAGCAACAAGAATATGTTAAATTTTCACCTGGAATTTCTGGTTGGTGTCCAAAATGACACCTCGATCATTCTACGCTCCTTTTCCAGTGATTAAAATTTATCCTCTGAACTCTTTTGTGCGATCTGCCATATCAACTGCACATGCTCCCATACATGGTATGCCCATTGTTTACCTTCCAGCAGGACAATGACCCCAAACACACTGCTAAAGCAACACTTGGTTTAAGGGGAGAGTTTGTAGGCACATGTGGGGCATTAAAATGTCACGTTCGCCTACTCCTAAATACTCCTCTCTGGGGGTCGTTGATGTGGTTTGATGTTTCTTGTGTGATTGAACAGACAATTCTGCTTTGTTCCTACACTACTCTCAGCTAAACGTACTCTTTCTTTCTTACAGTGCCTTGCAAAAATATTCACCCCCCTTGACTTTTTACCTATTTTGGTACATTACAGTTCATTACAGTTCAATGTTTTATTAATCTGAATTTTATGTGATGGATCAGAACACAATAGTCTAAGTTGGTGAAGTGAAATGAGAAAAATATATACATAAAACAATTTTTTAGAAATAGAAAATAGAAAATTGGTACGTGCGTATGTATCACCTCTGGTGCAACCAATTACCTTCAGAAGTCACATAATTAGTTAAATGATGTCCACCTGTGTGCAATCCAAGTGTCACATGATCTGTCATTACATATGCACACCTTTTTTGAAAGGCCCCAGAGGCTGCAACACCTAAGCAAGAGGCACCACTAACCAAACGCTGTCATGAAGACCAAAGAACTCTCCAAACAAGTAAGGGACAATGTTGTTGAGAAGTACAAGTCAGGGTTAGGTTATAAAAAAATATCCAAATCTTTGATGATCCCCAGTAGGACCATCAAATCATAACCAAATGGAAATAACATGGCACAACAGCA
Source organism: Pelobates cultripes (assembly GCA_933207985.1). Classification (NCBI taxonomy): domain Eukaryota; kingdom Metazoa; phylum Chordata; class Amphibia; order Anura; family Pelobatidae; genus Pelobates; species Pelobates cultripes. The sequence continues at coordinate 211,700,531 of OW240913.1, read as the reverse complement.
AACCTGCCAAGAGACGGCCGCCCACCAAAACTCACGGACCGAGCAAGGAGGGGATTAATCAGAGAGGCAGCACAGAGACCTAAGGTAACCCTGGAGGAGCTGCAGAGTATCTGTACATAGGACGACAATAAGCCATACGCTCCATAGAGGCACGTTTGGCACTTCCAAAATGGCACGTTTTGAGTTTGCGAAAAGGCATGTGGGAGACTCCCAAAATGTATGGAGGAAGGTGCTCTGGTCTGATGAGACTAAAATTTAACTTTTTGACCATTCAAAGAAAATGCTATGTCTGGCGCAAACCCAACACATCACATCACCCAAAGAACACCACCCCCACAGTGAAACATGGTGGTGGCATGGTGGTGGGATGTTTTTCAGCAGCTGGGACCAGAAAACTGGTCAGAGTTGAGGGAGAGATGGATGGAGCTAAATACAGGGATATTCTTGAGCAAAACCTGTACCACTCTGTGCGTGATTTGAGGCTAGGATGGAGGTTTATCTTCCAGCAGGACAATGACCCCAAACACACTGCTAAAGCAACACTTGGTTTAAGGGGAGAGTTTAAGGGGAAACATGTAAATGTGTTGGAATGGCGTAGTCAAAGCCCAGATGTCAATCCAATATGAAATCTGTGGTCAGACTTAAAGATTGCTGTTCACAAGCGCAAACTTGAAGGAGCTGGAGCAGTTTTGCAAGAAAGAATGGGCAAAATCCCAGTGGTAAGATGGCAAGCTCATAGAGACTTATCCAAAGCGACCTGGAGCTGTGATTGCCGCAAAAGGTGGCTCTACAAAGTATTGACTTTAGGGGGGTGAATAGTTATGCACATTGACTTTTTTTGTTATTTTGTCCTATTTGCTGTTTGCTTCGCAATAAAAAAAAAATAAAAAAAATATATCTTCAAAGTTGTGGGCATGTTCTGTAAATGAAATGATGCAATCCTCAAACAATCGATGTTAATTCCAGGCTGTGAGGCAACAAAACACAAAAAATGCCAAGGGGAGTGAATACTTTTGCAAAGCACTGTATGCCTTGTTTCTTCCTATCGTGTGTCGAACATTCACAATTTCTCTTTGCACTAAATCAAATTCGATTTATCTTTCTTATCCATTTTTTAACTAATGCTTCTAAGTTGTGTGTTTCCTCGCTTCAGCAATAAATAGATTTTATTTCTCCTCTTGTCTCGTCTCGTTCAATTAAACTCCTAATTTCAAAAGTGTGCCCTTTTAAACCAGTTTCTATGACCACTTTGTCTCAGTGGGGATGCTGGAATTTCTGTCTAGCTGGTGTTGACTCTTAATTTGGAGCACATTTTGTTCAGGGTGAAGCGGTTTCTCGAACTTTATTATTGGGAGCATCTCTTGCAGATATGCGTTCAGCCAGCTGGTCGTGTCTCTCTCTCTTTTAACAGAGTGCATAGGCGTGCGCACGGGGTGTGCCGGGTGTGCCTGGGCACACTCTAATCCCCGCGGCACACCTATGTATATTGAGACCGGCAGGGGAGATCTCAGGATCTCCCCTGTCGGCTCATGCAGAGCCGGTGCTATCCGAGCGCCGGCTCTGCTCTCAGCCTCCCTCCCCACTGACCCACATGCAGGGAGGGAGGCAGGAGATGACCCGGCAGAGCTATTGCCGGCAGCTCCGCCGGGTTCCTCTCGCGAGATATGAGCGTTGCCACGGTAACGCTCAAATCTCGCGAGAGTGAACTCTAGCCCCACAGGGGGCTAGAGTTCACTCTCCACTGGACCACCAGGGAAAGCAGCAGCACGATCCCCCCTCCCTACAAAAGGTAAGAAGGGAGGGGGGATAGCAAATAATGTACCCCCACCTCCACCCCCACAATCACCCACACACACACACATACAGCACACATATAGCACCCACACACATTCAGCACCCACAGACATACACAGCACCCACACACATACTCAGCACCCACACACATTCAGCACCCACAGACATACACAGCACCCACACACATTCAGCACCCACAGACATACACAGCACCCACACACATTCAGCACCCACACACATTCAGCACCCACAGACATACAGCACCCACAGACATACACAGCACCCACAGACACAGCACCCACATACACAGCACCCACAGACATACACAGACACCAGCACCCACACACATAGCACCCACAGTACAGCACAGCACCCACATACATTCACACAGCACCCACACACATACAGCACCACACACATACAACACCCAGAGACATACACAGCACCCACACACATTCAGCACCCAGAGACATACACAGCACCCACACACATTCAGCACCCACAGACATACAGCACCCACAGACATTCAGCACCCACAGACATACAGCACCCACAGACATACACAGCACCCACAGACATACAGCACCCACAGACATACAGTACCGACACACATACACATTACCCACAGACACAGCACCCACAGACATACACAGAACCCACACACATTCAGCACCCACACACATACAGCACCCACAGACATACACAGCACCAACACACATACAGCACCCACACACACATACAGCACCCTCACAAACACACAAACAGCACCCTCACACACACACAGCACACTACCAGTACCCTCACACACAAACAGCACCCTCACACACAGTACATTAACAGCACCCTCACAAGCGCACACAAACACACACAAACCGCACCCTCACACACAGTACATTAACAGCATCCTCACAAGCACGCACACACAAACACCCTCACCCACATAGCACACTACCAGCACCGTCACACACACATCACACTAACAGCACCCTCACACAGCACACACACACACACAGCAGTGTGTGTATGTGTGTATATATGTGTATGTGTATATATATATATATGTATATATATATATATATATATACACATACATACATATATATATGCGGCGTGTGCTTGTGCTTTAGGGTGCACACCCTAATGCAATAGGCTGCGCACGCCTATGACAGAGTGTCAAACTAGCAAATATGAAACCTCCTGTAATGTTAAGATTGCAGAGTATGCTAGCGTTAGTATACCTATAATCAACCTATACCTGAGCGGGGACTAAACTGGAGAGCAAGCCTTTGGCCTTGTTTCTTTTTTATCAGATTTACCTTCTGTTCCAGTTCTTTTGCATAGTTCAGAGTTCAACTCTCAACTCAGAATTCAGAGTTATCCCATTCCTCTTTTAACGTATGTTTTACTTTTTCTTTAGACTTTTTATGTTTATGTTCATTCATGAGGTGATTTTGTGGGCTAGGGCATCAAATACTTATTTCACTCATTGACGTGCAAATCAATTAACTTTTTTGACATGCATTTGTCTGGATTTTGTGTTTTTCTTTTGTTATTCTGTCTCTCACTGTTAACATACACCTACCATTAAATTATAGACTGATCATTTCTTTGTCAGTGGGCTAACTTCAAAATCAGCAGGGGATCAAATACTTTTTCCCCTCACTGTATATTGCCTTTCTACTGTTTATGATTGGTTAATGTTCTGTTCACCTGCTGATATTGGGAATGCAGTAAAGAATGATTAGCAAATATTTGTCTCATTATTAAAATTAAGATTATATGTACACTAAAACTAGCATAATCTGTGATTTCGATGTACTCTGGGACCTCTTGTCTGTTGTGAGGGATAAATGTGTATCCGGATAAGAAAAACATAGTGTGCTCCCTCAAAACCTGAACAGTGTATACCTATACACAACAGATTTTTATGTTTAACCCCTTAACGACCTAGGACGGTTCAGGACCGTCATCAGCATTTTTTCGTTGCCGACCGGTGACGGTCCTGAACCGTCCTAACGGTCAGATGTACTTACCCGATCGCCGTCGTTCCCCCGGTGTGGGAGACTCCCGGTGTGGGGAAACTGCCTGCAGCCCAGACAGTGTCCCCATGGCGGATTAGGAACCCTGGGGCCATGTGATCGCTCAACAGAGCGATCACATGGTCACAATAGGTGTCCTACTGTCTGCCTGTGCTGACAGGCAGTCTCCCTGCTAGTGTAAAATAAAAAATAAAAATACCTGTTTATGTTAATACAAAAAAAAAATTATATATGTGTGTGTATAAATATGATATATAGATATATATAAAATGTCATACTAAGTGTATTTTTATATTAATATGTACTTATATTAATATAAAGATACACTTATAATTAAAGTACACACGTATATATATAATGTATATAATAACTATATATATTGTATATATATATGTTATTATTATAAAGTACAAATAATAAGTAAATTAAATTTAAAAAATTAATAATAATTTTTTTTTAAATTATATATCTATATGACATTTTAAACTAACTGTATTTTGATATTAAAATATATATATATTTATATCAAAATACACTTAGAATGAAATTGTATATATATATATATATGTATATATAAATAAATAAAAATTATACGAAATATACAAATGTCCATATACAAAATTACATAAATAATTATATAAATATACACGTAGACTTCAAATATATAAATATGCATATATATTTAAATTCTACGTGCGTATTTATGTAATATTTTTACATAATTAAGTAATTTTATTAATTGCAATTTGAGGGACCTGCCAGCCAACCCAGGCCGAAAGTCCAGAGAATTTAATTTGCTGGCACTGTATTTTACCCTGTAACTTTCTATGACACCCTAAAACCTGTACATGGGGGGTACCGTTTTACTCAAGAGACTTTGCTGAACACAAATATTTGTGATTCAAAACAGTAAAACATATCACAGCGATGATATTGTCAGTGAAAGTGACTTTTTTCGCATTTTACACACACAAACAGCACTTTTACTGATGATATAATTGTTGTGATACATTTTCCTGTTTTGAAACACTAATATTTGTGTTCAGCAAAGTCTCCCAAGTATAACAGTACACCCCATGTACAGATTTTATAGCGTTTTTGAAAGTTACAGGGTCAAATATATGGGTCAAATATTTTTACACTGAAAATGGCCAGGTTGGATACGTTGCCTTTGAGAGCGTATGGTAGCCCAGGAATGAGAATTACCCCCATGATGGCATACCATTTGCAAAAGAAGACAACCCAAGGTATTACAAATGGGGTATGTCCAGTCTTTTTAATAGCCACTTAGTCACAAACACTGACCAAAATTAGCGTTCAATTTAGTTTTTTACTTTTTTCACACACAAACAAATATGAACGCTAACTTTGGCCAGTGTTTGCAACTAGGTGGCTACTAAAAAAGACTGGACATACCCCATATTGAATACCCTGGGTTGTCTACTTAAAAAAAAATATGTACATGTGGGGTGCTATTCAGAGATTTATGACAGATAATAGTGTTACAATGTCACTATTGATAAATTTGAAAAAATTTATGTTTTGAAATCGCAATATCCTACTTGTACCCCTATAACTTGTAGAAAAAAGCACTTAAACACTGGGTATTTTAAAACTCATGCCAAATTTTTGAATTTATTTAGCAGTTTTTTTCATTCGCTTTTGTAGATGAGTAAAAGATTTTTCAAGTAAAAGTAAAAAAACATGTATTTTTTTTCAATTTTTCATCATATTTTTTTATTTTTTTTAAATTACATTACATGAGATTATATAAATAATGGTATGTAAAGAAAGCCTTTTTTGTCCTGAAAAAAACCCAATATATAATTTGTATAGGAACAGTAAATGAGAGAGCGGAAAATTACAGCTAAACACAAACACCACAAAAGTGTAAAAAGAGGCTTGGTCGCAAATGTATAACATCGCAAAAACAGTCCAGTCCTTAAGGGGTTAAACTTTTTTTGATAATGTTGTGATGTTATTGTGTGTGATATTTGTGACACTTCGCATAGAGAAGCTTTGTGTATGGACAGCAACTGTCATACTCTGCCACTCAAATACTTCTTATGGCAAAGCAATGGGTCGACCTCGCGTAAGTGGTGCAATTTTGAGCACCTGTTTAAAAAAGGATGTTATAAAACTAGATAGAGTGCAGATGTGGGCTGAAAATAATAATAAAAGAAATAGATTTTAGAAGATTTTAGAAGGCAAGCTAGAACAATTGAATATGTTTACTCTAGGAAGCAAGTTACTTAGAGGCAACATGATTTTTATAGGGCAAATAGAAACAGCTCTCTGGTAAGCTGACGATTAATAGGAATGTACAAAAGGACAACATGTCAATCATTTTGACTAGAAGAACAATTCTATTATGGCAGAGTTGTTTACAGTAAGAACAATAAAAGTATGGAAATCTCTTCCTTGAGAGGTTGTTTTATAAGAATCATTACAGATTTTTAGACAATACATAGATAAGGGATAGACAACCTTCTGCACTCTAGATATTTTAGACTACATCTTCCCTGATCTTACTCCAGTGTTATGAGAGATGTAGTCCACAAGATCTGGAGTACCAAAGTATTTTTTTTAACAGAATATTTAAGTAGTAGTAAAATTTTGAGCAACTGCTTGCTGATGCCAATCTGTTGTCAACAACGAATTTGTGGCAAATTTGGAAATTGTAGCTAATTGGGTTTTTCTCCATCTTTTGGATCAACAGCAACAATACAGATATGTAAAATGCTGAATTTCATGGACTTTAATCCTTTTCAGCCAATATTATTAACAGAGTTATTCATTAAAGTGAGAATTGAAAGTCTGATATTCTTTCAGTTTGGCTTTAAATTTGAAATTCTCCTCAATTACACTTAGAATGCTCACTTTAGTAAATAGCCCCATATGTTATTATATAACTATGTGCAGTGGCGTACACACAACCCATGGGGCCCCTGTGTGAAAACTGATCCGTGCCCCGTCCCCCCGTGCGCTTACTCTGCGCGGGATGGGGCCGCAACACATGGCAGCGGGCACCTGGCCGTAGGGCTGCGACACCTGTGACCGCGGTATGTACGCCAGTGCATGCAGATACACATACACTTAAAGGACCACTACAGACACCCAGATCACATCAGCTCAATTAAGTGGTCTGGGTGCCAGGTCCCTCTAGTTTTAACCCCGCAACTGAAAACATAGCAGTTTCAGAGAAACTCTCATTGACAGCCGCTAGAGCAGCTTCTGCGATTCTCACTGTGAAAATCACAGTGAGAAGACGCTGAACGTCCATAGGAAAGCATTGAGTAATGCTTTCCTATGGGCAGTTTGAATGCGCACGCAGCTCTTGTCAAGCATGCGCATTCGGAGCTGAGAGGCGGATCGGGGCGGAGAGATCCCCAGCGCCAAGGGAGTCCGGCGCTGGAGAAAGGTAAGTGCTTAAGACACACACTAACACTAACACACACTAACACACACACTAACACACACACACTAACACACACTAACACACACACTATAACACTAACAAACACAGACTCTAACACACACACATACTCTAACACACTAACACACACACACACACTCTAACACACACATACACACTCTAACACACACACACTGACACACACACTAACACACACACACTAACACACACTCTAAAACATACACACACTCTAACACACTCTAACACACTCACACTAACACACTCAAACACACACACACACACACTAACACACACTCGCACACACACATATATTTTTTTTAAATTTAATCCCCCCAGCCTCCCTACCTTTGGGAGCGCTGAGGGGATTCCCTGGGGTCCAGTGGTGTCAGCCGGTGGGCGGGCTGGCGGGCACGCGAGGGAGCACTCTCCCCTGGGTGCTTCCTGTTCAGCTCCTTTGCGCACCGCGTACTGATGCCGGGGCTGGAAGATGACGTCATCTTCCGGCTCCAGCACCAGTGTGGCGCGTGAGGGAGCTGAAGAGGGAGCACTTGGGGGAGAGTGCTCCCTCGCGTGCCCGCCAGCCCGCCTGCCGGGTGACACCAGGGCCAGTCTCAGTGGCCCCCAGGAGAAGAGGCTGGCCACACTGGCATACATACCGGGTCACAGGGCGGCTGGGCCCGGTCGCAGTCGTGACCCCGGTATGTATGCCACTGACTATGTAGATTCACCACAGGGAACCAGCTAAGCATAAATAGAGTGCCTGTGACTACAAAAAGGAAAATATAGTTAAAAATAACAGAGAAGCTAGATGTACCTGAAGCAAAACACAATAAACAAATAAGGAGAAAAACAAAAAACCTTAAGAAACACAATTAGAACTGCCCCCGGTAGTTATTTAAAAGGATGTGAAAATTATGCGTAATCATATCAACTGAGCCCCCTTTAAAAGGAAACAGGAGATAGTGTAGGTCTACGAGAATCAGGACCACTGACATGAAACAGGTCACAAGGTTTAAATATATTTACCTGATTTCAGGCTGATACCACCAAGGAAACGGTCATTCATACCACCAAAAGCCTGGTCCCAGACTGTAAGATCAAGTTGAGCATTCTTAAGATCGCGTGGATTCTGAATGTTAAAAATTATTGAATGCTTCCATTCAGGGCAAACTTGTTTCTTGAGAACTGGTGTACTTTGCTTTTTCTCCCCCTTATTTGGTATAACAAGACAACTGAAAAAGGAATAAATAGGAATCTGATTAAAACTATTATGTAGGACAGGTGTAATTTTCACATAGTCATAAAATAATTCAGGATCAACAGCATTAGTTAAAATGTACTCGCATATCAGTGTTCCAAATTGTAATAACCAGGCATGTGGAATTTGTATCGCTCAATGCCCAGGATATATTGTCCTTGGAAATGAATAGCCAGTTTTTTAGTCCTTAAGCTTGGCCGCAGGCAAGCAGCTGGTCTGCTTTAGGCCTACACCTCCTACCAGTCTGGCGCTCTGAGTCAGCTGCCAGAATTCCCAGCATGCACTCTGATTTACTAAATGCCAGAACAGCGAGGGTGAGATTACTAAAGTCTGCACCCACATCTCTCTGATGTCGGTGATGACGTGGAACAATTATATTTCGCTCTATTTAAAGCCACAGTGAAGCCCAAATTATGTGGGCAAAAGACCTAACATCAGTAACCTATAATTATTCCTTACTGTTCCCCAATCAATCACGGCACTTAATAGCCTGATTGTGTGTTAGAGTATTCAGTGTGTTTTCTGGGTTTACCTTGGCTCAGTCATTTTGACTACTCTTATCTCTGGAATCCCTGACCTTGGCTTTGTGTATTAGTGTATCCTACCTTTTCTTATGCTTGACCTTGGCCTGTTTATTGGTATCCTTGTTTCCTCTCCAAATTATATTCTATATTCCTTACATTAATCCTGGCCACTCTAAGGTCCAGTACCATGTACTGAATTAATAGAGTGTCTGTCGCCTCCTGCTTGTGTGTTGGGATACCTTGACAGTTTCTCAACTCGGCGGTGATATCCTAACTCTGCTTGTTCTAAATCTCCACTGTACTGCTTCGTATCTTGGATTGATTCCCTGGTTTTATGACTCTGATAATGTAAACCTCGCTTCACTATTTAAAGGTCCTTTTGTAATTCTTCATCTGGATTGAACAAAACTCATAGTTAAAGACTCTGCTTACAGTAAAGGAGAATCACTACTCTGAACTCTCATTCTTACACAATACTCCCTTTGTTCAAAGTACAGGCTTTCTATTAAACTGACTTCCTTACTGTTTGCTCATTAACACAGCTCTTCCAGATATTCTCAGGTGTAATTCAGCTGTGGGGTAAATGGAAATCACGCTCCTATTCTCTCTGCTGCTCAACCGTGTGACCTTGTACTTTTCTGCTGTACATATCTGCACTCTATCTATTTCACTACACTGCTGTTATGACTGCGTTGCCATGTATATTGCTTGATCTCAAATGGAGGATTTCTCCCAGACACCCATTGTGCTTTGTTTGACTTACTTTAGTAGGAGTTATAGTCCTAATCTTTTAATTTCTAAAATAAGACTTCCGATTCCGAATCACCAATTGGATATATTTCGTATATAAGAAGACACTTGTTTATGGACCATTGTTTTACAGTCTATGCAAAAATCTCAAAAGTAAAGACACACCACATACACCTAGTATTTACAGGCAGATAACACACACCACATACACATTACACCCAGCTGACACACACACTCAGCCACCATACACACTGGTGAAAGGACAGACACTGAACTCCACATTTTTGCTTATTAAATCTGAATGGCAAAATTGAGTGAGTGATCCTGCCAATATGTCCAAGCAGGGTCCCCATATTTTTTAACTTTAAATTATTTCATGTCAGATAAATTACATTGCGCTACCACTTTTTTCCTTTAGACAAGTAGATTATTTTTTAAAGAATTTCCACGCCACTGAATGACTAACACACACAATGAAATAAATGGAACAGCTAGTTCACCCTTCTCTAGCTTTTCTCACAAAAAAACATTTTCTCAATCTTGTGTGCACCATTGTATTGACAAGAACAATGTTAATTTGTTAACTAAGGTGCACAAGAAGGTCAGCCTTGTAAAAGTACATAATCAGAGATGTACACATTGCTGTAGGGATCAGTGCTTGTTTTTTACATTTACATAAAATAAAAGACTTCATATATCAGCAGTTTGGGGGAAAATACTTGTTGTAAGTTTTGTATAAAATATATAATCGTTACCTACCTTTTAACATATGAGTTTAAAATTCCATCTGGCCTTAATGATAAATTCCTGGCACAATTTACAATAAGGTGGAGTTGGACAACATCTTTTTTTTTTAGATCTGGATCTGTAAAAAAAATTGTTCAACTTGTTCATAACAATGAAAATTCCAGTTAGTACGACAATGAAATCAGAGTCAATTCTATACACACCATGTGACTTCCATTCTTCGAACTGGAATCGGTTAGGAAGAGGTGGAACTTCCAGTCTGATTCTCACACAAAGCTCCCCATGATACTGTATGAAACCTTCATCATGCTTTTTCGGCTGCAATGTGAAAATATTAAGAGTTTATAAAAAAAATTAAAAAAAATGCCTGTTAAATACACTGCTACTTGGCTTGCAGGTGGACATTTAGCAAAATGAACCTTTACCCTTAGATTTAAGCTGCGTTGGTGATGCTGTTTTATCATGCTTGACCATAATGTGAGCTGTAATGTAATGAAGTTTCATTTAGCAGGAGTAAAGGTTGGACGCCTGTGAGGCAATGTAATTACCAGCAATTAAGTTCCACCATAAGAATTTTTGCAAAAAAATTATCTGGAAAGTGAATCTATGAGTATGGAATCATTTGGAAAACGTAATAAATCCAAAGCCTTAATAAGTTAGTTTGGTTGCAGGGTGAGTTAGGTTACGGGTTAAGAATTTGTGGGTAGTGATCACATTAAGGAATAATGCCTAAATTTAATTTTGTTTGGAAAAGCTTTTGAAATAGTTTAATATGTCTCTCTAAAATTATTTACATTTTTGAAAATATTTAAAGGGACAAGAATCACTTTGAGACAATTGTATCATTCAGCTTTGAATGAGACAGTTGCCTCACTCTGCAGGCTGAGTAAAAGCAGGTAAATATATATTTTTTCATATCTACTTGCTTCTTTTTTCTTATGCCTTCCGCATCCACTCTATGGAGAACACTGATCTAACCAAACAGTGTCCTATTCCTAAAAAAAAGCCGTAAAAGTGCATTGGGCATGCCTGACAAAGTCACACGAGCATTTGGAAGATCTCTTCATCTTGCAACACCCATACAAGGGAAGAAGAGAGGACGTTTGATCAGTGTGATGCATGGAGAGCAGGCTCCGTTGTCAGGTTTCTCTCTCCCTGCTCTGTTAGTCAGTTAAGAGAGAATTAGGAGCAGGGCTGATCCTAGGGTCACTGGAGTCTGGATGCAATAATATATTAGGTGCCTCCCCAGATATGGCTACATTGCTAACTCCTCTCCTATTTCCTATGGAAGCCACTTCAACTCACCTAACTTCACCAGGTGGCATTTCGCCCGCTTGACAACGATGCCAGCTTTACCCCCAAAAAGCTTATCAGTGCCCAACTTCACAGTGCCATCTTTGTCCCCATACAGCTACCCAGTTCTATGTGTCCCAAAAAAGCTAATCAGTGTCATCTTTGTCTCAACATAACTAATATATGCCATATTTGTCCTTAAATACCTTATTAGTGCCCTATTTGTGCCCAAATTAGTTATCAGTGCCAGGGGAGAGGAGCTGGAGTTGGGAGTAGGGATGTAAAAGGGGGAATAAGGGCTGTAGTGGGAGGGATACGGTTGCAGTAGGGGGTATAGGAGCTGTAATGGGGGGATATGGGCTGAAATTATGATGACGGGGATGTAATGTGGAGTTATGGGCTAGATTTGGTTGTAGGGACAAGTGTGGCATTGGGACTGCAGTGAGGGTAAGGGACTATAGCATGGAGTTAGGGGCTGTAGTATAAGTGGCTTAGGAACTTTAGTCTGCATTTGGAGGGTAGGGACTGTAGTGGGGGATAGAAGCTATATTTGTGGATAGGTGCTGCAGTGGGTATAAAGGACTGTAGTCGGGGGTAAGAGGCTGTAGTACAGATGGGGCTGCAGTAGGGGAATAGGGGCTGCTGGTGGGTTAAAAGGGCTTTAGTAGGGTTTTGGGGGCTTTAGTAGGGTATATAGGGCAGCAATTGGGTGGTTAGTGGCTGTAGTAGGGTACAGGGCAGCAATTAGAGGGCTAGAAACCGTAAAAGGGTATAGGGGCAGCAATTGGGGGGTTAGAGGCTGTAGTAGGGCAAAGGAGCAGTAATTGGGGGTTATGGGTAGGATAGGGTATAGGGACAGCAGTTGGAAGGTTAGTGGTAGTGTAGAGTATAGGGGCAGCAATTGGGGTGCTCTAGTAGAGTGTAAGGGGCTGTAGTAGGGGGTTTAGGGGCTGTGGTGGTTACAGGGTGTAGTGGTAAGGGACTCTAGAATAGGGTTTAGGGGTCTATAGTGGTAAGGGGTTGAAGTATGGGGACTATAGTAGGGCTAAGGGTTGCAATTGGGAGGGGGTAGGGGCTAAATTAAAAAAACAAAACACTGGTTTATTCCCCTCTTCCTATGACTTACCTTGGGCCAGGGAGGGGGAGAATCCTGATCACTGGGGGTCCTATGCACCGAGTAAGCCTAATTCAGAGGACGGATCCAAACACCCTGTGTACCCACTCAGGATCACCCCTGATAAGGAGCTTGCCGCTGCTCTACAGTGATGTCCTGTTTTTATCAATAGTGGACTGTTCTGGACTGGACTAAAGGGTGATTTTGGGTGACTGAAAAAAATGCTATAGGTGAAAGATGTGCTCAACAATGTAATCTGACCAAGCTTATAGTAAATTTATAAATGTTTATTAGATACTGTAAAATGTTTTTCCAGCTTTATTTTGGTTTGCATATTTGTTTAAAAGTGTTAATATTTTGAAAAATAAATATTTAAACCTTGTATCCAAACATATTAAATCATATGAAAAATTTATACATTTATAAACTCAAAATATTAAATTGAGACTAAAACAGGTGAGTTAAAAATGGAGGGTAAAATCTCTTAGACAAAAACCATTCGAATACAAAATTTTTTAAGAGATATTGATTATTTCATCATGTTTGGAATCACTTTAGAACAAAAATTTCCAAGCTCATTGTGTATATTTTGTAACATCTATGGTCTTGGGCATGATATATCAGCTGAGCTTGGACAAAATAAATAACTTCAAAAGTCAACATCCTGCCTTGTTTAAATTAATGCGTAGACCTAGAAACACAATTTACAACATCCATCCCCCAATCTCACAAATACTGAATTTTAGGAAATCCAAGATTATTAAATCAGCCTTCTCGTATTCACTTCATATTTGGTTATATCTCCAACAATTCCACCTTTAATTCATTTCTATATTTGATTATTCAAAAACCCTTTATTTTCGTTTGGACTTCAATCATCTGGTTTTCCATGTCAAACAGAGATTGGCATCACATAGTTAGCTTATCTGTTTTCTTAAAATGACGTACACATTTTTTCTAAACAATATGGTGGGAAATTCCAAGTAGTAATATTATTTGTGTTTAATTTAAGTTTCATTAAAGTCCTGATTTGACTGGGTCTTCCTGGAAGACATTCATGCCTATATCATCTAACTCGATATTTGATAGGACAACTGCCCTGTTCTATCCAAGTGTCTTGGAATCAAATTGTGGCTAACGTGTATTTTTAACTTGTTTATATAAAGGGCGTACACAAAGTGATTTACTAGTCTAGTCATAGAATATTAACATTAACACTCATCATCCATGCTCTTACCTTTGATCTTAGTTGATACCAGTTAAATGACTGTGTAGCATTGTCATCAAAGTCCCATTTCTCAAGAGGAATTGTCACTTCTCCTAGGAATACTTTCCTCTTTAGAGTATTTGAGTGCCACACAGATACTTGAAGTGTTCGTGTCTCTAGTTGTGAGCGCTCAAGGGTGAACTTAGAGATTAAAATAATCACAATAAGTTTTATAACATACGGTAAATGTTTCGCTAAACTACACCTGACCAAAGAAGAGAATACTTGTGCTACCTCACTAAATTACAAGAGAACTGCAAGGTAACTTCACTAATTATTATGAAACATTGAATTATGTTGATTTGAAGGGCGTTTGCCACTTCTCAAAAAATGTCACCTGATTTTTTGATTAGTAAATAAAACATTGACAAGACACAAATTAAAATAATGAGGAGGATAGAAGCATAGAGGGAGATTAATCACAGTGTTCCGTTCTAAAAAGTGGTCTAAAGTATTAAAACTGTGGCAATCGGAATGGATACCAGTGGAATCAGCAGGTGCTGGTTCCTCCCCTTTTACATCTTTTTACTACTTCTTAGAACAAAATGCTTTGATAAATCTCCCCCATTGTTTCTGTTTCTCCTGTTCCAGTAACTACATTCAATGTCAGAAAATGGCAACATTTATAGCACTGAAAGGAGCCAAGATGGAGGTCCAAGACAGAGGTAAATACATGAGTGTGCATTTACACATTTAATTTTATTTTTGAGATCTCACAAACATACATTGGCTAAAATAGTAGATAAATAAAGATAAAAGACATAATAATCCAAATTTTTGGAAGTTACAATTCCCTTTTACTGAGAGAAAACATAAGCTGGTTACAGTATTTAAAACTGGATTGAAGAAACAAGGCATGGCTTTTTTTTTTATTTAGCTCTAATTGCATGGACGTATTTAACAGCTAAGGGTATTGTGTAACAAGTCTATATTTATATAAGGATGCAAGAGAATGGGACAAAACATGCTATTGTGTAAGTTAAGATTGTAATGTGACTTTGGAAACCGAGTACCTTTACTAAAAACATTGTGCAAGGTCAAAGAAAACTGCAATATTATTCTAACATATCAGGTAATTATTCATTTACAAGACCAGTCCCACTGGTCTGAGTAAATAAATAGCTCCCCATATACTCCAGCCTGCCTAGCCTTTCACAAACACAAACTGACTCATGCATACTAACACATAATAACAGGAAATGCTTATTTGATTTGTTTCAATGATTTATCTTCCGCTGTAATTACATAGTGTAATTGCACTACACATTAAATATAAAACTGAGTCTAACAAAGGCAAAAATCAGCAATAGTTAGATTATCTGCATTTCATGTGAACAAGTTATCTAAAATCGTCCTGCATTGCCCACTTTGCTAATATACATTTACAGTATTTTTATTGAATTTGATAAAACAATCTCTCTGTTCAAAGAATTCCAAATGTGTTTGTTCTTAAAGGACCACTATAGTGCCAGGAAAACATACTCGTTTTCCTGGCACTATAGTGCCCTGAGGGTGCCCCCACCCTCAGGGTCCCCCTCCCGCCGGGCTGGATGGCGAGGAAAGGGGTTAAACTTACCTTTATTCCAGCGGCAGGCGGGGAGCTCTCCTCCTCCTGTCCGCCTCCGATCCTCCTCTTCGGCTGAATGCGCATGCGCAGCAGGAACTGCGCGCACATTCAGCCGGTCTCATAGGAAAGCATGTATAATGCTTTCCTATGGACGCTTGTGTGTTCTCACTGCGATTTTCACAGTGAGAAGCACGCAAGCGCCTCTAGCGGCTGTCAATGAGTCAGCCACTAGAGGATTTGGAGGCTGGATTAACCAATTTATAAACATAGCAGTTTCTCTGAAACTGCTATGTTTATAAAAAAAGGAGTTAATCATAGAGGGACCTGGCACCCAGACCACTTCATTAAGCTGAAGTGGTCTGGGTGCCTAGAGTGGTCCTTTAATGAGAAGAGCCCTTTCAACTACTATAGATGACATTTCCCTTGACCTGTTATCCGTTTTAAAGCTCAATTTAAAGAGCAGGTCACCAGAAATATGCTAATATTTGTTTTTGCTATTCTCATATATCCCTAAAGTTAAAAAAACACGCGCAAATTTCTGTAATGTGGAAAGGACCCTATATATACATAAATACTTTGTCTCTCTATCCCCAGCGAAGAAGGACTTCCAATTTCTTGTTAGTATATGACACAACATTTTTAAAACATAGACACTGCTGTTCTATGTAATGAGAATGCACTGATCACATATGCCTTGTTAATCATATCATTTAGTGAAATCTGATGTGGACCTAAACTATTGCCTACTGTACATTATGATGAATCTGAAATCTGTAAAACCAAGTAAAACAACATGACAATAGCAATGAAATATTCTCATGTTTAACCAAGCACCTAAATCAGGGGTAGGCAACCTTTGGCACTCCAGATGTTGTGGACTAAATTTCCCCTGATGCTTTGCCAGCATTATGGCTGTAAGAGCATTACGGGAGATGTAGTCCACAACATAGAAGTGCTGATGGTTTCCTACCCCTGGTCTAGATAGTATTTGGAATCACAAATGGGCCAGACTATGTTTAATATGCTACAACAGAATTTAGAGAGAACTTGTGCTTGCTGTCCCTGTTATCAAAGTATGGACTCCTTCACTGGCCACTCTGCCATCATAATTACTATTAGTTTTTCTGCCAGGCTCATTTCAAAGAATGATGGACTGGACTGCATATGCAGCCAGACTAAATACAAAAAAATGTGATTAGAAGAACTACAAATATATTTGTAATTCATGGTTTGAGTGAGAATAAATTTGGTTTGGGAAGAATAATTAAAAGCAATATTAATTAACAACTAACCTGAACAACTTTACTTAAATATTTCATTATACATCATGATTAAAGGATTACTGGATAATGATAATGCTTACCTTTAGTGTTTCATGAAATAATGGGTCGACTGTATTCCTTTTAATGCTGGTCTTTATTTTACCGTGAGTAGATTTATCAGGAAGCAAGTAAATTTTCACATAGCTGGAATTAAAGAAATTATACTAATAAAGACATCTGTACTTGCTTTACATTTTTACAAAGGAGAATATATCACACAAATCATTCAGAACTATTTTCATTATAGGCCCTCAGAAGAGCTAACAAAAGTTATACAAAGTGATTCTACTGACTGAGGATTAAGCCTATACGCATCGCCTATGATGATAAAACATTATTATATGAAAACAGCAACAACAAAAAATTACATGTGAGAAAAAAAGAAGCAAGAGGAGTATTGCATGGGTTATATGTTCTGGTGTGCATAGAACAGTGATGGCGAACCTTTTTGAACCCGAGTGCCCAAACCGTAATACATGCCAATTTTTTTTCCCTCAAAGTGCCAAAACGGCAATTAAACCTGAATATTGAGGTTTAAGTTTAGAAAAAAACAACTCATACAGTTGTCCGAACTAATTAACATCTCTGTGTGTGTATTAAGCAGTTTGTGTGTGTGCTCGGCAGTCTGTCTGTATGTGTATTTAGCAGTCAGTCTGTATTTAGCAGACTGCTGAATACACACACAGACTGCTGAGTACACAGTCTGCTAAATACACACACAGACTGCTAAATACACACACACACACACACACACACAGACTGCTAAATACACACACACACACAGACTGCCGAGTACACACACACAGACAGACTGCTGAGTGTACACACACACAGACTGCTAAATACAAACACTGCATTGAGGGGTGATGTGTTTGTGTGTGGGGTGATGTGTGTGTGTGTAGGGTGATATGTGTGTGTGTGTGTGGGTGGGGTGGTGTGTGTGTGTGGGGTGATGTGTGTGTGTGTGGTGATGTGTGTGTGTGTGTGGGGGGTGATGTGTGTGTGTTTGTGTGGGGTGATATGTGTAGGGCAGGGGTGCTGTGTGTGTATGTCATCCCCTCTATCCCCCCTTAATATATTTTTAAAAAGGCAATGCTTACAAAGAGAGGTAGGGAGGGAGGAGGGAGACATAAAACATAGAGTCTTCCCCTTATAGGCACTGCCTGCAAGGGTAGAAGTCTCAGCGCTGACAACAAATCTATGTTTTTTTCAAGGAACTGACATTTGGCAGCTCGTAAAGAGTTCTGTAGTACCTATGCCACATGTGCAGTGAGTGCAATAGCCCCTGGTACAAAAGTTAATATATCTTTATAAGTGCAGCTTTTCAAACTGAAATATTGCACATACAGACGCCTACCACTATGATCACTTCTAAAGGCAGGAATGGTTGTGGTGGTTGGAGTAACCATTTAATTGCTCTATATTTTTAATTTGTTTGCTTCAAATGGTTGTTTTTGTTTATTATTTTGTATTCTTGTGTCGGTAAGTGTAGCATTTGTTGTTTTATTATCGGTAGTGTAAATGAATGATTACAACATTCTAACTTAAATAGGGAAATATGACTATGGAGGTACTATTTTATGTATTTAGAGATATCAATTAGCAAATATATCTTAGTTATTACATTTCCTACACTCCCTGAAAAGAATGACCCTTTTCAATTCCAAGTGAGGATTTGCATTCTGTGTCTTCTTTGATTTCACTTCTAATTTTGAATTTTAGACTAAAATGCATGTATATTGCATATCTATGGAATACACTGGCGTACATATAGCGGTCGCAGGGGCCCGTTACACAAGGGGTCCGGCCACCCTGCAGTCCCCTGCGACTGGGTGCCCGCCATCATCATTTGCGGCCCCAGCCTGTGAGGTCCACCGCCGGGGCCGCATGTTTAGCTGCCCATCAGCTTATGCTGTCAGGGCCACCCGATGGGTTCGAATTTTCAGGGGGCCCGGTCAGCGCTGTGATGAGATCACTACTGGGAGGAAGTGACTCCCCGTCACTCCTCCCAGCTAACACACAGAGCCCACGCGGGAGGAAGCAGAGGGAGTCAGAGTGTGAACTCTGACTCCCATCAATCTGAGTCACCACTGGACCCCAGGGAAAGTCATCCTCCTGCACTTAAAAGGTAGGAAACAGGAGGGTTATGTGTGTGTTTGTTTGTATGTATGAATATGTGTCTATCTGTATGTATGTATGTGTGCCTGTCTGTTTGTATGTATGTGTCTTTGTATGTATGTCTTGTGTGTGTGTGTCTGTCTGTCTGTATGTGTCTGTCTGTATATATGTGTGCCTGTCTCTTTGTATGTATGTATGTATGTGTCTTTGTATGTTTGTGTGTGTCTGTCTGTATGTGTCTGTGTCTATCTGTCTGTATGTATGTATGTATGTATGTATGTGTGCCTGTCTGTTTTTATGTATGTATGCGTCTTTCTATGTATGTGTGTCTTGTGTGTGTCTGTCTATCTGTATGTGTGTATGTGTCTGTGTGTATGTGTGTGTCTGTCTGTATG
Source organism: Pelobates cultripes (assembly GCA_933207985.1). Lineage (NCBI taxonomy): Eukaryota > Metazoa > Chordata > Amphibia > Anura > Pelobatidae > Pelobates > Pelobates cultripes. Next base: position 211,680,907 of record OW240913.1, on the reverse strand, counting down.
TATGTGTGCCTGTCTGTCTGTTTGTATGTATGTGTTTGTATGTATGTGTCTGTCTGTGTGTGTGTGTCTCTCTGTATGTATGTGTGTGTGTGTCTCTGTCGGGGGAGGGTTTGAGGTGGGGGCATGGATCAGCTTCGCACCAGGGCCCCATGGGTTGTGTGCACGCCACTGATGGAATATTTTAGGGTCTTGAACAGTAACAGCTACTCTGTGTGCTTGTGGACTGCATTTCCAATTTAGCCTGGCTACGCTTTCTGTGTCTTTATGGAAAAACCACTATATGATAGGGTTTGGTGCTTGAGAGCTACTGGTAAGTCAATAAGGCAGCTCTAACAAACCAGGCTGGAGTCTCTCTCATCTGTAAGAAGTAGGCTTTATGTGTAACACAGGCATCCGAGGAACCAGGATAAATGATCAATTATATAAGATTTGAAGTACATAATGTGCACTTACGGGTTACACTTTTTTTTCTTTTCTTCACCATATGCCAGGTTCTTGCACGCTTTGATGGATATTTGCAGTGTGCTGGTCTTGATATTGTATATAATGGCAAACTCTATTTCTCCCGTGACATTGGCATTGTCAAAACTTCCAGCTTCAGTGCATGTGCTGGTGATGCTGCTCATACTGGCCTGTAAAAGAGCATAGCATTAGTGTCAGAAAACTAAAAATCAGACACATGTCTGCGAGCTCCTGCTCCAGGCACTGATTTTAAGCACTAAACGCCCGCAAATCTGCAGATCAGACCACACAAACGTAACCGCATGAACTGTGACATCCTGGTGAACCCGCCAACATTAAAATTGTGAAGCTACTCACCGGATCGCCCGACTCCTGACTCTGTGGCCTACAGGCAGACAGGGCCTGGGAGAGACGGCCGAGCTCCTGATATCCTGGTAGGCTGTGCAGATTAAGCATACTGGTCTCTGCCCCCCCCCACTCTGGACAGGTGGGGGATATCCCAGTCCCCACCAGAGAACGCAACTACGAATACAAGGCATAACAAACTAGACTCACCTTATAGACAAGAGAATAGGGGCGTAGCTAAAATGGCCGCCACACCGACCGAGCACATGCTTCAATGGGAAACAAAGTTTCAAGCGGCTCTTGATGCCCTGTGTGCAGCATTCTGGACCCGAATAGAGTCCCACCAGCAGCAACCCACATTCACTACAGCCGTGACCACGGAGGCCCCCAGCTCTGTACAGATAGTCTGTCCCTCTCCTGGACTGAGACCAAAATGGAGCAAGCATCCCACGCAGCCTACATCTGTGGCAAAGCCTGCTCGCAGAGCTCCCACACGGAGAAACCCTGCCAAACGGAGAACTCGCCGACCTCACCTACCTGCATGCGGCTCAAGCACCCAGGCACTCCAGCACCCTACCGCACGTCGAAGACACAGCCTGACTGCAATGAGGAGGATCTGTAACGGTGGGAGCTGGTGGACAGCAACGCGATACACAGCCTGTGACGGTCCTGAAGACCCTGACTGCCGGCCTCAGTGTGGCCTGCTGGTAACAGGCATTGGATGACCACAGAACTCAGAGCCCAGTAATCTCCCTGGTTTTACACTGTTTACCTATTCTTCTCACATAACACTAAGCCCACTATTAAGCATGCATAGCCTGGAGCCAGTAGACTTCCTCTAGGTGGTAATACTCTGATTTATCAACAAGTCTCTATCTCAAATATTTTCATCTTTGTTTTCTTTTCCTTTTATCTTGATAACTAACATTTACAGCACCTGCTAGGCATCCGTTCAGATAGCCTGTTACCAAATAATCTCATAATGACATGTCTGCTAACCAAAAAAATCTACTTGTTTATTGTCAACACGCATGTCACGCCAGCTTGTTTTAAGCCTCATATTCACATACCCACTCATGTCTATGTCTAACTCACATCAACCACATCTTAAGTTTTGCTATATACTTTAGACATGTTTGAATACCATGTGACCTAGCTACTTAAAAAAAAAAAAAAAGCCTTATACTTGTTCATGCCAATCTGGCACTTGCTGCTGGGGCATTGCAAGAGCTTGTGTTAACTATTTGCACCACAAAAATAAAGAATACAAAAATAAAATAAAAATAAAGAATTCTGTGTAACTCGTGGTATATTATCGAGTACATTTATAATTTAACTAACAGGCAGTTAAATATCCTCAATTTTCAAAAATCTGTCCAGATAATTTCGGACTTATGTATTGAAGAAATTTACAAGATCATCCTTGTTATCCAAAAGAAAAAAAATGGAAGAAGAGGAGGGTGGATCTGACTGATAATAATACTGTACAGACTATTTAAAACATAACATTTAATAAGTATTAAAAAAAAAACCCAGTAAATGTACTAAACATAGAGGACTAACCACAAAAAAAGATACAATGGTATACATATAGAAAAAGGAAAATGTTGGCTAAAACTAAGGAGCGCCCTCGTGAGGATACAAGAGCCACACAGTAACGGTGCGAGTGTCAGACCTTTAGGATGGTGCACACTAAGTACAAATTAATGTAGACTTCTTACTAGCAACTACAGATGAAATGCTCAATGACTAGTAATACTTCGTTAGGATGATGTATATAAATTGATGCACACTAGCTCAATGTGGACTGCTTAATAACTCTTCCTTCAGAGTATATCAAACAGAAGTACTGTTAGGCTATCCACAGCAAATTATTGCCATGTTACTGTGTTACAAAGGCATTAAGCTCATAGCCATGGTGTGGCAGTCTTCACTGTATACCAGTGATGGCGAACCTTTTTGAGCCCAAGTGCCCAAGCCGCAATATACATGCCAACTTTCTTTTCCTCAAAGTGCCAACACGTCAATTAAACCTGAATACTGAGGTTTAAGTTTAGAAAAAACAACTTGTACAGTTTTCCGAACTAATTAACAACTTTTGTTTTAAAAGAAGAACACAACAGAGAGTTCAATGATACACATTTTAAATAATGATATAAATAGATAAAATTCAGCTTATATTTATTAGTATCTCCAACAAATTCAATACATAAACACAGACTGCTGAACACATTCACACACCGGCTGCTAAATACATACACACACTGTCCGCTAAATACATAAACACCATCCGCTAAATACATAAACACACAGTCCGCTAAATACACACACACGGTCCGCTAAATACACACACACACAGTCTGCTGAATACACATACAGACAGACTGCTGAATACACATACAGACAGACTGCTGAGTACACACAGACTGCTTAGTACATACACACAGACTGCTGAGTCCATACACACAGTCTGCTGAATACATACACTGCTGAATACACACACACAGTCTGCTGAGTACATAAATACAGTCTGCTGAATACACACACACAGACTGCTGAATACACACACACAGACTGCTGAATACACACACACAGACATGTGTCTGAGGGGTGCTGTGTGTGTGTGGGGTGCAGTGTGTGTCTGTGGGGTGCAGTGTATGTGGGGGTGCTGTGTGTGTGCAGGGTAGGGGTGCTGTGTGTGGCGGGATGGGGTGCTGTGTGTGTGGGCGGTAGGGGTGCTGTGTGTGGGGGGTAGGGGTGATGTGTGTGGGGGTAGGGGGTGATGTGCTGTGTGGGGGGTAGGGGTGCTGTGGGGGTACGGGTGCTGTGCTGTGGGGGGTAGGGGTGCTGTGTGTGTGTTGGGGTAGGAGTGCTGTGTGTGTTGGGGTTGGGGTACTGTACTGCATGTGGGGTAGGGGTGCTGTGCGGGGGTAAGGGTGCTGTGCTGTGGGGGCATAAGTGCTGTGCTGTGGGGTAGAGGCGCTGTGGGGGCTAGGGGTGCTGTAGGGTACAGGGGCTATGTGTGGGTGTAGGGGTAGGGGTGCTGTGTCAGTAGGGGCCGCAGTGCTTGGGTGGGTGCTGTGTTGGGGGGTAGGGGTGCTGTAGTTGGGGGAGGGGTGCTGTGCCAGGCTGGGGGTGAAGCAGCTGTGGGGGTAGGGGTGCTGTGCTGTGGGGTAGGTGTGCTGTGTTGGGGGTAGGGGTGCTGTGGGGATAGGGTTGCTGTGCTGTGTTGGGGGTAGGGGTGCTGTGGGGATAGGGTTGCTGTGCTGTGTTGGGGGTAGGGGTGCTGTGCTGTTCGGGTAGGGGTGCTTTGCTGTGGCTGGTAGGGGTGCAGTGTGGGGGTAGGGGTGCTGTGCTGTGTTGTGGGTAGGGGTGCTGTGCTGTGGGTGGTAGGGGTGCTGTGTGGGGGTAAGGGTGCTGTGCTGTGTTGGGGGTAGAGGTGCTCTGCTGTGGGTGGTAGGGGTGCTGTGCTGGGTTGTGGTACGGGTGCTGTGGTTGGGGGTGCTGTGCTGTGGGTGGTAAGGGTGCTGTGGGGATAGGGGTGCTGTGCTGTGTTGGGGGTAGGGGTGCTGTGCTGTGGGGGGTAGGGGTGCTGTGCTGTGGTGGTTGGGGTGCTGTGCTGTGGGGATAGGGGGGCTGTGCTGTGTCAGGGGTAGGGTGCCAGTTGCTGTGGGGGTAGGGTAAAAATACATTTAAAAAACCCAAAAGATATATTTTCTCCATTTGTTTCCACCTCTTCCTCTACCTTTGGTGTAGGGGGGGCACACACAGCCATCATTGGTGGTCCGGTGGTAAGTATGTTTCTGGCAGCTAGGAAGCAGCTCTCCTATCCTCCCGCACGATGCTGTGTGGAGCGTTGCCATGGTAATGCGCAGCATTGCTCCACACAGCATCGTGCGAGAGGACAGGAGAGCTGCTTCCTAGAGCCCTCCTCCTGCCTCCCGACATGGAAGCAGAGTAGGCGCCTGCCGTTTTGGGCAGGCAGGTGCTTACTCTGCAGACAGCCAGCGGCCCCTCTCCCGGTGACCTATGGCCCTGTGCCAACAGAGAGGGCTCGGCGTGCCACCTGTGGCACGCGTGCCATAGGTTCGCCATCACTGCTGTATACTAAAGACAGTGTAAAATGTTGCCGACTGATCTGAAACTATTTCAGATCGACACAGATTTAACTTACTTAACTGTTGCAATATTAAATTAGATGTAGAGTGGCAGACATCGTAAGCAAAGCGCATATAGGAGTTGTGGCACAATTTCTATTAACAGTCTGGTCACTGTATAGCAAATAGTATAGTGTGATATTAACAGTCTATATAAAGAAAAGGTTTGTGGGTACATAAAACGGGAGATATGCCAGATAACCAGTATGTCAGAACCCCTACTGTGCCTTCGAGAGCACCCCTTACCCTGAAAAAAGCTCTCCCTGTCTTTGCTAGTTGGTAGATAAACCTCCCTATAACCGTGTTTCCCTTTTAGTGTTCCATGGAACCCTGAGTGTGTGTATCTGTCAGTGTGCGTGTGTGTGTGTATGTGCTAGTGTGTGTGTATCTGTGGGTATATTTGTGTGTCAATGTGTGCATCTTTGTGTCAGTGTGTGTATCTGTGCATCAGTGTGTATGTGCCAGTATGTGTATCTGTGTGTGTAAGTGCCACTGTGTTTATCTGTGTGTATGTGCCACTGTGTTTATCTGTGTGTCAGTGCGTTTATCCGTGTGTCTGGGTGTGTGTATGTGTCACTGTGTGTATCTGAATGTGTGTGTATCTGTGTGTCAGTGTGTATATGTGTGTGTGTGCCAATGTGAGTATTTGTGTGTGTGTATATGCCAGTGTGTGTGTGTGTATATTTGTGTGTATCTGAGTATGTGTTTATGTACGAGTATGTTTGAATCGATGTGTGTGTGTATGTGCCAGTGTGCATATCTGTGTGTCAAGGTGTGTATATGTGTCAAGTTGTGTATCTTTGTGTCTGTGTGTATATGTGTCAATGTGTATATGAATGTGTGTCTATGTGTCAGTGTGTTTATATGTGTGTATCTCTGAGTTAACGTGTTAGCATATCTGTATAAGTAGGCATGTATGTGGCAGTGTATGTGCTTACATCCCAGCAATTAAACACTAACACAACATGGAGACACCTCCATGCAAACACAAACATTGCACACAAAAACACCCCTGAATTCAAACTCCAACTTTATATACACACACTCAAACACAGCCTAGACTCAAACAACAATAGTAGACATGAATGTACTTCTGTATTCAAAAGCCAACACTACATCCAAACACACCCCTGCACACAAATGCAAATTACATACAAACATGTCCCTATATTAAAATGCTAAAATTATATAAAGAGAAAGGAGAAACAAATAGAGCCAAATAAGATACACTGAGAGAATGGGGGATAACCCCAAATGTAACGTAGAAAGGCAAGAAATAGTGTACCTAGGAAAATAATAAACTGTGAGTACGAGAATTAATGTCTAAGTCTACAAAGAGAATATCGATCAGACAAAGTACTCTACTGATAAAACTGAAAAAATAAATACATTTTATTATGAATACATATAATGACAAAGAAAACCAAAAGTGCTAATGTACACACAAAAAAGAAACAAGTGAACCTAAAAATGGGTGCTAAAAACCATTACCCTTGATAAGAGTAACCTAAATACTATAGAAACAAAAGTTCCAATGGTCCAGACTAAATAGTCCGTTTGACCCTGCGTATGAAATTTGCAGATAAGGATATGCAATAAGGTATCTTAATATTTATTCCCAAATGCTATCTCTACTAATAATGACCTCCCTTACAATTACTTCATATAGAGAGATCCTTATTGGTGCTAGAGACACTGGATAGGGGATATACTTGTGTGCAAGAACGATAGCAGACTACTATAGTAAGTATAATGAGGAGATACAGGTGAAACAGATTTTATTCTCAGTCACAGCCTTCCGTCACTCAGCTGATGTAGCCTTCTGTGCCCCATAAGTGCCTATCTAGGCATTAAAACTGTCAGTATTGATGCACTGTGGGAATGAATATCGATCTCCACAGGATCGGCAAAACAGATCACAGGTAATTCGGTATGTACAAATATATGTCGGCTAGTATGTTCAAATATTCATAATCTGGAAAGCCTGATACAAATTATAATTGCTAGGTAAAGAAAAGTTACTGATGAGTCTTAAAGGCACTAGGCAGAAGGTATCGATATGATCTCTACGAATAGGCTATCTATTAAATGGTCTGCCATAAATTATTCCTGTTAAGTTGTTACAATCAGACACTCGATACAAACTGTATCTAGGAGGGAAAATTAGATCAAAGCGAACTAGCACTTCACAAGTACTAGGGCTGAAAATATCCTATGCTTATTGTACTCCCTGTGCCTTCAAGGGCGTCTGTTTCTAGTCACCATGCCTTACTGCTGGGCACTAAATCCTAATAAACAGAAATAATAATAAATGAAAAATAAAGTAAAAATTCAAACTAAGTAGTACGGTCGCAAGTCTATATGCTGAACTCTAAAAACATAAGAGTGGCACACTGCAGACTCCAACGCTGTGTCTATAAAATAAAGAAAGATAAAGATGAACTAGCACTTGGCAAGTATTAGGGCAGTAAATATCCTATACTTTTATTCACCCTGTGCCTTCGAGGGCACCTTTCTCTAGTCCCACTTGTAGCTAGACACTAAATACTAATAGACAAAAATCTTATAGAACGAAAATTTAAATAAATATTTAGCTGGGTAGTGTGGTCACAAGTCCATGTGCTAAATTCTAAATCCATAAGAGTAGCACACTGCAGACCCTTAAGATGAACTAGCACTTAGCAAGTATTAGTGCTGTAAATATCCTGTATCTGTAATTACCCTGTGCCTTAAAGGGCACCTGTCTCTAGTCCCACTTGCTGCTAGAAACTAAATCCCAATAAACAGAGATCATATTGAATGAAATAAAATAAAGAAAATAAAGTAAATATTTAGCTAGATGGCGCGGTCGCAAGTCCATGTGCTAAACTCTAAATCCATAAGAGTAGCACACTGCAGACACCTGACGCGCGCGTTTCACCCAACCTGGCTCGTCAGAGGGGAACCGGTCAGTACATAGCATCTGGTTTAAATATGCAGAGGTGTCTTTCTATTGGTCAGACGTGGCAATTCCTAATTGGTTACGTGAGTAATGACGTAACTGAGATTCCCTCAGGAGGAGGGGAAATATCTTTGGTAGATTAGTTAACCCCTTCCTAGATGTATAGCGTTAATTATACTTCTAGATGTGACATCAACATAAACGTTTGATAACTAGGTTATCACAACGGGGGAACTGTTGGAATGAAGTGAAACCACAAAGAGTAATAGTTATTTTGGACCTCCTTTTTAACATACTAAAGGTAAGGTTACTGTAAAATGTATGTAAATTAGAAACCTCCTAACGAAATTAAATTCAATTTTAACTCTTAACCCTTCATAGAACAAGTGTCACAAGTGGTCAGATTCTGACTCACTTACCAATTAACCCATTGAGGGCCAAATCAGAATATAAAATGGTCGGATTCCAGTCAGTCCGATGTACAGAAGTATATATTGCTCATACTGCAATACCACAGTAATAGATAATGGTAATTTGGAAAAACAACTACTGTAGAATTAATATCATCATTGGTGTATGAAGGGAGTAAAACTGAATTCTTCATTAAGGCCGTCTGGTGACAGTGTTTTCAGATAGTAAATCCATCTTGACTCTTTCATAAGTAAAGTTTTATTAAAATTACCCTTTCTGGTGTTCAGGGTAAGTTTTTCCAAAGCCTGAAACGTTAAGTTTGTAGGATCAGCCTGATGGTAATTGCGGACATGATTTGATACTGGGGTCGAAATATTTGGATTCGTGATCGAGCAAACATTCTGTAGTATCCTAAGTTTGAATTGCTGGTAGGTTTTACCTACATATTGGATGCCACAGCTACAAGTAATTATATAAATCACCCGTGTGGAACTGCAATTGATAAACTCCTTGATTATATATTCCTTTTTTGTTTTGGAGCTCATCACTGTTTTTGTGGGTTTAATGAATTGGCATGCCTTGCAGTGCCAACAGTGGTAGATATCAGTTGTTTGTGTTAACCAGGTGGATTGTGGTGATTTAATCGGTTCAGTATGGCTATGGACCAAAATCTCTTTGAGATTCTTTGCCCTGTGTGCTGTAATTTGGGGAAATTTTCCAATACTGTCACTTAGATCTATGTCATGTTGTAAAATTGGCCAATAATGGGCTATTATTTTTTGTACTTTATCGCAATAGAGATCATAGGTGCCTATACAGCGAGTCGTCTTTATTTTGGTCTTAGGTTTGATGTTTCTTAAGCTTTCGCTCCTATTAGTTGTCAGTGCTTGTTGGTAGGGTCGTTTGAGAATTCTATTGGAGTATCCCTTCTGTTTGAACATAATCCTCAGTTTCTTAGCTTCCAGTTGGAAGGTCACTTCATTAGAACAGTTGCGCCTTGCATGTAAATACTGGCCAAATGGTATTCCTGATTTTAACCTCACTGGATAGTAGCTTGTCCAATTTAGCAAACTATTGGTTGCTGTGTCTTTTCTGAAAAGTTCAGTCTCAACCTTGCCATCCTCCAGAATTTTAATATTTAGATCTAGGAAGAACAAGTGTTCCGAGTCTATAATATGTGTGAGTTGAAGGCCAATATTGTTCACATTGAGCTCCCTTACCAAATCTTGGAACTGTTCAACCGACCCTAAAATTATATACAAACACCAACACTACACACAAAAGCACACCTACTTCCAAGTGCTACAATCTGTTTAATATCTGTATAAATTAGTGTATATACACCAAACTAAAATTTGCTAATTATATGCTGCTGATTAAAAGATTTGCCCTATGGCGCAAAACACATTTTGGGGTTCTATGATGCTGGTACACTATGTCAAAGGGTTCCACGGGAAAAATGAATTGGGAACCCCTGCCCTATAGATTTGTATACAGATCTGGTTGCAAATGAATTTAACCTTGACTTTGTTACAGTGAAGTTGTGTAACTCATGCATTTCCTATTTAATACGTTTGTAGTGTTTTATAAAAAAACACACACAAAAAACACTTTTGCCTGTTAGATGATAGCTGTAAAGTTGGGAGGTGGAACTTGGCATCCAATCTTAACATTCATGGGTGCTCCAAAACTAATAAGAAAAATAGACTATTATCTCCGACTAAAACACGCTACATCTGCGCCACTACACAGCGTACTGCAGCCTACAACCAACAGTACTCAACCGATGCCTTTCCTTGGACAGACATGCACTCCAACAGACTAGGGCTTACTGTACCTCTCGGCAGACTAGAGTTTCACGGATGTTGCCTGCATTAGCAAGAACTGTTCTCATTCTTACCTGAGGGCCCCACACAGGTACCAAAGGCTCACAATATGGTACACAGCATCAACCAATAATCATGATATCGACACAATCTTTCAATGCCAGAGGCCTAACTACAAACCACAGTGTACCGGTGCAAAAATTGCCCTGCCCCCCCCATGTGTTTCATTCCCTCACACCTATCCCCTCCATGTGTCTCATCCCCCTGTCCAGGCCCCGTGTATCTCATTCCCTCCCTCCTGCCCCTCCATGTGTCTTATTCGTCCACATGGTAACAGCTAAACTTCCCTGGCTCTGCAAGTGGATGTTCTGGATGATAGAACTTGGATAAGTGCTCCGTGCGTGAAAAATAAGTGCTCGCTGTGTGAAAAAGGTGCTTAAACAGAAATATTAAATAGTGTTTCTACACTCTAGTGAGTGTCTCTCTCCACCATCAAAATACATACATACAAATAAAGATTATTGGAGGTATTGTTGGGAGGCTACAATACTTTTGTAGTGACAATGGTTGGGAGGCTACAATATTTATGTAGTATCTATCCCAACAATGTAGCCAAGAATACCCAGAATTGATTTGCTCCAATGGGCTAATTCCCTCCACTTTAGGGAAGGATACGTAAGACGCATGCATGACTTTGCATGATGTCGATACCCAAAAAGAGGCCTGTAATTCGCCCTTAAGATGGCAAAAAGGGACAAGGAAGTGATGCGAGCAGCCACACCACGTCACTCCGAACATACAATTAGGAAAATATAAAAAACAGATTATTAAGTTTACACGTCCCCAGGATGATAGGTATGATTGGACACATCGACAGAACGGCAACTAATAGGAACGATGGGGGACGATCTTAAACCACAAATAGGAAGCAGCACAACACTGATCGATACAGTGAGTGGGCGAAACGCGTCTCGAAAGAGGGAGAGCCTGAGGACACTGAAGCTGTTTTTTTACTATTTAATTATTTTACATACAGTGAGGGAAAAAAGTATTTGATCCCCTGCTGATTTTAAAAGTTATGATTTTAATGGTTGGTGTAACAGTGAGAGACAGAATTAAAAAAAAAAATTTTTCAGAAAAACACATGTCAAACAATATATATATTGATTTGCATGACATTTAGTGAAAAAAGTATTTGACCCCTTAGTACTTAGTACTTGGTGGCTTAGTGCTTGGTGGCAAAACCCTTGTTGGTAATCACAGAGGTCAGATGTTTCTTTTAGTTGCCAACCAGGTTTGCACAAATCTCAGGAGGGATTTTGTCCCACTCCTCTTTGCAGATCCTCTCCAAGTCATTAAGGTTTCAAGGCTGATGTCTGGCAACTCGAACCTTCATAGTTACATAGTTACATAGCTCCCTCCACAGATTTTCTATGGGGCTAAGGTCTGGAGACTGGCTAGGCCACTTCAGGACCTTAATGTGCTTTTCTTGAGCCTTTGTTGCCCTGGCTGAGGGAAAGAGGTTCTCACCCAAGATTTGACGGTGCCTTTTGATGCATTGCAGTTGTCCTGTCCCCTTAGCAGAAAAACACCCCCAAAGCATAATGTTTCCACCTCCATGTTTGACGGTGGATTTCAGTCCTCCACGACATAGTGTGTGTAATGGCACCCCCACGCATAAAAGGGGTTAAACCGCAGTTTAGTAGATCTTTCCCTTCCAGAGACACAGGCACAGCTACTGTAGACACCAATCTACCGAACCAGAGGAGCATATGAATGCTCTCAAACATGCGAATGCTGTAAGCAGTCAAATAGGAAAAACCATACGAAAGGTTTACACTCCTAGCAGTCGAACTGGAACAGCATACAATAAATCCCCCTAAGAATGAGACAAGGCTCCGTGTTGAGGGTCAAAACAGGAACAGACAGAGCTGTGGGTTTATTGTTCTTATATACACATTCTTACACATTAGTACCACCCCCAGGGTTTTGGAAAACAACCAATAAACACGTACATAATACACTCAGACACTCCCACACAAAATCCTCCCCTCTGCCTGTGATACAATTACCTTACAAAATGGGTAATGTAATCACAGGCAGAGAAATACAGTTTTTCCACATTATTCATAATTCTAAAAGTATGCATCACATTCACATAAAACTTACATTTTCAGAATCAGCATACTCCAAATACAAACATACGTCAAAATCATACAAATTGGTCCAGTGGTTCAAAAGATAGATCGTACTCCTTTGTGACCAAATGAAGCATGGCTTTTCTGCCCAAAACCAGTCCCACAGAGTCTTCTATCCTGGAGATAATTGGGAAGTAATCCAATTATCTCCAAGGACAGAGGCAAAACTCCATTGAACACATGGCAGCAAAAGACAATAAAATACATAAAAATATATAACTGTGCAGCCATTGCACAAAACAGGTACATTCAACATATCCTCAGATAGCTCAGATCTGAGCGCACATTATTACTGAATGGCGCTCAGATCACACACATACAGTTCAATTGCCATGGAGCCAAAGTCTTTCCCACAGTCCTTCATTATACGAATAGGCTCCATGGCCTAGCTATCTGGGGTATCACCGCTCAAACAGGGCAAGCACCGAATGACCCAGCTCGTGTCTTTGCAGGGGAAAATCAAGCGTTTCAACATGGTGCCATAGTCTAAAGGGAGCAGGCGGGACACCAGGCTCCTCCAATGCAATGTGGCGAGATTGCTCTCGTCACAGTGTGTTACCAATTGTTTTCTTGGTGACTATGGTCCCAGCTGCTTGAGATCATTAACAAAATCCTCCTGTGTAGTTCTGGGCTGATTCCTCACCGTTGAAACTCTCACAATGTGAGATCTTGCATGGAGCACCAGACTGAGGCAGACTGACAGTTATTTTGTGTTTCTTCCATTTGCGCCTGCAAAACCGAAGTTCCTCACGAATTATTAAAAGCTAAAAGCTTTTCATCCCAAACTGAAGAAGACGATATGGAGGGGTTGTATAGCAGATCTTCGATGATATTGGTGCTCGCTGTATAGCAGCTCTGGATGACGAGCAGCCTGAACATGAACGCTGTACCAGTACGCAGTTTTCAAATATTGCCGTGGTACCAGAGACCCACAGTGCCCTTATGCCACCGTCCCTTTTCTGCAAGATCCACTCGCCGATTCCCAGAGTGAGAATACCGACTACCAAGATGAGCGATATTTGTATTTATATTGATTTTGTGTGTGTGTGTCAATCATTGTACATATTTTGTTTTTGTATATTATATCCTTTGGTTTTCTTTAATACATATTTTCTTGATTGCTCCATTCATTGTGTCTTTGCATTATTTCTCTGCTAAGTTGGTTCCCACATTTAAAGGGACAGTGCTGTCGCAGGGCAGCACCCCTTCATGTCCTTACACACACCCATTGAAATGAGGAGTATATCCTAAACAGTGTTTTCTGTTTAGGCTTGTTTAAATCTATGAATAAGAGTTTTTATCCTCTTATTCAATTCTGCTGCAGTGATCCTTCCAATAAGGATACATAGGGATTTACTTTACCACACACAATGTACTTTGGATATTTGTGCAATTTGATTCCATATCGAAAAAGTACTTAAAGTGCTGGGTTAGAGGTTTCCCTTTAAGGAACTAGTTAGTAGATAACAGCCATTTAATATGGCACCTGATACAGTGTCCAGTTTTCTGACACTCCTCTTCTGAGATCTAGATGTTTTAACTAGTTCTTTACTGACCTTATATCTAACAGTTGATAATACCCATCTTTTTTTTTGTCTAAGAATATCTGTTACAATATTTTCAGCGCACTAGCCACACTAGTTTGTTCACGATTGTAGACACGTTTTTTCCTTTTTAATCTTAATTAATAAAGTTATATGTTTTTATCCTAATGAAGTGGTTTCTACCCATTTATAGTAATCTGGTAGTGAAACTTCCACTCTGCTGGGTTTCTCTAACTATTTTTTTCTTCTATATTTACATAGACAGCAGTGTCCACAAGGTGCAGACACATCTCTCCTGCACATAGTAATACATAAACAAGATATATATATATATATATACATATATATATATATATATATATATTCCAAGGAAATCTACTCTTCTCCCCATTTTTTTTCTAACATGTCCACCAGACAATTGACTGATTATTACTGTTTGTGTGCAACTGATTAACTGATGCCTTTTTTTTTTATTATTAATTGGTGTCCAATCTTGAATTGTATATACTAATAAATTAAAGATTTAGGGCATAGATTTATTTTTGTACATATATTATGATACTTGCTCTGTATGAAATTACACAGTTCTTGTTCTAGCATTTATTTGAGTGTGGTATTGCTTTGATTTTTTTTTTTTTCAATAAACAAGGGGCAATTACTTTAGATGCTCATTGTCATTGTAAATTTCCTTATCCGAGTCATACTATACCCAATAGTTCATACTGGTCTGCTGCACTCTGGGCCACATATCTTTCTCTTTTTTATAACTTGTTTTTCAGTTGAGCATTGATGCACCAGAGTGTAGACCAACTATTCTTTAATTTTCGAAAATAGGCAAACATACTTAATAAGTTGCTATGAATAATATTCTAATGCTAATGTTCTATCCTATTAATTTCTTCTTCCATTGTTCACTTACACTACAGTTTTTGGGGTAATTATATTGCGATAGCAATGTCGTTTTTATACTAGCTCAGATGTCATTATTTTATATGTGATGAATATGTCTAAATAAAAAGGAGATTGGATTTTTTTTTAAAAAGCAGTAAAGTTAATTGTTTTAGTGTACTGCAGGTTTTCCTTGGTACAGCAAGTAAGCTGGCAATTTGATGGCCATTACAGTGGTATTAAAAACATTAAAGTAATTTAAAAGTGTGAATGGGAATTTGGGTTAGTATGCCAGTTATGATTTGTTTTAATAAGTTAGAAACCACGAGGTTAGGTGTTAGGTGTTTTGCAAGGATTTCATTATTCTGTGCAGTAATATGTTTAGACTCACTCGCTTTGCGTTCCCAAAATATGTTTGTTTCATTGGACTGCTGTCGCCTGTCTTCTGCTTCATAAGCTTTTCTGAAAGTTCATCTTCCTTAGCTTTGGTGATAAGCTGATGTAGACTGTGTGATTTTTCAAGCTGTAGACACATTATATACATTTATCCGGTCTTATTAAAAACCATGTAAAAATTAGCATTGAGTGTTCTCATACAGCACAGACCTGTAGATAATTTTTATAACAATTTTTAAGTTTTTTTTATCTTCCATTTATAAAGTGTCTATATTACATAGGATTATGCATTAAAAAAGCTATGAAATACAACAATGTAATTTGGCAATTAAAAAAACTTCAATATACACGAGTTTATCATGAAACATAACATGTTGACTAAATTTGGAGCATGAGAAAAGAAAGACATTACATGTACAGGTCACATATATTTAACAATGCATGAATCAATCTATGTGGTTGATTATGCAAAAAACATGAACGCAGATACACAATTGCAGTTTTGATCTACATGCACCATGGGTCCATCTGTATCATCTTATTGTATAGTATAACGTTATGTTTTAATGCCTTATATCCAATTCTTGACTTCTGCAGTGGCTATCAATGAATGTCATGTTTTCTGGTAGCAAAGGACCCGAATTCTATGCTATGGGAAGAGTACTACATACATTTTATATAAAACAAGCTATTCGCATTTCAAAGTTGCACAACATGTCTAGTGCAGGTGAAAAACTGAAATTTAGTCACACAATATATATATATAGATATTATATGTCTGTATCAGTGTCTCCTTGAGGGTTTGGGCACTAAATGCAAAATTACACATTTTATCTACGGTTAAAATTCTCTCAACACGGTAGACTCTTCTGGGTGAGAAGGTTTTGTTTCTCATTAGCATTAATGCTGAAACAGAGAAATATAGAAATTATATATACCTGGGTTGCTATATTGATGGCAGTATCAGAATGGCTCCTTCTTTCTTTTTTTTTCTCTTGGTTTTGGCCGTAGTCTGTAGTTAGGTGAACTCTATCAGTCACATCATTTTGAGATCTGGAAATTTCTAAAATGAAACATAATTATGTTTTATTTTTTTAAATTTTGGGGGGGCTTTTTACAATAAATGTGTGTGTGCGGTGTTCAGATTAATTTAGACAACGATAACTTTGTTACTACAGATGTGCGATATGTTTATTAGTCACCCACTCTAATAAGCTGATTTTTTTTTTTTTTATCATTATCATGACTGAATACATTATAACTCTACCTAAACAAGTATCTACTAGTGGCTGAAACAACACAATTAAAGGATCACTATAGTGTCAGGGAAATAAACCCGTTTTCCTGACACTATGTCATCCTTGGGGGACCCTCACTCTCAGGGTCCCCCTCCCTTGGCGCTGAAGGGGTTAAAACCCCTTCAGCAGCTTACCTTAATCCAGCGCCGGGCTCCCTCGTCGCTGGTGACCTCTCCTCCCCTGCCGACGTCAGCTCCCGAGTGGAGCAGAACGCACATGCGCGGCAAGAGCCGCATGTGCATTCTAAATGCTTTCCTATGGACGTTCTGCACGCTGGTTGCGAATTTTGCATCCAGCGTCTCAGAAGTGCCTCTAGCGCCTGTCAGGAAGACAGCCAATAGAAGTTGGATTAGCCATGCTATGTAAACATCGCAGTTTCTCTGAAACTGCGATGTTTACATGTAAAGCGTTAAAACCTGAGGGACCTGGCACCCAGACCACTTTATTGAGCTGAAGTGGTCTGGGTGACTATAGTGTCCCTTTAATGTATTCATACTCACAAAGAAAGCCATGATGCAACCCAAATCTAATAAATAATATGCATTCTATGTACTGACTATACTATCTTCAAAACTGATACAATATCTTCAATAACTGAAATTTGTGTAAATGGCCCTGTTGAATGGCGTATTTTTAGAATTATTTTTTGCTGAAACGTCGATCTTTCATTAGCTGTTAATTACAATTTTAAAAAAAGTAGATTGAAGCTGTAGCAGGAGCTTTGTACTGTAAAAGCTGTGATGAATGACAAGAATCGGATGACTGTTATAATTTGTAAGCCAAACATTATTTTCTACCATATACTATACATTTCTTCTCTCTAGATTTAAAATATTATTTATAAAAAATTTGTGACATTAATTATCTTTTTATATTTGTAATCATTTAATTTGAAAGGAAAGAATGCTAAATTTTGTTCCATTTAAAGGGACACAGTAGGCACATTAACAACTTACTTTTATTGAAGTTGCTGTAGTGCCTGCAGTCCTGCCCTCCCTCTCTCCTATACCCCAAAACCCTTGAGTTAATTAATTAGAGGGCTTGTAAGTGCGGCTTCAACCAATGCCTCCAAGCCCTCTACATGTGAGAGCTGGGAATATTACTTCCAGAATCTCATACGTGCATGCACAGTGCTATCACAGTCGTCCATAGAGAATCTATTACATAGTTACATACATAGCTGAAAAGAGACTTGCGTCCATCAAGTTCAGCCTACCTCACATTTGTTTTTTGCTGTTGATCCAAAAGAAGGCAAAAAAACCCAGTTTGAAGCCCAATTTTGCAACAAGCTAGGAAAAACATTCCTTCTTGACCCCAGAATGGCAGTCAGATTTATCCTTGGATCAAGCAGTTATTACCCTACATTGAAAGATTATATCCTTGAATATTCTGTTCTTGCAAGTATGAATGAATAGTATTGAATTGGCCTGTCATCCTGCAGGTACGCCTCCCAGATGACACAATCTGTGGAGGAGATCATGGCAGTGCATGAATGGAAGATTAATTTACTTTTATTTGTTTTGTTTTTGTTTTTTTAGATGAGGGAACCTAATTGATAAGGGGCATGAGGGCTGTAGCAGATATATATTCCTAGATATATACAGATATATATTCCTAACACTAAAGTGCTCCTTTAACATAGAGATAACTTTCAAGGGCTAGTATAAAAAACATCAGTTGCATTAGAGATACTTTAACAATCTTGTATAAAGCTTTGTGAAATATTGATCACACAGTCCATTGATTGATGGTTCATAGGTTGCCTTGACATCCTATATGAAAGGTTTAAAAAAAAAAAAAAGTTTTCTGGATACTGTCACTGGTTATAAATACGTAGTAATAAATAATGCAATCTGTGCTAAATAGTGACAATAATACACTAATTCAGTTATTTAGTATACTTCTTATGTGTTCAATACAATGTTTGCATAATATGTGAAATCAGGTGATGCATAACAACCATGCGCCTAAACAATTGTAAATAGGAAAGAGGCAGAATACAAATAAAAGTGTACACAAGACTGAAAAATGTAACCTGAAATAAAAAAATAAAAGGGGAACTTTACAAGATATTTGACTCATTAGTATAAGGAATATCACTGTCACAGAGAACAGGGCCACCTTACCATCAGCTTCAGGCCTCTTGCTTTGTAAGCAACATTCTCCTTTACAGGGAAATTTCAGCTATGCAGTCAAGCAACAATGATACTGTTTCAGGTGGATAATTGTAGTGAAGTGAACTAAAGAGAGTTGTCAATGGTCCCTTCTTAAAAGACCACTAATGTCACCCAGGCCACTTCATCTCAATGAAGTAGCCTGGGTGCATTGGGCCTTTACAGAAGATTTGCTAGGCTTATATTGCAGGGTTAAGTCTACCTCCAATGGCTTTCATTCTGACAGCCACTAGAGGTGTACCTGTGGTACTGAATGAGTAAAACTTGGCCACGTGACATGATAGCCCGCCTAGGAAAGCATTGATTCAATACTTTCCTAAAAGATGTGTGCATGGAGCTCGCAGCACATGTACATCATCTCCCCAATGCTCAATTGTGATTGGATCATTGTGGAAAAGGACATGCCTCCTCCATGATGTTGCAGAAGCCGGAGAAATCAGCATTAGCTAGATAGCATCGGCTCTAGAAAAAGGTAAGTTAAATAATTAATTTTGCTATTTTTATCTCAAACAAGACAGGAAGCACACCTGTATTTTACTAGCGACAGGGACACTAAAGCGTTAGGAATACAGGTTTGTATTCTTAATGCTTTAGTGTTCCTTTAGTAACAGAAATAAGGAAACTTTAATCCCTTAAGGACACATGACATGTGTGACATGTCATGATTCCCTTTTATTCCAGAAGTTTGGTCCTTAAGGGGTTAATGTTAAAAGTATACATCTGAAACAAAGACATTATATACACAGCACTATGGATCCTTTAGCTGTATTTTGGTGGCACCATCTTGAACAATTTCTTTTGAAATGTCAGTACTATTTTTGAAGTGTTGTTTTTATTTATATATATATTTGTGCTCGGAATTTAAATACGTAATGGATAGTATCTGTGAGCAAAGTTGGTTGTGGTGTGCCGAAACCAACGTACGAGTGGGCCTGTAAATAAAAGAGGGCCCACCAAGGATAATGTAGTTAAAACAGGGTGTAGGTGGGTGGGGACAATCAGCTGAGCGGCAGCGGTGAGTAGGGGCTGGGAGTTTAAGTAGGGGACTTACTCCTCCCACAAATTCAGGCCTAATGGCCTTTCTACTTGTGCTCGGAATTTAAATACGTAATGGATAGTATCTGTGAGCAAAGTTGGTTGTGGTGTGCCGAAACCA
This sequence comes from Pelobates cultripes, assembly GCA_933207985.1. Lineage (NCBI taxonomy): Eukaryota > Metazoa > Chordata > Amphibia > Anura > Pelobatidae > Pelobates > Pelobates cultripes. Next base: position 211,661,111 of record OW240913.1, on the reverse strand, counting down.
ACGTACGAGTGGGCCTGTAAATAAAAGAGGGCAAAAGATAAATTCGAGAAAATACACACTTTATTGCATTTTACAAGACCAAGTTCCTGAAAGCTTGGCGAAGCTCTTTCTCTGGTTGCGGAATATATGCGTTATATATGGAGGATTTCCATCGCCCCAGCCTTTTGATGATGTGGACCGGTGCGTTTGTGCTAGAGGCTGCTGAGGCGGCTCCTATGCGGAAGGAGTGCCCGGAGAATGCAGCCGGGTTGTGTCCGAGCTTAGATAACAGGGTTCTGTGTAACATCAATTTTGCCGTGGTAAGCGGGTGCCCTTGTAATGTTAAGAGCGGAGAGTCTGGCAGGTGAGCGTGAAGAGTTGACCGTAGTTGGTCGAGAACTTTCACCGGACACCAGGCATTATCAGTAGGGAAGAGAGGAATTATAGTAGGGTGTATTGACCGGTTGGTTTTAGTGGTAGGGATAGAAAGTAGGTAGTGATCCTCTATCTTGGTGAGGTGTGAAGTTTTAAGGCTTAGCGCGATATCTCCTTGACAAACCACGGTGAACTCTCTAGGTCTGAGAAAACCATAGAAAGCGAGATATATAGCAGATTTGATCACCATATTGGTGTTGCTATCAAATGGGGCTGTGTCAAGGAGATTGCTATATATGTATGTGTGTATGTTTATAAAAAAATTCAAAACATCACTGGTAATTTTTGAATGAGCTACTTACTTTTCACTTGGGTTGTAAGAGAGAGGAGCAAGTTCTCTACTGATTTATTAAATCCCTTGCATTTGCTGAGCTCCTGTAGCAAAAGAGTGACATTAGATTATGCTCAAAATTATCATTAGTATTATAAAGTATGTTTCTGTTTTGCATCCTACAGCAAACAAAAGTTCAAGCCTAAAGGAAAAAAAAAGGGGTTACAAGTAAAATTATTTTCTAAAAGTTTAGGTATTGTGACTGTGTGCGTCTGAATATTTTAATTTTTGTATATGTGTATGAATATTTTAAAGCAACATCAAGCTAAACAATGTCTAAACAATACAATAGATTGCATTAAATGAGTAGAAATTATGTTTTCAAAATGTGCACTTACTTTATGAAACTGCATATTACTAGATTTTGCATCCTTGGACATAGAAATATGGTCATTGGTCCATTTAGATCATAGCACATGCATTGGTTTAAATAGTGGTTTCTTGGAATTACTGTGCCCAACTGCAGACTTTTTCCCTATGTCTTTCTTGAGATTTGTAGAAAATGCACAGCAATTGCTCTCAACAAAAGTTATCTAGTAGTTAGAGGGGTGAATTTTAACAAATTTGGCATTGGCAAAACCCTTTTGCGTTGTGCATTGGGAAAAAATACAAATAGATGGACACTCCAGACTCATAAAGAACTATAGCTTGTTGAAGTACTTGTGTGAAGGGTGTGTACTCTTTTTTTCATTTAAAAAAAATTGCAGGTTACTATAGAAATTGGAACTTATAAATTACCCTTGCTGTACAACCTCTGGCTATCAGTCAGACAACAAGTCATGTTACTTCCTGGTTTGATTAGCTCAGCTGAGCCAAACTCAAGATGTAGCAATTGTCTAGAGCACCTATCCTGCAAAGACTTCTCATCGATCTGCATTAGATGGGGAGAGTGTGAGAATGCTTCAGGCAAGAGACCTGCAGATTTTGCAAGCTGTTTTTAGATATACCCCAATGAAATGCATAAAGTTGCAAGACGCAACCAGAAGCATGTTCAGAGGAGGTATATCAATTAAACAATGATTTTTTTTATGGGCAGTGGAGTACCCCTTTAACACATATTGGTTAAACAAAGCAAAGCAAAAAAAAACAAAGCAAGTTAGTGTGAGCAGCTTAGGGAAATACATCTGTACTTTACCATGGAGTAGATTCCTTGATTAGCTTCACTGAAAGGAGGTGGTGTTGGAGGGACAACAGAAATCTTACTTTATCATGAAGAAGTGAAGAAGAGAAAAGAAATTAAAAATGTTTTCATTTTTCTACAACCATTTTTGCAATATAATGAATATATAATATTTCTTGCATGGTATGTATAGCCTCTTTCAAAGAAATCAGGAAGTTTGAAGTAGCTTTGAAACAAATCAGGATATTTGAATAATTACCTAGGACTTTTGAACCTAAGGTACCTGATATTGCAAGCATAGCTTGTGCGTGTAATAAGGTCTACACTTCTAAAGAAATTCAGACTTCTCATGAAAGGATATGTCCATTTAAGGTGTTCTGTCAATCTATGCCTGTCATGTTATGATTTTTTTGGCTAAAGAAATTAGATTTTCGATCTTGCAGTTTGTTTTTGGTAAATTGTTGCCCTATATTATTATCTGCTTTCACCTTGTCATATCAAAATCCTGTTTAACATAGAACCATTTCTCTTTATATGAGACATTAGGTCCACTTTATCCATCTGGCAATGGGCAAATGATTTGCCAGGTATGTTTCTAAAAGAAATTTACTACGTAACTTAATGGAACATAAACTTTTTGTTTGTTTTTAAACTATTACATTTTGTGAGACTTTAAATTGCTGTGTGAGTGAGTACGCTGGATTATGCCTGTTTTCCTGGAACATAGATAGGTTGTTCTTAGAATGTTAGTGCTTAATATGCTCTGCAAATTAGTATTTTTCTAGATTTGAGTAAAATAAAAAAAAAAAAAGTTGCCAGGAGCAACCATACAAAAATGTTCAGCAGTCACAGTCAGAGAAGTATAGATAACTTTTTGATTTAGGCCTTCTGGATCACTCATGACATCCTCTTTTTTAAGATGTTATCACCTATGGGTGAATCATGTCAATTCATCTTGTGCTTAAACTACAGTTATATCCAATTTACTATTATGTATTTAAATATTAGTTAAGGAATTGTGCTGTATTCCCTCTCTTCTCTATCCATTTTATCTTTTTTCTCACAATATTTCTTATGCCTCACCTCATAAGTAGTTTGCCCACAATACCTGGAAGATGAATTAAACTTGTCTGGGCTACAGAGAGAGATGGCTCCATGTTCAAGTATACAAGATTAAAACAGCTCACATTGAAAATATGATTCCCCTACACATTGGCACTGACTGATACTTTCAGATAGGCCACCTAAAACTACATATTTTGAGATGTTTCCAAACAATGTACTACTTTGTGCTATAAACATTTACTAGAATTTTCATTTCAGCTTTCAAATAAGAGACCTAAAGAATATGAAATATAGGACCTGGTAACATGAGATCTTGTTTTACTCCTTTATTTGACAAAGTATGGACATATTTTTATGCAACTTCCCTTTTTTTTTGCACGGTATCAGTTGAGCTTGATCAGCTAACCAAACAGGAATTTGATTGATAGAGTTTCAACTGTAAACTAGATCATATACAATTTAAAGGGACCTACATTAGGTGGAAAATTACCATTGGGTTAAACTGAAGAAAAATCATTTGGAACCATTATTCCACATAAACCATAAACATAAATAAAACGACTACTTATGTATAGCAGACAAAACAGAATGTAAGAGAAAACCAAGGAAGGGAAAAACCTCAGTTAGCTTTCTCTAGCTTTTTGATTTTTTACCACTCTGGTGTTACACAAGTTTAAATCAATTGTGATAATACAGAGGGAACCTATTCCAATCACATAACCCACACACAAGGGTAACTTAAAACAAAAGAGATATAGCAACACTTGTTGTTTTAGCATTCTATGGAACTATGTGAAGCTAACATCACTGAACACGAGATGTCTGGATAACCCTTTTGACTTAGTTAGACCATAGCCATACACAAATAAACCAAAACAAGGAGTAAGAGAATACCACGGACATGAACACAATCTGAACTAGTCTTTGTTTAGGTCTCAAACACATTTTAGCTCATGTGTTAAATTAGAGAAGAATCCTAACATTCAATATCAGTTGCGGAACTACCGTCAATGCAGCCTGCACGCTGCACTGGGGCGGCTCACTATGGGGACACATTGCACATGCACTTAGGGCTACCCGGTGGTAATTGCTGAACATGGGCCCTGTTGCGCTCTTGAAGGGTCACTGCACCCTACCAAGCACCTGTTCAGCAATACCCATCGGCTTAACACAGCCTTTCCATTATTGTTACTTCCCACCACACACATATGACCCCCTCACTCACCCTCCCACAGTAACTCACCCCACAACCATGTAACACTCACCACTCCACACCTTGTCACAATCACTCCCCTCAACCTGCCACATACCACCACATCATCCTATCACACTCACCATTCCTTATTCAGTCCACTCATCCTGTCACACTGACCACCTGCCCTGTCAAACTCACCCACCCCCAACTTTCACACTCCCACCACTGAAATTGTCACACTGACCCCACACTAACCCACTCTTGACCCCCACACCCTCACTTTCCTCACCCTGTCACACTCACCCCCCTCACTCTGCCACACTCACGACCCTCACCTTGTCACACTTACACCCACAGTTACCCCACTCAAAATAGTCATCTTCAAACACAGTCTGTTCGCACACACGAAACACATCCTCATCATAAATACAATACACAAAGACCACAAGCAGCCTTTATTACACACAACACAATGCAAGAAACTACCCTCCACACATACGCTCACAGATACCAAAAATTCACACACATGAATACACATACACAGATACATAATGCCAGAAAGACAGACACACTCAGTCTGAAATGCACACACTCTCAGGTATATAAACAGGTACATCATTCTAGACACATAGACACACTCAGCCTTTCCCATATACAGCTGTTAGAATCTTTCACAAACAACACTCAGCCACATGCTCTCTCCCACACAGCACTTTTATTATTTAGATGCCCAGGTCTCTGGGAGGGGACTCCATTCTAGCACCCTGCCTAGGGCCCTGGGCAACCTTAATCCGGCTCTGATCATAAATACATTTTTACATGTTCCTATAGACAAAGTATGGGTAATTGTAAAAGTGTATTTCTAATTGGCTAGGTATCTGTTCTTAAAGGGACAGTATAGTCACCATAAACACTGCGGCTTAATGTAGTGGTTCTGGCATTTATAGCATGTCCCTGCAGGCCTTTTAATGTAAACAAAGCCTTTTCAGAGAAAATGGGCATTTACATTGCTGCCTAGTAACACCTCTAGATGCAGTCACTCAAATGGCCACTAGAAGTGCTTCCTATTTCAGTGCTGTATTGTGTACAGCACTTGTGTTCAGTGTCTCCATGCTCCATGTATAGGAATGCATTGATTCATTGTATCTCTATGAGGCATTTTGCCGTGCATGCACAATAGCCTTCTAATGCTTTTCTATGGAGGCGGTGAAAGCCATTGAGAGACCAGTGCGGCGATGACTAAAAGATAGCTAAACATTAAACAGATAACTGTAGTATTAGGAATACATGTTTGCATTCCTAACATTATATTGTTCCTTTAAACATCTTGTTATGTATGTGCGTTTGTGTCTAACTAGATGTGAGTGGTGATTAAAACACACAGCGACTAGCTAAAGGAAAAAAAAATGAGAATAAAAACATTTCTCCAACAGTCAGAGATCTAAACTGGAGAGAATAATAATTTATGGGAGAAATATATAAACTACTGGGATAGAGTATGTTGAATACAACTGTAACCATTATGAAGCAAGCTAAGCTTGCAACATTGTAACCTTCCTTCAAACAGTCTGTGAAGCAATTACCAGAAAATATCAAACTGTGTCAATGTAAAACTGTAAAATCTGTCTTGTAGACCACAACTCAAAACTGCAACAAATCACCCTGAGGCTGCAGTCTAAGCACACTGTCACCATCTGGGGTCTTTGCATAATTGGCAAAGACCTCCGATGGTGACTTTGCCGCTGTGGTTGTGGTGGCTAGGGGTCAAGAAAAGGTGAGTTTAATTTACCTGAACCTGTCCCTCACGGGCGCTGCCATCTATTTCTAGCCGGTCCTCTTCTGTGTGCCAGGAGCTGATGTCACTGATGCAGTTTTGTGCATGCACAAGAGTAGAGCAGTGTGGTCTATGGAGGATCCTGTGAAACAGAGTCAATTCCCTGCAGCCGGTGGCACTGACAGTTCCGTTCAAAACTTCAGTCTGTTGTCAAGTCAAATTAAATAGGTAAGTACTACAGGCAAAAACTCCCCTTTAATGACTAAGCCCTGCTACGTGAACAGATCTAATCTCAAAATGAAACAGAGGAGGATTGCCTCCAAGCATGGACATTAGCCTGATCAACTAAGTGAATGTTAGGGAAATAAGCATAACATGGTTTCTAGTTTTTAGTCACCTAAATTGTGAGAACTAGTTAAACATCAGTTTGGAGGGTTAATATTATTATTATTATATTATTTATAGAGCGTCAGCAGATTCCGTAGCGCTGTACAATGGGTAGACTAACAGACATGTAATTGTTACCAGACAAATGGACGCACAGGAACAGAGAGGTGGAGGGCACTGCTACATGCTAGATGGAGTGGGGTGTAGTGACACAAAGGATTTACGTAGGGGTAACAAGTAGGGGGGGGTGAAAACCTGCTAACAGTTTAATTGACACGCTTTCCTGAAGAAGTGTGTTTTCAAATATTTTGAAGGAATGGAGACTGGGTGAAAGTCTAACAGAGAAGGGAAGGGAGTTCCACAAAAAAGATACAGCCCTTTTTGGTTTTGTTCTTTCTCTGTGGGCAGGGAATAGGGAAGGAAAAGTAAGATCTCTTTGCTTCTACATCTCCGCCGAGGGTGATTTACGTTCATATTTTGTTGATAGTGAATGTCCATGCTTGGAGCTGTATAACTCTGGAGTAGTTTCATATTGAGGCAGAGCTCTGTTCAAATAGCAGGCATGATTTATATAAGGAGGTGGTTTGTCCCTATAGTACATATCTGTTTGATTTGACAAACTGCAGGGTGATTAACTTAACTTTATTGTAGTTTTGAGTTAAGACCTACCACACAGATTGTAAATCGTCACTCTGACAAGTCTATTTGCTTCATTGATGTTTGTAGGAGAGTTACAATGTTGCAAGCTTGACTTGCATCATAATCATTACATTTGTATTCAGGGATCCCAGTAGTTTATATACCGTTCATATTTCATTAAAGCAGCCCCCCGCTGCCTAGGGATACCTCCAATGGCTACTCCTCAGATCAGTGCTAGAGGTGCTTCTTGCCATTGCCATTCAGTGTCTCCACCCTCTACCTAGAGATGCTGAATTTTCCTCAAAGACATGCATTGATTGAATGCATTTCTATGAGGAGATGCTGATTGGCTCTTTCTCAAACAATCCAATGCTTTCCTACATAAAAGCATTGTGATTGGCTCAGAGCACCACTTCTGATGATGTCAGCCAAGCAGGCAGATGAGGGGTTGAGCCAGCAGTAGTAGAATGGAGTAAAGGTAAGATTTTGCTATTTTTAGGGGGGCAAGTGGCAGCAAGAGGGACCAGATGGTTTTGATACTATAGGCTCAGGAATACATTTTTGTGTTCCACACCCTATAGTGTTCATTTAACTATTTTTTTTAAACCCAAGATATATTTTGTATTTTATATCTGTTGACTTTTCATAGCTAAGGATATGTCACTTGGACTGAAAATGTGTTCAGCAAATATTTGCCTTTTTCTTTGGAAAATAACATGCTCAATTTACTTTAACTTGTCTGCACATTACAAAAACTGAGGCCTAGAAACTCTTTAGTCCGTTTTATTACTTTATATACCATAAAACATGTTTACAGGGCCCATGCATTTAAGATGACCACAGTCCTCTTTAGTTTTACTCTACCCTTAACATGTATTTCTGAATTATGAGTGTTGCATTATTTTTGTGTGTGCAGTGCTAGTATCTGTATAGGTATAATGTCACAGTGGCACTGTTTGCATGTGCAGTTAGAGTGTTTATGTGTGTTAAGTGCTGATGTTTACAATGCACTCTAGCAGTTTTTATGTGTATGTGTGCAAGTGCATGTGTGCCTGTGTGCATATCTGCATATCCAGAATATGTACAGTATAAGTGAGGGGGAATAGTGATAGTACCCTGTTCCATTTTCACTACCGACAATCTCTACATGTTCTTGTCCCACTGTGGTCCCAGAATTAAACTACAGTAACAGTGGCCAGACAGGTGGCACTACAGAACTCTGTGCCTTGAATTATTTAGACAGAAACAAAACAGCAACATGAGAAGTCTGCGCAAAAGTCAAATTTACAGAAATCACCAGAAAACCCAGGGCCATGCTCACCCATCTTTAAAGTTAGATCTGTGTGACACTTTAAAAGTGAAATGGAATGCCTGCAGACAACTGTAGTCTGAGAATATTTTCAGTCGCCATACTATTGAAGTATACCATCAGTAGGCAGCAATAAAGTTTGACTTTTTTTTAATGAAATGTTTTTCAGCTTTTGAATACAAAACTTGCCCCCCCAACCCCCCTGGATTTTTCATCTTGTACAGGTATTTTTATTTTCAGATTGAGAATACACTGCATTACCAAGGCCGGCCAGTAGGTGGCACTGTGTGTGTAGAGAGAGGCAGGGATAGGAAGTTACATCTTATCCCAGCTTCTCTCTCCTGACTGAATCCACAGGGAAGCAGCACAGAGTGCAGCCTGCAACTCCCAGACTGCAGAGACAGCCTACAGATCAGGTAAGTGGGGGGGTGGCAGACTACAGATCAGGACATTGAGGGATGGGGAGGGGAGGAGAGTCAGCCTATAGATCAGGTAATGTGAGGGATGGGGACGACGACAGCCTATAGATCAGGTAAGTGAGGGATGAGGGGGCAGCCTACAGATCAGGTAAGTGAGGGATGGGGGGGACAGCCTATAGATCAGGTGGGATGGTGGAGACAGCCTATAGATCAGGTAAGTGAGGGATGGGGAGACAGCCTACAGGGAGGGTCAGCAAGGAGCAGGAACGTAAAGTAAGAGAGAGAACAGAAAGGGGAAGGAACAGAAATGAGCAGGAAGGGACATCAAGGAGCAGAACGGGGCAGCAAGGAGATGGAAGGGACAGCAAGGAGAACAAAAGGTAATGTAGGAGAAGGAACAGCAATGAGCAGTAAGGAGCTGGAAGGGGCAGCGAGGAGCACAAAGGTAAAGTAGGAGAAGCAGCAAAAAGGAATAGAAATGAGCAGAAAGGGTCAGCAAGAAGCAGAAAGGGTCTGCAAGGAGCAGAAAGGGGCAGCAGGAGCAGGAAAAGACAGACAGAGCACAAAGGTGAATGAGCAGAAATAATCAGAAGGAGCACAAAGGTAAAGTAGGAGAAGGAGCAGAAAGAAATAGGAAGGGATAGCAATGAGCAGAAAGGGGCAGCAAGGAGCTGGAAGGGGAAGAAGGATCACAAAGGTAAAGGAGGAGAAGGTGCAAAACGGGGCAGCAAGGAGCCGGAAGGGACACCCAGGAGCAGAAAGGGTCAGCAAGGAGCTGGAAAGGGCAGCAAGGAGCAGGAAGGGACAGAAGGAGCACAAAGGTAACGTAGGAGAAGGAGCAGAAAGGAGAAGGAACAGAAATCAGCAGGAAGGGACATCAAGGAGCAGAACGGAGAAGGAACAGAAATGAGCAGGAAGGCACACCAAGGAGCAAAAAGGGCTAGCAATGAGCTGAAAGGGGCAGAAGGAGCACAAAGGTAAAGTAGGATAAGGAGCAGAAATGAGCAGGAAGGGTCAGCAAGGAGCAGGCAGGGTCAGCAAGAAGGAGGAAGGGTCTGCAAGGGGCAGGAAGGGTCTGCAAGGTGCAGAAAGGGGCAGCAAGGAGCAGAAAGGGGCAGCAAGGAGCAGGAAGGGACAGAAGGAGCACAAAGGTATAGGAGTAGAAAGAATCAGAAGGAGCACAAAGGTAAAGTATGAGAAGGAGTATAAAAGGGTAGCAAGGAGCTGGAAGGGGCAGAAGAAGCGCAAAGGTAAAGTAGGAGAAGGAGCAGAAAGGAACAGGAAGGGACAGCCAGGTGCAGAAAGGACAGAAAGGGGCAGCAAAAAGCACAAAGGTAAAGTAGGTGAAGGAGCAGAAAGTGTCTGCAAAGAGCAGAAAGGGATCAGAAAGAGAAAGGAACAGAAGGGCGCAAAAGAAGCAGAAAGTAGCAGAAAGGTAAAGGAGCAGAAGGAGCTAAGGGGGAGAGAAGACAGTGTCAGAAGACAAAGAAAACTGTGTCAAATGAAGGAGAAGAAATGGAGATTGGAACAGGAAGGACAAGTGAAGTGAGTATTTACTGAGTGTCAGGACGCACAGGGTGCTACTGGGTAGGGGTGCCACTGATTGGCCAGAGCGGTCAGCTGGCACTTTAAGCCAATCAGTAGCTCCCCATTCATAAAAAAGTTAAACATTTTTATGAGCCGGGAACTAGCGATTGGCTTAGAGCGTCAACTGACCACTCTAGTCAATTAGCGGCACCCATGCCTGACGTCAATCTGCACTTCCTGGCACTCCGTTTCAGAAGTCGAATACCACTGAGCGATCTGGAGAACTGGAGGTGAAGGAAGCCTTTGAGGTTAAACCATTTGAGAGCAGTTTAATCCCTTAAAGGAAAGAGAGCACACAGGGGCTTCCTGGCATCATAGCATTTTCATTTAGATGAAGTTGTTATGAATGTTCCTTTAACAAAAATGGCAAAAAGGGACCAAGCAAAGATGTCATTACAATCAGGGTCGGATTAACATAGGGGCTGATGGAGCTGCAGCTCCAGGCCCATTGATTTTTTATTTTTTTTTACATTTTTCTTTTTTCACACACTACTCTTAGGGATTCCATCTGGCTTTTATTTTATTGGCACAGCCAGTATTTGAGGCTGCCTGGCTGGTGCCAATATTGCAGTGATACTGGCAATATAAATGCTGGTATTTTTCTCAGTATAAATGGAGATTACTCTGCAATACCAGCACTGGCCAGTAGGCCAGTCGCTGTATGTGGAGACAGGCAGGGATAGGAAGTTCCAGCATATCCCTCCCTGCCTATCTATACTCACTGATCTGCAGGGGTGCAGCTACAGAGAGTCCAGACAGCAACTCCCACCCTGCAGAGACAGCCTACAGCTCAGGGAAGTAAGGGATGGGGGCAAGGCTGCAAGGAGACATACACTGAGACACTAAGGGACATTGGGAGACATTATGACACAGACACATGGGGACACAGTGTCCCCATGTCTCCCAGCCAGTGTCCCTGGTGTCTCAATGTCCCCATGTCCCCCAGCCAGTGTATCTAGTATCTTTGTCCCTGGTGTCTGTGCCCCCATGTCTTCAAGTGTCCCCTATTTTCCCATTGTCCCCATGTGTCCCAGCCAGAGTCCCCTAGTCTCCCAGTGTCACTGGTGTCTCCGTGTCCCTAGGTCCCCCCGTGTCCCCAGGTCTCCCCGTCTTCCTAGTGTCCTAGTGACATGGGTACCCTGGGATACATGGGGACACAGGGAGACTTGGGGCATTGAGACACTGATACATAGGATCACTGGGAGACCTGGGGATACAACACTAGGGGACACTGGAAGACATGGGGCACTGAGACACTGATACATAGGAACACTGAGACCTGGATTAATCGATACATGGGGCACTGAGTCATGAGGGCACTGGGAGACATGTGGGCACTGGGAGGAATCCATCTATACAGCAGATTTAAACTAAGTAGTTTTTTGGTGATTTTACAGCATTTTCTCTTTTGTCACTCCTTGTGATTTAAATCACGTGATGTCACCCACACATATTTAATTATGCAAATTAGTAAGGCCGGTATGTTTTTCCAAGAAAGGTGGCAACCCTAACTACTTTTCACATACTCTTACTTAAGTATGGAAACTTAAGAGGGATGTATGGGAACAAAACTTGTGTGGACTGGCTGACAATGAATATAGTTAAAGGGACACTATAGTCACCAGAACAACTACAGCTTATTGAATTTGTTCTGGTGAGTAGAATCATTACCACCAGGCTTTTTGCTGTAAGCATGGTCTTTTCAGAGAAAATGCTGTATTTACATTACATCCTAGTGATAACTTCACTGGCCACTCCTTAGATGACTGTTAGAGATCCTTCCTGGGTCATGACTGCCTAAAATGCATCCAAACATTCAGTGTCTCCTCCCTCTGCATGCAGACACTGAACTTTCCTTATAGAGAGTCATTAATTAAATTCATCTACATAAGGAGATGCTGATTGGCCAGGGCTGTGTTTGAATCATGCTGGCTCTGACCCTGATCTGCCTCTTTGTCAGTCTCAGCCAATCCTATGGTGAAGCACTGTGATTGGATCAGGCCACCACTTCTAATGATGTCAGCAGACTGCTTGATTTTATGAGTCTAACAGCATGCAGAGTTACAGCTTCAGGCTTGAATACAGTAAGATTTTGCTATATTTATGGAGGCATGAGGGGCCCAGGGGGGCTAGATGGTGTTGTTAACACTATAGGGTCATGAATTCATGTTTGTGTTCCTGACCCTATAGTGATCCTAATGCTGACTTTGGTCTCTCTAACACTGTGGCATATTCCCTTTCTTCTACACTCACTACATACAGCTTTTCTCTGTCCCAGACTATATACCAGGAGCTTCTGCCTGCTAGTAAGAAGGTAAGGAGACAAGTGGACCAGCGAGTGCTAGGGGACAGTCCTTAGAAAGTGTTGAGTGAGCGTATCATTAGATGCATTTATGCCAAGCTCAGGGTGCTGTCTGCATAGTATGCCCTTAGTTGGCCAGCTGCATGATTGGCAGGCAGCCTGGCATGCATTCATGCCAGGCTGGCCTTCTAATTCTTTGAGGAGACATGTCCTCTTTTTGGGCATGTTCGCCCCTTTTGGCAGATTATGTGATTTGTGTCAGTGGCACACCCTTTTATCATGCCCATTGACTTCCTGCTTGACTGGACACTGCTGTTAGGGGTAATGGATTTACTTGAAAGATGAAAACATAAATTAGAGAGAGATTAGCCTAGGGTATGTGTTTTCTTATAGCTGCTGTTTTCTTTCTATCCAGCACCATCTCCATCAGATACATGATGCTTGGGAGGTATGACTGTTTTTGGTCGATATGATTCTGTAATTAGGCCCGTCATAATTGTCAGCACCAGGCCCACTGGGCTCTTAATCTGGCCCTGATTACAATTATGCCCCCCCCCCCCGGAAAAATTCCTGCAGACGCCCATGTACTCATCTAATAGGTCTGCATCTATACATATATAGTTAATAGTAATAAACCTGCTTTATTGGAATTTTTAATTTAACATAAATTAGTAATTTTGTCCAAAATTAAATAATACTTTGATTAGAATAAAATTATTACTATTTACCTCATTTTTTGGTATGACTTTAACAGTTTGGCACCAACTGTTTCATGTTTACCTGTACAATAAAAAGAGAAATAAGATTTAATGGGCCCACATCTACCCACAGTTTTGTACAGTATGACAGTTAACATTATCCTTTAATTCTTAGTTGTTTTTTGTATGTATGATTGCATAACTTGAAACAGAATATAACAAAAAATCTCTCAATCACCGCAGACAGAGAATCTGTCGCAATGTGAAAACCACATCAGAGAAAAGTATAATGCAATAGTTTTTTTAAACTTGCTCATGCTGCAAAAGGCAAGAATTACAAGCCATATCAAGTAATACAAGGACATTTAAGCCCTTTCACTCTAAATAAGGGTAGATCAGCAATGCCACTTCGCTGGACACCCTATGATCCTGGCATACATGCATGCCAGAATGGCCAGAATGCCTTCTTGCGCCCAGGCGTCTCATGAGTTTTGCTGGCTCATTCAGACTCTGACCTGCTCCTGCACTCATCTCCGAATTTCCATAATTATTTGCAAACAATTCTCAACATCACCCACATTTATAGTAGTGTAGGAGATACCACTGGTATCACTGGTATCTCCTGTGACCTGTGGTGTATGTGCAGATGTAAGTCCAGGCTTCCACCACTAGTGAGATGAACCATCACTCTCCTCCTAGTACTCACTTCTTTGCCACACAATTTTCACTTTGCAAATTGCTCTTCTAGCAGACATTTAAAGTTTAAACTTACTTTGGCTCAGCCAAATACATTTGCCTCTTCCCTACGCCTTGTGTCTATTGAAGATGCTGGCGGATTTGCTTTGGTGATAGGGGAAGCTGTAGCAAAATTAGCCTCTACAATAGTGCTTGGTTGACAAATGTTGATAAAAATGTAGTTGATAAAAATGTAGTTGGGAGTTGTGTTGTTGGTGGTGGTAGTGGTCGTTGGGTTAGAATGAGAATCGATGAGCTATTTTTGACGGTGGTAACAGTGATAAGATGTTATAACTGTCTCCATTGAAAAGCAGGCCAAGATGGACTATGCATAAAATCAGTCCACACAAGCTGAGGAAAATAGTGGGCTGCTGCCTGCCATTTCCAATCTTTCCTGTTTTAATTCATATGGCTCAGAGTCAACTTCTTTCTGGGAGAAGGCATGGCCTGACCAGCATTGTTGACATATGTGCATTGTAAATCTGGATATTCTGGTGGGATTATACCTTCAGAGACTACTCCAATGAATATCCATCTTGCTTTGTGGTCTAAATGCCTGTGGTGAACCGCTGAATGGAGAAAAGGACGATCTACTGGCCTGGCCTTGAAACCATCAGCATTTGCTACTTTTGCAGCTGCTGCCCCATTTACCCCCCCTTTTGGACTGTTGGGGATATCCCAATGCCCACCAGGGAAAACGCTACTGGAAATTAGGAGGTAAAGTGACTACTACTTACCCTGACATTGTGAGACTTCATGGCATTCACAAGATGGCTGCCACTTCGACATAGCGTTCAACAGAAAAATGGTAATCCAGGTTTCAAACAGCCTTTGAAGTCCTACGTACGGCCTTCTGGAGCTGGATTGAGTCCCGCTGGACAATGCGAGCACTCACCTTATCTGTTAAAGCAGTTGATTTCCAGAGCAAAGGTGGATGCTGTTCCCATCAGCCATCCACCACCTTGTGGGACTGTTTGGAAGTCTTGCAGGACATAAACTCTACCACTGAAGTTGGAGGGTTTGGTAGTAAATAGGCAGTGGCTTGAAATCTTTGTTAACTAACTTTTGACTGTGTGTAACCACATCAAAGCCACTGATTTGAATGTACACTGTTTGTCTAACTTTATGTAAAATTTGTGGCAATACGACATGTATGAACAATATTTTCTTCTGTGTAATCAAATATATAACTATTGTACAATTTATATTGCTTGTCATGCCTCTTTTCCATTCAATAAAAAATTTGATTGACAAAAAAAAAAGTTCATCCTTGGACAGCCTTACAGAAATGTCTGCAGTTATAGGGAAATTAGAGATATTATCACCAGATTCTCTCTCTCTCTCTCCCTCTCTCTCTTTCTCTCTCTCTTTTTTTTTTTATAGTTTTTCCATACAAACAAAAGTTAATAGACAGATAGAACAATCAGACTGTGATAGCAGTTGTACACAATCTAACGACACAATAAGTGCATTTCCAGCATTCCCCAAACTATAAAGCGGGTACCCACTGCTAATTGACTTTACAAGAAGGCAGTATGGGCTTGTATGTGTGCAGCCTGGTCATGTGTCAGTAATTGGAGTGTTGCTGATTGTCAATAGAAAGTTCCATGGAGAGCTGTCCGCATCTGCCCGGAGAGGTCTAGAACCCAGACATTATGCGGGGTAGGCAAATGGAGAGTGAATGTGTCTCCGGTGCATCCTGGAGAGTTAAACTGTCAAGCCCCTCATTAAGTTTACCATAGCACGACTCTTACTCGGATCTCTATCAAGCCCTCCTCCACTACAGCCTTTCCGTGACGTGAGCTTATAGAATCCACTCACTATCTCCTGCAGCCAGATCGATACTGCGCCCAGATGTAATGTGATCATTCTCGGGATATTATCACCAGATTCATCACCACAACCAACAAGATCACACATTGTGTTCACTACTTTGGCACTCTACTCTACTTGTTTATTAAAGATTGTCTCTGATGTCACAGAGGAACTAGAATTTGATGAGCTGGCCCTTAGTCACTTCTTGAGGTGGTGTCTACTAGGGGGTAACACTAATTTCACCAATCGCTAACTTTGACTATAAAACACAAAAAGTATGATGCCTGAACTATTTATTTATTTATAAAATATTTTACCAGGAAAGATACATTGAGATTTCTCTCGTTTTCAAGTATGTCCTGGGTCCACAAATCATTGCATTGTTACATTAGGTACAACAAAATACAAAAACAATATTAATACACAATATATACAAAATTTAACATAGAACAGGCAGGAAATATATAATCAACCATGACACGTGCATTCTAGCTGTGCTAGAAGGAGTTGCAGTGTCAGTGAAAGCGGCAGCAGCTATTATGAAGTTGGTTATCTTCTTTGTGGACCTAGTTGATTCTACTGGACCTAGTTGATTCTACTGCTGCACCGACAGGTCCTTCTGCGTGTTTAGTCTTTGAGTCACCAATTGCAGCATAAAAAGGCAGAGAAAAAATATGTGCCTCTTGGGTGATGAATGGGATGCAACAGACATGCTAGTCCCACTATCCCAAGGTGGTGCTTATGGTGATGGCGATGCGGCAGTGTGGTTAAGACAGTGAGAGGCTATGGCACTACTGCTGATGGTGGATTTGGGAACGTGAGCCCTACCCCTAATTTTTTCTTTGGATTAGAATGTATCATTGATGATAATGGGTTTGTTTTTATTATTCAAAAAAATTAAGCTATAAGTGTTATATAAGTATTATGTAAACTATCACACCTTTGGTTAGCCCAAATAGATGTTTGTGTTGAAAATTTGTTGCTGCTTGGTGGCTTTACTAGTACTGTACCATTATTGTGTGACGTTAAGAAGCACTGCAGTGCACACAGTCCTCAGTGCACAACACAGTGCTTGCACACTTGCACAACACACAATGGACTGAGCACATTCCCTCAAAAAAGGATTTTCTTTCAATAAACATTTAACATAAAATAAAAAAGGTGAATCGAACTTTGTGTAAATGGCACTGTCTACGCACAGCAGTAACCTAACCACCAGTCTTTCACTACGTGACATGCAAAGGGTCATGGCACAGAGTGCCAGCTTTGTCATAGTTCTATGGTACACAATATTCTACTTAATTCATTTCTGAGAATGCAATGTTACACTCTGCCTGGCCCTTTGTACTTACTCTTAAACTGTGGGATCGTAATCAAAACAATTGACTCTCCAAAATCTTAAAATCTTAAGAAAAAAGTCATCAAAATAAGATTTAGTTACATTCTTCTCTTCATTTTCAAGTTTGATATATGGAGGGAATTAAAACCACACCTAGATGTGTATGTAATAGTCTGATACATTAACCCATTATACATACACGGAGTAGGACATTTAACTCACACTTATAAATTAGGCTAATAATTCATCTTATCAGTACACCCTCATAGTAACAAATAGAGCAACAGACCAGCTGCATAACAGCTAGATCCAGGTTAATGTAGAAGAAAATAAGTCATAACCCACATTTCGCTGTGACCTGGATAAAGTAATTGAGCAATGAAATGTCATTACAAAACAGCAGGATGTACACTGCCTGTTGTTAGGAAATTACCTGCTGAGGAATCATTATTAAGTAAAAATTTGGATTGAGAAAATCTAGTTTAAATCTCCAATTTGTGTAATTTGAAATATTAAAAGAATCAGGGAATTGCAATACTTTAATGTAGAACATACATCAATGCTGGATTGGTAAAGATTTTATTTAAACACTGTTTATATTTTCTGGATAATGTTGTGTAACAAAGTAATATAATTATTCACTAATTTAGGTATGAAGGATTTCACATGAGCATGTTTCCTGGGGGAAAATAATATCTTCATTTAAATCAGTCCTATTATGTGTTTTTTTTTATTTCTTTTGGCTTTCCTTTCCTTCTGCCCCCTGTAACTTAAAGGAACAGTATAGAGCTAGGAATACAAAGATGTATTCATAACACTATAGTGTCCCTCTGAACATGCAAACATTCTCTGCATATATAGACTCAGGCATGCTTGACCTGGCAGCTTTAGTAGGCATTTTTGCAGTAGAAAATATATTTTGGCAAAACTGACATGATATGACATCATATGCCAGTTTAAATCACACATACATACATACATACATACATATATTATACATACATGTAAAGGGGCGACCGCCCACCATAACCGCTTGAACATCGCAACTCAGTCCTGGTTTGCAAGGTGGATGTCCAATGTATACCTCATACACTGGCTGTGTTGGTTCTTTTTCTGAGTGAGGTTTGCTTGTGTTCTTTTGTATAAATCCCACTAAAGCTGGCCTGCTGTAATGGGACTGCACATTCCCAAAAAACCCTTACACACTAGATATCAGGACTTCCTTGCCGGGGTACATAGGAAATGCTCCCTGGTATCACCAGTGACACAAAAGCAGGTGTTCTGGCTCAATACTGTATATTATTTCTTGTAGGACACGGCACATTTGGTACACTGGTGCAAGGTCCTGTCAGTGGTGTTGTCTCTGCAGCTTCTAGGCCAAAGGTGAACTGTAGATGTCCCAGGTCATTTCCCAGTCACACATGGGAGGCTAGTGCTTTCATGATCCCTACTACCAGATCACAAGCCCCGGCTCCCCAATCCAATTGGAACCAGGCAGTTGGGATGTGGAAAACGTTGCCACTCTAGTTGCAATGGACTACTCAGTGTGTTTGTCTAACTAACCTTGGCTGTACTATCGCAAAGCCACTGCTGGTTGGCCATTGATCCAGACTGTCTGCCAATGTTGCTGTCTGGTATTACTGAAATGCTGGCTGATGGTGGAGGTGGGGTAGGAGCGGGTGCCCTGGTCCCAGGATGGACCATAACAGCTTCACCTCTTTGGGTGTCCTGGAGTTTGGGTGTCTGCCAAGGTTGCGGCCTTATTGATGGACAGGGGTCGCTGGTCATGTACCTAGTCCCGGACAGCAGGTGGAGAATGGTCAAAGAAATGTAGGATAAGTTGGATAGCGTTGGCTAGAGTGGTTACCTGGCATCCCTGCATTGATCCTTCCACAGCCAGTTGCAGCTGGGAGGCCCATTCTGAATATGTTAATCCTGGCAGCCCTCGGAACTTATGTCAATATGCTTCTGGGGTAATGGCAAACCGGCCAATATCTTGTCCTCGACCCATTCGTATTCCAGGCTGTCCTCATCTGGTATAACTCTGTAAGATTCTGCAGTTCAGCCCAATAGCTTATTGGCTTACTGGCCAGTATGGCCATTTGATTTCATGTTAGCGGGCTTTGTTGTTCTACCTGAGCATTGGCCGATGCTGTGACCACCCAGTAATCTTCAGCCAATGGGTTCGGCTCATAAACTTCAAGTCTGTTTCTCCAGAATTCAGACTCTTCTGTGGCCACTTCGGCCTTGGTAGCTTTCTGATCCTCAACCACTAGCTCGGTGATCAGCACGACTTTTGTTTTCCTGCTGGTGGAGCCTCTGCCAGGTCACACAGCAATTCCTTCAAGCTAGTCCACTGAAGCCTTGGATAGCAGGCTTCCACAGCTTTTTGGCCAGTGCAGGCATAAGCGTGCACAGTCCCTTGCATAAGGGTGTGCACCCTAAAGCACAAACACACACGCTGCATACATATATATATATATATATATATATATATACATATACACACACACACACTACTGTGTGTGTGTGTGTAGGTGCTGTGCGTGTATGTGGGCGCTGTGTGTGTGGGTGCTGTGCGAGTGAGGGTGCTGTATGTGTGAGGGTGCTGTTAGTGTGTGTGCTGTGTGTGTATGTGTAAGGGTGCTGTGTGTGTGTAAAGGTGCTGTGTAAGGGTGCTATTAGTGTGTGTATATGTAAGGGTGCTGTGTGTAAGGGTGCTGTGTGTAAGGGTGCTGTTAATGTATGTGTGTATGTGCAAGGGTGCTGTGTGTGTAAGGGTGCTGTTAGTGTGTGTGTGTATGTGTAAGGGTGCTGTGTGTGTAAGGGTGATGTATGTGTGTGTGTGCTGCGTGTGGGTGCGGTTTGTGTGTATTGTGTGGGGTAGGGGTGGGGGGACTGATTAGTTAATATCCCCCTTCTAACCTTTTTTATGGAGAGGGGACCGTGCTGCTGCCATCCCTGGTTGTCCAGTAGTGAGTGAACTCTAGCCTGCGGGGCTAGAGTTTACTCTACTCTCGCGTGATCTGAGCGTTGCTGCGGCAACGCTCTGACCTCGCCAGAGGAACCCGGTGGAGCTGCTGGCAAGAGCTCCCGGGTCCTCTCCTGCCTCCCTCCCTGCCTGTGGGTCGGTGAGGGAGATCTTTGATCTCCCTCACCAGCCCACGGAGGGAGGCACATAGCACGTGCCGCGGGGATAAGGTTGTGCGCACACCTATGAGTGCAGGATAACAGCCAATATTTCAATCGAGGTCCTGGTGGTGTTTTGGAAATGCCCTGTGATGATAAAGCAAAACCTGCCGATGCCACCAAATTTGATGGAGCTCCCTTACTCCTACCAAGTACTTCTACCAAGTCTGCTTACTCACTGACACAGGGGACCCTGGAGCACTTCAAACCCAGTTACCAAAGTTTGACTGGGATCTCTACCAGGTTGCAGCTCTCTTCTTCCAGTCAGGTATCTGCCTTTGCCTTTGCTTCTGTTCCGCTGTCAGGCAGGTATCAACACCTCTGCCTGCACCTTGATCTGCTACGGCCTTAACAAAGGCACCTGTGGCCAAGCAACCAGCCAACAGGCTCAAAGACTATTTTACTGGGATCCCCAAATAAACCCACCATGACACACAGTTTGAAATGGAACTAACACATAATTCTTTATTTTGAACAAGGACTGGCTTTTAGTGACTTGTCCTTAAATATGTGGTGAAAAACATTTAAAAGACAAATATACTGAACATTGGAAAAATAGCAATTTTAAAAAAACATAGGAGGCTCATATTATGCATTAACTTTCTTTACTAAACTCCAGCAGCAAAGAATATTTCAATAATGTTTAGTGAAACAATATAAGAAAAAAAAAGTCAAGTAATTGTAATGGAATATTCAATAGCCAATCAGCATCCGGCGTAGTCTATATATAGTGAATGACTCCCAATCCTCTTCCTCTTTCTTTGTTGCTCCAGTGGAGATTAGTAACATATATACATACGTTACAGTTATTCTATATTCTATTTAATCTTTAGTTTTGGCATATTTAAATTATAATGTGTATTGGTTTATTTATGCGATTATTGTCAACACAGATATTTATTTTCTGATATTTTTCTAATTATATTTTCAAATTTTCTGAGGTATATATCTTTCAGTTATTGCTACTGGCCAAATATAAGTTGCGAGGCCGTTCGCGGCAAAACTTGCAAATGGTATTATCATTATACTCTTATTATTTTCGTTTGTGAACAGTTCGGTCATTTTGTGTATCTTTCGTGCGTTTCTAACCAAACGCTATTCGTGCTTCAATTACTTTTCGCGAACACCCTTTTCGCGGTTCGACGATATTCGGTTTGTTTCAATTCAGCATTTTTTCCTCTCATTCGCGGCACGAACGGGTTTAGCCGTTCAGTTGTTTCATACATTCAAATTACCTCAGATTCAATCTGACGTCATTTTGCGGGCTTTTTTCACAGCTAGTTGGTAGCAGCTAGCTCTTTCCCGACCCTTTTTACCCGCTCATTACTGCCTGCTTTATCTCAGCAGAATCCTTCAGCTGACATTGTTTCTTCTCTAAGAAAGATTACATTGACATAATTTTTATCAAGTTCAGGTTATTTTACCAATTAATACTTATACTATTGTAATTTTATTGCAATATATCAAGCAATGTTTACTTTATTGCGAACTATTAGAATTATTTTATTGCAGACTACTAGAATTTGATTATTATTATGAATTCTAAAGAGTCTAAGAAAACTCTTTCACAGTCACCAATTACTAGTGCTAATGCTGAATGTGAAATCCTCACTGAGGACTCGCTAAAGAATATTGTTGATTTATCTGTCAACAAATCAGTATCATCTGCAATATTTTCTGCTATGTCCTCTATACAAGAAGCAATTGCAAAATCTGTGGGTCAAGCTATCAACCAATCTAACAAACCCGTGCAACAGACTGAGGTAATTAATACTCCCTCTGACCAATTTTAGTGAACTGTAGAGTCAGAAAGGAATATGGTGTAAGGTTTCAGGAGGTCTGGGAAGGCCATCCAGAAGCATAAACATTGTTTTGACAGTCCTTATGATTCCCCTTCTTGTTCAAAAGTATCTAAAAAAGGGAAGGACCAAGACCATAATGAAATGCATTTATCATGCAATTTTGATTAGAGTAATTTACTCAAAAGACCCTCTGCTCGTGAGGAAGACAAACAAGCTCGGAAGGTCATTCACAGAAGCAAATTTTTGCGTCCTTCTGTAGATGGACAATAATTCAGTGGTTCAATACGTGAATCGATTAGGAGGCACAAAAACCAAACAACTAGCAGACATTGCCAAAGAATTTTGGCATTAGTGCCTCAGTCGCAACATAGTTTTATGAGCAGAATATCTTCCCAGCCTGTCCTGTACAAAAGCAGATTGGAATTCTGTTTCCTAGTGGATTACAGTGACTGGATGCTGGATCCCAGCATTTTTCAACACATTTGCTCCCTATGGGGCCCATTGGAATATGACCTTTTTGTGTCACGTCTCAATCGCCAGTTAGAAAAAATTTTCAGCTGGCGTCCAGACCCAGAAGCATTAGATCAAGAAGCGTTTCTTCAGTGCTGGAACAACGGAGTCAATTAGGCATACCCACCATTTGCGATGATATGTAGGGTTCTTTTAAAAGCATGGTGTCAGAGATAAACCCTAGTGTTAGTGAATCCTCATTGGCCATCACAGCCGTAGTTCCCTCAACTTCTTAGCATGCTGATTGATTATCCGAGACTCATACGAATGCATCAGAATTCTCTTCGCGATGCAGATGGGAATCTCCATCCTCTAATTACCACTAATAGCATCACTTATCTCGGGTCACACAACTCGAATAGAGAATTTACAGATTTAACTAGAAACATTCAAGTATGGGCACCAGGTACCTGTGCAAGTTACGGATTAGCCTGGAAAATTCAGCTTAATTGGTGCATGGGACGGGCTGTGGATCCCATGCATTACGATTTAGCAAATGTACTCAATTTTTTGTCTTCCGCTTTTGACTCAGGGAAAGCATTATGCACCACTAATGTGTATGGTTCAGCTTTAACCACAATCTGATTGAATCTTTTTCCAGTGGGCAAACACCCTTTAGTCTGTAGACTTATGAAGGGCCCTAGATATAATTCTAAATGGGATCTTAATGGTTCTCCAGTTATTAGAATCTTGGGGTAATAATTACTCATTATCTTTAAAACTTTTAACTTTGTCTCATTTCTTTTAAAATAATTTCTGATGTTAAGGCTTTGGACCTCAATAATAGACAATACACTCCAGATGGGGTTCAATCTTCTATTGCTAGATGTACTAAAACTAGTCTACACTCTTTTTTCTATCCTTCTTTTTCTGATCAAGCTCTTTTATGTGTTGTGTGAGTGGCCAGTGAAGTTATCACTAGGCTGTAATGTAAACACTGCATTTTCTCTGAAAACACAGTGTTTACAGCAAAAAGCCTGAAGGTAATGATTCTACTCACCAGAACAAATTCAATAAGCTGTAGTTGTTCTGGTGACTTTAGTGTCCCTTTAATGCATAATACTCGCCTCCTGTCTTTAATAAAAATCTATATTTTCTGACGTTAAGACTAGGAAAATCTTGAATTATTATTAATACATAAACTATTTAATACAAATAACATTTTCAAGCAACAATATATACATTTAGCTATTTAATGTAACTGTACACATTTGTATTCAGTCAGCAGAGGGTCGTGCAGAGTTACCACACTAACAATGCATAGTTTTCATATTAATTGCTATTAATTGGGGAACACTAGCCACTGGGAAACAATAATTTGGGTGGATTTGAGGCAAGGTGAAGCGCAGTTGGCAAGCACATTATTTATTATACTATTATCCACCTATCGGTCACTGAGTGGGAGGGTGTTATAATAGCATGAGCCTCCCTTTTATTATAAAATAGTCCCATCTGCTACTAATCAGTGGGGGTAGGGGGAACCAGTGCCAGGTGCTCCTACTGATTTATCTGCTAATGGGATGTAGCCCTCCATTACATTCATTACAAACAGATTAGTGACCTTAATGTATAACCTCTTTTAAGTGTGACTTTGGCCTTCTGCTCAGTTATTATAGGAATTCTTATTTCAGTCCTTATTCTATCATTGACTCTATAATTACTTCCAACAGCAACATGTGCATGGGATAAAAAGAAGGATTATGACAATATGGATCCAGAGTAAGATAGGCTTACATGTTTTTTTACTAAAGTGAGAATGCAAATAGAATTTCAAATTTAAGGCGAGATTAAGCAAACGGAAAGGATAACTGACTAAAAAATAATTTTGCCATTTTTACTGTTTTGACCTTAAATTTGAAATATTCCCTGAACTCACTGTGAATTCTAACTTTAGCGAATAACCCTGTCAAACTTAATT
This sequence comes from Pelobates cultripes, assembly GCA_933207985.1. Taxonomy (NCBI): domain Eukaryota; kingdom Metazoa; phylum Chordata; class Amphibia; order Anura; family Pelobatidae; genus Pelobates; species Pelobates cultripes. The sequence continues at coordinate 211,636,563 of OW240913.1, read as the reverse complement.
TGTCTCTACAAATAAATAGTAAATGTTCCTATGCTGAGGAAACACAACCACAGACACTAAACTTGTGTACAGTTATGATGAAAAAGCATAAAACTGACTTGCAAATGTGCCCAAAATTTCCAAGATTTATGCAGAAACAGATATATAGATAATATAATTAAGTCAGGACAGAAGTGCAACCACATCAATATTATAAACTGATCAGGTAATATAAGGACAATACATCTGCAGATATTATCTTATCTTTGTACCCATACACGCATAGTGCAAAAGAACAGCAATTACCATGGAAATGCTTTATGTCATATGATCAGATTATATGTAATTATCTTTTTATTATCAGATGTTGTTTTTCAGTTACAATTTCTAACAGTGTCTAGTCAAGTGATATGCCTTTAATAATATATTTATAAAGATACTGAGAAGTGACTGGAATTATGGGATATATCTCTTTGTAAAAACGTACCAGCATGTATTAGTATTCTGTTACGCTGGTAAGGCACTGACTATAATCAGAAGTTATCCTAGTTTTATTGCAGGTCAGAAGTTTAAAAGAATACAACAAGCACCATAACCACTACATCTTAGTGCTTTTGCATTGCAGGGCTTATTGAATTTGCTGAGAGCGTCATCTGATCACTTTCAGCCAAAAAACTAAACTCTGCGTTGCAGGGTTTTGCTCAAGAGAGCTAATGAAAGTTCCTGTTTAGGAACTTTTGGTCTTTGACATTATTAGTGGGAGCTGAGAGTAGTGCCCAGTGAACCCTAGGTAAACAGTCAAACCATTCAAAAATAGTCTAACTACTTAGAACAGGGGAAGGTGCCAGGGCTATAGTGAGCTGTAGTGGTTAAGGTGCTTGCAGTGTCCCTTTAAATAGATACTTACATTCTGCTTACAGTATGAATGTAGACCAACTACAAGCTAATGTAAATATTATTTAAAAATTATTTTATCTGCTGTCTCTGTAGCTTAACCACTTAATGACGAGTGACGGACAAGGTCCGTCACTCAGGGGAAACCCTTAACGACGAGTGACGGACCTTGTCCGTCATGCGGTAAAATTAACCCCAGATCGCTGTGATTGCGGCGATCACGGGGTTAATGGTGCTCCGGTCTGCCTCTGTATTAGAGGCAGACCGGGAGCACCCGATCTCGCTGCCCCAGCACCGGTGCTCACTCTGACAGGCTGTCAGAGCGAGCACATGTGCTCAGTATAATCACCTTCCGCCTCCCTACACTTCCTGGTTCTGTGTGAAGTGCAGGGAGACGATCTTGTCCCTGTAGGAAAAAATAAATAAAGTTAATTTAAAATCCCATCCCCCTTTACCCATTTTAATAAAAAATTAACCCCTTCCCTGCCAATTGATCACTGACTACAGTGATCAATTGGCAGGGATTACATTTTACTATGATCTGATTTTAATTCTTTTTTTTTTAACCTTCAGGGGTTAAATTTATTTTATTAATTAATTTAAGTATTTTAAAATGATAAATTTAGCTAGCTGGGGTGGGTGGAAGTTAGTGGGGAATTGGGGGATTTGGTGTTAGGCTAACTTGGGGTTAACATTAAAAAAGTTTTAAAATGAGCTTTAAAACGTTTTAAAATAAGCTTTAAAAAGTTCAAAATTAAGTTAAAAAAAGTTTTAATAACGTTTAAGTAAAAAATAAAAAACACCCCCCGTTAGCCAGTCCAAATAAAAATTAACCCCTTCCCTGCCAGTCGATCACTGCCTACAGTGATCGAAATACAGATCACAGTATTATACTGTGATCTAATTTTTTTAACCCCAGACGATTTTTTATCCCTCAGGGGTTCAATTTATTTAATTAACTAATTTAAATATTTTATAATTATATATTTTGCTAGCTGGGATGGGTGGGAGTTATGGGAAAATGGGGAATTTACTGTTAGTGCTGCTTACTGCTATTTAGGGGTTAACGGTAAAAAAAAAGCTTCGAAAAATGTTAAATCTGTAAAAAAAAGTTTTAAGAAAGTTTAGGAAAGTTTAAAAAAATTAATAAGCAAAACAAAAGTTTAAAAACTAGTTTTAAAAAGTAAAAAAGTTTTAAAAAGTAAAAAAAATACATTTAAAAATGCTCATTACCACTACACCTGGAACAAACTAGAGAAAAAATGATCCCACGCCAAAGTTCAAAACATGCCTTTTCAATTACCCCAGGGTGTGGAAGTTTCAATAACCAACCATCTAAACTACTCCAAATTGGAACATGGACACAGCGTAAAACTTCAAAGTTAGAAAAAAACTGAATGGCTGCATCTCAAATGTGCCCCTTCAACATCCACATATACCTGGCAAAGGTACATACAGGGGTATTGCTGTACTCAGACCACATAGCTGAGCAACATATGAAGTATTATACAGTCGTAGCACACATAAGGTTTGCAAAATATACTGTGCAAACTCACTTTGTGTGTCAAAAAGGCAGAAAAAACGCTTATTACCACTACACTTGGTACAAGCTAGCGGAAAAATGATCCCACACTAAGGTTTAAAATATGCCTTTTGAAATACCCTGGGATGGCTTCTTTAAGAAATGGTATGGCTTTATGGGGTATTTGGATGATATATCCTGGTAAAATACTCTAAAATGGGACATGGACACAGCGTAAAACTTCAAAGTTAGAAAAAAAACTGGAATGGCTGTGTCCCAAATGTGCCCCTCCGATGTCCACATATACCTGGCAAAGATACATAAGGGGTTATTGCTGTACTCAGCCGACATAGCTGAGCAACATATGAAGTAATATACAGTGGTAGCACACATAAGGTTTGCAAAATATACTGTGCAAACTCACTTTGTGTATCAATAAGGCATAAAAAACCTGTACCTGGTACAAGCTAGTGGAAAAATTATCCCACGCTAAGGTTCAAAATATACCTTTTGAAATAACCTGGGGTGTCTACTTTAAGAAATGGTAGGCCTTTGTGGGGTAGTTTGAATTTAAAACCTGCGAAGATGCTTGGAAATTGCACATAGGCCCAGTGTCAAAATTCAAAGTTTAGTAAAAACTGATATGGCTTGGTCTCCCATATGGCACTGTAGCTTCACGAAATAGTGCCAAAGACATTCATGTAAAAAATGCACAAAATAATTTTTTACCACATACTTTGGCATATATTGGTGAAAGAATGGGGGCATGTTAAGGCACAATATGCACCTTATGAGATACCCTGGCTTGTCTACTTTTACAAATGGTAGGCCTTTGTGGTTTTTTTTTGAACAGTCAAACTGTTATAATACCCCAAATGGAAGCAAAGGCTCATTAAATCCATCTCTCAAAATTCTACTGTGAATACTTAAAAGGACAGGTCTCCTATATGGCACTGTAGCTTCACGAAACAGTGCCAAAGACATACAATGGGGGTGTCCTTTTACTCAGAAGACTTAGCTGAGCATAATTTGGGGGGTTTGAACTTAGTGGCACATATGAAATATACAAAATGCCCAGCAAAAATGCAATCCGTATGTAAAAAATGCACACAATTATTTTTTACCATATACTTTGGCATATAGTGGTGAAAAATTGGGGCATGTTAAGGCACAATATGCACCTTATGAGATACCCTGGAGTGTCTGCTTTTACAAATGGTAGGCCTTTGTGGGGTTTTTTTGAACAGTCAAACTACTATAATACCCCAAATGGAAGCATGGGCTCATTAAATCCATCTCTCAAAATTCTACTGTGAATACTGAAAAGGACAGGTCTCCTATATGGCACTGTAACGTCACGAAATAGTGCCAAAGACATACAATGGGGGTGTCATTTTGCTCAGCAGATGTAACTGAACACAAAATAAAACTTTGTACAGGAATAGCACACACCAACTTTACAAAATACACATGAGAATTTCTTTGTTATAAGTTTGTGTGCCAAAAACCAAAAAAAACACAATTTTATTCCAATATTTAGCAGAGGTTGGCGGTGCTTTGTGACCTGTAACTACCAAAAAAAACCTTAAAATCCTAGACACATTATATATTCTGTAAATCAGAACAGCTAAATGAATTTATTTTTAATTACTTTCCTTAACCTGCACTAATTGTGCACACATTATTAGTGCAAAAACTGTAAAAAAAACACAAAATGTTAAAATCCTTTTGCATTTTTCTGTATTTTTTTATAATAAATAAGCATTTATATATATATATATATATATATATATATATATATATATATATATATATATATATATATGTTACATCAAATTAAAGCCCTTTCTGTCCTTTAAAAAACGGTATATAATATGTGTCGGTGCAATAAATTAGTAAAATGCAAATTGCAGTTGAACGCAAACAGCAAAAAATGCAAAAAATGCTGTTGTCATTAAGTGAAAGACAAGCTTCTTCAGCTCTGTCCTTAAGGGGTTAAGGAAACCTATGAACAGTTTTGTAAAAAAAAAATTAATTTCTTAAAATATTTTTATGAATTAATTTTATTCATTTGTTACTTCAATATTCAGAGTCCTGCCCTATAAGTAAACAAAATCGAGGTGTATAGTCCAGCATGGAATTTTTCTTACATTTTCTTACAGCGACTTTAGAGGTACAGACCTGCTAGATATAAAATATTGCTCTACGTGTTATCAAAGCACCAACTGATTTCCTTTTGTAGTAACATAACTTCATAATCCATGCAAAATACAAAAATTAAGCAGATCAGTACAATAATACTTATCTATGCGTTTTATACTTTTCCCTTATGAGTTATATTTTTTTCATAATAATTGTAGATTGCTTGAAGTAGTAGAGATAGAATAAGGCAGATACAAACATTGAATCAATTTAGGAATTAAAAGCATGACAATATATATTTTGTATTAGTTATATTGTACTTTAGGAAGGTGATCATATATACAGCAAGCACATTTGGTACTAATACACATGAAGATTTTATTTGTGATACAACATCTGCATAAAAATAACTGAGATCACTGTCACAAGTCCAAAGGTTGTAGTAATTACCTGCAGATGGAAATTTCTTTTCTCTTTCTTCAAAAAACCATTCCCCAGTTTTTATTTTAACGTCCCTTGAAAAGATGAATATATTAGTGTAAAACAGCTTTCGTCAGTAAAGTAATTGGATAAATCATCATAAAAATATGAATTTATGTCTATTAATATGCTAAAAGTTTTTGAAAATAACATCAGCAGAAATCCCATACAGTTAGCAATTCTTAGCAATGACCTTGGCCCTCACATCATCTTGCCCTTACCTAGTCACCTTTATATAGTGGAGGGCTGGCAACATTTGACTTTGGGATCTACCACAACCAAGTAGACCAACATGGGGAAAACCAGTACTTTATCTCAAAATACATCATTTTATATTCATAGTTATTTAGGAAAGTAAAAATTCATAGTGAATTCAAAGTGAATTTTCAAGTTGAGGCCATAATAGCTGAAGTGAATGCATAGCTGACATAGAGAATGTTTCCACTTCAGCAATGTTGACCTGAAATTTGAAATTCACTATGAATTCTGAATTTAGTGAATAATCCTGTACATGTTTTATAGTAATACTGCAATATATGACCTGCAAACATAATAAAAGTATATAGATATATAATATATCACGTTTTGTGGTGTTATATATCAAGTATTGTGGTGTGAATTAGCAGGCCACAAATCTCATGGCCTAGGGGTTCATGAAATCTTTAGATTGGTGCAAACACTGTGCAATGATATACTTGCTACATTCAGCTATGTACAATGTATTAGCATGTAAGATTCAATATATCATGTTTAAAGGCTCAAGCTATACACTATGAATGCTACATGCAGATGCAGTGATGATGGTGTCATTAGGCTGTGGAAGCTGGCTGCAAGATAAAAAAAAGACCAAGAAAATGTTTATTTGAAAAATAACTTATTGGACAAATATGAGTTTGTATGCTTAAGGGGCATTTCAAACACTATAACTAATAGAGCTTATTGCAGTTATTATGGTGTATAGAGGCAAGGGAAGCAGGCCTATTAATTTCCATCTATTTTTGGCAAAACCCCCCAGAAGATTTTGGGATTATTTTTGTTGTTGTTGTAAGAACTAAGCTAAGAATGTTGAGCACACCCACCCAGGGACGGACTGGCCCACCAGGATACCGGGAAATTTCTCAGTGGGCCGTCGTCACCTGGGGCCGGGCAGACAGCTGTGTGTGTCTGTCTTTCATGGTGTGTGTGTGTGTCTCTCTGTGTCACGGTGTGTGTGTCTGTCTGTCATGGTGTGTGTGTGTGTCTGTCTGTGTCATGGTGTGTGTGTGTGTGTGTGTCTCTGTCTGTGTCATGTGTGTTTGTGTCAGTCTGCGTCATGTAATGTGTGTCTGTCTGTGTCATGGTGTGTGTGTGTCTTTGTCATGGTCTGTCTGTGTCATGGTGTGTGTGTGTGTCTGCCTGTCAAGGTGTATGTGTGCCTGTAATGGCATGTGTGTTCCTGTCACGGTATGTGTGTGTCTGTCATGGTATGTGTGTGTCTGTCAAGGTGTGTGTGTGTGTGTCATGGTGTGTGTCTGTCATGGTATATGTATGTGTCATGGGGTGTGTGTGTCATAGGGTGTGTGTGTGTGTGTGTGTGTGTGTGTCTGTCATGGTGTATGTGTGTGTCTGTGTGTGTTTTAAAAATAGTGTTTTACTCACCTTTTCCCCCCCCCCATGCTGTGCTGGTCTCCCCTCGGCTGGCCCTGCCTCTATGGCTGAGATCATCAAGCTTGATGATCTCAGCTAATCCAATGCTTTGCCATAGGATTGGCTGAAAAACTTTACACAAATCAGCATCTCCTCATAGAGATGCATTGAATCAATGCATCTCTATGGGGAACGTTCAGCGCCTCCAGAGCGTGGATGCCCTGAATGTAGGTGCTGCACACTGTGCACCACTGACACAGGAAGCACCTCTAGTGACCGTCTGAGTGTCTGTCACTAGAGGTGTCACTAGGAATCAATGTAAATTGACAAGTGTTTACATTGACAAGCCTGCAAGGACAGGCTATAGAAACCAGAACCACTACATTAAGCTGTGTGTATGTGCGCCTGCTAGTGAGTGAGCTTGTGTTTTTATGTCAATGAGCTTATGTGTATCAGTGAGATTGTTTGTCTATGAGGCTGTGTATCAATGAGCTTGTGTGTCAGTGAGATTGTTTGTCTATGAGGCTGTGTATCAATGAGCTTGTATGTGTCAGTGAGATTGTCTGTGTCTGCATGTGAGTATGCTTACTTTATAATTAAACGTTTTACTCTGAAAAGATCAATATTTTATATTAGAAAAAGCAATATATATTTATATATATATATATATATATATATATAAATATATTACTCAATCATCTGGGGTGGCAAGACATAGCCTTACATATTACATGCGACAATATATGGGGCAATGACTTATGGGGCTGGCATAGATTATTTTTCCAGAGCTGCTTTGTATCCACAGTCCGGCCTTGCACACACCCCACATTGTTTCAGGAAATGACTTCCATCCTGGGTTACAAAGAGCAGCACAGGGTTAGGGAGAGGAAGCTCAGCTCAGCAGCATGGGCAAAGTGAGGCATCCAAGTGTGCACGCTTTGTTGGGCAGTGTGTGCATGTACTTGGGTCAGTCTGTGTATGGATGGGGCAGTCTGTGTGTGTTGGGCAGTCTATCTGTGTATGGATGACTTAGTTTGTGTGTATGGGTCAGTCTTTGTGTGTTTATATATGTGTGTGTGTGTATTGGTCAGTGTGTGTGTATATGGGTCAGTCTGTGTTAGTATGGATCAGTCTGTGAGCGTGTGTATGGGTCAGTGTGTGTATGGGTTCATCTGTGTGTGTATATATCAGCCTGTGTATGTATTTGTATGTGTGTATGGGTCACTGTGTGTTTGTATGGATCAGTCTGTGTGTGTATGTATGGGTCAGTGTGTGTGTGTGTAAGCATCCGTCTGGGTGTGTATCGGTCAGTCTGTGTATGGGTCACTGTGTTTGTATGGGTCAGTCTGTGTATAGGTAACTATGTGTTTGCATGAGTAAGTCTGTGTATGGGTCATTGTGTGTTTGTATGGGTTAGTGTGTGTATGTGCAAGTCTGTGTATGGATTATTGTGTGTTTGTATTGGTCAGACTGTGTGTTTTTATATGGGAGTGTGGGTCAGTCTGTGTCTGTTTGGGAATAGTATGTGTTCGTATGCAGTCTATGTGTGCATGGGTCAGAGTGTGTACATAAGGGGCAGTCTGTGTTTGTATGGGTCAATCTCTGTACGTGTGTATAGGTCTGTGTGTGTCATGCTAAATGTGGCTGTTGGCTCAATAAAGAGTTTTAGAAAGGCATTCAAAAGGCTAGGCAACCCTCCTTGCCCACCAGCTGCTCATCCCTACAGATATTCACCCCCAAACAAATATACACATTACCCCTACACACACACACCTCACCCCTATACACAGACACTACAATGCCTAAATATGTACCTACACACTACAGTTCAAACAGTTCCTTAATACACTCTATGCAACCCCAATACACATATACTTACACACTCTACATGCCGTATACACACACAAACACTACAGCCCCTGCCAACACACACACAATCGATACAGCCACTATACATGTGCATACACACATACTACAACCCCTAGCTACACATATTATACTTACACACACTACATGCCGTATACACACACAAACACTACAGCCCCTGCCAACACACACACAATCGCTACAGCCCCTATACATGTGCATACGCACATACTACAACCCCTAGCTACACATATTATATTTATACACATTACATGCCGTATACACACACAAGCACTACAGCCCCTGCCAACACACACACAATCGCTACAGCCCCTATACATGTGCATACTACCCATAGCTACACACACATTACACCACAAACAGTCCCATTTACACACACACTTCACCACAAACAGGCCCTTCTAATCTTTGTTTTTTAGTATTCCACTTATGGGGACACCAGAGACAAGACACAAGCATGTGTGTCATTAAATGACATTGTGCTGTGCAAAACAAAAACAGGACATTTCATCCATGTTGGGATGGTTGAAATCTTGGGTTACTTTCTGCACTTTTCCCCCAGGACTTGATCCCCGGCTTAAAGAAACAATCAAAACACCGTAACCACTACAGCACAGTTTGGTGGTTATGGTGTCAGAAGTGAACAGGCAACCCCAAAAGTAGTTTAGTCAAACTGTTTACAACAGCCAGTGTTCTTGCATTGCTTAGAAGTTTTCTTTACTCTTTCAGAAGTAGTGCCTAGCAGACCCCAGGTAAAAAGTTAAACAGTTCTAAAACAGTTAAAAAGTTCCACGGCACTCCTGGCAACATAACCACAAAAGTGCACTGTTCTTGTGATGGTGCTTGGAATAAGACACTGATTATTTGTAATGTTAGAAGTTAGCCACATGTTAATTCAACTTAGTCATATAAAGAACTTTTAACAATTGGGACTATGCTCCTCTGGCTTTATAATGAGATTAAAATAAGTCATTAACACAAAGAAGAAAATACATCAGCACAATTTTCCACAACATTGCACAAGCTTAGAGAACACATGACGGTAATTTTAGAGCAAGATAAGATAGGACATTCTGATATTCAAGGTTAATGTGCTTACCCGTGCATATAACAGACAGTACACTTCCATATGAGACTTCGTAGGAAGACTTGGCATTCGGGGCACACACGATGACTGCAGCCATCACACACAGCACCTCTGTTCAGGAGCCGTCCAAGGGCTTTCTGGCAACGGGCACATGATCTTTCTTGGTATTCTCTGTTTGAACTCTTTGCACCTTTCCATCGTAGTTGTTGCAAGTGTGTTTTCAATTTTCTGCACCATATAAAAAAATATACAAAAATTAAGATTAAATAAGATTACTTCGAAATTGTTATACTAGCATGTACTATTTAGAGAAGATTATTCCAAAAAATCAAATTCATTCACTCGCTGTCAGTATTAATTATGTCCTCTCCTTTTGTTCAAAAACGAAACTCAAACCAAAACAAAATGCTCATCTCTTTGACTTATTATTCTTATTCACTAATCAACTTTGTAAAATCTTTCCTTAAAGGTGCATTATAGCATTAGGAATGCAAAAATGTATTCCTCATAGAGATGCATTGACTATGGGGAGCCTTCAGCATCTCCATGCAGAGTGTAGAAATTATGAATGTCAGCCCTGCAGTCTTTGCAGGACTAAACCCAGGACTCCTTATACTGGCTATTCGATTGATAGCAACTAACAGTGAAATTAGGTAACAATGTTAACGCTGCCTTTTACCAGAAAAGGCAGTAATTCCACTGCTGAGGCTGTAGGGACAGACTCTAATCTCTATGGTCCATAACCATTACATGAAGCTGTACTGTTTCTGGTGCATATAGTGTCCTTTTAATTCCTCTGGCCCTCGATCTATCACAAATAGTTGAAAGCGAAGACGTATAGGCGGGGGGTGGTGGGAGGAGGGCAAGGTGAGGAGGAGAGGGGTCCAGGAGGAAACGTTAAATATAAAAGGAATATCATACCAAAACCAAAGATATCACTATTTCAAAAAAGTTTATAATCTCTAGAGAGAGATTAAATAAACCAAGAAACACAATGGCTACTAAAAAGACACAAAAATGGCAAGCATTTGAAAAAAGTAAAGAAACACGAAAACAAAACAGAAAAACACCTTTCCTTTTTTTCACCACATCCCCCAGGTAATAAGTCAAACCTGGAGGAATCTCTCCAACAGAGGGAGATTTTAATAAAGGACAAACTGAGGAAAATCAAGAGTCAGAAGAAGAAAGAAATGAATATGACCACCTACTCAGACACCTAGATACACATTGTGGGAAATTAAGAGAAGTCCAAGTTAATACCCTGGACATTAAGAAAGAACAGCAGACTCTTAACCTATGCATGCAAGGCTAGAAGTGAAATTAAACGGGATGGAATACTGGGAAAAACTCCACAAAGAAGAAAAACTGGCACTGGAAATAAAATGGCTGACATGGAGAACAAATTGATAGACCTGAAGGACCGGTCAAGACGGAACAACTTAAAAATCAGAGGAATACCAGAACAAATAATTCAAAAAAATCTGGAGCCATATATAGAAGATTTAATCAAACACCTGGATGTGGAATAGGATGCCAAAATCCCTATGATGGAGAGATGCAACATATTGAATAAACCTAAAGGTGTCCCAGACCACCTTCCAAGAGATGTGCTGATATGCTACGCTTATTCTAAACGTAAGACTCAAATACTGAAAGCTACAAGAAGTAACAAATGCGCAGAAGAATACAAAACTCTGAAAATATTTCAGGACTTGTCATGGCCAACCAGACAAAATAGGAAAACCTTTTCTGATGGTACATTAATTCTGAGACATAATAATATTAAATACCGATGGGGGTTCCCTACGAAAATTATTATATCACATGAAGGAAAGATTACTCCTATAAATCGAGCAGAAGATCTAAAAAGCTGGCTAACCGCAAACAAAATTGGAAGTAGCTCACCAGTCAACAAACAGCGAGGCCCCAACTATCTAAAAAACAAAAATTGGCACTAGTGACACTTAAGTAGGGAAGACGATAGAGAAGAATATATGAAATAAGAAGAATAACAGATAAATATACATATATACATTAGTACCCTTTTTTTTTAGTCTAGAAGCACAAGGGGGTAATGGGGAAAAATAAGCAGGTAAAATTAGGAACTTAAGGGAAATATAAGCAAAGAATATGGAAAAAGTCTAAATATATTCGGAAATTGATTAAGTACGCAGGTAACAAGTTAAGCAATGCACAAAGTGAAGTATAATTATCCTTATATAAAGGTCCACAGTAATTAAGAACGAAATGACACAAAATGCATACTAAATAAACATTAATAATAAAAGGAAGATATAGTGACACAGAAAGGTACACACCTACAGAAGAAAAAAATAAATAAACAAAAACACTATATCCAATAGAGAGGCTAGATTAGGAACAATATAAGTTTTGCACAATGAGGAAATAAAGTAATGGTGAGTAGAGTTTGTAAAGTAATGTAATGATTGAGTTAACAATAAGCTGAAAGGTGTGTGGTTTAGATTTGTGGTGTCTTCTTTGGTCCCTACTCCTTTCCATCTGTTTTAGTTTTTTTATTTCTAGTAGTGCCTTAAGGTTGGCCCTCAATAGATCGTATATGCTCAGTACGGTTTTCCCACATGACACGTGGGACCCATATCCGAGAAATATCCTTTATTACTAGAGATACTGTATGGCAGAGTTTTTTTGCCATACAAAATGTGTCTTAGGTTGATTCCAACTTTTTGGAACAACCCGTCTTATTTTTATGTAAAAACAAATAACGATTGTTTTCTTGTTTTTTACAAATCCATGGTAATTTTTGGAGAGAGAGAGCCCAGAGAACCGATAGAAAACTGTAATTTCTTAATAAAAAATCGGGTATAAATCTGTGCCCATCAAGAAACCCACAGGATAAAATCCAATAAAAATCCAATAGGTTCAACAAGATACCCCATCATTATAAGTGCGGCTTTGGGGAAAAAAAAAGAAAGAGGTGTGGCATTTATGTTTGCAAAAAATGTTTCCCTAAATATTAAACTTGAAGAACTAGACCCAGAAGGCCGATACATTATTTTAGTATGTGAAATAAACAATAAACCGACGTGTGTTGGAGATGTAAACAGGAAAAAGGCACATACAAACACGTATGGTGGGATTGGGATAAATTAAGGGAATACTGGTCCAAGATCCTTAAAGAAACAGCACAGATAGCCCAAATTCCACAACCACAAACTTTTGAAGAAATATTCCTACACTTGTCTCCAAAACCATTGAAACACTACCGTAAATTACTTGAATACTACCTACTAACAGCCGCCAAAGCTATGATTCCCAAATATTGGAAGCAGGAAACAACGCCCTCCATAGAGGAGTGGTATGTTAGGGTGGAACGCATTAGACAGATGGAGGAGATCACTTACTCACTTACAAACCAATACACGCATTATCACATAATATGGGAACCCTGAATATCCCACCTCAAGTGCTTACAGGAATGAAACGAATTGGCAACCCACCTCAGTTCATGCCATCATTGCTCCCACCTCCTCTCTCCCCCCTCCTCTACCTGGGAGAAAGATGAAGGCATGTAAGTCAACCGACTTACAATAAAAAACAAATACTATGCGAAGACATGACCCTCCATACATTTGAACCAAAATAAAGAGACACACCCACTACGTGGTGCACAGGTGCCCAAAAATGGAAAGATACCACAATATGCCAGAGCTAAGATTACAAGGAATGACCTATGCCAATGCTACGTCATCGACAAACACAAACACTGAAATAAGATGCCATATACCCTCCTTCCCCCCTTGCCCTGTCCCCCCCTCATCTCCTCCCTTCCCCTACCCCCCTTCCCTCATCACTCCCTTCTTTCACCCACAGTTACACCCCCCCTACTTCCATATCTCCTCCACCACCCCAAATTTCAATCTCCCCCCTCTCCCCAGTTCCAATCAGAAGATAAATATGATGTTTACAAACCTGGTTACACAACAGGGAACAGATATCTGATGACAGCCACCCTAATAAAATTGAAGCTTTGACTGAACTAATATCACAGATGTACACCTAGTCAACTATGGCTACATATTGGGATACGCACAAACCTTCCAGTAGGTGTTCAACTGCTCTTCAAAACACGCCTAGGATGAAAGCTGTTATAGACTTGTAAAACTTGAATGCTCACGCTCTAAACAGATAACCATACTGACTCAATATATGATAAATAACATTCTTGAAAACAATGTCATTCTGTTTTATGCAAAACCCTGTCTGATACATGTTCACGTATTATCTATGTATTTTCTCTGTTGTATCCATTCTTGATTTATATGCAATGTCACTGTCATGTATGAAAATCGTGAATAAAAACAAAATAAACAAACAAACAAACAAAAAAAAAATATATATATATCAAATAACTGAAAAAACAACAACTAGTCTTTAAGGCTGAAGTGGTCCTGTTAAACCTAAATTGGCCTAAAATGACAAAAAACTTATTAATGTTAACATTACATATCATTATGGCAGCTAAACTACTTCTAGCACGAAATTGGAAAACTGGGAAAATCCCATGCATTCAAGAATTATTAACACAAGTCATATGGCAGACAAAAATGGAAAGGGGTATATTGGTGAACTTAGGAAATAGATGTACTCAATTAAAAGACTGGGACACATGGATAAATAAAAATTGGAAACTATAACTTAACAATTATGACAATATAGTTTGGTTTTTTTTTGTTTCTTTTTCTCTTCCCTTTTTTGGGGGGGTTAAATAACTACTAACCAAGGCATGAAGTAATACCAGTGTTCTTCTCTCTCCTGTACTCTTCGCTCAACACATAACGTTTGTAAAGCTTACTTCCTGTTAGAGAGAGTGGAGTTGACAGAGAAGAAGAGGGGAGGGAAAAGGAGAGGGATATAATTTTATCCCTAAAAACGGGCAGATAAACAGAATTATAAAATCAATTGTATTACACTATGCGTAAGGTGTGCTCTCTCTCTCTCCAAGGATAGGCAGGGAAACAAAGATTACTAAACTAGAATTTACAACATGAGTTAAGAATTAGGGGGGGGAGTAATTATGTATTTGCACTTGAAAAGTCCTCATTAATTCTCTTTTATAACTCTGCCTTTATTACATCTCTCCACCTCTTAAGAAATAGTCCATTTCTTGTTTACAAGGATTTACTAAAAGGCTGTCTTTAGAACTCAACTCCAACTTTCTTCCTCCTAAACCAACTGCTTGTGCAGTTGGTGAGATTGTCAACTGTCAGAGACATTTCCGGAGTTAGGACTGAATGAGAAGTGGGGATCATTTATAGCTCAGTTTTAAGATATTAAACTAAACAAAATAGAGTGATATTCAAGAACAGTTTTCAGGTAGACACTGACTGACGTGATTTAGTAAAGAAGGTGATAGGTCAGGGAAGGAGACACAGACAAATGTGTCATCTGTATCTTGATGAAAGTATAAAATAAAAAGGGAAACAGTTTGTTTTCTAAGAAACCATATACATAGGGAGAAGAGCAAGGGCCAAGAATATTATTATTATTATTGCCATTTATATAGCACCAACAGATTTCGTAGCGCTTTACAATATTATAATGGGGGGGGGGGATGTAACTATAAATAGGACAATTACAAGAAAACTTACAGGAACAATAGATTGAAGAGGACCCTGCTCAAACAAGCGTACAGTCTATAGGAGGTGGGATATAAGACACATTAGGACAGGAAATATCAATCAAATAAGGTGGGAGTGAAGCAGAGCTGGAGGAGAGAGTAAAGGGCTGCCCTTTAGGAGAGAGCAAGAGACAGGTATGTGAGGTAGAGGTTACTCTGGGAGGCCATAAGCTTTCCTAAAGAGATGGGTTTTAAGGCACTTCTTAACGGATTAAAGACTAGGGGAGAGCCTAATGGGGGTAGGCAGGCTATTCCATAGGAAGGGAGCCACCCACCAGGAGTCCTGCAAGTGCAAGTTGGCCGTACGGGTGCGAGCAGCGGCAAGGAGGTGGTCACGGGCAGAGCGGAGGGAATGAGGAGGAGCATACCTATTGATCTGTGAAGAGATATAAGAGGGGCTAGAATTGTTCAGTGCTTTATAGATATGGGTTTGCACTTTGAATTGACTCCTATAGGATACAGGAAGCCAATGTAAGGACTGACAGATGGGTGAGGTGTGAGAAGACCGACTAGAGAGGAAAATCAGTCTGGCGGCGGCATTCATTACAGACTGTAGCGGGGCAATATGGCTTTTGGGAAGACCAATCAGGAGAGGGTTACAGTAATCCATGCAGGAAATTACTAGAGCATGGACAAGCTCCTTGGTAGCATCTTGAGTAAGAAAGGGGCGGTTGCGGGCTATGTTTTTCAGTTGGAATCTACAGTATTTGGCAACAAACTGGATGTGAGGCTCAAAGGTGAGGCCAGAGTCAAGTATGATGCCAAGACAGCGTGCTTGCAAGGATGGAGTTATGTGGATATCACTGACTTGAAGGGAGAGTGAGAGAGGAGGATCAGTATTAGGAGGAGATACAAGGAGTTCAGTTTTAGAGAGATTGAGTTTCAGAAAGCGGGAGGACATCCAGTCAGAGATGGAAGAAAGGCAAACAGTGACAAGTTGCAGGACAGCAGGGGAGAGTTCTGAGGAGGAGAGATATATTTGGGTGACACCAGTGTACAGGTGGTAGTGGAATCCAAAAGAGGCAATATGTTTGCCATGAGAGGCAGTATAAAGAGAAAATACAAGGTGACCAAAGACAGAGCCTTGGGAAACTCCAACCGAGACAGGACAAGGGGAGGAGGTATCCTTGGAAAAGGAGACAGTGAATGAGCATTGGGAGAGATAAGAGGAAAACCATGAGAGGACAGAGTCACAGAGACCAAGCGATTGTAGAGTTTGAAGGAAGAGAGCATGATCAACGGTATAATGCTTAGATACCCAACAAGAAGAAAAAGTTGCTTTACTGGACAACAGGATGGTTAACTGTGCCAAAGTTAGCAGAAAGACCTGGAAGTATGAGCAGAGAGAGGTGTTATTTAGCATGATTGGAAAATATCATGATATTTATATAAATATCCAATATGACGGATATTTATGATATATATCGGATAGTGCTTAGTGCATAAATGACTTGCAATCGTGCAAACTATTATTCTTAGCTATTAAAATAATTACAATGGGGGGACATTTCAAATAATAAGGTGTTTTTCAGTGAACGTAAAGGGGACATGTCACCATAAATTTTGTACCTTAGTTGCACATTTTAAGTTTTTAATAGTCTTTACTAAACCTTTGAATAAAATAATCCAATTTACTGATCCAAATCCCATTTTCCTAAAGTTTAACAACATTTATTAAAGTTTAATACACACTGTGGGGAACAGAAACACTTTTTTGATCGAGTATTTGAATTATTACAGCATGCAACTTAAATGTCATGGCACTCCATCTCCTAGTTTTCCAATCGAGTTAGTCAGTAGAACAAGAATGAGGAATCAGAAAGTCCATTGTCAGAAGGGTGTTCTTCTTGAAACAGAATTTCTTCATCTTCATTTTCACTATCATCACCTTTATCACTTTCATTTTGGCTTTGCAGCTCATCCTCCTCTTCAGATTCACTCCAAATCAGCTTTAGGCTTGTCATTTTCTTGCATGAGTTTTGATTCATGTATTCAAGGCCAGTGCAAGGAATGCCGTCACCCCATAAGCTCTGCCCACCATGTGACATCTCAATACCCCACCCATATGATCTGCCATATGAGCCAATGCCAGTGCGGCACACAGTGTCTTTTCTCTGAAATGGCAGTGTGTTCACATTAAAAAGCCCCCAGTGACAGGCTATAGACACCAGAACCACCACATTAAACTGTAGTGGTTCTGTTGACTATAGTGTCCCTTTAATGTGAGGTGAATTAGAGATTTGTGCCACTAATAATATACTGGATTGCCTACTTACCACCAGAGGGCAAGAGGATGATGATGGGCTCAGGCTGCAGTCTAGCTCCATTGGTCTGGTGTTAAAACAGGCTCTCTGGAGGCAGTGCTCACAAAAATCAAAGAACAGGAAGCAGCTCCATTTTTTAGGGGCCCCTTACACAGACCCCAGGGCCTGACCGTGAGTATGCCTACAAGGCCCACCCATGAGTTTGCTCACATGGAGTGGAGTGTATGTGTGTAGGGGATGAGCTATGTTTTATTGTAGAGGATGTAATGTGTGTGTTTCCGTATAGAATGTAGGTATATGGATACCAGTTTGTGTAAGGGGTGTAGTGTGTGTGTATAGGGGATGCAGTGTGTGTGTGTGTGTGTGTGTGTGTGTGTGTAAGGTATGCATTGAGTGTAAAGGTGAGTGTGTAAGGAAAGCACAGTGTGTTCCTGTGTATGTGTAGGATTCACAGTTTTTTTTGGTGTGTGAGTAGGGAGACATTGTATGTTTCTGTGCGTGTGTGTGTAGGGATGCATTGTGTGTTTCTGTGTATGTGTAAAGATGCATTGTGTATGTGTGTAGTGTAAAAGAGAAGGTTTGTGGCCCCCTCTGTGTGTCTTTCCCCTCCCATCCCCAGGTCCCTTTGTACGTCTCCCTCCTGAGCCCCTCTGTGTGTCGCTTAGTAATCCTCCCTCCCCTCATGGAAACATAGAAACATAGAATGTGACGGCAGATAAAAACCATTTGGCTCATCTAGTCTGCCCAATTTTCTAAATACTTTCATTAGTCCCTGGCCTTATCTTATAGTTAGGATAGCCTTATGCCTATCCCACGCATGCTTAAACTTCTTTACTGTGTTAACCTCTACCACTTCAGCTGGAAGGCTATTCCATGCATCCACTACCCTTTCAGTAAAGTAATACTTCCTGATATTATTTTTAAACCTTTGCCCTCTAACTTAAGACAATGTCCTCTTGTTGTTGTAGTTTTTCTTCTTTTAAATATGGTCTCCTCCTTTACTGTGTTGATTCCCTTTATGTATTTAAATGGGTGCCGTGACCCGGATCACTTAGTGTTCTCCTCTGCTTTCCTGTCTCTTAGTGGTCTCTCCTCCCCCCTCACTCTATCTGGTGATCTCTTCCCTCCTCACCTTACTCCCCTGGTGGTGTCTCTCTCCCCTGGTGGTGTATATCCCTCTTCTGGTGGTCTCCCCCCTCCCCTGGTGGTCTCTCTCCGTCTCCCCTTCCCCTGGTGGTCTCTCTCTCCCTTCTCCCCTCCCCTGGTGAACTCTCCCCTCTCCCCCCTGCCCGGTGGACTCTCCCCTCTCCCTCCCCTGGTGGACTCTCCCTTCCCTGGTGGTCTATCTCTCCCCCCCTCCCCTGGTGGTCTTTCTCTCATCGCCCTCCCCCTTCTGGTCTCCCTCTCCCCCCCTCTCCAATAGTGGTCTCTCTTTGGTGGTCTCTATCCCCCCCACCTCCTCTGGTGGTCTCTCTTTCCCCCTTCCCTGGAGGTCTCTCTCTCCCCCCTTCCACTCCTGGTCTCTCTCCTACTCCCCCCTTCCTTCGTGGTCTCTCCCACTCCCTCCCTCTCCTGGTGGTCTCTCCCACTCCCCCTCTCCCCTTGTGTGCCTCCTACCTCAGTGTAGCGTGGCCGGGCGGGGCGCACAGCGGTACATGAGTTCTGTTTCCTGTACATGGCCGGACTGACAAGGAGTGCTCACTGAGAGAGCACTTCCTTTCAGTACGGCCGGGTACAGAAAACAGAACTCCTTTACTGCGGTCCGTGCCGCCAGGCCATGCTACACTGAGTGACAGGTAGGAGGGAGCTCTGTGCGTTTCCGTCCTACTGGGTCACTCAAAATTGGCGCTCCCGTGCCGGCAGGCCGTAGGCAACTGCCAGGGCTGGCACTATCTGTAAGGCGACCTAGGGCGCAACTTAGCAGGGGGCGCCGGAGCCCTGCACCCAGAATCACCGGTACAGGTCCTCATGCTGCGCCGCCTGAGCGCTTAAGCAAGCCTCAGGCGGTGCAGCACTACTGTATGGAGGGCGGTCGGAATTGAGTGACCGGCAGGAGGGAAGCGCAGAACAATGTAACCTGGCCGCCAGCGGACTGACAGGAAGTGATCACTGAGTGGGCGCTTCCCTTCAGTCCGCCGGCGGCCGGGTACAGGAAACAGAAGTTCCTGTCCCGCGTTCCGTGCTGTCCGGCCATGCTACATAGGCAGGAAGGAAGAGGAGGGTAATAACCACTGGGGGAGGGGAGTAAGGACCACTGGGGGAGGAGGGGGGGAGTAAGGACCACTAGGGGAGAAGAAGGAGGGGAGTAAGGTCCACTGGGGGAGGGGGGTAAGGAACACTGGGGGAGGCGGGTGGGGAGTAAGGACCTCTGAAGGAGGAGGGGGGAAGGTCCACTAAGGGGTTTGGCAGAGAGAGGACCACTAAGGGAGGTAAGGAGGGAGGACCACTAAGGAGAGAGGAGGAGGGTAAGGACCACTAAGGGGAGAGATAATGACCACTGAGGGGAGGGAGATTACCACTAAGGGGGTGGGAGGAGGAAGGGAAGGTCTACTAAGGGGTTTGGGAGAGGGAGGACCACTAAGGGGAGGAAGAGGGGAAGGACCACCAAAGGAGGTGAAGGACCCCCAAGGAGAAGGGAGGAGGGTAAGGACCACTAAGAGGGTATGGACCATTAGGTAGGGGGGGAAAGGGAAGAGAGGAGGGGAAAGACCACTAAGGAGGGAGGACCACTAAGCAGAGGGGAGGAGGGTAAGGACCACTAAGGGGGGGGGAGAGGGTAAGGAAGGACCACTGAGGGGGGAAAGAAAGTAAAGACCACTGAGAGGGGGGAAAGGGGAAGGACAACTAAGGGGGGAAGGGCAAGGACCAATAAGGGGTTTGGGAGAGGGAGGACCACCAATGGGGGACTACAGAGGGACAGAGGACCAAGGGAGAGCACTAAGGGACAGAAGGGGAGAACACTGAGGGACAGGAGGGAAAGGGAAATCAATAACTGACAGGAGGGGAGAGCACTATGAATTTTTTTTTTAAATAAAGAGGTGCTCCCCTCTCAGTCCCTATCCTACCCCACAAACCCTCTCTTTTACACTACACACGTACACAATGCATCCCCACACACACACAAACACACACACAGAAACATACAATGCATCCCTACTCACACACAGAAACAAAATGCATCTCTTACACACTCAATGCACCTCTTATAGACACACACTGCATTCAATTACATACACAGAAATACACTTTGCATCCCTTATACACACACACACACACACACACACAGAAACATACAATGCATTCCTTACATGCAAACACACACTGCATCCCCTATACACACTACATCCCTTACAAAAATTGGTATCCCTATAAACTACATTCTATAAGAACACACACACATTGCATCCTCTACAATAACACATAAACACATCCCCTATACACATACACTCCACTTTCTGTGAGAGAACTTATGGGTGGGCCATGTAGGTAGATTTATGGGTGGGCATTGTAGGCATACTCACGGTCAAGCCCTGGGGGCCCAGACCTTGAGCTGTGTAAGGGGCCCCAAAAAATGGAGCTGCTTCCTGTTCGTTAATTGTTGTGTGCACTGTTACAAACAGCATCCAGAGAGCCTCTTTACACCAGACCTGTGGAGCCAGACTGAGCCCATCATGAGCCTCTTGACCTCATCTGGTGGTAAGTAGGCAATCCAATATATTATTAGTGGCACTAATCTCTAATTTACCTCACATTAAATGGATACTATAGTCACCAGAAGCACTACAGCATAATGTAGTGGTTCTGGTGTCTATAGCCTGTGGGCTTTTTAATGTAAACACACTGCCTTTTAAGATAAAAGACACTTTGTGCAGACTGGCGTTGGCCCATATGGCAGATCATATGGGTGGGGCATTGTGATGTCACATGGTGGGCAGGACATATAGGGCGGCGGCAAACTATTTTTGCCTAGGGCAGCAAAAATCCTTGCACTGGCCCAGGCAACTGCCTAAGTTGCCTATAGGACACGCCGGCCCTGCATGTATTTCAACATAAATGTCACCCCAATTTTTAGTTTCAGTATCAATATGTAGGGGATTACCCATTTCAATCTGAGCTTTGCTAGTCTGAGTTTGCCTAATTTTACAGTAGAACTAATATAATAAAATACATTATTGTAAGATTTTAACAAGTCAAAATTAAAAAAAGGTAAATTAATTAATATGTAAAAGTCTAAAAGTACAGCAAGGCCCTAATTATTTAAATTAAAATCTAGTGATTCGGATGATATATATCATGATATATATCAACTGATAAATATTATGATATATCAAGATATCGGTTGATATATATCATTCAACCCTAATATTTAGTTTTGGTTTATACTTTGGTTAGTTCTGTTTAATTTACCAGGGCACTCTAGAGTGAAATTGACAAAAAAAATTGAAAGGAACAAGCAACATTTTGAGACCTATGTCTCATTCCAAAGCTTCAGGTTTGAATGAGGCAGTTGCCACATGCTGCAGGCTGAAAAAAAGCAGGTAAATTATTTTTACCTGCTTCTTGTTTCTTATTTTAAATCCACTCCAGTGGGAACACTGCTCAAACCAATCAGTGTACTATGCCTCGGAATGCTGGAAACGTGCAATGGGTGTGCTTGACAAATAAACACATTTGTTGTTGGAAGATCTCTTCACCTTACAACAAGCATGTCAAACTCAAAGTGTGTCACGGGCCACATAAACAAGGTTTAAGTTTATGTGGGCCGCACACACACACACACACACATACTCACTGACAGACAGACACACACACACACACACACACTGACAGACAGACATACACACACTGACAGACACACACACATACTCACAGACAGACAGACATACACACACTGACAGACACACACACATACTCACAGACAGACACACACACATACTCACAGACAGATAGACCCATACAGACACACTGACACACACACATACAGACACACTGATAGACACACACACACTGACAGACACACACATACTTGCTGACAGACACACAGACACACACTCACTGACACACACACATACATACAGAAACACACACACATACTCACAGACAGACACACATACATACTCACTGACAGACACATACAGACACACACACTCACTGACAGACACACATACTTGCTGACAGACACACATACTCACTGACAGACACACACACTGACAGACACACTGACTGACAGACAGACACACACACACGCACATACTCACAGACAGACAAACACACATATTCACACACTTACTTTTCTTTATTGCTACCTACCTTATGGAGCCGATGGGGGGCATCTCTCTGGGGTCCTTCCAGCTCCTCACTGCTCCCGCGCACGGTTTAGTGATGCCGGGTGCCGGAATATGACATCATATTCCGGCGCAGGCTTCACTTCAGTCGGCGCGCGCAAGGGAGCAGTGAGGAGCTTTAAGGCTGAGCTCCCTCGCTGGTCCTCTTCCCCGGCCGGGTAAGTGTTAGCAGAGTAGGCACCTGCAATATGGGGAAAGCAGGTGCCTACTCTGCTATAACACTGAGCATGCACTTGCGGCTCCCCGGGCCGCAAAGATGGTCCTTGTGGGCCACGGGTTTGACATGCTTGCCTTACAACATTCTGATGGGGAGCAGAGAGAGAGTCTGAACATTGATCAATGTTGTTGTTGTTTTTTTGTTGTTTTTTTTTTTTTATCTCCTGCTAATGCTCATTCATGCCCTGTTTCTGTAATCGTGGACTGGTTTGAAACTGAAATGGGTCTGTAAAAGTGAGGGGGTTGGGGCTGAAGAAACCGCTCTAGCAGGAGAATGATTATGAAAATAAGTTAGCTTGTTGCCTACAGATTGTGCGTTCCATGATTTCTAAGTAAAAACTATTTGAGATTGCAGTATATGGGTATAGATTTGGTAAAGTTGGTAATTTGGGCACAATTGTTATGTAAGCAAAGCTGGGGGCAATTAGAGATAGACAGGTTAATTCAGTAAAATGAGAATTCAAAGTGAATTTCAAAATTAAGTCCAAAGCCAAATTGAAAGCTATGTTGACCTTAAATTTGACAATTCACGTTGGATTCCCATTCTATTGAATATACCTGGGAAAGTCTGGAATTTAGAAAAATGTCATCAGCATACAGGAGTAGAAGAATGCAAACACGTCAGGTGAGAGTAGGATCTGTTAGAATGGGACTGTATATTTTCTTGAAATGAGAGGTCAATAATAGACGTGCCGAATTTTGGAATTTTTAAGCTTCCAAATTTGACTGAATATTAAAGTTTTCGGAACGATTTGATCCAAAAAAATTCATTTCCATTTGTTTTCATAAGGATTGCAAATTAGGGACATATCTATTAAGCAACTGAAATGGCAGAAGGAAAGGGCTTTTTTCTTCTTAATTTTGAGTTTTCAGCTGTTTAGAAGATAGCTCCCTAATTTGGTATTTTTAATTAAGGGTATTAAATTAGGGTCTTATCTACGGAAAGAGCAATCTTAAGGAACAGGGCTTTTCTTATTTTTGCTCTTTCAGCTGTTTAACAGATAGCTCCCTAATTGTGTCAAATTAGGTTGCTGTTTAGTACATAGCTCTTCTAATTTGGTACCCGGATGTGGGCTCTCTCTAATTAGGATACCAAATTAGGGTGCTATTTAGTAGATAGCTCTCCTAACTTTATGTGCGATTTCCCTCCTTACGGTAGCAAAGTAGGATGCTACACTACACAAATAGGTAAATGACAGAACGTATGACTGTTCACATGTGTGGGCAAATAACTGTGAATGCAAAGCTGGGGGCAATTAGAGATAGACATTGGTAAAATAACAGTGTATGTGACTGTGTGCAAACACGGGAAAATAACTGTACAAGCATGGGTAAAATGATTCCCCTCACTGGACTCCACCACCGACACCAAAGCCACAACAGTGGGCTATAGTGGTAATGGTTCTCATAGTGCAACTTTAACTAACAAGTAATTCTATTAATAAATCTGTAATAGCATTTATGGTTGACTACACTTAGGAACAGGTATAAATCTGAGATGATAAATTACTGGGAACAAACTGATAAGCAAGGGGATGTTTCACACCTAGCTAATAGTATTTACTGACCACAATGATGAATGCATTATTAACAATAATACCAGATTAGGGCTTGTTTTACATTGCAGCATTAAGTGCAAAAAGGCCACAGCACCCAGACCACCTAAATTAGCTGAAGTGGTCTGGTTGCCTACAGGGTCCCTTTAACACTAGTATCAGCTTATTAGGGCAGAATGGCAAAAAATAAAACGTAGAGAGGAGAACATAAAAAAACCATTAAACCAATAGGGAATATTTTAACGTCCATTCTGAATAAAAACAGATTAGAAATTCAGCCACCTAGACATACGATAGGCATCCAAAAATAGAAAAGACAGAAATACGCTGGGAGGTGAATGAGAGATTGAGTGAGTGAGAGTGTGGTAAAGTAGGCTAGAGATCAAATAGATACGTATGGAAATTAAAGGGACCCTATAGGCACCCAGACCACTTCAGCTAATTGCAGTGTTCCATGCCTCTTAACTCTGCAGTGGTATTTATTGCAGTTTTTCATAAACTCCAATAAGTACCTTGAAGGATTAACTCCACCATCTACCAGACAAGACACTAGAGGTGCATCTGGGTCGTTCGACAAAATGACACGCTATGCATGAGGATATCCAGCATCACTTAAACTCCATAGGAAAGCATTTATTTAATGCTTTTCTGTTAGGCTGTCCTAATGTGCTGACCCAGTGCTGAGGGACATCGGTACTGGATTCAGGTTAAGTGACAGAGGGGTTTTTAACCGTTTTTGCATTGTGGGGGAGGAGGGGTGCATGATTGAGGGGACACTATACTATAGGGTACTACAGTGCTAGGAATACAATTTTTTATTCCTAGACTATAGATTCCCTTTAAGGATAGATATGGAGAGTCTGCAGAGTATGATGAGTGTGTAAAAGGGTTGAAGGGAATGTGAGGATAAAAAATAGTCTGGAAGAAGATGTTGGGGAAAAAATAGCGTATGAATTGAGAGAGATTATTATAGTAATGTAAATATAAATGATATGATATTGTATTTCTCATTTAAAGTTCTAAAAAATTACAAGGGTATAAGAAAGAATGATCAACACTTAATTTAGAGAAAAAGAAAGAAGGGCCATTATAATAATGAATGTCACACAAACAATACACTAAAAAATTACTCAACAACTTATAAACACATTAGATATAACAAGGTAGAGAGGACTTAAGACAGAAACCTTTGGATATATTAATAAAACAACTGGTCCTTATGGTTTTTTTGTAATGTGGAGAGGTAATCTAGCTGAATATCTTGATCTGAATGGTTACAAACTGTGCAATGCAATATGATCAAACCCTTCCTATCTAAAATAAAGTCTACACCTTATCTAATCAGAATAATTATCTCAGCAGTTAAACCTACATTATGACTCTTATCAGGCTTTTATCTGGTACCGGAAATGCAGAGCTGTCCTTTTTATAAACTTGTTTATTTGCTAA
Organism: Pelobates cultripes; assembly: GCA_933207985.1. Lineage (NCBI taxonomy): Eukaryota > Metazoa > Chordata > Amphibia > Anura > Pelobatidae > Pelobates > Pelobates cultripes. The sequence continues at coordinate 211,610,457 of OW240913.1, read as the reverse complement.
AGTACACATATTTTGCTATATTCATTGCAAAGAACAATCCTCTAGTCCAGGGGTAGGCAACCTTTTAGCAGCACTATGCCGATATAGGATTGTGCTGTCCCGTAGCGTGCCGGTCCTATTTTTTTTTTAATCGAGGTGTGTATGCTGCCGTATTCTGCTTGTGTTATTTTTACTGTAATTGCTTTGTATTGTTGTATTTGTGCGTATATGCAGGGCTGTCTTTAATAGTGACTGGACCCTGGGCAAAGCATTTGCTTAGGGCCCTCTGGACACTGTCCCCCCTCCCCAGGCATGCAATCACGTCCTCCACCTCAACGCAGTGGCGGACCTAAAGTAGAGAGGTGCAAGAATTTTTGGGGGTCTCCCTGTTGCATGGGTGATTAAAAGGTAGATCTCCATTGTCGTGCAACTCCAGAAATGCATTGACAGCTGGGGCTCTACCATTTACCCATGTTTGCAGGTCTGTATTTAGCACTAAGCAGTTTTTGTGTGTTTGAATGTAAACAGGTTTTTGTATGGAATATGTTTGTATGTGGTGTTGGCGTGATTGCAAGCATGTATTTGTGTAGTGTTGGTTTTTGAATGCAGGGGTGTATTTACATATAATTGTGGTGTGTGACACAGACATGTGTTTGTACGTAGTGTTGAGATTTGAATGCAGGGGTGTATTTGTGTGTAGTGTTAGTGTGTGAATGCTGAGATGTATGCACATATACACACACACAGAGATATATACATGCTGAAATGCGTACACACACACACACACACAGACATACTGACACACACACAGACATACTGACACACACAAAGACATACTGACACATACTGACACACAGACATCCTGACACACAGAAATACTGACACACACACAGATATACTGACACACACACACATACAGACATACTAACACACACACACACACACACTGACAGACATACTGACACAGACATACACTTTAAAACCCACCCTCCAGTTTCCTACCTTTCCTGCTGGTGGCTGAAGGTGTTGGGAGTTGGGGTCTAGCGCTCTCGGCCAGCCCCCCTCCAATCTGCCTACTCTTCTTTCCCGCGTGCTTTCGGCCAGCCCCCCTCCAATCTGCCTACTCTTTGTGGGAGGAAGTGATGCGTGGCCGTCACTTCCTCCCAGCCTGCTGCCGAAAAGCAAGGGGCGCGCTCGCGCTGTTAAAGCGCCTCAGCGTGACCGGGCCCCTACTGACAGAAGCTCACCGGGTGATCCTTTGTGCATGGGCCACCCGGTGGGCCTCCTTAATGTGCAGATTACCAGCCAGAGGGTTAGAAATAGTTGAGGCCAGCAGGGCTCACGGTGCAGCTGCCCAGTTTGCCCCGCGTTAAAGATGGCCCTGCATATATGAGCTATTATATTGTTTATGTTCATGAGTAGTTTATGGTATCGTGTATGATACATATGAATGTGGGCTGTGTATGGGGGCTGCTTGTGGAATTGTGTGTGTGTGTGGATGGATATGTCACAGTGTGTGTTTGGTAGTGTATGGGGGCTGTTTGGGGTATTGCATGTGGGGTTGTGTGCATGTATGTGGATTGTTAGTGGTGTTGCGGATTGTGTGTATGTTTGTGTGTGGGCTTTCCATATTATTTGTATGAGGGGTTATTCTGCATTTCTGTGTATATCTAGCAGTGTGGGTGGCTTCCCTGGGTTCCAGTGGGGACTAGGCCGGTCAGGTAAATGTCAAGGACAGGAGCTGCTACAGCATCTGCAAGCTGCTGTACTACAGTGTGGATTCCTATTCACAAGTGCTGGGAGGAAGTGATCTGAGATCACTACCTCTACGTGCTGCAATGCGTAAATTGAGGATTGTCCTTCACCACCTTTTCGGATTAGCAGATATCTGAAGTTTTACTGGGACTCCTGATAGGCCAGAGCCTGTTTGGCTCTAGCAGCCTTGAGTGCCGTGCAAAGACACCTCGAGTGCCGTGCATGGCACTAGTGCCGTAGGTTGCCTACCCCTGCTCTAGTCTATATAATAAGATGAAAGTAGTGCCAAGGATGCTCTAAATTAACTCTTGCATTGCCAGCAGCATTTTCCAGAAGTTTAAGTAAGTTTAAAGTTGAATGTAATTAATGAGACTAGCTTTTGTGTATATAGCTATATTTTCAGCCAAACCACTAATAGTGATCCTTCCTGGAGTTAAAATGATTTCATTTAAGCTTGCCACCTTTCCGTTTTCAGGCACTTTTAGGGCTATTTTCACCAAACATCAATGTTGCTATGGCACAAGATGAGCAAAAATCAGCTTGAGAACTGAGCGGGGACCGACCGAAGGGCAGGCTATTTCAGCTGCTGCCCGTCCTCAGTATTCTCTTGCGACCCATTTTTGACTCTCTACAAGTTTAAAGGGATAATCCAGACGTGGACCCCTTGCTCACGGTGCCTAGGGAGATATCAGTTATGCCTCACTGATGATGCCTAACAAGGCTGAAACGATCGTCTGGGGTTGCTGTATCTCTCGTGCAGAGAGAACTTGCTGGTATTTCGGATCTGGACTGCCCGTATGGGTGGGACCAGTCTGATATGCTTCAGATATGTTCTCTCTGTAATGGCACAAGATGAGCAAACATCAGCTTGAGAACTGAGCGGGGACCGACCGAAGGGCAGGCTATTTCAGCTGCTGCCCGTCCTCAGTATTCTCTTGCGACCCATTTTTGACTCTCTACAAGTTTAAAGGGATAATCCAGACGTGGACCCCTTGCTCACGGTGCTTAGGGAGATATCAGCTATGCCTCACTGATGATGCCTAACAAGGCTGAAACGATCGTCTGGGGTTGCTGTATCTCTCGTGCAGAGAGAACTTGCTGGCATTTCGGATCTGGAATGCCCGTATGGGTGGGACCAGTCTGATATGCTTCAGATATGTTCTCTCTGTAATGGCACAAGATGAGAAAAAATCAGCTTGAGAACTGAGCGGGGACCGACCGAAGGGCAGGCTATTTCAGCTGCTGCCCGTCCTCAGTATTCTCTTGCGACCCATTTTTGACTCTCTACAAGTTTAAAGGGATAATCCAGACGTGGACCCCATGCTCACGGTGCCAAGGGAGATATCAGCTATGCCTCACTGATGATGCCTAACAAGGCTGAAACGATCTTCTGGGGTTGCTGTATCTCTCGTGCAGAGAGAACTTGCTGGCATTTCGGATCTGGACTGCCCGTATGGGTGGGACCAGTCTGATATGCTTCAGATATGTTCTCTCTGTAATGGCACAAGATGAGCAAAAATCAGCTTGAGAACTGACCGGGGACCGACCGAAGGGCAGGCTATTTCAGCTGCTGCCCGTCCTCAGTACTCTCTTGCGACCCATTTTTGATTCTCTACAAGTTTAAAGGGATAATCCAGACGTGGACCCCTTGCTCACGGTGCCTAGGGAGATATCAGCTATGCCTCACTGATGATGCCTAACAAGGCTGAAATGATCATCTGGGGTTGCTGTATCTCTCGTGCAGAGAGAACTTGCTGGCATTTCGGATCTGGACTGCCTGTATGGGTGGGACCAGTCTGATATGCTTCAGATATGTTCTCTCTGTAATGGCACAAGATGAGCAAAAATCAGCTTGAGAACTGAGCGGGGACCGACCGAAGGGCAGGCTATTTCAGCTGCTGCCCGTCCTCAGTATTCTCTTGCGACCCATTTTTGACTCTCTACAAGTTTAAAGGGATAATCCAGATGTGGACCCCTTGCTCACGGTGCCTAGGGAGATATCAGCTATGCCTCACTGATGATGCCTAACAAGGCTGAAACGATCGTCTGGGGTTGCTTTATCTCTCGTGCAGAGAGAACTTGCTGGCATTTCGGATCTGGACTGCCCGTATGGGTGGGACCAGTCTGATATGCTTCAGATATGTTCTCTCTGTAATGGCAAAGATGAGCAAAAATCAGCTTGAGAACTGAGCGGGGACCGACCGAAGGGCAGGCTATTTCAGCTGCTGCCCGTCCTCAGTATTCTCTTGCGACCCATTTTTGACTCTCAATGTTGCTAAAGACCCAGAAAAAGTTGGATAGTACTAGAGCAGTGCGACCAGGGCCGGACTGGGAATGAAAAGAAAAAATGTTTTTGTGATGTTGGCACTCTTTCCAGGGATTGGTGCAGGTATAGAGGTCACCCTCTCAAATACAACCCCTAAACATCTAATCAAATAAGACAAAATATACAGCACTCAAGTTAATGCAAAAAAAATATTTGTATAAATATTGATCCAAGAAAAAAGATACACCTTACTAGAATACAAAAAATACAGAAAAAGGGCTGCGCTTAAATAATTTAAGCGCAGCCCTTTTTCTGTATTTTTTGTGTTTTATCCTAAAGGGTTTTTGAGGGATTCCCTTTTAGGGTTGCTGCTTATTTGTGTTATTCAGCGCTCACTCATTGTCTTGGTTTTACCTTACTAGAATAGTATATAAGAGGAAAAAAGGCTACCATATGTATGAAGCCCATAAAGCAACTAATCCTATGCCTGTTTATAAAAGTTTACTACAACAGTGATACAAAAGATGAATCTGTACATATATAACATGGCAATATTCACATAAGTTAATCGCAATGGATCCACCCCTTGACTGGAGCAATAATATCTGCATTGATTGTCAATGGCTGACTAGAAAACCAGACCCAACGTATATCTCAATGTACAATCCACTGAAACAAAGTATACATTTGTTACCCATGTACAAAAAAAATGAAAAATGGGAAAAAACGAGAAAAAAAAGGGACAAAAAAACCTGTATACAGAAAAAAGATTGTGAAAATGAAAAAAATAAAAAGTAAAAAATATTGTGGTTAATGATGTGTATAAGCTGAAAAGGTTGTCTCTCTCCCCCCTATATGATGAAATAGTCCTGATCTGGTGAGTGGATACATAGAAGGTGGTGATGATGGTGAATGGATAATCCTTGTGTTCAAGTAGTATTTCGTTCAGGCAGGAACATCCACACACAGATATCATATCCATCAAAGGCATAGTTCCGAGCGCGCAGCCCATTTATAGCCTAAAGCACAGAGTGCCAGCAACACTTGTATCCCTGCCTCAACACCACTACTGGATGACTGCAACCTACAGCTGGAGTGATATCTGTGTGTGGATGTTCCTGCCTGAACGAAATACTACTACGTGAACACCAGTGGCGTACTCATGACCCATGGGGCCCCTGTGCGAAAATTGATCCGTGGGCCCCCCTCGCTTACTCGGCGCGGGTCGCGGCCGCAACACATGGCGGCGGGCACCTGGTCGCAGGGGTTGCAGGGCTGCGACCCCGCGACCGCGGTATGCACACACACTTAAAGGACCACTACAGACACCCAGATCACATCAGCTCAATGAAGTGGTCTGGGTGCCAGGTCCCTCTAGTTTTAACCCTGCAGCTGAAAACATAGCCGTTTCAGAGAAACGGCTATGTTTCACTGAGGTTAATCCAGCCTCTGGTGGCTGTCTCATTGACAGCTGCTAGAGGAGCTTCCGCGATTCTCACTGTGAAAATCACAGTGAGAAGACACTGAACGTCCATAGGAAAGCATTGAGTAATGCTTTCCTATGGGCGGTTTAAATGCGCGTGCTAACACACACACACTAACACACACATACTAACACACACACACACTAACACACACATACTAAGACACACATACACTAACACACACACACATACTAACACACACACACACTAACACACACATACTAAGACACACATACACTAACACACACACACTAACACACACACATACTAACACACACATACTAAGACACACACACACTAACACACACATACTAAGACACACATACACTAACACACACACACACATACACTAACACACACACACTAACACACACACATACTAACACACACATACTAACACACACACACACACTAACACATTTTTATTTTTTAAATTTAATCCCCCCAGCCTCCTTACCTATTGGAGTGCTGGGGGGATTCCCTGGGGTCCAGTGGTGCTGCTGCTGGGCTCCTGGGCGGCAGGTCACTGGGTGGGCGGGCTGTCTGGGCAGGCGGGCGCGCGAGGGAGCACTTTCCCCTGAGTGCTTCCTCTTCAGCTCCCTCGCGCGCCGCTTAGGGATGCCGGCGCCGGAAGATGACGTCATCTTCCGGCTCCGGTATCAGTGCGGTGCGCGAGGGAGCTGAAGAGGAAGCACTGAGTGCTCCCTTGCGGGCCCGCCTGCCCGGTGACAGCAGGGCCAGCCTCTGGGGGCCCTGGGGTGGTCGGCTCCTGGGCCCCCCAGGTGAAGAGGCTGGCCCTGTGGCTACATACTGGGTCGCAGGGGCGGCCGGGCCCCGTGGTGGGTCGGGCCCGGTCGCAGCCGCGACCCCTGCGACCCTGGTATGTACGCCACTGGTGAACACAAGGATTATCCATTCACCATCATCGCTCTCAGTGGCCACCTTCGATGTACTCACTCACCAGATCAGGACTATTTCATCATACAGAGAGGTGAGATACTACCTTTTCAGCTAATACACATCATTGACTGCAATACTTTTCATTTTTTTTTTCATTTTCACAATCTTTTTTTAATCTTTTTTCTGGGTAACAAATGTATACTTTTTTCAGTGAATTGTACATTGAGATATACGTTGTGTATGATTTTCTAGTCAGCCATTTACAATCAATGCAGATATTACTGCTCCAGTCAGGGGGTGGATCCATGGGAATGGAAAGCAGCCCTGGAAAAAAATTCTATACCAGCCCCATAATGCATCACACCAGCATAGTGTGCTGATATGAAATCGGGGAAAAAAAACCTGAAAACTGAAAACTATCACTCAAACGTGAAAGACAGCACTCATAGGGCTTCAAAATAAACAAAAGAACGGATTTGTTGTAAGCAGACATGCATTTGCATATAATCAATGTTTCAGTCCAACTACCTTGAAATGTTAAGGAAAGTTTTGTAATTGGACTGAAATTGTGAATGTATGTTATTGCACAGCAGTAAAAAAAAATGATGTTATCTTTCTTATTTTGAAGTAAGAAGAGTGTGCTCTTCACTTTGGCCAACAACTGGATGATCTCAGTCAACGCCAATTTAATTCCCAGAGGAAAGCATTGCTATTGCGCATGTGTGGCAAAATGCTGCGCTTCATCACACCAATCAGCATCTACTCATAGAAATGCATTGCATCAATGCATCTCTATGGGGAGTGTTCAACACCTCCATGCAGAGCGTGGAGATGCTCAACATAGGTGCTGCACACTGTGCAGCACTGGCCTAGGAAGCAGTTCTAGTGGCTGTCTGAGTGACTGTCACTAGAGATGTTCCTAGGCAGCAATGTAAACACTGACTTTTTTTCTGAAAAGGTAGCATTTACAGTGTTCAGCCTAGAGGGACAGGGTATAGACACCAGAACCCCTACATTAAACTGTAGAAGTTCTGGTGACTATAGTGTCCCTTTAATACAAAGTCTTTCTCTCACTGGTCGACTCTAAATTACAGGGAGAGCAGGAGACACAAGTGAAGATGTATTTTGTTTGTGTCTTTCTCCCCCAAGCCCCTTTTGTGTGTCTCTTAGGCCCAGCCCCTTTGTCTCTTTCTCCCCTTCCCCAGCCCTTCTGTCTCTTTCCCAGGCCACAGCACTTCTGTGTGTCTCTTTCCCCACAGCTCCTCTGTGTGTTGCATTTTCCCCTCCCCCAGCTGCTCTGTGTGTCTCCTGTTCCCCTTTCCCAGCCCCTGTGTCTCATTCTCCCCAGACCCCTCCGTGCCTTTTTTTCTTCCCAGCCTCTCCGTGTGTCTTTTTACTCCCCTGTAATGTGTCTCATTCCACCCTCTCCAGCCTTACATGTGTATCATTACCTCCATGCTTCTAAATCCATCCCCCCAGACATCCATGTGTCTCAATCCAACCCCCCAGACCTTCATGTGTCTTATTAGCTCCCTGTATGTCTTATTAATCCCCCCATCCCCCCATGTGTCCCTATAGCCCCCTCCCAGCCCTCCATGTGTCTCATTCCACCCCCTCCAGCCTTGCATGTTTCTAAATCCATTCTCCCAGTCCTCAATGTGTGTCAATCTATTCCCCCCAGCTCTCCATCTGTCTCCATCTGTCTCATTAGCCGCCCAAGACCTCCATGTGCCTTATTCTTTCTCTCAGTCCCTCCATAGGTCCATATAGCCCCTTCCAGCCCTCTATGCATTCCTATACCCTTCTCCTAGCTCTTCATGTGTGCCTATACCCCCTCTTAGCCCTTCATGTGTCCCTGTACCCCCATTCCAGCCCTTCATGTGTCCCTATACCCCCTTCCAGACCTTCATGTGTCCCTATACCCCTTCCCAGCCCTTCATGTGTCCCATTAGTCCCAGGTGTCCTATCATTCCCCAGACCCCATGTGTCCCATTAGTTCCCAGCCCCAGGTGTCCCATTAGTTCCCCACCCCAAGTTAACATTAGTGTCCTCCACAGCCCCAGGTGTCCCATTAGTGCCCCCACATATCCCATTAGTTCCCCCAGATGTCCCATCATCCCCCCAGCCTCCATGTGTCCCATTAGTTCCCCCCAGTTCCCAGGTGTCCCATTAGTTACCACCCCAGCCCCAGGTGTCCCATTAGTCCCCCAACCACAATGTGCCCCATTAGTCCCCCCTCCAGCCCCAAGGTGTCCCATTAGTTCCCCCCCCCAGGTGTCCCATTAGTTTCCACCCCTAGCCCCAAGGTTTCCCCTTCTGCCGGTTACCCTGTAATTGCACTGTGCGGCCTGCAAGACTGGGGGGCCCTAGGTGGCAGCGCACCGGCCCGATAGTGTGCCGGCCCACCGGGAAATTTCCCGGTATCCTGGTGGGCCAGTCCGGCCCTGAGTGCGACCATGTGTATGTGTACATTTGTGATTGTGTGTATAGGTCTGGGATTGTATGTGTGTCTGTGATTGTGTGTATAGGTCTGTGATTGTGTTTATGTGTGCATATTTATATACATGCCTATGTGTTTAGTACATATCTCCCTAAGTTGTTATCCTTAAATATGGCGATCCAACTTCAACTCAGGTTAAAGAATTCGCCCAATTCTTGAGAGCATCCTCTGTTATTTTCCTGCTTGCATCAGTATTGATTTTTTTAATGATGCTATCTCTCACTGCCATCACTAAATGTATGCCAGTCCTTGTTTACATCCTCAGTGTATTATTGTAAAACACTGGAATATGTTGACCCAGTATTAATGCTTATAAGAAACAAAACGCTTATAATATTGATTATGGAATATAAATAAAGGTAGCATTGGTGTGAGGGGGGGTTATTTTGCTAACTTTCAACCATGCCAGGGGAAGAATGTGAGAGGTTTTCCGCCCATAAGTAAAATATTGCTTGTTCTTTCCAGCAATTGTTTCCAAAATGTCCTTTCTCTGCCATGATGTCATTTTCCTTGGGAAATTTTAAAAATCTTTAAAAAGTCACCACATGTATTCTGTCTCTTTGCAAACACAGCACTAACGTACAACTAATGTATTTATGTGTGTGTTAAATTCCAGAAACATTTGAAATAACAAAAAAGGCATTTTTGTAGAAAGTATGTCTAAAGCCATGACATGGGATAGGTAATTATTAGAATTTTGTTATTTGTCTCATCATTCTATAACAGTCAGTCACTGGGAAAGTTTCACATTTGAGTGACTTGTAGCTGTGGAGCCCTGGGCACACATAATGATGCATTAATTCTGTGTTTGTTTTCTCTAGAAATGTTACAGGGGCAAGAGGTGGTGTGACTGGGCAAGGTACATTGTTGCTTTATAGTACCGTTTTTGTAGCAGAGATGCAATATTCCCCAGGTTATCTCCGCTTATAATCCAAGTGAGGCTCAGGAACAAGTAAATAGTAAATCCACAGGCAAGGTTTCCAGCAGGTAAAATAACAGCAATATCCCAACAGCAATCCCAATAACTGGACGACACACAGTTTCAGGAGCAGAACTGAAATCTTTAATCCACACTGTCCTTTTAAAGCATGCTCCCATGCAAGGGAGGGATTTACAATCATTAGTACAGTAGCCAATCCTGTCCTGGTAACCTCCCACACATCTCCTCCCCTCAGCCTGCATCGTAATCCCCTTATCCAGTCTAGCAATTCCCCCCGTTTCTGGATGTACCCCTAAACGTAGGGGTACCCCTTTAAATCTTACACCCCCTGATAGCCCTGATCTGGGTGAACAACATATCCAAAAATCACCCAGATCAGACCAGGGGTTCGGGAAATTTATGGAGGGAATAAAATGACCGACCGCACTGACTGAGACAGCCGAATGCGGCTCCATGCGAATGGGCCCTGCGGTCGGTCCTGGAATAAGGGAACAAACTGCAAGAAAGCCTCTAGCTATAGAGGCTAGGTAGGGTTCGCCTGAATCCCCTCGTTCGGTTCTTTCTAACTACCGAACGAGGGGCTGTTCGGTAGTTAGGAACCAAATGGATCGGGCTTGTGGAGGTTTCAGCAGTGTTCGCCTAGTCGAGTGTCCGATTTGAGTTCCAGACACTCGACGGCAAAACACAGCTGTTCGGGAGTTTTAAAATGGCTGCCACCATGTGTTCGTTTGTCGAATGGCGGCCACCCCCGAGAACAAAGGACGGCTACTTAACTTGTCAATTACCCGTTTGCAACGGGTAATTGAGGACACACTTCACACAGGGGAGGTCTGATTGTTCAGTAGTTTCATTCCCTTAGTTTATTCAAATGATTCTACCAAACAATCAGAGGAATACAATTCTTTTAAACACATATAAAACCAGCAGTTTACACGAATTCAGCTATTCACAAGACATTTGCAGGACAGCCCAGTGCCATCCGTTCCGAGCAAAGTCAATATCCCTTATAAAGCAAATGTAAATTTTAAAATAAAATGTACTATTTTAAAAGCACATACCCAAAACTTCCACACCTACAAAAGCTGAAAGACACACTTTAGGCAGCCAGATCACTTTATTTCATTGAAGTGGTTTAGGTGCAGTGTCCCAGTTCCATTAAGTCAATGCTTTCCTATAAGAAAGGCCTAATGCGCATGTGGCACTCTCTGCACATGCAAATTAGGTCCCCCCATGGACTGACGTCATTGGAGGAGTAGCCCGACCCAGCACAGAGGGACTTCATTGCTGGAGTCAAGTACATGTTTATATGGCATGAAGGGTGGGGGGGCATGAGGAAGGGGCGGCAGAGGGACTCTTTATCTCATTGAAGTGATCTGGGTGCAGTGTGCCTATACCCAATTCCAAAGGTAGTGTTGCACTCAATAGATATTGCTAATATGCCTGAAGCACAAAGGGATCCACAGTCCTTTTTAGGTGCAGTGTTCCAGTCCCCTTAGCCATTCAAGTGGAAACATTGCAATTTTCAGGAAAACTGTAATGTTTACAGCGAAGGATTAAGACATTAAGATAACCTCTAAAATAATTCCACACAGCCACAAGAGGAACTTCCTGCAGTTCCACACAGTTTAACTCTGTGAAACGATGCAGGACATCTTCACACAGTGCAAGAGTATCTTTTAAATCATATAGGAAAACATTGATTCAATGCTTTCCTACGGGGAATCCCTAGTGCATGAGTGGTACTCGCCACACATGCGTTTTGTCCTCCATCGGCGTGGCATTACCAAAGGCGCTAGAGTGAAAAAAGTGTTTTTAACCCTTTACACAAATGGGAAGGCTCCTAATAAGATAGGGACAGGGACTGGAGGCCCAGGGGTTCGGTGCAGTTGAGTTATACTTAATTGATCCTGTCACCTACAAGTGCTGCCATCTTCTTTCTTCAGCTCTTGACATTTCAACTGCCAGGAGCCCATGTAAGTGCTATACACTATAGTACATGCACTATAGTACATCAATAGACAAAGAGCTATGCACTTACAAAATTAACGTGTTAAAAATGTCCTGAAGTCCCTGGCATTGGGCATTTTTAACATGTTCATTTTGTGAGTCCAATATCATGTTTTATTTTATTATTTGTTGCAGGTATATCTTTGACTATTTTTATTTATTGAGGATACAGGAGAATCCTGTGTTATACCTACATTATAAAAGTGAAAGCGTCAATTCCACTTCACACATATATATACAGATATAGTTTCCCTCTCTGCACCTTAAAATGGTTTTGTGCTTTTGACACTTGATTATAGTACATCAGTTATTTCAATGGAGGATCCCGCAAGACTATGGGAGCCTCCATAGATATTATCTAGCGATGTGTAAGATAATGCCTTATACCCATAACCATCATTAGAGAAGGTTGGGGAAGTGACAGAACTTTACAGCAGTAGCTCCACGTTTTGTCAAGTTTTGCTAGGTGGGCAATAGCTTCCCAGACGCTAGTATTTTAATACAAGATATGTGGCATAGCAAGTGGCATCATGAGGTGGAAAAGACTACAGACTTTTATTTGTTTACTTTTTTTAATGACTAACAGGGTCATTACTAAAATGCCCACAAATGTGCTTCCAAAACACATTTGCTGGAGGATTTTACTTGAGCAGCAGGGAAAGACTGCTAGAATTTTAGCTGGCATTGAATTTGATAACACTATCAGCTGAATCCAGTCAATATTTTTTTTACTAAGTTTGACATGATTCTGTTGATAGAATGAAATTGAGGTCAATATTGTCAAGAGTTTAAGGAGGCTTAGTATTTGGTGTTAAAGTGACTTATATAGTGGCTTTTTAATGCTATGTTAAAATTTAGCAAGTATGGTGAGTGAGTTTCCTATAATGTCAACAGATGTTAACGCACTCATAATCTGTTTGTTACACTTTTTATCCAATTTGACAATTTTTATTATTTTTTTGTCACTTTTCAAGGGGGTACAGAAAAAAGAAAAGGGTAGGTTAGGGGGAGGAAAGTAAACATACTTGTAACATAGAGGTCATATTACAGTAGACATAGTGCTTATTTCTCATTCTCATATTGCGCTGGAGCATCTCCACACCCAGTTCCTATCCCATCCCACCCTGCCCGTGTTCGCTGCCCACAACCCACCACGGTTCTTAACTGCCATGTGCAGTTTAGGCGTTTTACATCGCCAGGGTGCTCAGGTGGTGCAGGCCGGTGTTTTCTAAAGCGTATGTCAGTGTGGGCTTAGTCAGCCAGTTAGTCGGGGGCGCCCGCTGAGAGGAGCGTAGAGACACTATAACTATGTATATGTGGGTACATATGCGATGATGAAGTGATGTTTGGGTGTGTCTGCCCATGTGCATTGTCATGATGCTATAGGGACGCTTTAACCTTAAAACTCTCTCCTGTGTCGTTAGTCGCTCAAGGCAACTTTTCCTAATTTTTTGTTGTTTGTTGTTTTTTTTTTTTTTGCATTTTGTTCATTATTTTATTATTTTGTACATTACCCCACCTCCCCTCAAAACCCCTCTCCAATCCTAGCCTCCCATTGAGTGTGGACCATGATGGCGTGTTTATTCGAGGGGTTTTGTTTGTTGAGTCTCACCTCATATTCTCATGTTCAGAGATATTTGCAGAATTAGGGCCGCTTTGGTGGGTGTGAGAGCCTGTTTCCATGCCCTCGCTATGAGTATATCCCCTTAAGGACACATGACATGTGTGACATGTCATGATTCCCTTTTATTCCAGAAGTTTGGTCCTTAAGGGGTTAATCATTAAAGGCATTGTGCTAATTCAATTACTGGTTGTTGAAAATTATAACCTTATGTCTTAACAGGCTAATTGCAGCATACTCACCATAACATAGTTTTTATGTGTGCTTCCTGCAATTGAAGTAAACATGTTTAAAATACAATAATGTGCAATAAATTGGAGGTTTTCACCAGTGACAAAGTTAGGCATTCTTTCACCTGGAGCAAAGACTCAATTGTCACTTATTTCTCCTCTGAAATGCAGGCAGCAGGGGCATGCTGGGATAAGAGAGATAGCAGCATGCTCCCGCCCATCGGCTTTCCAGGCTGCCACTATGGCTGCTAATTGTGTGTGTAAGGGGGGCTGCTTGTGATTTTTGTGTATTGTGCTCATGGTGAGGTGTTTATGTTTCATCTGTGGTAGGTCACTGTATGATGATGACTATATTCAGGCGGTGACTGGGGGTAAGTGTGACAAGGTGTGGGGCATTAGTATGGCAGGGTGAGGGGGGTGAGTATGACAGTGTGAAGGAGGTGAGTGTGATAGAGTTAGGGGCAGTGATTGTGATGGTGTGAAGGGTGCTGTTACAGGGATAGTATGGCTGGTTGGTGAGTGCAACAAGGTTGTGGCTGAGTGTTTTAGAGTGAGGGGGAGTTATTGTGATGACATTAGGCGTGGTGAGTGACTGTGGCAGCATGCCCCAGGGCAGGATTTCTTAAGGGCCATGAAGCGGAGGCACCTCTCTTCAAACAGCGCCCAGGCCACATGCACCCACAGCCTTCCCCCGAGTTACCCTTAGCTATAGATTTGCCCATACATAGGTATATATGAGGAAAAGGACATGATAAATAAAAAACACTCCAAGCATCGTAACCACTACAGCTCACTGCAGTGATTACGGTGCTTGGGGTGCCCTGGCGCCACCCATTGTAAGAGGTCATACGGTTTGTGAGTGGTTTGACTTTATACCTGGAGTCTGCTAGATGCCGCTCATTTACTCCACTACAACTGCTGGAGAGCTGGAAGTTCCTAAGCAGCTTATGCTCTCAGCCAATCAGCCCGTTGCTGGGCTTAGCTTAGAAGAGCTTACAGAACTTCTTAATTTGGAACTCCAGTAAAAGTAGAGGAAAAGATATGGCACCTTGACATGAATCTTGAATGAAATCCTACATGCAGTGCATCGCTATGTAACAGGCCAAATTTGAGTCAGACAGGGGATAACTTGAATAGTAAATTAGTTGATTTAAAAAATCGTCAAAGTTGGGTTGTACAAATTGATTGGGACATTTGTAGACCAACAGAATGTTTTGTGATTTAATTCTCTTACTAGTAATGTTTTCTAGTTGTAAGTGGTAGTACTGCACAAGTGGGTTGTTCCCTCTCATGTGGACAAGAAGCTCTGTAAGATATAAAAAAAAGTAAATACTCTTGCCTTCCTGCTCATAAAAGGCAGTACCCTCCTTCCATCCACAGTTCTTCTTGTCCCAACAGCAGGACGAACAAGACGCTCCAGAAAGACTGGTGAGGCTCACAGGATAAAACCAGAGAGATGTGAACCTAAAAGCTCCCCAGTAGGGGAGCTGCCAGGTACCCCTTCCACACGACCACTACGGAACTCAAGTGGAAGGGATTTTTCATTATGCCGGCAGGAAGTAGGAGGTCCCAGGCAGCCCTCCAATCTAGAAGCAGGCCAAGCATCTGTGCACAGAAGTGGAATGCACGCCTGGGTGGCTTTGCGTTCCACTGAAGTTCTGATCGCGCAGATGCACATGCGTGATCGGAACTTCAAAAATATGCTGCAAAAATGTGAAATATAAGCTGTGCTGAACTGACTGACACCAGGGGTGGTCACCAGTCTCATGTTCACTGTGTCACCAGCCCTCCCACATGGCAGTGAGGTATTTTGAGGTGAAATTAACTAGACTCTACTTTGAAATACCTCATGTTTTATTTCTCATGCTTATATATTTAGTGATACTCTTATTATATTTCAGATATGTCCAGTCCTGCATCCCCAGACAAGGACAAGAAGAACATGTTGGCTCCAGCTCCCAGGAAGGCTACATGTAAAGCAAAAAACCTCTGCTGCTTGGAATGTGCTGTACCGCTTCCAGACAGTTGCAGAAAAAAGGTGAGCAACCAGTGTGCTGCAGAAACCTTCGAAAAATCGCAACAAAAAGAGATGCAGTCCTTAACTGGTTTTAGGAAAACTTATCTCAAACGTTCGAATCATTTATGGATTTGGTAAAGCATGACAGCAGTGCTGTTAAAGCTCCAGAGAAGGAAGATAAAAAAAGTAAGTGTTTGAAGTCATCTTCTTAATCAGAACTGTCTTCGGGTGAATGTTCAAGTTCTTCCAAATCAGAAGTTTCCAGCCTAGACTCCAGCCCGGATGAAGGCTTTTCTCCAGGGGGAACTGAAAAAGTTGGTTAGGGAAGTCGCTGCATTATTTCAGGGAATGGAACCCACTAAAAGTAAGGCCAAAGGTTTCCTTACTAATCCCAGAATTCTGGAGCTGCACCAGAGGGAGTGGAAGAATCCCGAAAGACATGCTTTTATTTCTAAGCACATTAAACAGTTACAGAGTGAGGAAAGATGGGAAGATCTACCGAAAGTAGATATTCAAGTAACCCAGCTCTCCAAAAAAAACACCATTCCCATAGGGGAAGTTCCGGGTTTAAAGGAGCCTATGGATAAACACACAGAAACATTGTGCATATCATGCTGCGGGATATCAATGCAAAGCAGTAATTTCAGGAGCAGTAGTCTTTTCCTTGGAGGATATGGTTTCAGAAAAATCAGACAAAGACCTGTCACATTTATTTAACCTTTTACGTCTATCTAATGAATTTATTCAAGATATGTATGACCAAAGAAGTTCTCAAATTATCCGCCAGAATCATGGGTCTACCATCAGTAGCCAGAAGGACCCTCAGAACTTGGACGGCAGATACAGCATCTAAGGTGAATCTGTGTGAACTGCCCTTTGAAAAGAAAAAATAGTTTCGATCTACACTTACATTATAATACAAATGGTTGATACAAAAATGCCCTGCTACGAGAATTTAGGTCCTCCAGCACCAGGATATTTCAATACATAAGTCAAAGATCCTTTAGGTTTCAAGATAAATCTATAAGGTTTCTGAAACCATTTTGAGAAGTCAAGAGAAAATACCAAAACAAGGCAGTTAAGAGAAGACAATATTGACGCTGGAAGAGTGGGAGGCCGTCTAAAATATTCAGTTCAAAAATGGAAAGAAACTACTTCCAACAGATGGATATGGCATTCTATAGCAGAAGGCTACAGAATAAAGTTTACAAGAATCCCTTCTTTAGAATTCCTGTTGTCAACATACAATTCAAAAAAGAAATCAGAAGCCCTTCTCACTGCCTCACTGACCCTCTTAAACAAAGGAGTAATAAAAAAGGACCAAAATACCAAGATCCAAGGGGTATACTCTTGTCTGTTTCTCGTCCAAAAACCAGACAAAGGTTTTCGTCCTATTCAAGACCTCAAAGCAGTCAACTCCTGCATTCCTTACCAATGGTTCCGCATGGAAAATATCCTTTCCGTCACCCAGCATCTTTAGAAGGGAGAATATATGGCAAAAATAGATCTCAAGGATGCCTATCTTCATGTTTCTATGGCTGCAAGCACAAGAAGGTATCTCAGATTTGCAATAAAATCAAGCAAACAAAAACTTTGTTCAAAAACTTCCTTCCTTCAGCCCCTTCTATTTTCATGAAGATCCTTCTACCTTTGACAGCCGTGCTGAGATGATTGGCTTCTAAAGGTAGTCTCAATAGAACAGCAGGAAAGGAATCTTCTGTTTACCAGTCAGTTTTTGCAAGCTCATGGTTAAATAACAAAATTCCAAAAAATCTGAGATGTTTCCCACCGCAAGGATACGGTTTCTAGGTCTTTTGGTTGGTTCAGTAGCTCAAAAAAATCAAATCTACTTGCCAAGAAAGAAACTAAGAAGAATAAAACTGATTTGTATGCTTCAGAATAAGAATTGCTGTTCTGCCAGACAAGCAATGAGCAGCTTAGGCCTCCTTACATCCACCATCCCGGTGGTAAAGTGGGCAAGATCGCAGGTCAGACCCTTACAATGTGACATCTTATCAAAATGGTCCAAAAGAGAAGAAGATCTGGACAAAGAAATACAGATTTCAGCCAGAGTAAAAAATCAACTGAATTGGCGGATAGACTCAAGATTCATTAAAATAGACCTCTCATTCAAGCAAAGAATTTGGGTCACCATAAATACAGATGGAGCAGTCACTGGTTGGGTGCACATCTGGAATCACTTTTTTTGCCTAGGTTCATGGTCCCACAAATAAGCTGCTCAGTTCTCAAAGTATAGGGAATTGAAAGCTGTATGGAATGCCCTTGTAGCTTTCAATTTAGAAATCAGAAACAAATCAGTGAGAACAAAATAATTTTTGTCTCTTACCTAAACTGTCAGGGTGGTACAAAGGTAATAACACTCCAAAGATCATGGCTTGGGCTCAAGTAGAATTGGGGTCAAACTTACATCAAAGGCTTAGACAACATAGTGACAGACGATCTGAACAGGCAACGCTGGACTCATTAACTCAGACATAATGGTCCCTTCATCCAAAAACATTCAGGATCCTAGTCAGAAGTTTTGGTCTGCCGGAGGTGGATCTGAGGACCAACAGACTGAACGCAAAAGTACGAAAATTTGCTTCCATTATGAAACAAGATCTCCCTCTAGTTCTGGACGTATTTTCAGTCCCTTGGAAATTCAAGATGGCATACATCTTGTCTCCAATAGCATTAATAGCTTGGATTGTGCAAATCATATGTGCAGACAAGGCAAGGGTTTTAGCTATCCTCCCATACTGGACAAACATGAGCTGGTTTTCAGAAATCATTCAGTTGGCAGTCTCTCATTGGGTTCTTCCTTGCTCTCCAACCTTACTGGAACACTCAGACGTCCCTATGGAAACAAGCAAGCTATTTCAGATTCCATCTGTGACACTCTCCTTTCTTGCACTCGTAATTCTACCACCAGGATTTATCTCAGGATCTGGCAAAAGTTTTTACAGTGGTGCTTATCAAGGGATATTGAAGATGATTGGTCTTCCATTCCTTGTGATATGGATTAATGAGCACCTTTCCCCCTTGTATCCTGTGTCACACTACACAGTTGATTAAGTAATGTCAGGATGCTCTATTATAACAGCTGGCCTTTGATCCTGATTTGGATATTCTTGTCCCCCCCACCCCCCCACACTCCATATCTTTATGACTGTTGGAAAGTGTTTGTTTAATCAAGTAGCATCTCTTGACCAGCTAATGCCAAATGTTCTTTAAGTTCTTTGAATATGCAATTGACAGGACATGACTGTATTATGTGAAGACAACCCCTTTTTGGATGTGTATAGAATTTGATCTGTGTTTTCCCCATTAAAATTAGGTGTAGTATTCTAACATACACTTGTGTGAATGAGTACTGCCCTCCGAGCTCGTATTTCTGCTGTGTCCATTCCTTGTCTTCATACCTTAGAGAAAACATTGCTGTCTGCTGAATTTAAACCACAACACCTTCTATCCAGTCTTTTCTTCAATCAGGCTTTAACTCAGGCTTTAGTGTATCATCTCTTAAAGTGCAAGTTGCAGCCCTCAGTCATTTCATGGTAAAATATTTGGCATCTAACAGGCTTCTTCATAGATTCTTTAAGTCTGTTTATCTAAAACGTCCTCTTCATATTTCAGATTTTCCCACCTGGGATTTGTCTGTAATTCTTAAGGCAATGTGCAATTCCCCCTTCGAACCTTTGCAAGAGATTTCTTTGAATATCTTAACGTTTAAAACAGCTTTCTTGGTGGCAATTACTTCAGCTAAAAAGGTTGGAGAACTGCAAGCTTTGTCATCCTCTCCAGAATTTACAATCTTTCACTAGGATAAGGTGGTATTATACCTCAGACCTTCTTTTCTACCTAAAATGGTTTCACGACTGCACATCAACTAACCTACTATTCTGCCTTCCTTTTGTTAAAACCACTCTATGGAAACGGAGAAGAAATGGCACTGCATAGATGTTACTAGGGCTTTGGAAATATGTATCTACAGATCAGCCCCTTACATGATTTCAGACCATCTATTTGCATTCAAAGGCAAGATGGCTTCCAGAGCTATGTTGGCCAGATGGCATGCTGAGGTAATTAAGTTGGCTTATAATACTAGCAATATCTCCCTTTCATTTTCGGTCAAAGCACACTCTACCAGATCCATGTCAACATCTTGGGCTGAAAGGCCATAGGCTTCTCCGTAAGATATATGTAAAGCTGCCACTTGGTCCTTATTTCACACTTTCATAAAGCATTACCAGCTGGACATATTCTCCTCCTCGGAAGCCGCTTTTCGGCAAAAGGTGCTCCAAGCTGTGGCCTACTAATTACCCACCTGTCTTCCTTGAGGGATCTTGCTATATCCGACTTGTGCAGTACTACCACTTACGACAGGAAAAACTGTAATTTTACTTACCGTAAATTCTATTTTCCTTAGTAAAATGGCAGTACTGCTTTTTTCCCCTCCCATGGGATAATAAATTATATTTTGCAGTATTGGGTCTCCGTATGGTTATTTAGAAAACTGTGGATGGAAGGAGGGTACTGCCTATTATGAGCAGGTAGGCGGGAGTATTTACATTTTTTTATATCTTACAGAGCTTCTTGTCCATATAAGAGGGAACAACCCACTTGTGCAATACTGCCACTTTACTAAGGAAAATAGAATTTACGGTAAGTAAAATTGCTGTTTTCTTTTTCAGTCAATTTTGCAGCTGGCTAAATGCATCATATATTCAGACAGAACATTTGCATAACAATAAAAGAGATGAGAATTTAGTTGCTGTCCCTGAAGGGCTCTAAACCACAGCTTCCACAATAAATTAACGTAATTATTATTGTGCTCATTTCACTTTCTCCAAAGTCCGGTGTAAAGGGGAAGCGCTCTCAGGTAAAATTGTAGATTATACTAGCTTTAGTGTAACTATAATCTTAATTTTATTAATGACAGGAGGTGAATATTTGCTTAAGTCTCTCTTTACTAGAACTCCACAGCAGCACATTAACATAGAGAGAAAAATCACAGACAAAAACATCAGGAATCCATAAAAGGCTCCTCCCAACCAACTATTTCCTCTTTCATGCTGCGACAAAATAAGGTACATAATAATGCCAATAAACAAACAAAAGGAAGAACAAACAAATAACATAACGATGAATGTAATCCGGAAGAAACTTGGAAGAATGGATGGAATCTTGATCTTTATCCTGTAAGACAGTCGATTCTATGAACTGTAGTCAAACCATTAAACTATAAACAGAGTCGAAAACACCGGTTAGTGAACGAAATGTACTGAGAAAACATGAATCCCATCATCCCACGAAGGAGTCTGCAAACTAGCGGATCCTGGCCGATGGGAAACCTCTAAGTGGGACATGCGCTTCTGAGATAGCTGACCTAGCCACGTTAACTGAGCGATACGACCATCCCAAGTCGAAGACAAAAAGTTCAGCACGCTAGTTACAGGGCCTGTAAAGGGATCGGTATCCCGTTCCAGGCACCAACAACACCAGGAACCCCATGCTGAGAGATAGCATCTCCTCCTCCCGGGAGCCCAGGAATCCCAGAGAAGGTCTTAAGCCGATTGCGATAACGCCTCGACATTCCAGGTACCCCCGAAAGAGTCCAGGCCACCAGGTGCAGGTAGCCATCCCTCACTAGGGGATGCGGATTGTCCCGGGAGTCCGAGAGGAGCATTCGGGGGGCGGTAAGAGTAGAGGATCCCGATGGGAGAGATCCTAGAGCTCCGGAAACCAGGCTTGACTCTGCCATAGTGGAGTCAGCAACACCAAGGACACATGCTGAAGTCGAACTTGTAGCAATACCCTGGGAATCATAGCGAATGGAGGAAAAGCATACGCTCCCTGCGAAGGCCATACCTGGAGAAAGGTGTCCACCACCAAGCACGCTGGGTTCGGGAGCCAGATGTAGTAAGTTTGGATCTGGTAGTTCGTCCTGGAGGCGAATAGATCCACCACGAATGGGCCCCTCTGATTTGAGAGTTCGAGGAAGATGGGCTGAAGGAGCTTCCAATCGCTGGCGTCTCTCCAGTGTCTAGAGAACCAGTCCGCCGTCAGATTCGATTTCCCCGGAAGATATTCCACCTGTAGGATGATGTTGCATTGGAAACAGAAGCTGTATATCTCCTTCGTCACCTCTGACAGGGTTCGAGACCGATAGCGCCCCCAAGCGGTTGATGTACTGTACCGCCGATACATTGTCCATCCGAAGGAGGACGCAGCAGTCCAAGAGATGGTTCACCAGGCTCCGAATTGCGAACGAACCCGCAATCAATTCCAGGCAATTCCTTGTTCAACCACGGGCCATCCGTGGACCCGGTCGCGCAGGTGGCACCCCAGCTCCACAGACTCGATCCGACTCGCACAAAGTCCGGTGTTGGTCCAAATATCACCTTGCCAATCCAGGCTGACATGTGCAGGAGCCACCAGCATAGTTCGGTCTTCATGTCCGGGGACAGGGGAATCAACTGGTCGTGAGAGGTTCTCCTGCGTAAAAAATTAGCCTTCAGCCATTGCATGGCCCTGTAGTGGAGCGGGCCTGGGTAGATCGCCTGTATGGAGGCCGAGAGGAGGCCCACCACGCGAGCTAACATTTGAAGGGGAATCCGGTCTTGCCGCAGAATCCTCCTTATCTCCTTCCGAATGGTTGCTATCTTGGCCAGAGGTAGAAGGAGAACGCTGTCTTTCACATCCACCTCGAAACCCAAGGACTCCACTGTCTGGGAAGGGTCGAGAGCTAATTTCCCCAGGCGTTCGAATAAGGAGACCGCAGAGCATGTCTGACACTTGAGTTTGGATGGGCCCTCGCAGAAGATCAGCAAGTCGTCTAGGTATACTATACAACGGACGCCCTCTGATCTGAGTCGAGCGACCACTAGCTTCAGGAGCTTGGTGAAGCACCATGGAGCCAAGCTAAAGTCGAAGGGAAGACAATTGAATTGGCATGGACTGCCCTTCCAGAGAAAATGGAGGAATCTGCAACATTCATCGTCCACCGGGACGGAGAGGTAAGTGTCCTTCAGGTCCAGTCTTGTGAACCAGTCTCTTGGCTGGAGAAGGTCTCGCAGAAGATGGATGCCCTCCATCTTGAAGTGGTGGTAGACCATGAAGGCGTTCAGTTCCCGCAAGTTGATTACTGGACGGAATTCTCCAGACTTTTTCCTCACAAGAAAGATTGAGCTGAAGAAACCCCCTGTGTATGGGGCCCATTGGACCACGCCCTTGTCGAACAGAGTCTGGATTTCCGCATCTATCAGGACCTGTTGTTCTCTTGAGATGACAGGAACCCTTGGGGGTCCGACCTGTGTCTGAGGGGAGTGGAAGTCTATGACATATCCCCAAACGATCCGAAGGACCCATGCATCTGAAGA
The DNA here is from genome assembly GCA_933207985.1 of Pelobates cultripes. Taxonomy (NCBI): domain Eukaryota; kingdom Metazoa; phylum Chordata; class Amphibia; order Anura; family Pelobatidae; genus Pelobates; species Pelobates cultripes. The sequence goes on along the minus strand of OW240913.1, from coordinate 211,587,376 downwards.
TACCTCCCGCCACTTGTCCCTGCAGTGAAACAGTCTGCCCGCATGCAATAGGGGAAAGGGAGAGATGGCAGGAGGTGTTCTCATCTGTCAAGAACCTTGCGTGTCCTCTTGTGTGTTTCCCTTGAACTCTATCCGACCACTGAGTGTAGGAGGGTCTGGACTGGTATGATGGGAAGAAAGATGGTCCACGGGATCTATGGGGGCCCGAAGACCAGCTGCGGCTGGAGGCACGACCCCGCTGTCGTCCAGCCCTCCAAAAACCCGGGATGCCTGTGGTCAAAAGACCCTCTTTATGGAGGACTGGGCGTTGTCCAGGGAGGTGAACAGGTTAACGTGTTTGTGCAGCTCCTTGATGAAAGGCTCCCCAAACAGCAGGCCCTTAGCCAGGGGGCCCAGTTCTTTTGATCCCAGCTCCGACAGTTTGTTGTCCATACAGAGCAGGACTGCCTTCCTGCGTTCCGTGGAGAGGGCTACATTAGCATTGCCCAGCAGGCAAATGGAGCGTAGTGCCCAGTTTCCATGGTGGCTGGATCCAGGGCCGTACCTTCCGAGTAGGCCTCGTCTGCCAGGGCCAACATCCTGCACAGGGGACCCAGCATATCCCCCTTTCTTGGGGTCCCAACCCGTACGGGTCATGTAGGTGGCCACCAGGGGGTCAAATTCCGGTGTTGTGGCCACCTTGTCCGGCAGGACGGGTCTGGGGCATTCCGCCCACAGCTTCTTGCGGACCTCCCCTTCAAGAGGTCTGCGTACCCAGTAGTGCACAAATTGTGCCAAGTGGTCAGGCAGTGACCCGTCTGAGGATCTGGGGTGTCGGATGGATCGAGGGTCAAACAGAGGCTCTCCTGTAGCATCCAGGAAGGTGTCATCCCCTATTGCCTCTGCCGCTGGTGCGTCTCCATCCCCCCAGTGCCACTTGGGGTCATCCCCACGGTCCTCATCCCAATCATCCTCCTCCTCCGAGGGGGACTGGTCTGCTCGCCACTCATCTAGCACGGCCATAGTTGGGGGGGTAAGGAGGCCTACTCCCCTGCGCCCGATAAACATCGGCGCCTGGCCGGAGAGGTTGATAACCTCGAACCTTGAGGCTTCGCTGGGGCCTTACCATTCAGGGAGCGTGGTTCATTGCCTTCACCCATCCAATAGCGCATCAGCGCACTTGCCTGCCCTTGCTCCTGAGAGTCTCACTCCGTCGAGTCATCCAACAAATGGGGGTTTCCTCTAGCACCCCGTTCCAGTTATGGTTGAGGTTGGACCCCAGCCAGGGCCTTCTCCACAGAGGCGGCCACAGCCGCATTAATCATAGCCTGCAAATTCTGCTCCTGTGTAGAGGCTTCCATAGTGCCAGATGTGATGCAACGTGATACCTAAAGGACAGAGGACAGGTATCACTAGCAGGCAATAGGGGCAGCACCCCTAATAATGGCAGAGGCAAGTAGGAAGCGCATGCAGGCTTAAACAGGGGTCCAGTGTATGGAACCGCCAGGCCAGGAGTATGCGTAATATAGCACAGACAACCCATGCCAAATCATGGGGCACAGACAAATCAGGCCAATCATAGGGGCACAGACAAGCAGGCCAACATAGGGGCACAGACAAAGCAGGCCAGTATATGGGCACGGGTAGCACCGGCCCAGTGATACATGCAGGCAGGAGCGTAAAGCCTTTATTTAGTTAACATGCAGGTATATCTCGACTTAGAGGGTGTGCAGGGTAGAGATATAAAAGGGTCACCAGGCCAGTCCCAGGTCAGTGGGAGGGACAGTGTTGCCAAGCAGGGTCCCATGTAGGTTGCATGCAGGTGTAATGCATCAACAAATCCTTTATTAGTCCAGGAATCATGCACTGAGTATGCAGTAATGGCACAGAAACCATGCACTGAGAATAACTGTAGTATGACACAAAAAACATGCATTTCACAGAAATCATGCACTGAGAAAACCTGCACTGAGAAACACTGTAGTATGCAGGAATGTCCATAGAGAACATGCACAGAGAAATATAGTAGAAATACTGTATGCAGCAAAGTCCCCCCACATATGGGGTCTGAGCAGTGAAACTAACCAGCCCAATTGAATAAGTGGGCCCTGTGCCTTTAAGGACAGAGCGACACACGCGGCAGACTCAGCATAGAGCCGTGCACCCCCTGGTCCTACCACTCGGTTGCGGGGGGGGAAGGGTGCTCGGGAGTAGATTCTCCCCAGTAACAGTGAGGCTCTCTGTTCCTTCTCCGCGCCGCTCAGGCAGGGCAGTAATGCGAGCGGAGAGACGTGGGCGGGACAGGGAGGCAGGTAGAGGATTCCCGCTCGTCGGACAAGGCCGGCAGGAATCAACACGAGGAACACGTGGGACCGCCAGAGTCTAACTCCGCAGTCCCAACGGTCGGCACGGGAGGCAGTCGGATGACCGCTTCTCGGCGACCGTCCACAGATAGACAGACAAAACAAGCAGGGAAAAAATATATAAATTTAAACACCTAAAGCATGCACAAAGGGAAAAACGGCAAATAGATATAAACTGCCTAAGCAAAACTGCACAAGTAACAGAATAAACAGTGGTAAAAACAGTAAATAAACTGTAAGGATTAAAGTTACAGTTACAAATAACTCCAAAGAAATTGATAATAAAACACACAGCCACCCATATAAAACAGGAGGCAGGGGTACTCTGACCTGTACTGACTGCGGAGCAGCAAAGAAAGAGGCAATAGTTGGTTGGGAGGAGCCTTTTATGGATTCCTGATGGTTTTGTCTCTGGTGTTTTTCTCTCTATGTTAATGTGCTGCTGTGGAGTTCTAGTAAAGAGAGACCTAAGCAAATATGAAGCCTCCTGTCATGTTATAAAATTAAACACTTACCTGTGACCAGAAGCTTGCAAAGCGATAAGAACATGCTAAGAGGTCTCACCCTCATTGACTCTATCAAGAGGCTTAGACAGCATGGAGCAACCTGCGCTCTCAGCCATGGCACTCCTGAACTCACAGGTATTTAAAGACAAAAGGAGCATTATGTAAGACCTTAGAAAGCACCTCAATGCTGATTTTGCTCAAACCCCTTCTGAGTTTGTGAGATGTGAGGGAATAGGATTGAAGGAACAAGTAGTGGGGCTGGTAGACCAAAACAGAGCAGAAACCTGCATATTAAAATCCCTTCATAGCAATAATTTACCTATTGTCATGAAGGAGACCCTGGAGAACAACTGCATCTTAGGATGCACTTGCCCAGATATCTCTGTTTTCAGCCATGACCCCAGTCTTCTGAGAGAGGCTAGCATGTGTTCGATCATGAGTGAGGTGAGTGATTCAGCCCTATCAGGCCCTCCTGATGTTGTGGTACCACAGAGGAGTGTCTCCAGAATGAAGAAGGATGACGGAAGGTATGCCCCAGACCTGAGCCTCTGCTTGGGCAACTTCGGGGTAGAAAGGAGCTGCATTTATCGATGCAGCAAGAACCCCATCGATCAGGTGTAGATTTGTTTGGAATCAGATGGCTTGTGTGGTGATTGATATTTAGCAAGTTTAGCCATGACTGCAAGGATCTGCTCTGACTCCCATCTTTAAGACTTCTCTGGTGCTGTGCCATTTGTATCGAACTCCCTTATCTGTTTACGTGGACTCTTACTCAGTCTTAGTTCCTTCAAAAGATCACCAAAAACTCACTTCTTTAGGAAAGCATATCAATTAAACTTTCCCTACCCACACTTTGGTAACTCACCCTGCTTCCTCCCCTGCCACTGTCATCCAAATAACTAACCACTCATTTTAAGCTACTCTAGAAACATTTTTTTACCATACCTGAAATACATCCTACCCTTAACTCTTAGCCACTTTACCACACTCCCTCTAGAATGCAAGCTTGTTTGTGCATTGCCCTCAACACCCTCTGTTCCTGTGCATACAACTTGTCTTGTCTGTTAGTCTACATATTGTACAGTGCTGCTTAATGAATAATAATTATAAGCTGTTCCACCCATTTTGGGACATTTCAGATTTCCCAAGTTCTGGGAACAGCAAGGTTTCTTTTAGGGAGAGTTCCAAAAGTTCCAAACCCTAATGCATTAACATGTGCTCTTTGTGAAAAACATGAGAACAATAGGTGTAATCACGGGCCCATGGGCCAAATACTCACTAAGTATCAAATACTCACAAGTTTACATATAGAACCATTAATGTGGTAAGACCATGGACATTTATTATTGAAGCTTAAAATTAATGGTATCCCAAACCCTTTTAAAAATCGAAGATTGAACAATAGAATGCTGAAACACCTGGATAACAATAAAAAAAATATACAATATAAGATTATGTATTATTTCAATAACAACAATAGCCCTGTCATTCCCCATGAAGAACTTTGGCTGGCACATAAAGTGGTAGTGAGAGGCAAACATACCCCAAGCTTCCTATATTGCCAGACAAACAAATCACATATTATTACTAGTGATGTCGCGAACACAAAATTTTCGGTTCGCGAACGATGAACGCGAACTGCCATAGACTTCAATGGACAGGCGAATTTTAAAACACACAGGGACTCTTTCTGGCCACAATAGGGATGGAAAAGTTGTTTCAAGGGGACTAAAACCTGGACTGTGGCATGCCAGAGGGGAATCCATGGCAAGACTCCCATGGAAAATTACACAGTTGATGCAGAGTCTGGTTTTAATCCATAGAGGGCAGAAATCACCTAACATTCCTAAATCACAATGAATATGGATTGACACCTGACATATGACATATTGACACCTTGACATATGGATTGACACCTGTCCTCAGAGCCCCTGATGCACACGGACACAGAGCAGAATAGGGACTGGTCCCCCTACATAGGGTCACTTGGCAGATATGGATTGACACCTGTCCTAAGGATCCCTGATACACACTGACAAAGAGCAGAATAGAGACTGTTCCCCCTACATAGGGTCACTTGGCAGATATGGATTGACACCTGTCCTCAGAGACCCTGATACACACTGACACAGAGCAGAATAGAGACTGTTCCCCCTACATAGGGTCACTTGGCAGATATGGATTGACACCTGTCCTCAGAGACCATGATACACACTGACACAGAGCAGAATAGAGACTGTTCCCCCTACATAGGGTCACTTGGCAGATATGGATTGACACCTGTCCTCAGAGCCCCTGATACACACTGACACAGAGCAGAATAGAGACTGTTCCTCCTACATAGGGTCACTTGGCAGATATGGATTGACACCTGTCCTCAGAGCCATGATACACACTGACACAGAGCAGAATAGAGACTGTTCCTCCTACATAGGGTCACTCAGGATTACACCTGTCCTCAGAGACCATGATACACACTGACACAGAGCAGAATGGAGACTGTTCCCCCTACATAGGGTCACTTGGCAGATATGGATTGAAGGATCATACACACTGATATGGGTCACTCCAGATATGGATTGACACCTGTCCTAAGGATCCCTGATACACACTGACACAGATCAGAATAGGGACTGTTCCTCCTACATAGGGTCACTTGGCAGATATGGATTGACACCTGTCCTCAGAGACCATGATACACACTGACACAGAGCAGAATAAAGACTGTTCCTCCTACATAGGGTCACTTGGCAGATATGGATTGACACCTGTCCTCAGAGACCATGATACACACAGACACAGAGCAGAATAGAGACTGTTCCCCCTACATAGGGTCACTTGGCAGATATGGATTGACACCTGTCCTCAGAGACCATGATACACACTGACACAGAGCAGAATAGAGACTGTTCCCCCTACATAGGGTCATTTGGCAGATATGGATTGACACCTGTCCTCAGAGACCATGATACACACTGACACAGAGCAGAATAGAGACTGTTCCCCCTACATAGGGTCACTTGGCAGATATGGATTGACACCTGTCCTCAGAGCCCCTGATACACACTGACACAGAGCAGAATAGAGACTGTTCCTCCTACATAGGGTCACTTGGCAGATATGGATTGACACCTGTCCTCAGAGACCATGATACACACTGACACAGAGCAGAATAGAGACTGTTCTCCTACATAGGGTCACTTGGCAGATATGGATTGACACTGTCCACAAGGACAAGCTGCAGGCTTCCTGGCAGGGCCCATACAAGGTGGTAGAGCAGGTTTGTGATACCACCTTTGTGATCGGTGCGGTCACAGGCACAGGAGGCAAGCGCATGCTCCAGGTGAACATGCTCAAGCCATACCACGAGCGCACGGAAGAGGTAACCGCGATCTGTGCACCTGCCACTGAAGATTATGATAATTTGCCACTCCCAGATCTCCTAGACCTAGAGGGCCAGAGCGGAGACCTGGGAGAAGTACAGTTAGGAGAACGGTTAGACCCCAGGAGCGAACCCAGGTCCAAAGACTAATCCAGGACAAGGGGGCCACGTTTTCCAACCTACCTGGGTACAGTCCGTTAACCACTCACAAAGTTGAAACCCTAGACCAGACCCCCCTTCGCCAAACCGCCTATCGCATACCCGAAGCAGTTAAAGAAAATATTCAGAAAGAAATTGAGGAAATGATGCAGTTAGGGGTGATAGAACACTCTGACAGCCCCTGGGCCTCCCCGGTAGTACTAGTACCGAAACGGGACGGCACGACCCGTTTCTGTGTAGACTACCGGAGGCTAAACGATAAAACAACCTCAGACGCCTACCCTATGCCCCGGATAGACGAGCTCCTAGACAAAATGGCCAGAGGCCAGTACCTCACCACAATAGATCTGTGCAAGGGGTACTGGCAAATTCCATTAGCCGAGGACGCCATCCACAAGTCGGCATTTGTCACCTCGTTTGGCCTGTATCAGTTTAAGGCCATGCCATTCGGGATGAAGAATGCCCCGGCTAACTTTCAGAGGATGGTAGATCGGCTACTGGATGGGTTTCAGGAGTATGCCTGCGCCTACTTGGATGATATAGCCATTTTTAGCTGCTCCTGGCCCTAACACCTGACCCACATAGGAGCCGTACTAGACCGGATTAGGGAGGCCGGACTGACCCTAAAGCCCAGTAAGTGCCATATAGGAACGCGTAAAAACCTCCCCAAGATAGTAGTATGGGCCCCAGAGTGTGAACAGGCCTTCCAACAGCTCAAGACGGCGCTCATTAAATCACCTGTACTTTCTGCTCCTGATCCAACTAAACGCTTTCTCGTCCATACAGACGCTTCTATGTTTGGATTGGGAGCAGTACTGAGCCAAGTCGGAGCAGATGGCGGCGAGCAACCCGGGGCTTATCTAAGCTGGAAACTTTTGCCCAGTGAAGTAGATACACTGCCATTGAAAAGGAGTGCCTGGCGATGGTGTGGGCCCTCAAAAAGCTGCAACCTTACTTGTATGGACAACCGTTTACCTTACTCACAGATCACAACAAATTTGGGGCACTGCGCGTGCAATCTAATGTGCCACCAGATAGGAGTGGTATGTTAAGTAGTACTATTCTTATCAGTTTAATCCCTGTTACGTCACCTATCCGTTGATGTGGAGCAAGACGCAGCAGCAGAAGAGGACTCAGCCGAGGAGGTTATGGAAGAGGATGGAGTAGGAGGAGTAGAGGAGGTGGCAGCAGGCCTGCCTGCAAGCCATGGCGGTGTCACCAACTCCTCTGCAGAGCCACGCATTCCATACTTGGCAGCCGTCAGCAGGTTTGCCCAATGTGCAGTGTAGGTGATATACCTGCCCTGACCATGCTTTGCAGACCAGGTATCAGTGGTCAGATGGACCCTTGCCCCAACACTGTGTGCCAGACATGCCATTATTTCCTTTTGCACAATCGAGTACAGGTTGGGGATTGCCTTTTGTGAAAAGAAATTTCGTCCGGGTACCAGTGAGTGAGTGGTGGCACTGGGCACAGTATCCACTGTGAGCCTGACACACCCGCTGGCAGACAACTAACTGCTATTCAATCTATAACAGTGAAAAAAGTTTTTTGTTTTTAAATGCAAGCTATTATGACACCAGATATGAGTGGCACTGTGAACTGGCAGAGTACACGCTGTAGGGCTGACACACCCGCTTTGAGACAACTAACTGCTATTCAATCTATAACAGTGAAAAAAGTTTTTTGTTTTTAAATGCAAGCTATTGTGACACCAGATATGAGTGGCACTGTGAACTGGCAGAGTACACGCTGTAGGGCTGACACACCCGCTTTGAGACAACTAACTGCTATTCAATCTATGACAGTGAAAAAAGATTTTTGGTTTTTAAATGCACGCTATTGTGACACCAGATATGAGTGACACTGTAAACTGGCAGAGTACACGCTGTAGGGCTGACACACCCGCTTTGAGACAACTAACTGCTATTCAATCTATAACAGTGAAAAAAAGATTTTTGGTTTTTAAATGCACGCTATTGTGACACCAGAAATGAGTGGCACTGTAAACTGGCAGAGTACACGCTGTAGGGCTGACACACCCGCTTTGAGACAACTAACTGCTATTCAATCTATAACAGTGAAAAAAGTTTTTTTCTTTGTAAAAGCACGCTATAGAGACACCAGGTATGAGTGGCAAAGTACACGGGCAAAGGTCTGCAGAGCACACGCTGAAGGAGGCCTGACACCCGCTTTAAGGACACTGACTGCTATTAGCTTACACTGAAAAACTTTTTTTCTTTGAAAAAGCACGCTATAGAGACACCAGATATGAGTGGCAAAGTACACGGGCAGAGGTCTGCAGAGCACACGCTGAAGGAGGCCTGACACCCAGACGCTTGCAGACAACTGCTATTCAATCTATTACAGTGAAAAAAAATTTTTTTTCTTTTTAAATGTCAAGCTTAAGCTATTGTGACACCAGATATGAGTCGTGGCACTGGGCAAATGGGCACAGTATCCACTGTGAGCCTGACACACCAGCTTTAAGGACACTGACTGCTATTCAATCTATAACAGTGAAAAAAGTTTTTTGTTTTTAAATGCAAGCTATTGTGACACCAGTGGGTGAGTGGTGGCACTGGGCACAGTATCCACTGTGAGCCTGACACACCCGCTTTAAGGACACTGACTGCTATTCAATCTATAACAGTGAAAAAAGTTTTTTGTTTTTAAATGCAAGCTATTGTGACACCAGTGAGTGAGTGGTGGCACTGGGCACAGTATCCACTGTGAGCCTGACACACCCGCTTTAAGACAACTAGACTGCTATTCAATCTATAACAGTGAAAAAAGTTTTTTGTTTTTAAATGCAAGCTATTGTGATACCAGTGAGTGAGTGGTGGCACTGGGCACCGTATCCACTGTGAGCCTTACACACCCGCTTTAAGGACACTGACTGCTATTCAATCTATAACAGTGAAAAAAGTTTTTTGTTTTTAAATGCAAGCTATTGTGACACCAGATATGAGTGGTGGCACTGACTGGGCAAATGGGCACAGTATCCACTGTGAGCCTGACACAGAAGCTGGCAGCAGTGGCAGACAACTAACTGCTATTCAATCTATAACAGTGAAAAAAGTTTTTTGTTTTTAAATGCAAGCTATTGTGACACCAGATATGAGTGGTGGCACTGACTGGGCAAATGGGCACAGTATCCACTGTGAGCCTGACACAGAAGCTGGCAGCAGTGGCAGACAACTAACTGCTATTCAATCTATAACAGTGAAAAAAGTTTTTTGTTTTTAAATGCAAGCTATTGTGACACCAGATATGAGTGGTGGCACTGACTGGGCAAATGGGCACAGTATCCACTGTGAGCCTGACACAGAAGCTGGCAGCAGTGGCAGACAACTAACTGCAATTACATTACACAAAAAAAAAAAAAGCAGACTGATGTTCTTGCCCTAAAAAGGGCTTTTTGGGGTGCTGTCCTTACAGCAGAGATCGATGAGTCCTTCAGGACTGTAGTGGACACTGTATACCCTAACCTAGCTATGCATTTCCCTATCTAATCAACAGCAGCTACACTTTCCCTCCTCTCACTAAGCATGCAGCTTGAGAATGAATCTAAAATGGATGCTGTCCAGTAGGTGGGAGGGTCTGCTAGGGAGGGTGTGCTGCTAATTGGCTGGAATGTGTCTGCTGACTGTGAGGTACAGGGTCAAAGTTTACTCAATGATGACAAATAGGGGGCGGATCGAACCGCGCATGTGTTCGCCGTCCGCGGCGGACGCAAACACGCTATGTTCGCCGGGATACCTTCCACAACCAAACATATTTTCCAGTGCTGGAAGAGTCTTCGTTGTAACGTTTCATTGTTGACTACTATGGCAGACTTGGCTCCAATACTTACCTTTCAGATAATTACCCCAGGTTTGGATATTAGTGGGTGGCATGCTAAAGGGTTGCAATACATAGACCAACTTATCAATAACAGACACATTTCTTCACAAATCTCCATCAGGAATACAAGCTTCCCACCAAGATTTTTTACAAATACTTGCAAGCTCACCATATAACACATGCATCCACTTCCACACTCTCCCGAGCTTACAGAGAGTCCTTAAGCTAAACTTGTCAAATCAGCACCTAATGCATGGAGGGCAGTCTCGATATGTTACCAAATTTATCTACACTATTATTATCACAGACCTCCTTCCTGCTAGATGGACTGGGAAACCAATTTGACCGTTACTTTTTCAGATAAAGAATGGAGACAATGTCTTCTTAACAATGCCTGAATTTCATGATGCATGAATCACATTGAATTATAATGCAAACTTTTATTTAGATGGTATTTGCAAAAAAAAAGCAAACAAACCAGGGTATGATTATGTTACTGTATACTTTATTGTTTATGTTACTAATTAATTAACCAAGTAGGATTTTTTTTCAAACTTAAAGCCACAATGGTTTATATAGTTCCACCAAATATCAGATGTGATGATTGCATACTGTATGTGTTGTATGGCAACCAACAATGACTATGGTCTTTGAGTGCTATTTCAATGTGTAATTCTTGGAATGGTGGAACTCACTTGATTGTGCATAATGATTTCTTTATCAAGACAAAAAAAATAATACTGTTCGTTAAAAAAAAAAAACAACATGAAATTGAAAGATCTACATTACCGTATCCTTTCTTCCTCTGCTTTTTGAAGCGATTGGTCTCTATACAGGACCTCAAGCACCTTCTCTCGTTCCAGTTCCTTCAGAAAGCTCAGATTAAAATCCACAGCCATAATTCTAGCTTGCAGCACAGTCCTGGACTATCTCCACCTGTTTACTGGTTTACGATATGCAGACAGACAGAAAGCAATTTGTCTCTCTCCCTAATGGTCTCTAGCTCGTGATAATTCTTGTGCCATTGTCTAGGGACAGAAAAGTACATCCAGTAAGCAGACAAGTATTATAAAATCCTGATTATCACATTATCACAGAAACACCACCATGAACTTACTCAGCATTAATAAAAGCCAAATTAATGGTCTCTTTTAAATTAAAATCCATGTCACGTGGCATTACACCAGATGACATTTTTATTATTTTACATAATAAGTAGTAATCAGTGACTCTTTCTGAAAAACAACTTTTGTTTCCCCCAGAAATATCAAACAAATACAAGTATCAAAAGAAACTGTCAGTTTGTATATGTAATACACTCTCATTTTATGTTTTTTCTGCTATTCTATTCTTTGAAAATAGCTATTTAAGAACGCCACAGGAAACACAACCACTATACGTATAAAATAACATTTTAACAAAATGAGTGGAACATTCTCTACAGACTCCTGCAGACGCGTACAAATTTTATTCTAAACACTATGTTTGCAAGCCCCCAAACAGAGCTTTAGTGTGGGAAGCTACTCATTCATGAATAATAATATACCACTATTGATTTCTTTTGAGCTGTCTTTTAACTAAAAAGCAAGGTGTTGACAAATGACTTGCAAAAGGTAGCCTAGAATAGGAGATATGAATACATATAATATATATGCATACTGGTTTGTAGTCAGACCACCAAAAAATACATTGTCCTATATGCATATAAAGAAGCAGGATTGTAATAAGGCAGAGTGAACTTTGCGACCTGTCACAACTATTTTTCACATGTATACTTTTACTGTGTCTAAAGAGGTCCTATGAATAATTGAAGATTATACTAATGTAGTGTACTAATAATCTTAATTTTAATAATGACAGGAGGCGAGTATTTTGCATTAACTTTCTTTACTAACGCCATAATAGCAAAGAAAAAAACAGGTGAAATCAGAACACAGTCAGAGTGTATATAGGGGAAAGCATATCCAAAGCACTTCCTCTTGACAAATGCGACATCACAAGTCCATAACAAAATGGGTAACTTTGTACGAAAATCCAACTTCAGCCTTGAAAATGATTAGGGAAACAAATTCCTTGCATCAACGCTGACGACAGGTTAAGCTAAAAGAAAAGAGACTAGTTATAGTGATACGGAACTGACCGTATGAATATATAACAGTAAGCTTACGTAATGAGATGTTAATATAACAAAAAAAAAATTGTACGTTATCAGATGTTAACATATCTAGAATTATTTACACATTCAAGAACGAAAATTCCATATACGATAAGTAATCTCATACACGTAATATATACATGTAAAGTACTACAAACCCAAGTCTCCTATTACTTACCTTATACCAGGGTTGGTAAGAACAACAAAGTGGGGGGGGGAAATACTTGTCTCCTGTCATTATTAAAATTAAGATTATTAGTATACTACGCTAGTATAATCTTAAATTTTACCACATGACAGGAGGCTTCATATTTAGCAATTTTAACGCTTAGTAAGAAGAGCAAACGCAGTGTTAGATGACGGACGGAAATAGAATGTCCAAAACCTGGATTCGCGTGACCAGTCTGCCGTTTGTAGGATATGTGAAAGTGACGCGCCCGTCATAAATGCAGACAATGCTTTCGCTCAGCGAACAAAGTGGGCACCAAAAGACGGGTCTATCCCGGCCAACATCTGGACAGAGTGGTGACCTGAAACCAGGCCGTGATGACTGACATATGAAACCAGCAGTTGTCGGAATGATGTTGTGCGGAATTTCTCAGTCGCCTTCAAATATGCCCGCAATGCCGTTACAACACAAAGTTGAGGGTCCGATGGCAAAGAAGGTGTAGAAGGCTGACGACAAATCCGATTTAGTTAGTCGTGAAATACAGAATGTGACTCCCTCCGGAGTGACCGTAAAAGTATCCACATCGAAAGCACGCACATCCGAGACTCGTCGGAACAAGACACAGCAGAAAGCTAAATTTGGCTGTCAATTGTCGTAAGGATAGAAGTTTGTTTAATGGCCACTTTCTCAAGAACTGAAGCACTACATCCACATCCCACAGATGTTGATATTTGGGAGCTGGATGTTTGATGCCTCGTAGTAGTCGACAGATCAGGGGGTCTTAACCAGCTGTCCTCCCTTAAACAGGTATGTGGGCTGCCGATATAGCAGACTTGATGACGTTGATGGTGGGGTATGACTTACCTTCCTAGAAGAGGTCCGGGAGCCAGCTGTAAAACTCTGGTAGTTGATGGATGTTGTGTGAGGCAAACAGGTCCACTAGCAGTGGACCCCTCCGGTCATTCAGGACTGCAAATATCTGAGGGTTTCATTGGCAGTAGCTGGCGTCTCTCCAGTCGCTGGAGTATCAATTCGCTGTAAGGTTTGACCCCCGAGAAAATGTTCTGCCCCGATCGTGATGTTGCGACAGAGGCAATAATAAAAAATATTCTTCGTTAACTCTTTCAATGTCTGGGAGCGCGTACCTCCCAGGTGGTTGATGTAACATACGGCAGAGATGTTGTACATCCGAAGGAGAATACAGCAATTAGATTGCCCCTTTGCCAGGCTGCGGATGGTGAAGGATCTGGCCAATTATTCCAGGCAGTTGATGTGCTTTGTGAGTTCCTGGGTTGTCCATGCTCCACCCATGAATGCACCTCCATCGGTAGCTCCTCATTCCCACGGCTGGCGTCCGCCTCCAGAATGAAGTCCAGGTTGCTGCCAAAGATGGCTTGACCACTCCATGCTTGCATGCAATTGAGCCACCATTCTAGTTCTTGACGAACCTTGTCTGTCAGCGGAACTGGCTAGTTGTATATAGGGTTTCGTCTGAGAAATCCCATATACATGCCATTGCATGGCAGTATAAAGCAGAGGGCCTGGAAATATGGCTTGGATTTAGGAGGACAGCAGGCCAACGATAGTTCTTTCGCCCCAGTTTTGGATCAATGTGGAAGAGTGCTGCACAGCGCCTCTCAGTCGAGAGGGCCTCATTGGTATTGCCCATGAAGCAAAACCCTTGTTGGGTTCATTCTCTAATGTCGTGCGCCCATTCACGCACCATATCTGCAGTGATAGAGTCTGCCCGGGCGTATGCGTCATCCACCAGGTACATTACACGGACCAATGGCCCCATCGCATCCAGGAGCTTATCTTGTGCTCCCCTGAAGGCCATCATCTCCTTGCGGATGTCTTTGTCCAGGGGCTTCTGTATCCAAAAATGTATAAACTTAAGGAGGTATTCTGGTGGAGTCCATTCCCCGGAGAGGGGGTGCCTGATGTTCCTGGGGTTGAACATCCTCTGACCCGTAGCATCTATGAAAACCTCCTGTTCCTGAGCAGCGGACCCATCTCTGCATCCTTCTTACTCTGGGGCTCACCCAGAAAGGTCTCCCTGATGTTGGCTTTGGAGCCCCAATCATCTTCGTCAGAGTCTGAGACCTCTGCCTGCCACTCGTCCATGATGGAGAGGGAGTGAGGTATATCTCTTTCCTCCTCAGATGAATCATCCTGAATAGGAGAGGGGGCAATAGGCATTGGACGCTTATTGCTCTTGAGGGGTGTTTGGCCATAGCGTTCTCCAGGGATGATCCCACCACTGCATTAATCATAACCTGGAGATCCATGGGGTTCTGGGTATCTTCCATGATAGGCCTATATGGATACGTTTTCTTTCTTTTAACAAAAAGGCACAGGTAGGAGAGGTATAGGGAGGGATGTGAAACAGGCCATGGGCCTTAACTTACACACAACCTAATGGCATATGGCAATACAGAAGACTCTTATTATGATCTCTGGGGCTCACCCAGGAAACCAGAATTGCAAATACAGATTCCACTCAGCAGCACTCTGGGTAGTACCCAAATGGGAACTCACCCCTTGCCAGAATACTAGGGTATACCTGACTGGCAATCCCACTCCCTAGGCCGCCTCAGGGAAGAGAGGGCCTTTAAAGAGAGGGGACATAATCCCAATAAGAAAAGAAATATACAGCACCAGAGAAAGGTGGAGATAAAGGATAGCCCCCTGTCACCCCCACTGGAAAGGAAATATAGTAATCACATACAATAGGTTCAGCTTAAAACAGAAACAGAACAAGTACTCTGACCTGACTTGTGATGGAGCAACAAAGAAAGAGGAAGTGAGTTGGATTGGCTTTCCTTTATATACACTCTGACTGTGTTCTGATTGGTTCTTTATTTCACCTGTTTTTTTCTTTGCTGCTATGGAGTTAGTAAAGAAAGTTAATGCAAAATATGAAGCCTCTTGTCATGTGGTAAAATTCTTGTTATCAGAATTATTGACACATAGTTATTGACACATTCGTCAGATTGTAAGCTTGTTTGAGCAGGGCCCTAATGAATGTCGTGTTTATACAAGAATCTTTTTTGTTGAATTTAAGTTTGTGTCTGTCACCCATTGTACAGTTTTGTATGTTAGTGCTTAAATATAATAATAATTTTAATTTGTATAGAAGCCCAATTCACACAATTCACACATAAGCATCATACGGTGTTAAGAGCACATCAGTTTGGCTCTGTATGTAACTATGAGTTTTATAGTTGCAGAAGGGAGAAAGAAGGGGTGCCCTGCACAGAAGCAGGAATACCATAGAAACTAATTGTCATGTTGTGACCCAAAGCTTACACTAAATGTCATTATTACGTACAGTGCACTCACTGGGACTCCATTTTCTACTTTCACTACTCTCTAAAGTAAAAGCTACAATTAGGGAATTTCCTCACGCTAATTATTTGATTATTTATGTGTCACACATGTATTCAATTTTTAAAAGATTAAATTTAGCACTATGTAAGCCATGAAATTACTAAATGACAGAACAATAGAATATGTTACCTGTGTAAAGACTTGCTGGACAATTAGAAGACATAGCACTTATACTGAACTTTACAGAAAACTTTCCTTTAACTGATGAAGGATAAATCTCTTAAGTAATCGGAATCTAGATAAGGAAGCTGAGGGATGTGATTGAATGACATGCATTTATTTGGGAGGTGGTAGCTAAATACAGAATACAAGGCTACAGAAATGCACACATACTGTAATGAACATACTGTATAACTGGCAACTAATTGAACCCCTGAATCTTTTTTTCTCAACACTGTAGCAAGTACCTTTAACCTATTGGTTGTAGCAGTGGTGTATTTTGGATTTGTGCTGCCCTAGGCAAGACGATGCTGGGGCAACCCCCCACCCATATTTACATTTTCCCCATCCCTTCCTGTCAAGGCCGCACATTGTCTGACAGACACTTTCTTACTGATGCATTCACTAACATACACTCACTAAAAGATAGTCATTGGCACACATACTGCTTAACCCACACACACTCACTCACTGACAGACACACACTCTCATATACACTGACAAACAATGACATACACACTCACTTATTTGACACACTCTGACAGACACACACTATTACTCAGACACTCACTGACAGACTCGCACTCACTGACAGACTCGCACTCACTGACAGACGCGCACTCACTGACAGACACGCACACACAGACAGATGCGCACAACTGACAGACACGCACACACTGACAGACACGCACACACTGGCAGACGCATATATTCACTGATAGACGCACACCATCATTGACAGACACACACACTCACTGACAGACACTCACAGTCACTGACAGACACACACACTCACAGACACACATACACTTACTCACAGACACACTTACTGACAGATACAAACACAGACACACGAACATTCACTCACAGCACAGACACACATTTCCCCAAACACACATTATTATTTTTTTTAATTTTACTTTAAATCCACCCAGCCTCCCTGGGAGAGCTGGAGTGGATTACTTACCTGCGGTTCAGTGGGGCTGTTGCGTGGGCAGGCAAGGGGCGGACAGGCAGAGTAGGCAGTGACAGAGCTTTAATCTTCCTGCTCTGCTCCCTCACGCACTGCTTAGTGATCCCGGGAGCTGGAGTGACATCATATTCCAGCTCCAAGCTTCATTAAGAGGCGCACGAGGGAGCTGAGCAGGAAGAGCTCAGGTGAGCACGCTCCCTCGCTGCCCACTGCAATAGAAGCACCCGTCCGCCTTGGTGGGGCTCAAAAGTGGCCAGCCGGCCAGCTCTTGAGCCCCCCAGGACACGAGGCAAACAAGGCATCTGCCTGGGCGTTTGGGGCGGCTTTTTTTGCCGCCCCGTGCAAAGTGCCGCCCAAGGCAAATGCCTTGTTTGCCTCATGTAAGATACGTTGCTGGGTTGTAGGTGTCCCGAACAACCCCACTCCCGGACAGGCACACAACTTGCTCACACTCAGGTGAAAAATCACTATTTCCCTGTAATAGATCCAGAATAATGATGCATAATCCCTCTTAACACCAGCCACACCTATTCTGGTATAAAAGCTGCTACCACCAAGAAAATTTATATATCTTAGGTTACCCCAACAAAAAAAAACAACAAAAAAAAAACACAATTTAGCAGAAATATCTATGAAACCACAGTGTTATTATATAAATATATTTGGCAACATGAGTTTGACCAGACAAAGCCAAAACTTTATAAAGAAACATTTATTATGAACAAAAAATAGTCACTGTATATCCAAGCACAACATATGTTACAAATGAATCATATTAAGCAAACAGACAAAACAGAAATGAGGCAAATACCACAAAAACCTTAACACTCACTGTTCTAACACAGTAAAACTATTTCTGTCGAAATAGACCATTTTGTAATACAATGGTAATCTGCAAATTCAATTTGACATTCAGAATGAATGATACAGTTTTAATGTTTCATCAGATATTATATATACTTCCTCTACTTAGGAGCAAGGGAGCTGTAGAAATTCCAGGTTTATGAGGGGCCATTAATGTATTACCTGGCAAAACCTGGCTTAACCCCTTTAGGACTGAGCCAATTGTACACGTTCTGATCAAAACAAAACGTAAACAAAACCTGGAATTTGCGCTATATGTCTGTTCAACTGTAATTCACCTCTTTCATATTAAGTGCACCCACACTTATTATATATCATTTTATTCAGGAAAAAAAGGGCTTTCATTTACCATCAAATATTTAGCTATAAAACATAATTTAATATGAATAAAATATAAATAATTTGAGAAATTAAGAAATGCACGACTTGATAGATTTTAGTCTTTTTTTTTTCAACCTAGACTACTATATAACTAAAAGACTTAAAGGAACACTGGAAGCACTAATGCCATGACAGCTGTAGTGGTTATGACTCTAGGAGTGTCCTTATAAAGCAGCAGAGTTATTGGAAAAACATGGAAATATAGCAACGTTTTGATCTCCAATGGGATCTTTGTCAATGGGATCTTCGATCCCATTGGGGATTGAAACGTTGCTGTATTTGCACTACATTGGGCTCTAATAAATATTGTGTTTGAAGTGTTTATTTAATCCATGTAACAAAAATAGCAATATAATAGTGACCAAATTAAAAATAACTTTTATGTAAATTACAAAACAGATTATTATAACATCAGTTACGTTTTAGCTGAGTATGCAAACTTTTTAACAATTGTAACACTGCAAGCTCTCTAAACTGAAGTTAATTTAGGAATGGAATAAGTCATATATGCCAGCTTTAGTGCAGTTGATGGAATTAAAAACTCCAGCCAGTGAATTTACCAAATTAGTGAAATGACTCCAGCCAGTAAAATTACCAGGGTGTTTACTTTGCAATGCTACCTGCTAAGACACCTAACCTTTTGCTAACAACTCTCATCAGCTGCTAAAATGTCCAGCCATAGAAGCCTCTAAAAATAAAGTACTTTTTTTTAATATGTTGTACAGAACATATTAGGTACAGAAAGCCACATCAAGCTAGAAAATGCTGTGTTAAATTACTAAATCTACCAAAGGTATGGGTGCTCTATATTCCTCACACAGAAAATTCAAAGTTAACTTCAAATTAGAAGCCAAAGTACCAAAATGAAAGCATAGCTGGCTTAGAGCTTCTTTCAGTTTTGCTAATGTGACCTTAAATTTGTAATTCACTCCAAATTCTTACTTTAGTGTATAATCCTATCAATGTTATCCAAATTTTACTGAGGAGCAAGTGCAATGCACGCACAACTAAGAGAGGGCTATCTGTCCTCCCAGCAGCTGTGGATCTTGCATGTCCAAAAAGTGACTGATGAGAGCTGCACAAAAAAAAGAGTAGCTATTTTCTATCAGTGAACAGAGGAGTTCCACTCATCCTAATTGAGTAAGCTACTTATTCCACAAATCTCTGACATGCAGGTTTATGAGATAACTGTTTCTTTCTTGTGTGGGAGGGGACTGTCTGAAGGTACAGTTTGATCCAATAAACCATGCACCAAGGGAAACTGTAGAGTTATGTATATTTTTTTAAAAGACGTTTTTGCACTTGTTTTAATGCGTTATCGATGTAATGCATTAAAGAACATAGGTGGTAATTTTACCCCATAGTTTCACTTTAAAATGTCCACTTTGAAATATCAGACATATGGTTACACATTAAACCTAACACACCTTTATAGTTATATCTATAATGAAAATGGTATTAACATTCTAGGGTATACTGCTCTCAGTTGTGGAACTAATTCAGAGAGGGCCATGATGCAAATACAATTTATGGCCTCCCGGTAGTGTAAGTAGGCCAAAAGGTAGATCCTCAACTGTTATACAACTTCCACAATGCTTTTCAAGCCTTGTATCTTGCATTTGCCCAAGGCTGCATTTGTGAGCAGTGTTTGTGTGTTTCAACGTAAGCATGTTTTTGATGGAACAGATGTATGTGAATGTAGGTATGTATTTGTATGTAGTGTTTGTTTTAATGTAGAGTGTGTTTGTGTGTGATGTTGCTATCTGATTGCACAAGTAAATTTGTATGTAGTGTTGACATTTGATTGCTGTAGGGTATTTGTATGTAGTGTTGGTGTGTGATTGCAGTGGTATATTAGTATGTAGTGTTGGAGGTTAGAATGCAGAGGCATTCTTGTGCGTAGTGCTGAGGTTTGAAAGCTCAGATGCATGCACACATACACTGCCACACACACAGATGCACACGTACTGCCACACAAACACAAATACACACATTGTGACACGCACATATACACATACACGCACAAACAAACACAAATACACACACATACTGACAAACACAGATAAGCAAAAACATATATGCATGTACAAATACACACTGACACAAAGATACACATGCACACATATCATTTCCATAATTTTTATCCAGTCTGCTGTAAACATGTCTTTTGGTTGCAGGATGGTTGCTTTTCTGGTGTCCAGTGGATCTTTCTGCTGGGTGCATGTTGTTAGAGCAAGCTTTCCCTCGCTGTAAGCAGGGAAGAAACAACTGGTTCTCACCTCCTCCCAGCACTGTCAATTTGACATGGACCTTGTCGTAGCACCAGATTGGGTCCCTGATCAGAGATGCCAATTCGATCACCCCAAGGTTGAGGTTGCACTGGCAGTAGTTCCGCCACTGACTGTTGTAGTGGATGCTGCGTTAACGCAGAATGTCTGGATAAAATTTCCAATGTGTTTTTCAGTTTGCAATATTAGTTTATATTTCTCATTAGTCCTAAGGACTTTGGGGAATGTAGCATATCCCTATGATTAATTTCATGCTCTTGATTTCTAATGCAAATGAAAGCCCAATAGATCTTAATCTTATAATCTGCAATTTCCTTTATACTAGGCTTTAATTCAGGTTTGACATATACATTTGCTGCTGTCTCACTAATTGGTCTATACTTTTTAATGTTTTTAGTGTACATACATTTACATTATTTGATCAGTTATCTGGACTATCCCAGCAGAGTATTCTAAATCAAATTAAATTATAATATTTATCATTATACACAGACCCAGTTTACCCATAAGGCAGCTTGTCTGTGGCTCTATGCCTGAGGAAATGCTACCTGAAAAGATCTCTCTGCTTGGCTTTAGTGCACCCTCATTAAATTGAGGGAGGTTGTGGTCTGTACATCCATCGCAGTGAAGCTCCTAAAGTGATTGTGACGGAGCTCCCTGTACCCTGGCTGGGTACCTCTGCCAAGTCTGCTTCCTAGCCACTTGCAAGACCCTGGAACACTTCTGCCCCAGTCGCCCTTCTGGAGCTTTTGTACTCGATCAGGCAGCAGCTCTCCTTGCAGGCTTGTATCTTCCCCTCTGCCTATTCCTCTGCAGCCCTTCTTCTAGGCAGGTATCGTGCCCTCTGCCTATTCTGCAGCAACTCTGCTTACAGTGATTACAAAGGCAACTGCGGCTTTCAGGCCTAGCTCTCTTGATTTATCCCAGGGCTAAAGGGATCCTGCAACCAGCAAACAGGTCTACAGACTCAGTCACAAAGATCCCTTCAAAAACCACATAGGTTCTAAAAGGAACTAACATGCAAAACATTATTTTTCTTGGGACTAGCTCATATGATCATTACATTTAGATTGCTGTGACAAACATAATAAAATTCAAATAACCAAAACATGTCACAAAATACAGGAAATTATAATAGCATAATAACATATCTATAAAGGGATAGGGAAGACAATAATTAACAGAAAATATCTCTCCTGCCTGCAGAATTAGCAAAATGCAAGTCTACCCAAATAGGCAAAGTAGCAAACCTTGCTATTTAGCTAGTGCATATAGCTGTAGCTAGATCCTTGCAACCAACAGGTGGCATTGTACAGGCTCCACAACCAAATACACCTATTTGATTGCAAGTATTAGCAAGACAGGAGAGCACAATAACCTTTAACCCCAAACAACCACATTACACACATCCTGAACCCACAATGGATGCAGGGTGACTTAAACATAAGAATAGTCCAGGGCCCTACATAAAATGTCCGTATGAAACCCCAGGTGATGGTGACTACTGTCACAGTGATCTTCACCAGAGAGAGGTGCAGACCACAATACTCATCCACTGGACCAACCAGATTCAATCCAGAATACACTCCACTGGATTACCACAGATGACACTTAGATGGAAACAAAAAGGCCTCTCCACACACACTCCACATTCTTCCCCAATACCGACAAAACCATTCATCCACAAATAACCACCACATACAACACTTAACCACCACAAACAGGTATGCTCAGGTTCCCCCACACACATACAACACTGCACCACCTCCACACACAACAACCAGTCACCACACACAGTCATTCAGCATCCAGAACTCTCTCACTTAGAACACTCAGCCACACCCATTCATAGAACACATTTCAAGGCTCTAGGAGTAGGCCCCAACTCTAGCATTAAGCATATTTAGTGTATATAATATGCACTGATTTTCATACATTTTCACAATATTTGGACTTTGCCAGGTTAGGTGAAGATGAATGAAATCCCAAATATTTTAAAACCTGTAATGTCATTCAAACAGCTGAATTGTAATGTAATCAGGGTATGCACAATTGATTCTCTGGCATACTCCCAAACTATTACTTTAACAATCATAACTTGCTACTGAAAAAATAATGTAGCAACATACCACAAAATGAATCCACATTTCCTGATTGCTGTTATAGCAACGCCAACTACTACCCTGACAAAGCAAATTTGTAATAATTACAGCCTGGCTAGAAGTTGCCAATAGCTGTAGTGACTGGAAATCAAATATACAGTATAAACAGCCTGAAACAGCCAACTCCTTATGCATGTTATTCAACATGCAATGACTTGCTATTTTACAAGGTATAACTGATAAAGAACTTTGGCTTTGCAGCTGCTTTTAACCCCTTGAGGACCAAACTTCTGGAATAAAAGGGAATCATGACATGTCACACATGGCATGTGTCCTTAAGGGGTTAAATCTAGAAGCAAATACAAATTTGATTATGGTGGTCCCAGTGCATTGTGGTATATATGTCTCTACTACACTTTATAGGAAAAGAGCATCAACAAGGAAGAGCTCTATACCGAGTGGTGTGCAAAGTTAAAACTTGCCTAATTACCCAGATCCCTTGCTTTCATCATCACTTCCATTGTTTGAGTTTCCCTTGCTTTTGTTAAATGTGCAAGCCATTTCATACTGACCAACAATACCTCCAAATTGTCCCTGTTTAGGAGGGGCAGTCCCTATTTTTGGCATAAATCCCTCTGTCCTTCTTTTCTATCCCAATGAGACTCTTTTCTAGGAGTTCCATGCTATTGATGTACCCGAGTAAATAACAGCAATAATACTCACAGTAATGTGTTGTTAAACTACAATATATGTGTTAAGAAATCAGACAGTGTAAATAAGATGCATTGTTCTTGTTCTAAGTTATATTTAATTTGCATACATTTTTATTACATTTTTATTAGTATGATCTAAAATTTCCCAGAACAACCCCATCCTGGCCACACCCCCAATCACACCTCTAGAGTTAAAGTGTCTATACATCCATCTGAAATACTGGAAGGTATGACAGTGTCTTATGTGAAATGAGGACAGGAGGATGGCAGGCAGGGATAATGTAGATGTGAGGGCATGCCAGTGGTTGTGTAAAGAGGATCCTATGTGCATATTTTCAAGTTTGATACAATCATTTTTCCAATACCATTTCTGATACATTTTGTAACATTCAGCATGTAAGTGGCAGAAAATATAAAAATGAGGGTGGCAAAAAAAATAATTCCCCACACAAACCCTCAGAAACTACACACACTGAGCCACACTCAGAGACCCCTCAACACACACAACACTCATCCATTACACATACTCTCCTAGGTGTCTGGGCAACCATATGGGCCACTAAAGTCACCCATGGCAATTCATTGAGATGAAGCAGTTTAGGTGCTGTAGTCCTGTCATTCAACCCTGCAATGTAAACCATTGCAGTTTTGTACAGATTTGTATTCCTAATGCTATAGTGTTGCTCTAATCTGGCTCTGATATCCTTACAATGTTCTAACATTTTGTTTTTGAATGGATGGCCAATTTAAACCGTCCTAAGCTTCAAGCTCATTGCTTCACTATTTGTTTTATATATTGTTTTTACATGCTTTTCTCTGATTGTTGATCGTACAGGAGATTATAATTGTTCCCAGTTGTTTACTGGTTGCCCAGACCCCTGCTGGCAAACCGGATGGCTTTCAAGTCATGTAACTCTATCGTGCATGTGATTAAAGATTATTTTCTATTCTAGTGATGATAACTAAACTTTATAGTTTGAGCACAATGCTAAATCAGCCTTCACTAAAACGGATACAGAGTAGAGGGATTATGGTTAATTATTCATACTACAATGTTGATGATTGTTCCTTGTTACTCACTGGGTACCATATTACTCGTGCTACAGCCAACTGTCATACCTGTCATACCTACTTTATTTCACCTTACTATCTTTATAAATTCCTTAAAAAAAACAATTACTTAGCATGTTAAAATGGAACCCCTGCATTATATTACACAGATAATTACATTTCATTTCTTCACAGAACACAACAGGACTGGTATATTTTTTTATCCCTGTATTCACCAAATATGTACATCATCCTTTGTCTACATCTTGAAACTAGGTGTCTCTGTGTTAAAAAAGTGAAGAAATTAAACAGAATTCATATTTTCCTCTTTGTTTGCAATGTTTGCCTTATTGTTGCCTTGGCTGAACTGGAATATTATGCAATTTGCTCCAGTTCAATCTTTAATATAAATTTAAAATATACCAGAGCCTCTCATGAAGTTATCAGTGATTGTGTCTGTATATTATTCGATAGTGTAAATTCCGAGAAAGTGTCAGAACTCATTTAAGCTTTTCAGTTCACCTGTAAAAGATTTTCAAGTTACTTGTTGCCAATGTGATAACTTACTAAATCATTTTCCTTGGAGCCCAGAGTTTAGGTTTTATTTACATATACCCTGTTACAGTTATTAAATTAATTCATTGCTTTGCCCATGGCACACGTATATGCGTTATGTTTTAAATAGTGCATTTAAAAATGATTTTCTTCATCTCATTGTCTCCTTGATCTGCTACTTTTTTTCTGCATTTTCCCAGATCCCAAATACTTCACTGGCTTACTAACCATGCAAGACTTTTTTTTTTAGTTGATACCGATTTAAAACAATTGTTGAAAGTTAATAATTAAAATATAAATTATTTGATTGCTGACCATATGCAATAAAAATGTATAAACTAACTGAGTTCAAAATTATTTATCGGTTAGTTTGGCCTAAATTGGGTGATTTTTTTTCAGTTCACCACAATTCCCTTTTTACTGAATAAACACAAAAAAATATAAAAAAATAATACTTTGCCTATTTATAAATAAATGACAATTGCATATGTATTACATTTAGACACATGGCATTAAATAAACATCCTTTAATTTAACTCTGGAATTTATTCTTTAAATTATCTTAATTCCTGAACAGACCATCGGCATTTCACAATCGAATGGATTAATAGCAAACAGTTCTTACCTCCTCTGTCGCAGGACCGTGAATTATCATAGATGATCTGCTATTCACACAAGCCAACTTTTTTTCTAGCTGTGGAAACACACGTCATTGCTTTTCCTTCCTGCTCAGTCAGTCCGACCCTGGGGGACCTCATTAAATGCACTTGTAGTAGAGCTTTAGTGCACTAAGCAGTCTACCTCAGCACATGCAAAGAAAGGAGATATCGGAATCCATGCAAAGTAAAAAACGATCTACGGGATCAACGATTCACATTTTAAATCTGTTTACTGGAGTTAAAAACATCCAATTGTAGGCCTATTGTTGCTGTAAATATGATACAGCAATGCACAAATGAAACGGTGTTGGACCAAATAAGACACCATAAACCACAGATATATATGAGTAAACGATAAACAAACGCTGTGTGGTCTGTGTGACATTAACGCATAGTTACCCAAGTTAAAATTATCCCATATGCTTAAGAAATCATATTCACAAATGCGTACATGGTGTGCACTTTCCAGGAACTGACAGTCAGACTGTGAAAAGAAACTGTTTTATGGTACAGTTATTTTATGGCTATATCATTACTTTTAATAATAGTAATGTACTGAAAGGCTACAGTAGCTATTAAAGCTGTATAGTCATATTTTGTGAGTGTGCTGACAAATTCTTAACTTGGTAGTACTGACTATTCCAGAGTTTGTCCGAATGTTTCAGTATTTTGTGTTTTATTTCTTTTCATTAACATTAGTGTCTTTTTTTTATTATTACTTTTACATTAGCACTAATTTGATAGTCTCTGTGAAATTAAAGCTGATCATGTATATTTCAAATTTTTCGGCCCCCGATAAGCCATTTACTTGCTCGCATTAATTACATTAATGTTGTTTTGTTTTATTGGGAGTCGTTAAATATCATTTCATATTTTAAACTCAAAACCAATGTTTTACATTGAAAATATCGGCTTTTGAGATTCACTTCCATTTACTGGGCACATATTCCTGATAAATGGCCTCAGTAGCAGCAGGCAATTAATAGGTAAAAATAAAGCCACCTCAGTGGAAGGGAGGTTTTATACATCACTTCTGCTGCCACCCATGCATAATTATTTTCGGAGGATCTTTGTCTATCTATGTTACCTTATAAGTAACTTTTCTGCATTATTACTATTAACTGCCTGCATCATAATCTTCATAATCGCTACATTGTGTCTATTACAAGAACCCTTGTAGCAGTTTCATCTTACTACAGCTACTTTTGCTTTTGATTGAATACTTTTTACATAACTGAGCTGCTCTGATGATATTCCCTGATATACTAGTAAATATGTGACAGTAAGAAGTTAACACACATGGAGGTCTTGTTGGGACACTGCGTTCCTCCCCATTTACCGTATATACTTGAGTATAAGCCGACCTGAATATAAGCCGAGGCCCCTAATTTTACCACAAAAAAATGGGAAAACTTATTGACTCGAGTATAAGCCTAGGGTGGAAAATGCAACAGCTACTGGTAAATTTCTAAATTAAATTAAATCCCAATAAAATTACATTAATTGAATATTTATTTACAGTGTGTATAGAATGAATGCAGAGTGTGTGTTTGTGTGTGTGTATACAATGAATGCAGAGTGTGTGTTTGTGTGTGTGTGTATATAATGAATGCAGAGTGTGTGTTTGTGTGTGTTTTATATAATGAATGCAGAGTGTGTGTTTGTGTGTGTGTGTATATAATGAATGCAGAGTGTGTGTTTGTGTGTGTATATATAATGAATGCAGTGTGTGTGTCTTGTGTGTGTGTGTGTATAATGCAGTGTGTGTGTTTGTGCAGTGTGTGTAAACTGGATGAGGGGAGGGCATTTTTATTTTAATTTTGTAATTTTATATTATTTTAATATTATTATATTATTATTTTAATAATATTATTATTATTTTAATATTTGCATTATTGTCCCCTCTCCCTGCTTGTTGCCTGGCCAGGGAGGGGGGACAAAAAACATTTTTAAAAAAATAATGCAAATATTAAGATAATAATATAATAAAATAATATTAAAATAATATTATTTTAATATTATATTATTTTATTATTATATTATTATTAATTTAATATTTGCATTATTTTTTTTAAATGTTTTTTGTCCCCCCTCCCTGGCCAGGCAACAAGCAGGGAGGGGGGACAAAAAAAAATAATGCAAATATTAAAATAATAATAATATAATAATAATATTTTAATAATATTATTTTATTATTATTATTATTAAACTAAAATAACACTGAATCCCTGGTGGTCCAGTGGCATTGGCAGTTCAGTGGGGGCTGACAGGGAGCTCTTACTTACCTTCCTGCAGCTCCCTCCTCCTCCGTGCAGCTCCTCGGTCAGCTCCGTTCTGTTTACAGTGCAAGTCTCACGAGACCCGTGGGTCTCACGAGACTTACACTGGGAGCAGAACGGAGCTGACCGGGGAGCTGCACGGAGGAGGAGGGAGCTGCAGGAAGGTAAGTAAGAGCTCCCTGTCAGCCCCCAACAGGACCGCCGGGCTTGTAATGAGCCCGGCGGTCCTGGTCTGTATTGTGGTAATGTAAATTGCCACAATACAGACATTGACTCGAGTATAAGCCGAGTGGGGGGTTTTCAGCACAAAAAATGTGCTGAAAAACTCGGCTTATACTCGAGTATATACGGTATTTTAACTAGAGCCCCTACCTACTGGTCATAGGTGGGGCATGAGAGTTATCTGTCCTCCCTCCAATATTTAATTTAAAGCCCACAGACAGTACCCAAGGGTTTTGGCACAGGGGTCAGAGCACGATTACCAAATGAAGCACAGCCTCACCATAAACACAATACACAAACACCACAAGCAGTGTCCCTTACAAGCAACACAAGCAACTACTCCATACACATACTCTCTTAGACACAAGCACACACAAGGATGTACAATGCCAGAGACACAGACACATAGACACACTCAGTAAAAATTACACACTCATACACATGTACACAATGCCAGAGACACTCAGTCACAAATGCACACACACACTCTCTCAGGCACATGCACAAGTATCTGCTAGACACACTCATTCCCCCCATCCCCCATAAAACTCTAAGTCTCCTCCACATGCACAACACTCACATGCCACTCACAGAAGCAGAGACCATGACCTTTAGGAGGTAGCCTTAATCTGGCACCCTGCCTAGGGCCCTGGGGTACCAGTTTCCCCCTGTGATATTTTAGTAACTGGGCAGCCACACTATTTGTTAATTACATTGAGAAGCCACTTTTAACATACATGCTCGTACCCACAGCATAGAGTGACAGTACAAGAAAGATTTAAAACCTCCTTTATACAGTGTGGATTTATATTGACCCCAATAGGGCTTTTAAATTATTTAATGACTAACAGGGTTTAACAGGGTCATTAAAAAGACTGATAAATCTGCTTTTGACGCACATTTATCAGCATTTTTTTTTCCAATTGCCAACCTGTTTATCAGGTTTGGCTGCTAAAATTTTGTCTGGTATTAAACCCAGCCAAAGTTTGATAGAAGAAATAATCGACCAAAACAGGCAATAATTATTGGCTGGTATTTGGTGATATAAATTAATTTGAGAAAATAGAAGTATTCCCTAGATAGAAAATCCAAATAGGGAGTACAGAGAAAAGCGGGTTATAAGGGTGGTAATACGGGCATAACCCTGCATAAAGCACGAAATAATAAATAAATTTTATTTTATTAAGAATAAAATCAAACAACCTAAGGACTCGTATATAAGACAGTAGGCTACAAGGTTATAATGGAAACAGCATGTATCAATCACTGTAATATGTAGCAAAATAAACTCAAACAGGATTAAAGCTACACATGATACTTAGATACATATTGAACCTAACAAAAGGGATAACCTTGTATATAGATGGTAAAACAAATGGGGAGGACCATATAAGTAAAGGGAAGGTTCAAGTAAACCCCAGAGCTGAAAAAATCAGTCTCATAGTAACCCCATATTATAATGAATGGTCGCCCCAACGTATTTGACCACTCACTATACTGTTAATAAGAGTTCACCTCTAATTTGCACTTTCTGTCTTTCTGCAGGGTTTAATCTACTTAGCACTAACTCTTTTTGAGTTTAGACTATTATATGGAATAGTGATTACTTTTCATTTTATTAGGACCTTGCAGTTTATAGACAGTACTGTGTTATCTTTATGAGTCCTTAGGTTATGTGATTTATTTTTATTTTTACTTTTCTCAATTTTGTTTGAATATACCTCTACCGTTAGTGAACTCTTATTAACAGTATAGTGAGTGGTCAAATACGTTGGGGCGACCATTCATTATAATATGGGGTTACTATGAGACTGATTTTTTCAGCTCTGAGGTTTACTTGAACCTTCCCTTTACTTATATGGTCCTCCCCATTTGTTTTACCATCTATATACAAGGTTATCCCTTTTGTTAGGTTCAATATGTATCTAAGTATCATGTGTAGCTTTAATCCTGTTTGAGTTTATTTTGCTACATATTACAGTGATTGATACATGCTGTTTCCATTATAACCTTGTAGCCTACTGTCTTATATACGAGTCCTTAGGTTGTTTGATTTTATTCTTAATAAAATAAAATTTATTTATTTTCCTTAGACGTTGATTTGTTTTGGGTGGTTTGAAGGAGAACAGCCTGACTTGTCACGGGGCTGTTTTTCCCTCCATTTTTTTGTAAATTAATTTGAGGCCTGAATTTATACTTATTTACACTGCCTCTGTATAGTTGCTTTTTTCCCATTAGCATTGAGGGAAAAAAAATGGAACATCCTGAGGTGTCCTGACAGAAATCATTTCACCATTAACCCCATTGTCACCGTGTCATAGTCACCTAAAGACATTCAACCTCAGACACACAGTTGCCAACATACACACACAGCTGGGATTAAATTGATTCTATGCCTTGTCTCCCATTTTCTGGGAATTTTCTCAAGCACACACACTCACCCCCACACACAACAGACAGCTTCACCAATAAAAAACAATGAATACACAATGCACATTAATAACATTACACACATCAAAACCATAAGCAGCGTCCATACACACAAAATGCTGCAAACATCTCCCCTCCCATAAAAACAATACTTGATACAAAGACTAACACATTTACTGATACCACTTTACAAACATATACACACACAGATATGCATTCCAGACACTCTCACGTATACACATACAAACAGATGTACACTCATATACACATACATACAAGGATACTCACTGCCTCACAAACTCTCAGGCACATACATAGATATGCAATGCTAGACACACACAAAAATACCAATGCACTCTGCCAGACAGACTGAGTTTGAAATACATACAGCCAGATACATGCTAACATACACACTTTGTGACTTATCTGTCTGTATCTATAATTATCTATAGAGAGCCTCAGACGGCTGCAACACTGCCTCTCTCCTCACCTCCCCTTCCCTGTAGTGTGGCCGAGTTCCTCTCCGGACCGCGGTGTCTGGCTGGACTGACAGGAAGTACACACTTAGTGTGCACCTCCAGTCAGTCCTGCCGGGTACAGGAAACAGAAACACCTGCACCGGAGAGTAGCTCGGCAACGCTACAGGGAAGGGGAGGTGAGGAGAACGCAGGAAGGGGAGCAAGATGAACAGGGGGATGGGGGGGTAAGAAGAAGAGGGGGAGGG